>OY288268.1:22078604-22690375 GCA_958450335.1 Hibiscus tridactylites | reverse complement strand
CTGCTTGTTGTCTGTCGCGGCAGCTTTCTGCAACCATGTTAGAATTTTACAAATAATTCAAGCATACAATGTTTATCAGAATTTCACTCAAATTCAGCAAGTACCAGTAGTGTTTTTAATTGTTGGCAATTATTGAAAAATTCTAAGTTTTCTTCATGTTGTCCCCAAAATTAAGTTCATTTTTATTATGGTGCAAAAAATTTAAAATCAGCTATCCTATCATAGGCACAAATTATAACAAAATTTTTCTTTTGATTAATTTTAAGGCAAGTACATATGCAATCTATATTATCTAAATGATGCCTAAACAATAGATGAGTGCTACCCCCCCCCCCACAAACTAGAGATTGGCATTTCCCTCAATGCATAAAATAAAAAAAATAGAAAAAATCCAAGACAAGAAAAATAAATAAAACAAAAAAATAAGAAATAAAAAGAAAGAAAAGAAAACAACGCTAGAAGTTGTCTTATTGTGGAGATGTTGCTAGAGTTTCTACGGCAGAAGAGGAAGATGATGATTGGATGACCAGGCGGCGGCTGGTAGAGGTTCTGGCAGCAGGCTTGGCAGGTGAAATCTTTGTTGTGCGTGGTGGCTGGACTCTCTTGGGCATAGGGCGAGGGGCTTCAATGTGGATCGGTTCAGTTTCTGAATCCTCATCTTCCAGCGCTGGTTCGGCCGAGATTATATGTTGCTTCCTTTTCCTGCTTGGTTCTACCATGGGTGTTGCCGATGGCTCTGCTGTTGTCATTGGTTCCCCGGTTGCTACCGTCTGCTGCCCAGAATCCTTGGATAGGGAAGTGTCTACCACTGTTGTCGTTGTGAGGGTTGGAGAGTATTGTTGGTGATGCCTCTCTAGACTGTCGGCCACCGTGTGAGAGGAGGAAGTGGCGAAGTAAGACGGGTATCATGCGGTAGAAGGCATTTGGCGGCGGAAGGCGGCGTGACAGGCAGTAACTTCTGGCGGTGTAGCCTCTCTTGGTTCTGCTGCGGCGGCCAAGTCTTCTGGAAATCTGGGCAATAAGGGGCCGTCGTTGGGAAACTTCTGAAGAAGATAGGCCACAAAGGCCTCTTTGAACTTCACCCACATATTTCATAAAGGTCAGCTGCTGCCGCTCAATTCTCTTGCTGCTATCGATCAGTGTGTGGAGCAGCTGGATGACCTCAGGGTTTTGGGCAGCCTCAGTACTGCCTCTTGCTGCTAGGGCAGCTGTGTTGTCGGCCAGTGGCTGAGATGGTGCGATCGGCTCTATTTTAGGCACCTGCATCATATGGAGCCTGACTTTTCTGGTACAGCCCTTTCTTGATGGTATCAACATATTTTTGTAGTCGAAAGGGACATTGAAGTTCGCGCATAGTCCGGTGATGAGGGAGGAGAAGTAGAGTCTACCCTTCGACTTCCGATAGCAGCTGTAAATCTCCATGCAGATTATGTCTCCCACGTTTATCGGTCGGTTGTTCATGATTGAATGGATCAAGGCGAGACGAGATCGATTTACAATTATATTGTGGGAGGTGGGCAACATGTGTCACTTGATGAAGGTGTTCCACAACATAGCCTCCGGCAGTAGACGGCGACGCTATACAGACCCGTTGTGTTTCCATGTCAGCCACGGAATGTTTGGTTTGCATAGCCGCTTCTTCATTCTGTCGTAATATCTTACTGTCAATGTATGTCGTCATTTCTCATAGGGGTTATTGTCCATATCCAACCCATAGAATCTGTTGATTGTGGCGGCGTTGAGTTTTACTGCCTCCCCCTGAGAAAAACAAATGGAACTTCTATGCGAGGTTGGTGGGCGTAGAA
The DNA here is from genome assembly GCA_958450335.1 of Hibiscus tridactylites. Taxonomy (NCBI): domain Eukaryota; kingdom Viridiplantae; phylum Streptophyta; class Magnoliopsida; order Malvales; family Malvaceae; genus Hibiscus; species Hibiscus tridactylites. Next base: position 22,688,570 of record OY288268.1, on the reverse strand, counting down.
CTCTCGGATGAGGGTGATATTGGTCACCTTAGGCTGCTTTGCGAAGCTCTCCCATCCTTGGCCATGTATTTTCTCGAAGAGGGCAAGCTCTAGACCTAAGTCTCTCGTTTTCTGCGAGTAGTGAAACCCTTGCTCCTCCAAACTGATCGGTTGGAAATGGTGTTATGTGCCTCTTTTGGTCTAGCTCGGAGAAGAAACGCTGGAAAGATGGTTTGGATTGTGATGATGCCATGGTAGTGAGATGGTTGTAATCTGAAAGTAAACTGAAAATAGAAAAATATTAAGAAAGCAGGTTGACGCAGAAGAGGTTTAAACAAGGAGATGAAGTGAAAAAATGAATGAAATAGTAAGGTATATATAGGGGTTACCGAGAGATGTCGTGGCGGCATTAAATTCCCAACGGGCATATTTTTGATGTTTGTTACAGGATTAAATGCATGTTATATTGTAGCCGTTGGCAGCTAGCCGTTAGCGGTATTCTAGCCGTTACACGTTTTTTTTTCGTTGGGTTGCCTTTAGCTGTTTCGACAACATGGTGGGCGGGCTCCTTGTTGGGCCTTCTTCTTGGTCCTGCTTATTTATTCCTAAACCTGAAAGAAAATTAAAATCTGAAAAATAAAAAAGTGGAAAATAAATTGCAATAAATTAAAATCTAATCCTAAAACATAAAAATAAAAAGAAAGATATTTAAAATAAATTAAGTTATGTTGGGAGTGCATTAAGATGCATCTCTCAAACATAACCACTTCCTGAGTTGGTTGTGTTTTGCTTTTCGTCCAGATGGGTCATCTTGCTCCTTGGGGTCTTTGTTGCTGCCCTGAATTTTGCTCTGGCGGCTGCTGTCTTGCTCTGTTTCTATGCTGACCTTGGAGGCATGTGTATCTTGGCATACTTCTTTTACCTTAGCTGGTTTCATGGGCTGTAAAACATGTATCTTTACATTCTGATTGTCAACCCTCGGTATGAGTTCCCCTTTCTCTACATCTATTAATGTTCTGTTCGTGGCTAAGAATGGTTGCCCAAGAATGATGAGGCGTTCTCGTCTGCCTCACAATCCAAGATGAGGAAATCAGTTGGAAAAATAAAGTTGCCCACTCGTACAAGGATATCTTCAACTTTTCCTTCCGGTTGCACAAAAGAATGGTCAGCTAGTTGGATCATGATAGAGGTTAGTTTTGCTTTTCCAATTCCTAATTTGTTGAAGACAGCCTTGGGCATCAGATTAATGCTTGCTCCTAGGTCACATAAAGCTCTCATATCATGGTTGTTGCCTATCTTGCATGGAATGAAAACACTGCTTGGGTCTGTCCTCTTGGGCGGCACCTTGTTATGCATCATTGCCATGCACTCTTCAGTGACGGATACCGTCTCGAATTCCCCAACTCTTCTTCTCTTGGAAACCATGTCTTTCAAATACTTTGCATAATTCGGCATGTTTTGTATGGCTTCCACGAGTGGGATGTTGACGTGCACCTGCTTAAGTATATCTAGAAATTTCTTGAATTGGTGTTCTTGCTTTTGCTGTTTAAGTCTTTGAGGGAAGGGTGGCGGCAGACGTATGTCCTGGATGCGTTCTTTACAGAGAAATCTGATCTGTGAGGGTTCATGATCATCTATCTCAAGGCTGTTGTCATCTGCCTGGGCCTCAGTTTGTGGTGTTGCCATGACGGGTTGTTCCGGTTGCTTTTCCTTTGGCTGCTTAACTCTGGGATCATCCACTTGTTTCTGACTTCTTGTAGTTATTGACTTACACTGCTCAAAAGTGGGTTTTGTTGTGACCTCTGTGTTATTGGATGATGCACCCATTGACATGTTGCTTATAATCTTTGTAAACTGCTCGAACTAGGTCTCTAGGTTCTTTATTGCTGCCTCCTGGTTGTTCATCTGTATTTCAGTACTGTCTATAAAAGACTCAATTTTGTCAATAAATTTATTAGTATGAAAAATAAAATCACTAATGCGAGATATAAAAGTATGTAAAGTAGATTCTAATGAATTATTGTTCATATTCTGTTGTTGTTGAGGCTCCTGTCGGAAAAGGTTTTACTGATATCCTCCTGTTTCTGGTTTGGATTTGCAGCCGTATTAGGGTTACTCCAGGAGAAATTTGGATGCTTTTTCCAGCCTTGATTGTATGTGTTGGTGTTGGGTCTGCTGTTCCTCTTATAGGTCCCCATAAAATTGGATGATTCATTGCATCCGGAGGAATCATGGTTGCCCCGTGCTCATCACAAAAGGGCTCTACAGTCTTAACCTCATATGTTTTCCCAGCGGGTTTGGCCATATTCATCACCAGCTGTGTCAGTTTATCCAGGCGGGCAGTGACAGAATCGGTGGCTTCTACTTCATTCACAACAGCTGGCCGCCTTATGCCGTCGCGGCGGGCTGTAGGGAACTTGTAGTCATTCTTTGTGATTCTGTTCAGAATCCGTAGTGCCTCCTCGGGTGGTCTATCTATGATGATTCAATTGGCTGAAGCGTCAAGCATCATTCTCGTCGGTTGATTTACTCCATTATAGAACATCGACACTTGAGTCCAGGATGGGAAACCGTGAAGCGGGCAGTTGTTTAACATCTGTTGGTATCTCTCCCACGCTTCATACATTGGTTCGTCATCTCCTTGGCGGAAGGCAGTGGTTTTGTTTCTTAATCTGTCGGTTACGTTTGAAAGGCTGAAACGATCTAGGAAGTCCTTGCACAATTCTGTCCAAGTGTTGAATGATCCTGTCAGTTGGTTGTTCAACCACTATTTTGCACTATCCCTCAGTGAATAGGGATATAGTCTCACTTAAGAACATCTTGATGGACTCCATGTATCTTAAAGGCTCTACAAATGTCAAGGAATCCCCTCAAGTGCGGTCGAGCATCTTCCGTGGCAATTCCTCCAAATTGTCCCAATGTGTTTATCATGTTGAACATCACTGGTTTCAGCTCAAAGTGATCTGCTTCAATTTCAAGCTCTGCGACAGTTGGATCAAATCCTTTGAAGTCGTGCTCCAAGTAATCTCTGGTGGTGCACACATATTGTTGCTATCTGGCTGAACTGGGGGTTGTTGCCTAGGTGGAGGAACTTGTTGCCCATCCTTGCCGTTTTGGGCATTGTTGGCAGGGTTGTCGTCTTGGCCGTTAACCATGGCAGCCTCTGCTTTTCCTTCTTCCTTAGCTTTTTCGAGGGCTTCTCTTGCTTCTTTCTTTAGTTCTCTTGCTCTTCGTTCGATCTCGTCTATGAAAACGATTTCGGTCGATGGGTTGGCTCTGGTCATGCACTAGACAAGAAAATTGCAAAATTCTTTTCTTTTTTTTTCAAAATTAAAACTAAAATTAAATGCAATAAAAATAAAAGTACAAAAAATAAAGACGAATTTATTGTTGCCAATCCCCGGCAACGGCGCCAAAAACTTGTAGAGCGATTAGGTGTTCTCTAAATATGAGCGCAAGTGCACACTCTTGTCAAGTTATAATATAAAAGATATCGTCTCCCACGAGGATTGGATATCTAACTCGAATATAAATTCCTGCACAAAGAATATTTAAATGCACAAGTAAATCTCAGTTTGTTTAAAAGAAAAGTAAATAAACATAAGTAATTAAGAGAAAAGATCAGATTGATAGAATGGGCCAGTTTATGATGCTTCGTAGTGTGAAACAGCGTTGAATAGGTCAAGTTGTATTGCGCTGCCGACTTTGCTGCCTCGGTGGAAGATGGCAGATTGGTGCTTCGATGCTTTCGTTGCCTCGGCAGGTGGAACGGATGATTGGCTCAGCGGCAAACTCAGCAGACCTTCAAGGCTCAACAGAACGCTTCGATGATGATTCAGCTTATGTCTAAGTCAAAATATTGTTTGTTCTCGCTGCAGATAATAATCGTCGGCGTGAATCTTGCAATGAACATAAAACTTTGGTTCGTCATCTTTTAGCCGCCTTAAACCCTAACCTATGTCTAGACTGGATTGATCAACACCTAGAATTGATGAGATCGTGCTCACTTCTTTCGTGAGTTTGACTCTCTTGATGCCAAACAAATAGATTGCTCACAATCGATCTTTCGAACTCAATTGAAAACAATGAAGAACATGAAATAAGCAAACCTTGAATTTATTGCAATAACAAACTTAAACCTAAACAATCATTCTCACAACTGCTTTACAACACAACCCAAACCCTACAGAATTTTGAACATAGTAGTGGCAAGAAAACACAAGAGAAACTAAACTATGCCAAGAGATCTATCTTTTTCTTTTTTAAAATACAAGGTAAGATCGGGTATATATAGGGCATGGCCTAGGTTAAGTCCTCCTTCGAGTAAAATTCTTCTTCATGATAAAGTAGCTTTTGCATTGAATACATCCTTTAATTCTGACTTCTTTGACTTGAATTTGGACTCCTCTTGTGCCGCAAGCAAGCCTCGACCTTCTCCTTTGGCGGCTCTGTCCGCTATTTCTTGTATCAATAAATTACATAGATGGGCTCATTGGACTCAGAAAATTATGCTCTATCAATCGCACTCCAATTCACCAATTCCTCGAATTACTATCTTGGGCGGCAAGTGTGGTGGCGACAGCTGCTCGACGGCAACTTCATAAAAGTGTTCTAAGAAATCCCTCAAATTTCTAACACTAGTTTAGTTGTTTCTAGTTGGTCAATTGATAAGTGTCTAAAAGTTCTATATTTTCACCCTTTTCACATGGAAGTTATTGCTCAAACTACACCCGATTGAGCTGCATTATGACCCTCTATGCATTAATTACATTGTTTTTATCCTTGATCCTTACATTTGATTTATTTAATGAAAAAGGTAATGTTTTGATGCATTTTGGTGCTTGTGCAGATTTACTCTCTACCCTGGCAGGTGATGCTGCCAGGGCATATAATGCCGCGTGGGCAATGAAGAAAAAGGAGGGTGGTGCAGAACAAGCTCTCGACAGGTCCAGACCGAGCCGAGCCAAAGATGACAGCTTCTACTGAAGGAAGCTGATTTATAAAGATAAAGCCTTGCGGAGCAGATCCAATTTCAGACCCATGCCAAGGTAGTAGAATTCTATGCCGCAACAGCTCATTGCCTCGGTGGCATCTAATGCCAAGGCATTGTACAACTAAACTTGCCGGCGGGCAAAATATACAAAGTGATAGGCGATTTGAAGAGCATAAAACGCTGAATTTTTCTACACACTTTGCGTGGCAATTGGTGTTCGGGAAGACGAAAAAAGCATGTAAAGAAGGTTAAAGATGGAATTCGGCCAAAGTGGATAAAGACACTAAATTAAAGAGATTCACCTCTTTAATGAAGACAAGTCCAACTCAAACTTCACTTCCTATCCAAGAAAAACTTTGTCTCAAGCCTCCTACTTTTTAAAGAAGGCCAAGCCACCAAATTGAAATTGTCGAGGATAGAGAGTTTGAAAGGTTTAGCATGTTCTAATTCTTTTCTTAGTCTAGGGTTATTTTGTTTAGTTGTTGTGAGAAAACAAATGTATTTTGTTTAAGTTCTTAATGTAATTAAGTTGAGGTTTGCTTATTTTTGGCTTTAATCATTCTTGCATACTTATCGAGAGAGAGTTTGTGAGATTACCCATTTATTCAACATCGAGAGAGTTGAATTCACTAAACAAATAAGCACGATTTTCATCCCACATGGTGTTAATTAACTCGGCCTAGAGATAGGTTAAGAGTTTAAGCGGCTAAGAGAAGCGTGTGATTGGCAGGGACTTAGGTTACTGCCACGACAGTTTTGTGTTGTTGCATTCAAGACTGAGACAAGTGAACTAGTTTCCACACTACGACGCAACTTAACCCGGCCTACTCTTCTCTCTTATTCGACCAATCTATCTTTTATTTTTATTGTTCTTTAGTTTATTAGTTAGATAAAAGTCTTCCTATCACTTATTTATGTTTTTATTTTCTACAGTGCAGTAACTTAAGCAAGTGGCCCAAAGCCCAATCCCTGTGAAGACGATACTCGATATACTTATCACTTTATTACTTGTGATGTGTATACTTGCACAATTGCGTAGCACTTATTACACGCTTCATCAATCATCTCCTAACTCAAGTTCAACCCTAAAATTTGTACATTGCTCCTCAAATCTTTCAAAAGTTCTCTCAAAATTCTAAGCATTATCTGACATTAAGTAGGTAGAGTACCGCCTAGTACAAACATCAAGACACAAAATCTTTTTGCTCTTTATCTTCTCCATCTTAACATACTCCATAAACTTCTTCAATCTAATCGAAGAATGTCTCACATATCTCACAGCCCCTAACACATGTAATCGATTTATTCATTTCCTTTAAACCTTTATGTTGGAATGATCAACCAATGGTGAAAGGCCAAGAAAGGTGGATTGGAAATTTAAAATAATTTGTGGAAGCAAATTGGAAAGATAAAAATTGGGACACAAGATATTTATAGTGGTACAACTTTCTAACAAGGTTTACATCCACTACCTTAGCTTCCCACTATGGATTTTTCCAAATTCACTATGAATTTGTTCCATTATTCTAGGTTCAAGAGGAAACCTTTACAACCTCAAAGCTTTGAGAAAACACACTTTTACAAGAAGAACAAATAGCAAACTGAAAAATCTTCTCAAAGATAAAATGTTTTGCCTAATACAAAGTTCACTCAACCCCTAAACTTGAATAGAATGATTAAAAATAAGCTCTCTCAAGTGGGTTACAAGAATATGACTCTAATAGCTCAAAGATTGTTGGACGTGTGCTTGAATGCTTTAGACTTGATGAATAATTGTTGAAGCTTTGGAGACTTAATTATATACCCCCTCATTGATTTTCAACCGTTTGGATAGTTGAGATCAAAACTATAGCCGTTGGACTTCATTTTTCCCATAATAAATGTAGTCTGCCAACACTGGGTATCGGTACTTAAGTTTGGGTATCAGAACCTACTGTAAGAATAAAGAGTCGTTGTACAAAGGGGTATCGATACGCAAGAAGCCGTTGTACAAATTTGTGGATGAAAAATTGTATCGATACGCCTAAGAAGGTATCAGTACGCTATAACTAATTTTCAAAGTTATGATTCCAATAAACTGACAAGGAAACGATCGAATATTTATTACAAAAGATTTGGAAAGTCTTAACACCTCGTATCGGTACGCAGAAAGTCGTACCAATACTCGAAGACAAATTTGGTTCCCAGGTTGAATGACATGCCGATACGGCTACATGCGTATCGGTACCCTATAGGCATCAAGTATAAAATGAATTCCAGTAGCTGAAACTACATTGATACGGCTAAGGGCGTATCAACACACTTGGACCAATTTGGCTATTTCAAGCACCAAAACACTTAGAAAATATTTGGGGTTTAAGTTTATGACTTAGAAAATATTTTAAGTTCGAATTCTTGTCATTTTGTGAGTCTTTTTGAGTACTTACAAATTTATCTAATTTTTCAAAGTAGTCCTTAAAATTCCTTGTTATATCAAAATCAAATATTGATTTTATACTTTATCCCATATAAAGATATTACCATTAGCAATGCAACCTCCGATGACTACATTTTTTTCTCTTAAGTAATAACAACATCATGCGTACTTGTATTATCAAAGGTGACTGTGAACAAGCTCTCAATCCCCTAATTCAACAAGCAATTATCTTCTCAAACATTAAGACACAACATCTTTTTACTTTTTATCTTCTCCAACTCAACACACCCCATAAACTTCTTAAATCTAGCCGAAGATTATCTCACATATCTCATAGCCCCCTAATGCGTGTAACTGGTTTATTCATTTCCTTTAAACCTTTAACAACAATCAAATTCGCAATGTGTGACATGCATTTCATATGAAGATATTTACCATTAACAATGCAACCCCTTAGGACTAAATTTCTTCCTTTAATAAGTAATAGCAACATCATTAAAATTTCTATCGTCAAAGGTGACAGTGAACAACTTGTCAATCCCCCAACTCAACAAGCATTTATCAATCTTCAACCCAATAACCTCTCCCTTAAGACTAAAAATTTAACAAAAATTTATGATTTTTTTATTCAATTTTTAATCATTGTCAATAAAGTGGGTAGTGAATGTTTAAGGTTTGTTTATTTAGGGTTTGCTTCTTTAATTTCGTTAGATGTTTAGGATTTTTCATTTGGGGTAGACTTAGGCTTTGTTCGGCAGAGTTTTTTCATCAACTTTTGGAGAAGTTCCACCGAACGAGCTACTTTTGGCGCCTCCGTACTTTACTTCTTCGCCGATTTTGCTCTCGACAATTGCTTTTGGAGAAGCTAGAAATTCTAGCTTCTTCCCAAATACGGATTCTCAACCCAACCCGGGATTTTAACAGCAGTGCTGAACGGAGCCTTAGAAGTTGGTTCTCAGAACCTGTACGAGCTTAATAATAATATGTATAAATAAAATATATTTGATCTTTGTTATATTATGGGTAATGCAGTTAATTAATTTGTTTAAAGTTGAATTAACCAATAGATGAACTTTGAAAAAAAATTAACCACTCGCCGACCTAACAAAATTTGGTATCTGACTGTTTAACCGAATTAGTTCGGTTTGGTCAGTTAATTCGGTTTAGCCGACCGTTTGAACACTCCTAGTGTATACACTCAAGCTTTTGGGTATGATTATAACAGTTGGTTAACTTTTATAACAGTTATAAAGGTGTTGGTGGTAGATTAACCATACTATTCAATCTAAACAATTGGTTAACTTTTATAACGGTTATTGAATTTTGCTAATTGTGATCTAAATGTTAAGAAATGGTTAACCGCTAACGGTTAATAGTTATTAATGGTTCGATTACAAGTTAACATCTAATCTATTACATTTTTTCACATCTTCAATTCTTTTGAGAATAATAAAATTCTTTCCCATAAATTATATTAAAATTTTCAGAAAAATACTTAAATAAAGATATTATAAACGTAAACTTCATACTTAATTAAAATGATAGTATTTACTTACTACAAAGTTCCAACAAAACACAAACTACACACTCCATAGTTTAAAGTTTCAAGTTCCAGCAATGTTCGACACATAGCAATATACCATCAAAGTTCATCATATAGAAATACAAAATCAAAATTTTAAAGACAAATCTTTAACAAACATAAAAGAAGTAAAAGGTAAATGAAACTTTGATGAGTTAGTACCACAAGCCACAACAAGTTAACTCTGGGATCAAATCACCCAAGGTCTTCACTGTCTTCCTCCGAAATGAAATATGACTCGTCAATCATAATTTTTAGTTGATTGAATGTTAAATCCTTCATTTATATATTTCAAAATATGAAACAAGTTAGTATAAGAAATATGATGCAATGCTAACAAATCAAAGATAAAAATAATTATGAATTAGATTACAAAGATTGCAAGAAGTAAATTTAAGAAAAGAATTCTTTTATCCAGTACTTCTTAGCTGTTTGAGTTTCCCACGTAAACTTGATCAATTTTTTTTTTCCAAAATTTCAAATTCGGTGAACAAATCCGTATCTTTGCAAAAATGCTTGGAGGCTCCAGTGTCGATGATCTATTCGGTATGATTGTTGATAACACTGTTACGCCTTATGTAGCTTTGCCGCATACATGATAATTCACAGCCTTCTTGTTTATGGAGCTTAGATTGAGCCGCACTATTCTTAAAAATGTTAGTTCCAGAACCAGAACCATACTCTACAATGTTAGTTTTTAAAGGGAATTGAGGAGAAGTATAATCCTTATCTTTAAGATACTTGGCTTCATGTATTTTTATGTGATCGGTTATTCTTCCAAGAGAATTTTCATCTTGTGTTTGAGGGAGTTGCGATAGTTCGACTTACGTAACTTTTCAATCAGGACATTGGTTTGGGGGATCTCGCACATTTTCATTCCTTCATCCAAAAGTGAAATCGTCCTGATTGGTGTAATCTTCAAAATAAGATGTTATCCTTTGAGGTTAATACGACCCTTTAGAGTTTTGTACACCGAAAATCTGGAGTGAAAACCGATGGTATTGTTCCTCTCAGTGTGGTATAGAAGGGGAAAAGCACTAGAAATAAAGGCGAGAAAGTGAACAAGAGAAAAATGCTATTGATTTTTAATGTGTTTTGAAAATGACAAAAGTCTACTTGTAGGCTTGAGACAGAGGCTAAAAGCGTCTAGAAAACAACATAACTTATGACATTAAATTCATTGTCTAAAACAGTTAAATGAAAGGCTTAATTATGTCTTAAATTGTTTGTAAAAACAGATAAAATTCGTCGAATTCATTTAGCTAAAATAGGAAAAGTTTTTACATAAACTTAGTAAGTAATCTACCCAGCTTATATGGCAGTTTAGGTGATAAAAACTTTTTAAATTGCGTACTCAAATAAATTATTGACATTACTCTTAATAAATTTTAAAAAATTACTAGCTAAACCTTTCTAGTATATGAACTGATCTAATAAAAATAAAACATGTGATATTTTTCTTCTATCATCTTTACACTTGAAAATAACTCATTTAATTTTTTCCACGTCAGCTATTAACCAATGGTTAATGACATACAAAAGTTTTAGGCATTTTCTTTCCACCCTAACATCAAACAACCTTAACCATAACCTCTCCCTCCATTTGTCACAACCTCTGCACGTGTGATGAGGACAAAATTCCAAGATGCGTTAATGCATCCGATATCTCCATGTCTGTGTATTAAGGATGGATGAAGTGATCTTCAAAAATAATCATGCTTTTGCATAATAATATCTTTCTGTTATTTTAAATTTTATTATATTTACTTGTAACCATATTTTAATTATTTTCATGATTTAGCTTTAATTATCCAACTAATTTCAGATCGGCTTTGTCGTCCAATTCCATCCAATATAACAATCACAATCCTTTTCTGTAACTTAGATTATGATTATTAATTAAAACCAACTATAATATAAAGCTGAACGGTGATGAAGAGATAGAGAGATCATAGACCATAGAAAAAAAATCATTCATTTAAAGAATTTGTATGTCATTAATCGGTGGTTAATAGCAACGGCAATGGTTAAGGATGTAAAAACAGGTATTCAGATGAGTTTCAGGTCGGGTCCTGTTAGGTCAGGTTAAATCGGGTATATATCATTTTAAGTTGATTTGATGTTTCAACTCGAATCGGGTTGGGTGCGGATCAGTTTCAGGCCGAGTTCATTTTAGGTCGGGTTCATTTCGGGCCAGATTCATTTCAGGTCGGGTCAAAGCGGTTCGGGTCCGAATCAGTTAATTGACGGGTTAATTCGGGTTCGAGTAGACTTCAGGTCAGGTTCATTTTAGGCTGGTTTCATTTCAGGTCGGGTTCATTTCAAGTTGAGTAACTTCAAGTCGGTTTCATTTTAGGTTGGGTTAATTCGGGTTTCGAATTCGTATTAAGTTTGAGTTTGGAACAAATAGTAGATAGACTTGGGTTGGGTCATTTCGAGTTAATTATTTAACGCCCTTCACGAACACGAATCACATTAAAAATAAGGGTAAACTATACCGTTGACCACCACACTTTGGTTAACGTATTAAAATGACCACCTTAAAAAAATCGACTCAATTGACCACCCAAACTATTAAAATTGGATCAATGTGACCACCAGCCGTTAATGGGCTAACGAAAGGTGACGTGGCAGTTAAAAAATTAAAGGTATAATCACACATTTGGTCCTTACTATTTACACATTCTTTCAATTTAGTCCTAATTTTAAACTAATAAAATAAATTAATTAGGTGGTGACACATGTCAACACCTTATTGGAGGAATTTAATTAATTATATTTGATATAATAAATTATTTTCCTCCTCCAATCAGGTGGTGACACGTGTCACCACCTATTTAGAGGAGAAAAATAAATTCAACCACACAAGCCATCAAGGGGAATCGAACCTAGGTAGTCTAGGTGCAAATGCCACTGAACTAAGCACAATTTTGTGTTTTAAAACACAAAATTCAATATATATCTCTTATTGGTTTCTACATTTATAAGCTAAAAAGCTCAAACCCTGAACACTAATTTCACATATATAACCCTAAACCTTAAACTCTAAATATTTCAAATTAATTTTACACTAAACATTTCAATCTAATTTCACATAAATGATAAATAAATTTTGAATCATGCAGAAACATATTATCTTTTTTTTTTAATATGTTTTACTGTTTTCTCTTTGATTGATTGTCTGTCTGTTTGCAGCATACAGAATTGGATTGAAGACTTGTTCTGGAAACAACTTGATTTGAATTACCCTGGCATGCCTGATGCCATGGTATGCATAACAAATTCCTCCCGTTTTTTGAATTTATGCTGGAATGATTGTAATTAATGTTGTCTTTTTTGGCTATTTCAGGTGCACCATGGATTTTATACGGCTTACCATAACACAACTATACGCCATGGAATTCTGCATGCAGTTAAAGAGGCAAGAGAGTTTTATGGGGACCTTGACATCATGGTGACAGGTCATTCAATGGGAGGGCTATGGCTTCCTTTTGTGCACTTGATCTAACGGTAATCTTGAGCCTTTCTTGCTTCAGCTGAAAATATATTATTATTCATTTTTCATTGTGCTGTAAAGGTGAAACCTTCTATACTGCAACATTGGTTTCAATCATTTACCAGGGCATTAACAATTCTTTTTTTGAGTTAATTTTCATGCATTAAATTCTGCAAGTTTTGCTGGTTGTTTTGTCAGAGTTGTAATATGAGAAAATGTATCTTTATCCCCAGGTTAATCATGAAGCCAAGAATGTTCAAGTTATGACATTTGGACAACCTCATATAGGGAATGCTGCCTTTGCTTCTTATTCTGCAACCATTTCAGTTGAAATTAGTTTGAAATGTTTAGTGTAAAATTAATTTGAAATATTTAGAGTTTAAGGTTTAGGGTTATATATGTGAAATTAGTGTTTAGGGTTTGAGTTTTTTAGCTTATAAATGTAGAAACCAATAAGAGATATATATTGAATTTTGTGTTTTAAAGCATAAAATTGTGCTTGGTGCAGTGGCATTTGCACCTAGACTGCCTAGGTTCGATTCCCCTTGATAGCATGTGTGGTTTAATTTATTTTTCTCCTCTAAATAGGTGGTGACACGTGTCACCACCTGATTGGAGGAGGAAAATAATTTATTATATCAAATATAATTAATTAAATTCCTCCAATAAGGTGTTGACACGTGTCACCACCTAATTAATTTATTTTATTAGTTTAAAATTAGGACTAAATTGAAAGAATGTATAAATAGTAAGGACCAAATGTGTGATTATACCTTTAATTTTTTAACTGTCACGTCACCTTTCGTTAGCCCATTAACGGCTGGTGGTCACATTGATCCAATTTTAATAGTTTGGGTGGTCAATTGAGTCGATTTTTTTAAGGTGGTCATTTTAATACGTTAACCAAAGTATGGTGGTCAACAATATAGTTTACCCTAAAAATAAATATTAGGCACTAGAATGAACAAAAATATCATCGTTATTTAAAATATTGGAGTAAATGACAAAAATTAGAAATAAATAAAAGTCGGTTTCGGTGAAAAATAAAATTTTAGGGACTAACATGAACAAAAATATCATCATATTAAAAATATTGGACTAAATTACAAAATATAAAATAAATAGGGTTAATTTTGGTTAAAAATAAAATTTTAGGGACTAACATGGACAAAAATATCATCATATTAAAAATATTAGACTAAATTACAAAAAAAAATGAATATGGGTCAATTTCGACTAAAATTAAATTTCAGGTACTAGAATAAACAAAAATATTATTGGACTAAATTGCCAAAAATATAAATAAATATGAGTCAATTTTGACTAAAAATTAAATTGTGGCGACTAGAATAAACAAAAAAATTATTAGACTAAATTACCAAAAATAAAAATTTATATGAGTCAATTTCAGCTAAAATAAAGTTTTAGGGAATATAATGAATAAAAAATATCAACATATTAAAAACACAAACTAGATTAGAAAATTTTAAAATAAATAGGGGTCAATTTGCTTAAAAATTATGGACTAATATGAACAAATATAAACCCCAAATCCCTAAACTAATCTCATTACCCCAAACATTCCACTTAAAACATTTACCCCTAAACCCTAAACATGAACCCCTAAATCTTACAATCATTATTCACTAATATTTAAAATTGCAAGTCTAATCCCCTAATCTCTAAACTAATCTCATAACCCCAAACACTCAACTTGAAACATATATTATACCCATAAACCCCAAACCTCAACCCCTAAATCTTACAATCACTAATAATTAAAATACAAGCATAATCCCATAATCTCTAAACTAATCTTATAACCCCAAACACTCAACTTGACACATTTACCCATCAACTCCAAACCTCAACACCTAAATCTTACAATCACTAATAATGAAAGTGCAAGCATAATCCCCTAATCCCTAAATTAATCTCATAACCCCAAACACTCAACTTAACACATTTACCCTTAAACCCAAACCCCAAATCTCAACCCTTAAATCTTACAATCACTAACAATTAAAGTGCAAACATAATCCCCTAATCCCTAAACTAATCTCATAATCTCAAACACTAATAATTTTAATTAAGCTCAAAATTTAATGATTAAATTTAACAAATTAAAATTCCATTGAAACAATTAATAAAAAATTCATACATTAAGTATGGTTAAATTAAATTGTGTGTGAATTTTATGAGCTTACTAACTAACTAATTAACTAAGGACCTAATTGAAAGAACCTAATCCTAAAGACCAAATAAAAATTATCAACTATTATGGGACCTAATTAAACTAAACTAAAATTTAAAGGTGAAAACATGGCTTAAATGGAAAGTATATAACATAGAAGGGCATAATGGGCAATTTTCTCATAAACCTAAAAAATGTGCGGGAACTTTCCCTCCAATTTCAAACAGAAGCCACGTCTTTGGTTTCCAGATTTTACAACACTTCAAAATCAAAATCAACAAAAACTACGATAGTAAATGTAATTTAAAATATTTTTTAAAAAGAAAAGGAGTTAATCTTGTAATTATGTCTGATTTTGAAGGGCATTTATTAATCAAATTATATCATAGGGCCCCACTTATTATCGGCTATATTATTTATTAACTACCACCAAATTAAAGTATAAATTAACTAATAATCTACCTATTTGAGTTTATTAATTTTGCTTTAAATTTAAATTAAATATTATAAAAATAATTTCAAAAGTAAATTTATTTTGAGCCCATCATACAAACTATGGATTTATGTAAAATAATTAAAAATTACAGTTTTATAATATGTGAAATCGATATTTTAATTTTGATATAACTAAAGAACTTAAGGACTAAATTGAAAATGTGAAAACGAATTTTTAAGTCCTCAAACCTCTCTATATGTTTTAAACAAAATGCTTAAGTTAAAAACTAAATTTATCAAATATTTTCTAACTGTTCTCAAAGCCAAAACAGTGATTTTCGAGTCACCATTTCGGAACGGCCTAAGGCGTTTCAAAATAGTTTTGAAACTGTGAGTTCATGTTTCGGAACGAGTATCGAAACGATTTCAACACTGCCAACCCGTGTTTCGAAACGGTACTCAATTAGATTTGAAAAATATGACCGTTAAATGTTTTTAACAGATTTTAAACAAGTCGTTAAGGCGTATCGAAACGATCTCATCCCGTTTCGATACGGTCCTTGACAGTGGCAAAATTGTTTTGCAACGGGTTACGAAACGACTCTTAGCGTATCGAAACATTTTTAACCGTTTCGATACGAGATCTTTAATGCACCCCAACGGCTCGTTCTATTTTGGTCTGTTTCGAAACAGGGTCGGGTGTTTCGAAACGGTTGGTTGCAGACTGCATTTATGGAGGGAAGATAACACCCCCAACGGCTCTATTGATGAATGCATCAACCACAACGGCTAGAATTCAATGAGAAGGTATAAAAGGGACCTCTAAAAGCTTCAGCAACAACTATTGATCCTAAAGCAAACATCCAAACATCAAATCCAAGCATTTGTGCCTAAATCCCATTATTGTCTTGTAACCCCAATTGTATTTTTCATTCTTATCATTTCAATTGGGTTGAGTGCTTGTAATTGGGTTATATTGTGTATTGAGAGATACTTGTTTTAGCCAACAACTTCTTTGTTTCTATTGTGTTAGGATTGGGTCAAATTTTGGGTAGAAAATTTGACCGAAAATTGTAAGGGTTACCTCCTTAGCCTAGAAAAGGGGAAGAGCAATTAGTGGAATTGTTGCAAATCCTTAGTGAAGCTAAGGTAGTGGATGTAGAGTTCAATTGGAACTTGAATCACTCTAAAATTCCTTGTCTACCATTTTTATTTGCAAATTCCACCACCAAGAACTTTAAAAATCCAATTCACCCCCTCTTGGTTTATTTCGATCATTCGATCCACTCAACAATTGGTATCAGAGCCTACCTCTTTGAAGGATTAACAACCACAAGAGGAGTTCCTAGGACGAGTGTGATCATCCAAAAATCAAGATATGGCATCTACCTCCGGTTTGAGCATGTATGAGTCTCAGTCCACTACAAAACCACCTTTCTTCAAAGGTGACAACTATCCGTTTTGGAAGAATCGGATGCGCCTCTTCATCAAGTCCTACGATTACTTGGTTTTGGGATGTCATTGAAGATGGCCCTTACATTCCATTGAAGCAAGATAGTGAAGGGAAGATGGTTTTGAAGAAGAAGATGGAGATGAGTGAAGAAGAGAGTAAGAAGATCCAAATAAATGACAAAGCTCTTCAAATGCTCTTTTGTTCTTTCGGTCCGGACATCTACTCCAAAGTCTCATCCATTGAGAGTGCCAAAGAAGTGTGAGATACTCTTGAGACCACCTATGAGGGAACCAACGATGTCAAGGAAACCAAGATTGGAATTATCAATCTTAGTTATGAGAATTTCAAGATGGAGCCCGATGAGACGGTGTCCAAGATGTTTGATCGCTTCTCAACCATAGTCAATGGGCTTAAAGGATTTGGAGAGACTAAACCGGAAGACAAGCTTGTTCGGAAGCTACTCTACGCACTTCCCGAATCTTGGGATGGGAAGAGAACCGCCATCATAGAAGCCGAAAACTTGAATACTTTAAAACTTGATGAGCTAGTGGGTTCTCTCCTTACTCATGAGATTATGAAGCAAGGAAGGGAAGAAGAGAAGAAGAAGGAAGAGAAAAGAGTAGAGAAGCTAGAGGTGGAAAAGAAGAAGAAGATGGGAATAGCTCTCAAAGCTTCATTACTTGAGGAGAGCTCTTCTAGTGAGGAGGATGAGCTAGAAGAATTGGCTATAATAGCCAAACAATTCTCACGCTTCATGAGGTCCAACCGGGGAAGAAAAATTCAAAGAACGATGGACTTCAAAGGTAAAAACAAAGAAGAAGCAAGGGATCAAATCATTTGCTTCGAGTGCAATAAAACCGGCCACATACGTTCGGAGTGCCCTCAACTCAAGAAGAAGGGCTTTGAGAAGAAGAAGAAGCTCAAAGCCAAGCTTGCTACTTGGAGTGATGAGGAGTCATCCGAGGATGGCGAACAAGAAGTGGCCAACCTTTGCCTCAAGGCACTTGAGGAAGATTCCTCCATGGTAACCTCTAACTCATCATCTTTAGATTTTACATATGATGAATTAAATGATGCATATGATGAGTTGCAAGAGGTCTATGATGAATTAGTTGAGAAATACAAGGAGTCGATAATTAGGAATAAGAAAATTATTTCGGAATTAAATGATAAAAATGACTCACTTTCTCAAGCTAATTTAAAATTTGAGAAAAAGATTTTAGGGTTGAAAGATGAACTAAAATTCTTCCAAGATGAAAATGTTGACCTTAATAATCTTCTTTCTCAATGTAATAGTGAACACCAAAAGGTGTTAGATGAGCTTAACAAGCTCAAAGAGTCTTTTAAAAATGTTGGTAGTGTGAAGCATGAAATAGGTGAATCTTCAAAAACAAACCAACCTAAGAAAAAGACTAATAACTACAAACAAAGTAGCTTTCTTAGACATAGTAGAACTAAAAGGATTAGAAGTGTATGAGTTCCTAAGGAACTTGTAAAATCTAATAACATTATTGCTATGTCATCTTGGATTCCTAAGGGAACCAAGTTATTGGGAGCTAACACTCGTGGACCCAAAATGATTCGGGTACCAAAAACAAAAGTTTAATATCTTTGTTTGTAGGGGGAGCATTGGTACAAGGCCAAAACACAAAGTCAAAACTCATGGTACCTTGATAGTGGATGCTCGAGGCATATGACCGGAGACAAGATTAGATTCATAGATCTAAAGCCAAAAAGTGGAGGAATGGTGACATTTGGTGACAACTCCAAAGGCCACATTAAAGGTATTGACTCCATAGGTAATCACTCTACTATTCTTATTGAAAATGTCTTGTATGTCGATGGTCTTAAACATAACTTGTTGAGCATAAGTCAATTGTGTGATAAAGGATTTAATGTTTTATTTGATAAAAATGGGTGCAAAATTGTTGACATTAAATCTAATAATATTATGCTCATAGGTCATCGCATATGTAACATTTACATGGTGCATCTAGATGACATACATACATCTCATGCATGTTTAGTAGCTCAAAATGAAAATGATGCATGGTTGTGGCATAGGAAACTAGGACATGCTAGCATTAGTGTTTTAGAAAAATTAGTTTCCCTTGATCTAGTTAGAGGTTTACCCAAGATTAAGTTCTCAAACGATAAAATTTGTGATGCATGCTCTAAGGGTAAACAACATAAGTCATCCTTTAAATCCATTAATGATGTTTCTACAAGTAGGTGCTTACAACTTATCCATATGGATTTATTTGGGCAAATTAGGACTATGAGCTTGGGTGGTAAATCTTATGCATTTGTTCTTGTTGATGGTTTTTCTAGATTTACTTGGGTTCTATTTTTAAGTACGAAAGATGAGGCTTTAGAAAAATTCATCACATTTTCAAAACTAACCCAAAATGATCTTGAACTTAGAATTTCTCATATTAGAAGTGATCATGGAACCGAGTTTCAAAATTTAGGGTTTGAAGAGTTTTTGAATGAAAATGGTATTAGCCACAATTTTTCGGCTCCTCGAACTCCTCAACAAAATGGGGTAGTTGAGAGGAAAAATAGAACTTTACAAGAAATGGCTAGAACCATGCTTTGTGAAAACAATTTACCTAAATATTTTGGGGCGGAAGCCACAAACACCACTTGCTACATTGTAAACCGAGTAATGATTAGGCCAATTTTAAAGAAAACACCTTATGAGATTTTAAAATCTAAAAAGCCTAACATTAGCTATTTCCATCCTTTTGGTTGCAAGTGTTTTGTTTTGAATAATGAAAAAGACAACTTAGGTAAATTTGATGCAAAAAGTGATGAAGCTATTTTCATAGGATATTCTTTAACCTCTAAAGCTTATCGTGTATTTAACAAGAGAACTTTAGTAGTAGAAGAATCTATACATGTTGTATTCGATGATAACCTCCTTCCAAGGAAGGATTCTTGTGATGATGAGGATGTAGGAATCATAAATGCCTTTGATGGAGGACAAACTTCAAAGGAGGATGAGATTCCAACAAAAGAAGAGGACACACAAGATCCACCTCTTGAAGCCTTGAAGGACTTGGCTCTTGAGGAAAAGGAAGTGAGCTACCCAAGGGAGTTCAACTATGTCAAAGATGGTGAAATCTTGGGTAATCCATCCAAGGGGGTAACCACTCGATCTTCTCTTAGACTAATGAATCATGTTGCATTTATCTTATGCATGGAGCCTAAGAATATAAAAGAAGCATTGAAAGATGATTTTTGGATTATGGCTATGCAAGAAGAGTTAAATCAATTTGAGAGAAGTAACGTTTGGACATTAGTTGATAGGCATAGTAATCAATCTACCATAGGAACTAAATGGGTCTTTAGGAACAAACTAGATGAGAGTGGTAACATTGTGAGAAATAAAGCTAGACTAGTAGCACAAGGTTACACTCAAGAAGAGGGAATAGATTTTGATGAAACCTATGCACCCTTAACTAGAATGGAAGCCATTAGGATGTTGTTTGCATATTCATGTTATCATGATTTCAAGCTTTTTCAAATGGATGTTAAAAGCGCGTTTTTAAATGGCTTTATAAATGAGGAAGTGTATGTGGAACAACCACCGGGTTTTGAAGACTCAAAATTTCCAAATCATGTTTTCAAACTCACTAAAGCTCTTTATGGTTTAAAACAAGCTCCTAGAGCTTATTATGAAAGACTTTCAAACTTTTTAATTGAAAAAGGTTTTGAAAAAGGCAAGGTGGACACTACACTTTTTATAAAAAGGTATAAAAATGACATCTTAGTAGTACAAATTTATGTTGATGATATTATTTTTGGTTCTACTAACGAATGTCATTGCAAAGAGTTTGCTAAGCTAATGCAAGGTGAATTCGAGATGAGCATGATGGGGGAGCTCTCATTCTTTTTGGGACTCCAAATCAAGCAAAAGAAGGATGGCACCTTCATCAATCAAGCAAAGTACATAAAGGATATGCTCAAGAAGTTTGGCTTGGAGAATGCAAAGCCTCAAGCCACACCTATGAGCTCATCTACAAAGCTTGACAAAGATGAAGGAGGTAAGTGTGTTGACTCTAAGCTTTACCGTTCTATGATTGGATCATTACTTTACCTTACCGCAAGTAGATCAAATATTTTGTTTAGTGTTTGCTTGTGTGCTAGGTTTCAAGCTAGTCCTAAAGAGTCTCACCTTATAGCCGTTAAGAGAATCTTTAGGTACCTTAGAGATACTCATTGTTTAGGTCTTTGGTACCCTAGAGACTCCACCTTCAACCTTCATGCTTATTCGGATACGGATTATGGGGGATGCAAAATCGATAGGAAGAGTACTTCGGGAACTTGTCAATTCCTAGGTAGTATGCTCATATCCTTGTTCTCTAGGAAACAAAATAGTGTAGCCTTATCTACCACTGAAGCCGAGTACATATCCTTAGGGAGTTGTTGTGCTCAAGTCCTTTGGATGAAGCAACAACTCTTAGATTATGATACTAAAGTTGAAACTATACCCCTTAAGTGTGATAACACTAGTGCCATATGTTTGACAAAAAATCCCATCCAACACTCTAGAACCAAACACATAGAAATAAGGCATCATTTCATTAGTGATCATGTCCTTAAAGAAGATGTTGTTATAGAGTATGTTGACACATTAAATCAATTAGCGGACATATTTACAAAACCTTTAGACAAAGAGCGTTTTTGGTCCCTTAGGGGAGAGTTAGGTCTAACTAGCCTATCTTGACCTTTTATGACCTCTTTTGTGCTTAAAATTGCTTGATCTTGTGAAATGCCATGTTTATGTGTTTTTACTCCTAATTTCATCCACGCCTATAGCTAGGGGGAGTATGTTTATGTTGCACATGTTATTCCTGCTCATTCATGTCATTCATGCAAGTTAGGCCTTTAAAAAATTTCATTTTTCTGCACTTTTAGAGCCTCATCTGCACTTCCAGGCCCAGGTGTATCGAAACGGGTCCACCTGTTTCGATACGGATGCTTTAAAATTCTATCTGAGAGAAGGATGTTTCTAAACGCCTCCCAAGGATTTCGAAACGTTTTTGCTACTGCCAAGGGGTGTATCGAAACGTGTGTCGATACGAGTCAACGGGGATTCGATACAGTTAAACCCGTATCGAAACGGTCAGCTAGAATTGAAAAGTCGGTCAACCCTCAGTGCCCGCATTTCGAAACGGCCGACACCGTTCCGAAACGGGTTAGCGGACAGCTTTATAGGGGGCTTTTAATGTTAAAGTTTTACTTTAATTAAAACTCCACTCAAACCTTAAAAACCCTAAAACGATTTCTCCCTATAAAAACCCTCTAAAAATCATTATTTTTCACCAAATCTTGAAGGCTTTTTCTCTTAAACACAAGTCTAAGCAAGCATCAACAACTTTGTGCAAGGATTTTTATCTATTCATCCAAAATCCCAATTTAATGTACATTTACATCTTTTTCTTTTTCCTTTAATGTGTATTCGAATCTTAGGTTAGAAAATTCTAATTTTGTATAGTTTATGTGTTTTGATACTTGGGTTTTTCAAAACTTGTAAAAAAAATTCAAAATCTTTTATTTTTTATTCGAATATATAAGTTTTCTCTAGTATTTTCTTTACTGTTTTTTTAAATTGTTTTTCTCTTAATTTTTGTTGTTGTTTTGTTTTGTATCTTTGTTTTAAAATTTATTTTTAAATCTAAGTGGGATTTACCATTGGATTGAATTAAGATCTTCATGCATACACTTCAAATTTGTTTTAAATTGCTTGCTTTACGTTTTTAGGATGTCTATGGAGAATGTTAACAATAAGCGTAAGACGGGTCAAACAAGTGATTCGAGTATTCGTCCTAATCTCACCCAACTATTTCTCAAAAGTCTTCGGACTCCAGAGATAAGGGAGCGTTTCAATTATGTCAAGGAGTTTGGCGTTCGTCGTAAGCGTGTTGTTGACATCTCGTTTCTTGACTCCGAGCGTTTTCTCTTTCGTTACCTCCCCCGTTTAAGAGAATGAGGATTCCTTGGTTTCTTGAGTATCCCGGATATTTGCTACAAGCACATGGTTCTTCTCTTTTACTCAAATGCCTAATTTATTAATAGTGAAGACAACTCCGAAGTTGTTGGCCTTGAGTCTTCTATCTTGGGAAAGAGGATTGTCATTGACATCCCTTATTTAGAGACTACTTTTGGTCTTAAGAATGAAGGAATCGCGAATGAGACTCACTTTGGTTCCCACACCGGTTCAGTGCTTGCCTTGGATGCTCATGATAGGTTCCTCCACTTGATAATCTCGTGGTTTCTTCGCCCCTCCGGAGGTAAATTTTCTCACGTTCGTCAAGTAGATTATTTTTGGCTTGAATGTTTTCGTCGTGGTGAGCGCCCTAATCTTGTTAAGATCATGTTTGTCGAGATAGTAAATAATGTTAAGCTCCGTGACACCGATGCACTCAAATCTTTCACTTATGGGACTATTTTAAGTTACATCTTTGGAAATCTTAATCTTGATTGCACCTATGACTCACCGGAACCCCGCAAGAAAAAACTTGGTGAATCTTCTCTCCGCAAGTCCGGATTTCAATATATCAACAATGGCCAATGGGAACGTGTTGATAGGGAAGCACCTTCACCTCAAGTTGAACCTCAACCACAAGCTCCAGTTGCGAACAATGAAGCTCTCACGACTTTTCTTACCGAGCGGTTCAACACTTTGGACACTAACATATCTAGAGGTTTTGGTGCTATCAATACACGCTTGCAATCCGTAAAGGATCGTCTCCTTGCAAATGAGAATTGACTCACATCCCTTGAGAATCAACACACATCTATGGACATGTCCTTCTTCACCTTTTATGGCCAATGGATGAATTTTCGTCGTTCTCAAGTCAAGGACGATGATGATTCCATGGATAATGATGGTGACGACGACGAGGCTTAGGATTCTCATGACATCTCATATTAGCTATGCATATTAGGATTAAGTTTGCATCTTTATTTCCATT
Source organism: Hibiscus tridactylites (assembly GCA_958450335.1). Taxonomy (NCBI): domain Eukaryota; kingdom Viridiplantae; phylum Streptophyta; class Magnoliopsida; order Malvales; family Malvaceae; genus Hibiscus; species Hibiscus tridactylites. The sequence goes on along the minus strand of OY288268.1, from coordinate 22,665,039 downwards.
ATGTTTTATGAATCTATTCTTTGATTTTATTTGGGATTATGCTTTGAACTTATTGTTTAAGATTTTTGTTTTGGATATTTGAATTTTATGAATTTAATATTATGTTGCTTATTGCTTATTGATTATTGCTTTTAACCCTATCTCTTCTCTATGAGCCTTGTTTATTATTTTTGATCTAACAAAAAGGGGGAGAAGTAATTTAAGAGTCAAAATTCGTTTTAAATGTTTTAAGTGTTTTTAAGTTTTAAACCTTGAATTTAAATCCTTAAATCTTTTTAAAACTTTAAAAACCCATCTTAAATTGAGGAGGAGTTAGAATGTATTCAAAATTTTCAAAACTCTTAAAAATTCTAACTTTTGTTTTGTTATATCAAAAAGGGGAGATTGTGAAACCGATATTTTAATTTTGATATAACTAAAGAACCTAAAGACTAAATTGAAAATGTGAAAACGAATTTTTAAGACCTCAAACCTCTCTATATGTTTTAAACAAAATGCCTAAGTTAAAAACTAAATTTATCAAATATTTTCTAAGTGTTCTCAAAGCCAAAACAGTGATTTTCGAGTCACCGTTTCGGAACGGCCTAAGGCGTTTCGAAACAGTTTTGAAACTGTGAGTTCATGTTTCGGAACGGGTATCGAAACGATTTCAACACTACCAACCTATGTTTCGAAACAAGTTTCGAAACGGCTTAAGAACATCGAGATACCGTATCGAAACGACATCAAATGTTCCGAAACGGTACTCAATCAGATTTGAAAAATATGACCGTTGAATGTTTTTAACTAATTTTAAACAAGTCGTTAAGGCGTATCGAAACGATCTCATCCCGTCGATACGGTCCTTGACAGTGGAAAAATTGTTTCGAAACGGGTTTAGAAACGGCTCTTAGCGTATCGAAACATTTTTAACTGTTTCGATACGGGATCTTTAATGCACCCCAACGGCTCTTTCTATTTCGGTCTGTTTCAAAACAGGGCCGGACGTTTCGAAACGGTTGGTTGCAGACTGCATTTATGGAGGGAAGATAACACCCCCAACGGCTCTATTGATGAATGCATCAACCACAACGGCTAGAATTCAATGAGAAGGTATAAAAGGGACCTCTAAAAGCTTCAGCAACAACTATTGATCCTAAAGCAAACATTCAAACATCAAATCCAAGCATTTGTGCCTAAATCCCATTATTGTCTTGGAACCCCAATTGTATTTTTCATTCTTATCATTTCAATTGGGTTGAGTGCTTGTAATTGGGCTATATTGTGGATTGAGAGATACTTGTTTTAGCCAACAACTTCTTTGTTTCTATTGTGTGAGGATTGGGTCAAATTTTGGGTAGAAAATTTGACCGAAAATTGTAAAGGTTACCTCCTTAGCCTAGAAAAGGGGAAGAGCAATTAGTGGAATTGTTGCAAATCCTTAGTGAAGCTAAGGTAGTGGATGTAGAGTTCAATTGGAACTTGAACCACACTAAAATTCCTTGTCTACCATTTTTATTTGCAAATTCCACCACCAAGAACTTTAAAAATCCAATTCACCCCCTCTTGGTTTATTTCGATCATTCGATCCACTCAACATAATCACAACTATAAATTTAAAATATTAAAAACGATTAACCTGCTAACATTTGGTTTTTATCAAATCAACGACTAATTTTCAATCTTCCCCGATAAAATTTAGTCAAGTTAATAAGAAAAAATACAAATGAATATCTATATTTAGTACTTAGTAGTGTCAAGTTGATTTGGTTAAAGAAAACATAAATATGTGTTTTTTTTTGTTTCTTTCCTCTCCTTTTTGATATTTTTAATTGATTGTGTATGTATATATAAAAAAATATTTAACACTTTAAATTGATTTAAAAAATAAATAGTTTATCTTTATCAATACTTTAAATTATTTAAAAAATAAATAGTTTATCTTTATAACACTTTAAATTGATTATATATATTCTTATATATAATTTAATAAATTAATAGTCAATAATTAAATTATTTAAAAAATTAAATACAAAAATTAATAATTTAAAATGTGAAAATTAGTTTATCATATTATAATATAATAAATTTATAATTCCTCAAATACTTCATTTTTCTTTTGAAAATCATCAAAACATAGACTTCCTCAATTACATGTCAGGTAAATATCAGTTCAGGTCAACAACAGGTCGGGTTCAAAATAAGTCGGGTCAATTAACAGGTCGGGTTCAAAACAGGTCAGGTAATATCAATTATCTGACATGTCAGTCTCGGGTTCCTGTTCTTTTTAGTCGGGTGCAGGTCAAGTTTCGAGTCCAAAATAACATGTTCATTTCAGGTTCAGGTTGTTCTCAGTTGGATGCAGGTCGAGTTCAATTACTACAATAACAAGTCCAACTCAGGTCCAGATCAACAACAGCCAGTTACAAATCGACTTCGGATCATCACACCCTCGGGTCAAACTAAATTCTAATTCGAGTAAGTTTCAGTCAATTTTTAGTTCGAATCAACTTTTTTACATCCCTAACGATGGTGTTAGGAGCGGTAATGCTCCAAACTTCAAATGCTTAGGAGAAAGGGTTTGTAGCTGACGTGGAAAAATTGAACGAGTTAAAGATTTTATTTCCACATGTAAAGACGATACGGCTACGGGGAAAATGATGACATATTTTATTTTTATTGGATTGGTCCATATCCTATGCAGTGGGAAAGAAAAATTATTAGATGGACCACATTATCTGTAGTCCCAGCTAATAAGATCCATTCATCTCTTTTTTTTTAAGGTGAATCTTCACTTCTTTTCTACATGTCAATAAGAAGTGGGTAGTAATTTGAAAGTTAAAAATGAGATGAATGAACTTTATTGGTTGTGACCATGGATGACGTGGTGAGCTGAGTTCATCTGATAATTTTTGGGTGGGAAGGGTTCATATGATAATTCCTCATAAATTCTTGGTATCGACCTTAATAAATTTTGGTAAAAAATAAATATTCTTATTTTTTTAATAGTCTAAAGGTGATTAAAAGATAATATTTGTTCATACATATTATGGGTAATGCAATTAATTAATTTTTTTTAAAGTTGAATTAACCAATAGATGAACTTTGAAAAAAAATTAACCACTCGCCGACCTAACAAAATTTGGTATCTGACCGTTTAACCGAATTAGTTCGGTTTGGTCAGTTAATTCGGTTTAGCCGACCGTTTGAACACTCCTAGTGTATACACTCAAGCTTTTGGGTATGATTATAACAGTTGGTTAACTTTTATAACAGTTATAAAGGTGTTGGTGGTAGATTAACCATACTATTCAATCTAAACAATTGGTTAACTTTTATAACGGTTATTGAATTTTGCTAATTGTGATCTAAATGTTAAGAAATGGTTAACCGCTAACGGTTAATAGTTATTAATGGTTCGATTACAAGTTAACATCTAATCTATTACATTTTTTCACATCTTCAATTCTTTTGAGAATAATAAAATTCTTTCCCATAAATTATATTGAAATTTTCAGAAAAATACTTAAATAAAGATATTATAAACGTAAACTTCATACTTAATTAAAATGATAGTATTTACTTACTACAAAGTTCCAACAAAACACAAACTACACACTCCATAGTTTAAAGTTTCAAGTTCCAGCAATGTTCGACACATAGCAATATACCATCAAAGTTCATCATATAGAAATACAAAATCAAAATTTTAAAGACAAATCTTTAACAAACATAAAAGAAGTAAAAGGTAAATGAAACTTTGATGAGTTAGTACCACAAGCCACAACAAGTTAACTCTGGGATCAAATCACCCAAGGTCTTCACTGTCTTCCTCCGAAATGAAATATGACTCGTCAATCATAATTTTTAGTTGATTGAATGTTAAATCCTTCATTTATATATTTCAAAATATGAAACAAGTTAGTATAAGAAATATGATGCAATGCTAACAAATCAAAGATAAAAATAATTATGAATTAGATTACAAAGATTGCAAGAAGTAAATTTAAGAAAAGAATTCTTTTATCCAGTACTTCTTAGCTGTTTGAGTTTCCCACGTAAACTTGATCAATTTTTTTTTTCCAAAATTTCAAATTCGGTGAACAAATCCGTATCTTTGCAAAAATGCTTGGAGGCTCCAGTGTCGATGATCTATTCGGTATGATTGTTGATAACACTGTTACGCCTTATGTAGCTTTGCCGCATACATGATAATTCACAGCCTTCTTGTTTATGGAGCTTAGATTGAGCCGCACTATTCTTAAAAATGTTAGTTCCAGAACCAGAACCATACTCTACAATGTTAGTTTTTAAAGGGAATTGAGGAGAAGTATAATCCTTATCTTTAAGATACTTGGCTTCATGTATTTTTATGTGATCGGTTATTCTTCCAAGAGAATTTTCATCTTGTGTTTGAGGGAGTTGCGATAGTTCGACTTACGTAACTTTTCAATCAGGACATTGGTTTGGGGGATCTCGCACATTTTCATTCCTTCATCCAAAAGTGAAATCGTCCTGATTGGTGTAATCTTCAAAATAAGATGTTATCCTTTGAGGTTAATACGACCCTTTAGAGTTTTGTACACCGAAAATCTGGAGTGAAAACCGATGGTATTGTTCCTCTCAGTGTGGTATAGAAGGGGAAAAGCACTAGAAATAAAGGCGAGAAAGTGAACAAGAGAAAAATGCTATTGATTTTTAATGTGTTTTGAAAATGACAAAAGTCTACTTGTAGGCTTGAGACAGAGGCTAAAAGCGTCTAGAAAACAACATAACTTATGACATCAAATTCATTGTCTAAAACAGTTAAATGAAAGGCTTAATTATGTCTTAAATTGTTTGTAAAAACAGATAAAATTCGTCGAATTCATTTAGCTAAAATAGGAAAAGTTTTTACATAAACTTAGTAAGTAATCTACCCAGCTTATATGGCAGTTTAGGTGATAAAAACTTTTTAAATTGCGTGCTCAAATAAATTATTGACATTACTCTTAATAAATTTTAAAAAATTACTAGCTAAACCTTTCTAGTATATGAACTGATCTAATAAAAATAAAACATGTGATATTTTTCTTCTATCATCTTTACACTTGAAAATAACTCATTTAATTTTTTCCATGTCAGCTATTAACCAATGGTTAATGACATACAAAAGTTTTAGGCATTTTCTTTCCGCCCTAACATCACAACAACCTTAACCATAACCTCTCCCTCCATTTGTCACAACCTCTGCACGTGTGATGAGGACAAAATTCCAAGATGCGTTAATGCATCCGATATCTCCATGTCTGTGTATTAAGGATGGATGAAGTGATCTTCAAAAATAATCATGCTTTTGCATAATAATATCTTTCTGTTATTTTAAATTTTATTATATTTACTTCTAACCATATTTTAATTATTTTCATGATTTAGCTTTAATTATCCAACTAATTTCAGATCGGCTTTGTCGTCCAATTCCATCCAATATAACAATTACAATCCTTTTCTGTAACTTAGATTATGATTATTAATTAAAACCAGCTATAATATAAAGCTGAACGGTGATGAAGAGATAGAGAAATCATAGACCATAGAAAAAAAATCATTCATTTAAAGAATTTGTATGTCATTAATCGGTGGTTAATAGCAACGGCAATGGTTAAGGATGTAAAAACAGGTATTCAGATGAGTTTCAGGTCGGGTCCTGTTAGGTCAGGTCAAATCGGGTATATATCATTTTAAGTTGATTTGATGTTTCAACTCGAATCGGGTCGGGTGCGGATCAGTTTCAGGCCGAGTTCATTTTAGGTCGGGTTCATTTCGGGCCAGATTCATTTCAGGTCGGGTCAAAGCGGTTCGGGTCCGAATCAGTTAATTGACGGGTTAATTCGGGTTCGAGTAGACTTCAGGTCAAGTTCATTTTAGGCTGGTTTCATTTCAGGTCGGGTTCATTTCAAGTTGAGTAACTTCAAGTCGGTTTCATTTCAGGTTGGGTTAATTCGGGTTTCGAATTCGTATTAAGTTTGAGTTTGGAACAAATAGTAGATAGACTTGGGTTGGGTCATTTCGAGTTAATTATTTAACGCCCTTCACGAACACGAATCACATTAAAAATAAGGGTAAACTATACCGTTGACCACCACACTTTGGTTAACGTATTAAAATGACCACCTTAAAAAAATCGACTCAATTGACCACCCAAACTATTAAAATTGGATCAATGTGACCACCAGCCGTTAATGGGCTAACGAAAGGTGACGTGGCAGTTAAAAAATTAAAGGTATAATCACACATTTGGTCCTTACTATTTACACATTCTTTCAATTTAGTCCTAATTTTAAACTAATAAAATAAATTAATTAGGTGGTGACACATGTCAACACCTTATTGGAGGAATTTAATTAATTATATTTGATATAATAAATTATTTTCCTCCTCCAATCAGGTGGTGATACATGTCACCACCTATTTAGAGGAGAAAAATAAATTCAACCACACAAGCCATCAAGGGGAATCGAACCTAGGCAGTCTAGGTGCAAATGCCACTGAACTAAGCACAATTTTGTGTTTTAAAACACAAAATTCAATATATATCTCTTATTGGTTTCTACATTTATAAGCTAAAAAGCTCAAACCCTGAACACTAATTTCACATATATAACCCTAAACCTTAAACTCTAAATATTTCAAATTAATTTTACACTAAACATTTCAATCTAATTTCACATAAATGATAAATAAATTTTGAATCATGCAGAAACATATTATCTTTTTTTTAATATGTTTTACTGTTTTCTCTTCGATTGATTGTCTGTCTGTTTGCAGCATACAGAATTGGATTGAAGACTTGTTCTGGAAACAACTTGATTTGAATTACCCTGGCATGCCTGATGCCATGGTATGCATAACAAATTCCTCCCGTTTTTTGAATTTATGCTGGAATGATTGTAATTAATGTTGTCTTTTTTGGCTATTTCAGGTGCACCATGGATTTTATACGGCTTACCATAACACAACTATACGCCATGGAATTCTGCATGCAGTTAAAGAGGCAAGAGAGTTTTATGGGGACCTTGACATCATGGTGACAGGTCATTCAATGGGAGGGGCTATGGCTTCCTTTTGTGCACTTGATCTAACGGTAATCTTGAGCCTTTCTTGCTTCAGCTGGAAATATATTATTATTCATTTTTCATTGTGCTGTAAAGGTGAAACCTTCTATACTGCAACATTGGTTTCAATCATTTACCAGGGCATTAACAATTCTTTTTTTGAGTTAATTTTCATGCATTAAATTCTGCAAGTTTTGCTGGTTGTTTTGTCAGAGTTGTAATATGAGAAAATGTATCTTTATCCCCAGGTTAATCATGAAGCCAAGAATGTTCAAGTTATGACATTTGGACAACCTCGTATAGGGAATGCTGCCTTTGCTTCTTATTCTGCAACCATTTCAGTTGAAATTAGTTTGAAATGTTTAGTGTAAAATTAATTTGAAATATTTAGAGTTTAAGGTTTAGGGTTATATATGTGAAATTAGTGTTTAGGGTTTGAGTTTTTTAGCTTATAAATGTAGAAACCAATAAGAGATATATATTGAATTTTGTGTTTTAAAGCATAAAATTGTGCTTGGTGCAGTGGCATTTGCACCTAGACTGCCTAGGTTCGATTCCCCTTGATAGCATGTGTGGTTGAATTTATTTTTCTCCTCTAAATAGGTGGTGACACGTGTCACCACCTGATTGGAGGAGGAAAATAATTTATTATATCAAATATAATTAATTAAATTCCTCCAATAAGGTGTTGACACGTGTCACCACCTAATTAATTTATTTTATTAGTTTAAAATTAGGACTAAATTGAAAGAATGTATAAATAGTAAGGACCAAATGTGTGATTATACCTTTAATTTTTTAACTGTCACGTCACCTTCCGTTAGCCCATTAACGGCTGGTGGTCACATTGATCCAATTTTAATAGTTTGGGTGGTCAATTGAGTCGATTTTTTTAAGGTGGTCATTTTAATACGTTAACCAAAGTATGGTGGTCAACAGTATAGTTTACCCTAAAAATAAATATTAGGCACTAGAATGAACAAAAATATCATCGTTATTTAAAATATTGGAGTAAATTACAAAAATTAGAAATAAATAAAAGTCGGTTTCGGTGAAAAATAAAATTTTAGGGACTAACATGAACAAAAATATCATCATATTAAAAATATTGGACTAAATTACAAAATATAAAATAAATAGGGTTAATTTTGGTTAAAAATAAAATTTTAGGGACTAACATGGACAAAAATATCATCATATTAAAAATATTGGACTAAATTACAAAAAAAATGAATATGGGTCAATTTCGACTAAAATTAAATTTCAGGTACTAGAATAAACAAAAATATTATTGGACTAAATTACCAAAAATATAAATAAATATGAGTCAATTTTGACTAAAAATTAAATTGTGGCGACTAGAATAAACAAAAAAATTATTAGACTAAATTACCAAAAATAAAAATTTATATGAGTCAATTTCAGCTAAAATAAAGTTTTAGGGAATATAATGAATAAAAAATATCAACATATTAAAAACACAAACTAGATTACAAAATTTTAAAATAAATAGGGGTCAATTTGCTTAAAAATTATGGACTAATATGAACAAATATAAACCCCAAATCCCTAAACTAATCTCATTACCCCAAACATTCCACTTAAAACATTTACCCCTAAACCCTAAACATGAACCCCTAAATCTTACAATCATTATTCACTAATATTTAAAACTGCAAGTCTAATCCCCTAATCTCTAAACTAATCTCATAACCCCAAACACTCAACTTGAAACATATATTATACCCATAAACCCCAAACCTCAACCCCTAAATCTTACAATCACTAATAATTAAAATACAAGCATAATCCCATAATCTCTAAACTAATCCTATAACCCCAAACACTCAACTTGACACATTTACCCATCAACTCCAAACCTCAACACCTAAATCTTACAATCACTAATAATGAAAGTGCAAGCATAATCCCCTAATCCCTAAATTAATCTCATAACCCCAAACACTCAACACATTTACCCTTAAACCCAAACCCCAAACCTCAACCCTTAAATCTTACAATCACTAACAATTAAAGTGCAAACATAATCCCCTAATCCCTAAACTAATCTCATAATCTCAAACACTAATAATTTTAATTAAGCTCAAAATTTAATGATTAAATTTAACAAATTAAAATTCCATTGAAACAATTAATAAAAAATTCATACATTAAGTATGGTTAAATTAAATTGTGTGTGAATTTTATGAGCTTACTAACTAACTAATTAACTAAGGACCTAATTGAAAGAACCTAATCCTAAAGACCAAATAAAAATTATCAACTATTCTGGGACCTAATTAAACTAAACTAAAATTTAAAGGTGAAAACATGGCTTAAATGGAAAGTATATAACATAGAAGGGCATAATGGGCAATTTTCTCATAAACCTAAAAAATGTGCGGGAACTTTCCCTCCAATTTCAAACAGAAGCCACGTCTTTGGTTTCCAGATATTACAACACTTCAAAATCAAAATCAACAAAAACTACGATAGTAAATGTAATTTAAAATATTTTTTAAAAAGAAAAAGAGTTAATCTTGTAATTATGTCTGATTTTGAAGGGCATTTATTAATCAAATTATATCATAGGGCCCCACTTATTATCGGCTATATTATTTATTAACTACCACCAAATTAAAGTATAAATTAACTAATAATCTACCTATTTGAGTTTATTAATTTTGCTTTAAATTTAAATTAAATATTATAAAAATAATTTCAAAAGTAAATTTATTTTGAGCCCATCATACAAACTATGGATTTATGTAAAATAATTAAAAATTACAGTTTTATAATATGTGAAATCGATATTTTAATTTTGATATAACTAAAGAACTTAAAGACTAAATTGAAAATGTGAAAACGAATTTTTAAGTCCTCAAACCTCTCTATATGTTTTAAACAAAATGCCTAAGTTAAAAACTAAATTTATCAAATATTTTCTAACTGTTCTCAAAGCCAAAACAGTGATTTTCGAGTCACCATTTCGGAACGGCCTAAGGCGTTTCAAAACAGTTTTGAAACTGTGAGTTCATGTTTCGGAACGGGTATCGAAACGATTTCAACACTGCCAACCCGTGTTTCGAAACAAGTTTCGAAACGGCTTAAGAACCTCGAGATACCGTATCGAAACGACATCAATGTTTCGAAACGGTACTCAATCAGATTTGAAAAATATGACCGTTAAATGTTTTTAACAGATTTTAAACAAGTCGTTAAGGCGTATCGAAACGATCTCATCCCGTTTCGATACGGTCCTTGACAGTGGCAAAATTGTTTCGAAACGGGTTACGAAACGACTCTTAGCGTATCGAAACATTTTTAACCGTTTTGATACGAGATCTTTAATGCACCCCAACGGCTCGTTCTATTTTGGTCTGTTTCGAAACAGGGTCGGGTGTTTCGAAACGGTTGGTTGCAGACTGCATTTATGGAGGGAAGATAACACCCCCAACGGCTCTATTGATGAATGCATCAACCACAACGGCTAGAATTCAATGAGAAGGTATAAAAGGGACCTCTAAAAGCTTCAGCAACAACTATTGATCCTAAAGCAAACATCCAAACATCAAATCCAAGCATTTGTGCCTAAATCCCATTATTGTCTTGTAACCCCAATTGTATTTTTCATTCTTATCATTTCAATTGGGTTGAGTGCTTGTAATTGGGTTATATTGTGTATTGAGAGATACTTGTTTTAGCCAACAACTTCTTTGTTTCTATTGTGTTAGGATTGGGTCAAATTTTGGGTAGAAAATTTGACCGAAAATTGTAAGGGTTACCTCCTTAGCCTAGAAAAGGGGAAGAGCAATTAGTGGAATTGTTGCAAATCCTTAGTGAAGCTAAGGTAGTGGATGTAGAGTTCAATTGGAACTTGAATCACTCTAAAATTCCTTGTCTACCATTTTTATTTGCAAATTCCACCACCAAGAACTTTAAAAATCCAATTCACCCCCTCTTGGTTTATTTCGATCATTCGATCCACTCAACAATTGGTATCAGAGCCTACCTCTTTGAAGGATTAACAACCACAAGAGGAGTTCCTAGGACGAGTGTGATCATCCAAAAATCAAGATATGGCATCTACCTCCGGTTTGAGCATGTATGAGTCTCAGTCCACTACAAAACCACCTTTCTTCAAAGGTGACAACTATCCGTTTTGGAAGAATCGGATGCGCCTCTTCATCAAGTCCTACGATTACTTGGTTTTGGGATGTCATTGAAGATGGCCCTTACATTCCATTGAAGCAAGATAGTGAAGGGAAGATGGTTTTGAAGAAGAAGATGGAGATGAGTGAAGAAGAGAGTAAGAAGATCCAAATAAATGACAAAGCTCTTCAAATGCTCTTTTGTTCTTTCGGTCCGGACATCTACTCCAAAGTCTCATCCATTGAGAGTGCCAAAGAAGTGTGAGATACTCTTGAGACCACCTATGAGGGAACCAACGATGTCAAGGAAACCAAGATTGGAATTATCAATCTTAGTTATGAGAATTTCAAGATGGAGCCCGATGAGACGGTGTCCAAGATGTTTGATCGCTTCTCAACCATAGTCAATGGGCTTAAAGGATTTGGAGAGACTAAACCGGAAGACAAGCTTGTCCGGAAGCTACTCTACGCACTTCCCGAATCTTGGGATGGGAAGAGAACCGCCATCATAGAAGCCGAAAACTTGAATACTTTAAAACTTGATGAGCTAGTGGGTTCTCTCCTTACTCATGAGATTATGAAGCAAGGAAGGGAAGAAGAGAAGAAGAAGGAAGAGAAAAGAGTAGAGAAGCTAGAGGTGGAAAAGAAGAAGAAGATGGGAATAGCTCTCAAAGCTTCATTACTTGAGGAGAGCTCTTCTAGTGAGGAGGATGAGCTAGAAGAATTGGCTATAATAGCCAAACAATTCTCACGCTTCATGAGGTCCAACCGGGGAAGAAAAATTCAAAGAACGATGGACTTCAAAGGTAAAAACAAAGAAGAAGCAAGGGATCAAATCATTTGCTTCGAGTGCAATAAAACCGGCCACATACGTTCGGAGTGCCCTCAACTCAAGAAGAAGGGCTTTGAGAAGAAGAAGAAGCTCAAAGCCAAGCTTGCTACTTGGAGTGATGAGGAGTCATCCGAGGATGGCGAACAAGAAGTGGCCAACCTTTGCCTCAAGGCACTTGAGGAAGATTCCTCCATGGTAACCTCTAACTCATCATCTTTAGATTTTACATATGATGAATTAAATGATGCATATGATGAGTTGCAAGAGGTCTATGATGAATTAGTTGAGAAATACAAGGAGTCGATAATTAGGAATAAGAAAATTATTTCGGAATTAAATGATAAAAATGACTCACTTTCTCAAGCTAATTTAAAATTTGAGAAAAAGATTTTAGGGTTGAAAGATGAACTAAAATTCTTCCAAGATGAAAATGTTGACCTTAATAATCTTCTTTCTCAATGTAATAGTGAACACCAAAAGGTGTTAGATGAGCTTAACAAGCTCAAAGAGTCTTTTAAAAATGTTGGTAGTGTGAAGCATGAAATAGGTGAATCTTCAAAAACAAACCAACCTAAGAAAAAGACTAATAACTACAAACAAAGTAGCTTTCTTAGACATAGTAGAACTAAAAGGATTAGAAGTGTATGAGTTCCTAAGGAACTTGTAAAATCTAATAACATTATTGCTATGTCATCTTGGATTCCTAAGGGAACCAAGTTATTGGGAGCTAACACTCGTGGACCCAAAATGATTCGGGTACCAAAAACAAAAGTTTAATATCTTTGTTTGTAGGGGGAGCATTGGTACAAGGCCAAAACACAAAGTCAAAACTCATGGTACCTTGATAGTGGATGCTCGAGGCATATGACCGGAGACAAGATTAGATTCATAGATCTAAAGCCAAAAAGTGGAGGAATGGTGACATTTGGTGACAACTCCAAAGGCCACATTAAAGGTATTGACTCCATAGGTAATCACTCTACTATTCTTATTGAAAATGTCTTGTATGTCGATGGTCTTAAACATAACTTGTTGAGCATAAGTCAATTGTGTGATAAAGGATTTAATGTTTTATTTGATAAAAATGGGTGCAAAATTGTTGACATTAAATCTAATAATATTATGCTCATAGGTCATCGCATATGTAACATTTACATGGTGCATCTAGATGACATACATACATCTCATGCATGTTTAGTAGCTCAAAATGAAAATGATGCATGGTTGTGGCATAGGAAACTAGGACATGCTAGCATTAGTGTTTTAGAAAAATTAGTTTCCCTTGATCTAGTTAGAGGTTTACCCAAGATTAAGTTCTCAAACGATAAAATTTGTGATGCATGCTCTAAGGGTAAACAACATAAGTCATCCTTTAAATCCATTAATGATGTTTCTACAAGTAGGTGCTTACAACTTATCCATATGGATTTATTTGGGCAAATTAGGACTATGAGCTTGGGTGGTAAATCTTATGCATTTGTTCTTGTTGATGGTTTTTCTAGATTTACTTGGGTTCTATTTTTAAGTACGAAAGATGAGGCTTTAGAAAAATTCATCACATTTTCAAAACTAACCCAAAATGATCTTGAACTTAGAATTTCTCATATTAGAAGTGATCATGGAACCGAGTTTCAAAATTTAGGGTTTGAAGAGTTTTTGAATGAAAATGGTATTAGCCACAATTTTTCGGCTCCTCGAACTCCTCAACAAAATGGGGTAGTTGAGAGGAAAAATAGAACTTTACAAGAAATGGCTAGAACCATGCTTTGTGAAAACAATTTACCTAAATATTTTGGGGCGGAAGCCACAAACACCACTTGCTACATTGTAAACCGAGTAATGATTAGGCCAATTTTAAAGAAAACACCTTATGAGATTTTAAAATCTAAAAAGCCTAACATTAGCTATTTCCATCCTTTTGGTTGCAAGTGTTTTGTTTTGAATAATGAAAAAGACAACTTAGGTAAATTTGATGCAAAAAGTGATGAAGCTATTTTCATAGGATATTCTTTAACCTCTAAAGCTTATCGTGTATTTAACAAGAGAACTTTAGTAGTAGAAGAATCTATACATGTTGTATTCGATGATAACCTCCTTCCAAGGAAGGATTCTTGTGATGATGAGGATGTAGGAATCATAAATGCCTTTGATGGAGGACAAACTTCAAAGGAGGATGAGATTCCAACAAAAGAAGAGGACACACAAGATCCACCTCTTGAAGCCTTGAAGGACTTGGCTCTTGAGGAAAAGGAAGTGAGCTACCCAAGGGAGTTCAACTATGTCAAAGATGGTGAAATCTTGGGTAATCCATCCAAGGGGGTAACCACTCGATCTTCTCTTAGACTAATGAATCATGTTGCATTTATCTTATGCATGGAGCCTAAGAATATAAAAGAAGCATTGAAAGATGATTTTTGGATTATGGCTATGCAAGAAGAGTTAAATCAATTTGAGAGAAGTAACGTTTGGACATTAGTTGATAGGCATAGTAATCAATCTACCATAGGAACTAAATGGGTCTTTAGGAACAAACTAGATGAGAGTGGTAACATTGTGAGAAATAAAGCTAGACTAGTAGCACAAGGTTACACTCAAGAAGAGGGAATAGATTTTGATGAAACCTATGCACCCTTAACTAGAATGGAAGCCATTAGGATGTTGCTTGCATATGCATGTTATCATGATTTCAAGCTTTTTCAAATGGATGTTAAAAGCGCGTTTTTAAATGGCTTTATAAATGAGGAAGTGTATGTGGAACAACCACCGGGTTTTGAAGACTCAAAATTTCCAAATCATGTTTTCAAACTCACTAAAGCTCTTTATGGTTTAAAACAAGCTCCTAGAGCTTAGTATGAAATACTTTCAAACTTTTTAATTGAAAAAGGTTTTGAAAAAGGCAAGGTGGACACTACACTTTTTATAAAAAGGTATAAAAATGACATCTTAGTAGTACAAATTTATGTTGATGATATTATTTTTGGTTATACTAACGAATGTCATTGCAAAGAGTTTGCTAAGCTAATGCAAGGTGAATTCGAGATGAGCATGATGGGGGAGCTCTCATTCTTTTTGGGACTCCAAATCAAGCAAAAGAAGGATGGCACCTTCATCAATCAAGCAAAGTACATAAAGGATATGCTCAAGAAGTTTGGCTTGGAGAATGCAAAGCCTCAAGCCACACCTATGAGCTCATCTACAAAGCTTGACAAAGATGAAGGAGGTAAGTGTGTTGACTCTAAGCTTTACCGTTTTATGATTGGATCATTACTTTACCTTACCGCAAGTAGATCAGATATCTTGTTTAGTGTTTGCTTGTGTGCTAGGTTTCAAGCTAGTCCTAAAGAGTCTCACCTTATAGCCGTTAAGAGAATCTTTAGGTACCTTAGAGATACTCCTTGTTTAGGTCTTTGGTACCCTAGAGACTCCACCTTCAACCTTCATGCTTATTCGGATACGGATTATGGGGGATGCAAAATCGATAGGAAGAATACTTCGGGAACTTGTCAATTCCTAGGTAGTATGCTCATATCTTGGTTCTCTAGGAAACAAAATAGTGTAGCCTTATCTACCACTGAAGCCGAGTACATATCCTTAGGGAGTTGTTGTGCTCAAGTCCTTTGGGTGAAGCAACAACTCTTAGATTATGATACTAAAGTTGAAACTATACCCCTTAAGTGTGATAACACTAGTGCCATATGTTTGACAAAAAATCCCATCCAACACTCTAGAACCAAACACATAGAAATAAGGCATCATTTCATTAGTGATCATGTCCTTAAAGAAGATGTTGTTATAGAGTATGTTGACACATTAAATCAATTAGTGGACATATTTACAAAACCTTTAGACAAAGAGCGTTTTTGGTCCCTTAGGGGAAAGTTAGGTCTAACTAGCCTATCTTGACCTTTTATGACCTCTTTTGTGCTTAAAATTGCTTGATCTTGTGAAATGCCATGTTTATGTGTTTTTACTCCTAATTTCATCCACGCCTATAGCTAGGGGGAGTATGTTTATGTTGCACATGTTATTCCTGCTCATTCATGTCATTCATGCAAGTTAGGCCTTTAAAAAATTTCATTTTTCTGCACTTTTAGAGCCTCATCTGCACTTCTAGGCCCAGGTGTATCGAAACGGGTCCACCTGTTTCGATACGGATGCTTTAAAATTCTATCTGAGAGAAGGATGTTTCTAAACGCCTCCCAAGGATTTCGAAACGTTTTTGCTACTGCCAAGGGGTGTATCGAAACGTGTGTCGATACGAGTCAACGGGGATTCGATACGGTCAAACCCGTATCAAAACGGTCAGCTGGAATTGAAAAGTCGGTCAACCCTCAGTGCCCGCATTTCGAAACGGCCGACACCGTTCCGAAACGGGTTAGCGGACAGCTTTATAGGGGGCTTTTAATGTTAAAGTTTTACTTTAATTAAAACTCCACTCAAACCTTAAAAACCCTAAAACGATTTCTCCCTATAAAAACCCTCTAAAAATCATTATTTTCACCAAATCTTGAAGGCTTTTTCTCTTAAACACAAGTCTAAGCAAGCATCAACAACTTTGTGCAAGGATTTTTATCGATTCATCCAAAATCCCAATTTAAGGTACATTTACATCTTTTTCTTTTTCCTTTAATGTGTATTCGAATCTTAGGTTAGAAAATTCTAATTTTGTATAGTTTATGTGTTTTGATACTTGGGTTTTTCAAAACTTGTAAAAAAAATTCAAAATCTTCTATTTTTTATTCGAATATATAAGTTTTCTCTAGTATTTTCTTTACTGTTTTTTTAAATTGTTTTTCTCTTAATTTTTGTTGTTGTTTTGTTTTGTATCTTTGTTTTAAAATTTATTTTTAAATCTAAGTGGGATTTGCCATTGGATTGAATTAAGATCTTCATGCATACACTTCAAATTTGTTTTAAATTGCTTGCTTTACGTTTTTAGGATGTCTATGGAGAATGTTAACAATAAGCGTAAGACGGGTCAAACAAGTGATTCGAGTATTCGTCCTAATCTCACCCAACTATTTCTCAAAAGTCTTCGGACTCCAGAGATAAGGGAGCGTTTCAATTATGTCAAGGAGTTTGGCGTTCGTCGTGAGCGTGTTGTTGACATCTCGTTTCTTGACTCCGAGCGTTTTCTCTTTCGTTACCTCCCCCGTTTAAGAGAATGAGGATTCCTTGGATTCTTGAGTATCCCGGATATTTGCTACAAGCACACGGTTCTTCTCTTTTACTCAAATGCCTAATTTATTAATAGTGAAGGCAACTCCGAAGTTGTTGGCCTTGAGTCTTCTATCTTGGGAAAGAGGATTGTCATTGACATCCCTTATTTAGAGACTACTTTTGGTCTTAAGAATGAAGGAATCGCGAATGAGACTCACTTTGGTTCCCACACCGGTTCAGTGCTTGCCTTGGATGCTCATGATAGGTTCCTCCACTTGATAATCTCGTGGTTTCTTCGCCCCTCCGGAGGTAAATTTTCTCACGTTCGTCAAGTAGATTATTTTTGGCTTGAATGTTTTCATCGTGGTGAGCGCCCTAATCTTGTTAAGATCATGTTTGTCGAGATATTAAATAATGTTAAGCTCCGTGACACCGATGCACTCAAATCTTTCACTTATGGGACTATTTTAAGTTACATCTTTGGAAATCTTAATCTTGATTGCACCTATGACTCACCGGAACCCCGCAAGAAAAAAACTTGGTGAATCTTCTCTCCGCAAGTCCGGATTTCAATATATCAACAATGGCCAATGGGAACGTGTTGATAGGGAATCACTTTCACCTCAAGTTGAACCTCAACCACAAGCTCCAGTTGCGAACAATGAAGCTCTCACGACTTTTCTTACCGAGAGGTTCAACACTTTGGACACTAACATATCTAGAGGTTTTGGTGCTATCAATACACGCTTGCAATCCGTAAAGGATCGTCTCCTTGCAAATGAGAATTGACTCACATCCCTTGAGAATCAACACACATTTATGGACATGTCCTTCTTCACCTTTTATGGCCAATGGATGAATTTTCGTCGTTCTCAAGTCAAGGACGATGATGATTCCATGGATAATGATGGTGACGACGACGAGGCTTAGGATTCTCATGACATCTCATATTAGCTATGCATATTAGGATTAAGTTTGCATCTTTATTTCCATTATGTTTTATGAATCTATTCTTTGATTTTATTTGGGATTATGCTTTGAACTTATTGTTTAAGATTTTTGTTTTGGATATTTGAATTTTATGAATTTAATATTATGTTGCTTATTGCTTATTGATTATTGCTTTTAACCCTATCTCTTCTCTATGAGCCTTGTTTATTATTTTTGATCTAACAAAAAGGGGGAGAAGTAATTTAAGAGTCAAAATTCGTTTTAAATGTTTTAAGTGTTTTTAAGTTTTAAACCTTGAATTTAAATCCTTAAATCTTTTTAAAACTTTAAAAACCCATATTAAATTGAGGAGGAGTTAGAATGTATTCAAAATTTTCAAAACTCTTAAAAATTCTAACTTTGGTTTTGTTATATCAAAAAGGGGAGATTGTGAAACCGATATTTTAATTTTGATATAACTAAAGATCCTAAAGACTAAATTGAAAATGTGAAAACGAATTTTTAAGTCCTCAAACCTCTCTATATGTTTTAAACAAAATGCCTAAGTTAAAAACTAAATTTATCAAATATTTTCTAAGTGTTCTCAAAGCCAAAACAGTGATTTTCGAGTCACCGTTTCGGAACGGCCTAAGGCGTTTCGAAACAGTTTTGAAACTGTGAGTTCATGTTTCGGAACGGGTATCGAAACGATTTCAACACTACCAACCTATGTTTCGAAACAAGTTTCGAAACGGCTTAAGAACATCGAGATACCGTATCGAAACGACATCAAATGTTCCGAAACGGTACTCAATCAGATTTGAAAAATATGACCGTTGAATGTTTTTTAACTAATTTTAAACAAGTCGTTAAGGCGTATCGAAACGATCTCATCCCGTTTCGATACGGTCCTTGACAGTGGAAAAATTGTTTCGAAACGGGTTTAGAAACGGCTCTTAGCGTATCGAAACATTTTTAACTGTTTCGATACGGGATCTTTAATGCACCCCAACGACTCTTTCTATTTTGGTCTGTTTCAAAACAGGGCCGGGCGTTTCGAAACGGTTGGTTGCAGACTGCATTTATGGAGGGAAGATAACACCCCCAACGACTCTATTGATGAATGCATCAACCACAACGACTAGAATTCAATGAGAAGGTATAAAAGGGACCTCTAAAAGCTTCAGCAACAACTATTGATCCTAAAGCAAACATTCAAACATCAAATCCAAGCATTTGTGCCTAAATCCCATTATTGTCTTGGAACCCCAATTGTATTTTTCATTCTTATCATTTCAATTGGGTTGAGTGCTTGTAATTGGGCTATATTGTGTATTGAGAGATACTTGTTTTAGCCAACAACTTCTTTGTTTCTATTGTGTGAGGATTGGGTCAAATTTTGGGTAGAAAATTTGACCGAAAATTGTAAGGGTTACCTCCTTAGCCTAGAAAAGGGGAAGAGCAATTAGTGGAATTGTTGCAAATCCTTAGTGAAGCTAAGGTAGTGGATGTAGAGTTCAATTGGAACTTGAACCACTCTAAAATTCCTTGTCTACCATTTTTATTTGCAAATTCCACCACCAAGAACTTTAAAAATCCAATTCACCCGCTCTTGGTTTATTTCGATCATTCGATCCACTCAACATAATCACAACTATAAATTTAAAATATTAAAAACGACTAACCTGCTAACATTTGGTTTTTATCAAATCAATGACTAATTTTCAATCTTCCCCGATAAAATTTAGTCAAGTTAATAAGAAAAAATACAAATGAATATCTATATTTAGTACTTAGTAGTGTCAAGTTGATTTGGTTAAAGAAAACATAAATATGTGTTTTTTTTTTTGTTTCTTTCCTCTCCTTTTTGATATTTTTAATTGATTGTGTATGTATATATAAAAAAAAATATTTAACACTTTAAATTGATTTAAAAAATAAATAGTTTATCTTTATCAATACTTTAAATTATTTAAAAAATAAATAGTTTATCTTTATCAACACTTTAAATTGATTATATATATTCTTATATATAATTTAATAAATTAATAGTCAATAATTAAATTATTTAAAAAATTAAATACAAAAATTAATAATTTAAAATGTGAAAATTAGGTTATCATATTATAATATAATAAATTTATAATTCCTCAAATACTTCATTTTTCTATTGAAAATCATCAAAACATAGACTTCCTCAATTACATGTCAGGTAAATATCAGTTCAGGTCAACAACAGGTCGGGTTCAAAATAAGTCGGGTCAATTAACAGGTCGGGTTCAAAACAGGTCAGGTAATATCAGTTATCTGACATGTCAGTCTCGGGTTCCTGTTCTTTTTAGTCGGGTGCAGGTCAAGTTTCGAGTCCAAAATAACATGTTCATTTCAGGTTCAGGTTGTTCTCAGTTGGATGCAGGTCGAGTTCAATTACTACAATAACAAGTCCAACTCAGGTCCAGATCAACAACAGCCAGTTACAAATCGACTTCGGATCATCACACCCTCGGGTCAAACTAAATTCTAATTCGAGTAAGTTTCAGTCAATTTTTAGTTCGAATCAACTTTTTTACATCCCTAACGATGGTGTTAGGAGCGGTAATGCTCCAAACTTCAAATGCTTAGGAGAAAGGGTTTGTAGCTGACGTGGAAAAATTGAACGAGTTAAAGATTTTATTTCCACATGTAAAGACGATACGGCTACGGGGAAAATGATGACATATTTTATTTTTATTGGATTGGTCCATATCCTATGCAGTGGGAAAGAAAAATTATTAGATGGACCACATTATCTGTAGTCCCAGCTAATAAGATCCATTCATCTCTTTTTTTTTAAGGTGAATCTTCACTTCTTTTCTACATGTCAATAAGAAGTGGGTAGTAATTTGAAAGTTAAAAATGAGATGAATGAACTTTATTGGTTGTGACCATGGATGACGTGGTGAGCTGAGTTCATCTGATAATTTTTGGGTGGGAAGGGTTCATATGATAATTCCTCATAAATTCTTGGTATCGACCTTAATAAATTTTGGTAAAAAATAAATATTCTTATTTTTTTAATAGTCTAAAGGTGAATAAAAGATAATATTTGTTCATACATATTATGGGTAATTCAGTTAATTAATTTGTTTAAAGTTGAATTAACCAATAGATGAACTTTGAAAAAAAATTAACCACTCGCCGACCTAACAAAATTTGGTATCTGACCGTTTAACCGAATTAGTTCGGTTTGGTCAGTTAATTCGGTTTAGCCGACCGTTTGAACACTCCTAGTGTATACACTCAAGCTTTTGGGTATGATTATAACAGTTGGTTAACTTTTATAACAGTTATAAAGGTGTTGGTGGTAGATTAACCATACTATTCAATCTAAACAATTGGTTAACTTTTATAACGGTTATTGAATTTTGCTAATTGTGATCTAAATGTTAAGAAATGGTTAACCGCTAACGGTTAATAGTTATTAATGGTTCGATTACAAGTTAACATCTAATCTATTACATTTTTTCACATCTTCAATTCTTTTGAGAATAATAAAATTCTTTCCCATAAATTATATTGAAATTTTCAGAAAAATACTTAAATAAAGATATTATAAACGTAAACTTCATACTTAATTAAAATGATAGTATTTACTTACTACAAAGTTCCAACAAAACACAAACTACACACTCCATAGTTTAAAGTTTCAAGTTCCAGCAATGTTCGACACATAGCAATATACCATCAAAGTTCATCATATAGAAATACAAAATCAAAATTTTAAAGACAAATCTTTAACAAACATAAAAGAAGTAAAAGGTAAATGAAACTTTGATGAGTTAGTACCACAAGCCACAACAAGTTAACTCTGGGATCAAATCACCCAAGGTCTTCACTGTCTTCCTCCGAAATGAAATATGACTCGTCAATCATAATTTTTAGTTGATTGAATGTTAAATCCTTCATTTATATATTTCAAAATATGAAACAAGTTAGTATAAAAAATATGATGCAATGCTAACAAATCAAAGATAAAAATAATTATGAATTAGATTACAAAGATTGCAAGAAGTAAATTTAAGAAAAGAATTCTTTTATCCAGTACTTCTTAGCTGTTTGAGTTTCCCACGTAAACTTGATCAATTTTTTTTTTCCAAAATTTCAAATTCGGTGAACAAATCCGTATCTTTGCAAAAATGCTTGGAGGCTCCAGTGTCGATGATCTATTCGGTATGATTGTTGATAACACTGTTACGCCTTATGTAGCTTTGCCGCATACATGATAATTCACAGCCTTCTTGTTTATGGAGCTTAGATTGAGCCGCACTATTCTTAAAAATGTTAGTTCCAGAACCAGAACCATACTCTACAATGTTAGTTTTTAAAGGGAATTGAGGAGAAGTATAATCCTTATCTTTAAGATACTTGGCTTCATGTATTTTTATGTGATCGGTTATTCTTCCAAGAGAATTTTCATCTTGTGTTTGAGGGAGTTGCGATAGTTCGACTTACGTAACTTTTCAATCAGGACATTGGTTTGGGGGATCTCGCACATTTTCATTCCTTCATCCAAAAGTGAAATCGTCCTGATTGGTGTAATCTTCAAAATAAGATGTTATCCTTTGAGGTTAATACGACCCTTTAGAGTTTTGTACACCGAAAATCTGGAGTGAAAACCGATGGTATTGTTCCTCTCAGTGTGGTATAGAAGGGGAAAAGCACTAGAAATAAAGGCGAGAAAGTGAACAAGAGAAAAATGCTATTGATTTTTAATGTGTTTTGAAAATGACAAAAGTCTACTTGTAGGCTTGAGACAGAGGCTAAAAGCGTCTAGAAAACAACATAACTTATGACATCAAATTCATTGTCTAAAACAGTTAAATGAAAGGCTTAATTATGTCTTAAATTGTTTGTAAAAACAGATAAAATTCGTCGAATTCATTTAGCTAAAATAGGAAAAGTTTTTACATAAACTTAGTAAGTAATCTACCCAGCTTATATGGCAGTTTAGGTGATAAAAACTTTTTAAATTGCGTGCTCAAATAAAGTTTTTACATAAACTTAGTAAGTAATCTACCCAGCTTATATGGCAGTTTAGGTCGGGTTCATTTCGGGCCAGATTCATTTCAGGTCGGGTCAAAGCGGTTCGGGTCCGAATCAGTTAATTGACGGGTTAATTCGGGTTCGAGTAGACTTCAGGTCAGGTTCATTTTAGGCCGGTTTAATTTCAGGTCGGGTTCATTTCAAGTTGAGTAACTTCAAGTCGGTTTCATTTCAGGTTGGGTTAATTCGGGTTTCGAATTCGTATTAAGTTTGAGTTTGGAACAAATAGTAGATAGACTTGGGTTGGGTCATTTCGAGTTAATTATTTAACGCCCTTCACGTACACGAATCACATTAAAAATAAGGGTAAACTATACCGTTGACCACCACACTTTGGTTAACGTATTAAAATGACCACCTTAAAAAAATCGACTCAATTGACCACCCAAACTATTAAAATTGGATCAATGTGACCACCAGCCGTTAATGGGCTAACGAAAGGTGACGTGGCAGTTAAAAAATTAAAGGTATAATCACACATTTGGTCCTTACTATTTACACATTATTTCAATTTAGTCCTAATTTTAAACTAATAAAATAAATTAATTAGGTGGTGACACATGTCAACACCTTATTGGAGGAATTTAATTAATTATATTTGATATAATAAATTATTTTCCTCCTCCAATCAGGTGGTGACACGTGTCACCACCTATTTAGAGGAGAAAAATAAATTCAACCTGTTGACAAATACAATTCTGGAGAAAGGATTAATATTTCATTGATGATCATTTCAAGATGAGGAATACAAGATATATATAGGGATTTTACAGATGGTAAACCCTAACGGCAGTAATAACAGCTTGCATGACAGCTGGGCAATTCCTAACAACCTGATAACAACTTACAGCTCACGCAGAGCGTCTTGAACCATTCCTTCGCGCGTACCATGCATAGCATGCACACCATGCATGGCATGCAACGTTTCTTCATGCGTCAACATTCCCCCTATTCTTTTCTTCTTGTTTTTGTTGAATTGCATCCAGGCTGGTGACATTCAATCGTTGTCGAAATAAGACAAAAAGAGGACTTGAGAGAGCCTTGGTAAATCCATCAGCAGTTTGGGATAGAGCTGGTACAAAATTAACTTGTAGCTTTTTGTCTGAAATTTTCTCTCTTACAAAGTGAATATCCAGGTCAACATGCTTGGATTGAGCATGAAACACAGGGTTGGTGCTAAGAGCTACTGCGCTGCTGCTGTCACTCCAAATGACCGGTGTGTTCTTGTGTTCAATCCCCATATCTGATAATAACGCGCATAGCCAGGTGAGTTCAGAGGCAGTTTCTGCAATGCTTCGATATTCTGCTTCCATGGTGGAACGAGCCACAACTTTCTGCTTCTTGCAGGACCAAGAGAGAAGAGAGTTCCCTAAGTAGATACAGTTACCAGAGGTGGATCTTCGATCATCAGGGGAGCTCCCCCAATCAGCATCGGCAAAAGCAATGAGGCTGGCATTTGGTTCGGATGGAGGAAGAAGTAAGCCATGATTCAAAGTACCAGCAAGGTATCTAAGAATACATTTTACAGCAGCTAAGTGTTTCTCACAGGGATTGTGCATGTACTGTGCTGCACGATGAACGTTGTAGGTGATGTCGGGCCTGGTGTGACATAAGTATAGTAGTGATCCAACTATACTTCGATATGCTTGAGCATCAGTTAAAGGGGATCCAGAGTCAAGTGTTAATTTTTCAGTGACAATCATTGGTGTAGAAGTGCTGTTGGCCTTGTCCATCTTAGACTTGGCAAGAAGTTCAGCAGCATACTTTCTCTGGCTGAGAAACAAGCCTTCATTGCTTCTGTGTACTTCGATTCCCAAGAAGTAGTTAAGGTTCCCTAAATCCTTTAGAGAAAATTGATTGCTCAGAAGTTTCACCACTTCTTCTATTTGTGTATCTGAACATGAGGTGATAATTATATCATCAACATAGAGGAGTATATATGCAACTATATCCTTATGATGAAGAATAAAAAGAGAGGAGTCAGCCCCAGAGCTCCGAAAACCCAGAGTGTGAAGACAATCACGAATTTTGGCATACCAATTTCGTGGAGCTTGTTTCAGACCATAAATGGCCTTGGTCAGTTTACACACAAGTGGAACTCCATCATCACTTTGTACCTCAAAGCCAGGTGGCTGTTCCATGAATACTTCTTCATTCAAATCACCATGAAGAAAGGCATTGTTGATGTCAACATGCCTTAATGCCCAACCTTTAGAGATTGCAATAGAGAGGACAACATTGATAGTTGTGAATTTTACAACAAGGCTGAATGTTTCCATAAAGTCTCTCCTAGGGACTTGAGAGAAGCCCTTGGCCACAAGCCTGGCCTTAAAACGTGCCACAGTACCATCAGAATGTTCCTTAACCTTGAATATCCACTTGCACCCAACAGGTGTTCGACCATGAGGGAGAGGAACCAATGTCCATGTGTTGTTTTGTTGAAGGGCAGTGAACTCAGCAACTGCTGCATCTCGCCATTTAGGAGATAAGAGAGCTTCATATATAGTTTAAGGTATACTGGGTGTTGAAGTGACAT
The DNA here is from genome assembly GCA_958450335.1 of Hibiscus tridactylites. Taxonomy (NCBI): domain Eukaryota; kingdom Viridiplantae; phylum Streptophyta; class Magnoliopsida; order Malvales; family Malvaceae; genus Hibiscus; species Hibiscus tridactylites. The sequence continues at coordinate 22,639,275 of OY288268.1, read as the reverse complement.
TAGCATGGTAGAGTTTTGGTTTAAAAATGCCTACTTTGCTTCTGGTGACCATGGAGTGCCCTGTAGGATGAATTTGAGTAGGAACGGTGTGTTGAGACAAGGGGGTAGAAGATGGATCAGTAGAAGTGGGATGGGTGATATCTGGGAGAGGTGAACTGTGTGGAATAGAGGTATGAGATGAAGGGGAGGTAGGTGGGGAGGAAGGAGGTGTTGGAATAGAGGTGGTTTGAGATGTAGGAATGAGTGCAGGTCCTGTGGAAGGTATGGTAGCTGTATCATGTGAAGTAATATGAGTGCGAGTGGGTGTAGGTGAGGTGGTTGGATGTGTGTCATGTTCAGATGTAGTAGAAGTAGGATGATGAAGTATACCTTCAGCACCAGGGACAATAGGAATGGAGAATGAGGATGGAGGAATTGTAGAACTACTGCCAGTATTGCCAAGGTTCTTTGTCTCTGCAAATGGAAAAATATGTTCATCAAACGTGACATGGCGAGACACATAGACGCGACCATTGGGAGCAAGGCATTGATATCCCTTGTGAAGAGGACTGTAGCCCAGAAATGTAGAAGGTTGAGACCTGTAGTCTAGTTTATGTGCATTGAATGGTCGAAGGTACGGGAAACACCTGCAGCCAAATACTCTGAGCATATCATAGGAGGGTTTCTTGTTATATAACTTCTCAAACGGTGACAGGCCCTCAAGAGTTCTGGTGGGAAGATGGTTGATGAGATACACAGCAGATAAGACTGCAAATGACCAGAAACGCAGTGGAAGAGAAGCTTGGGCCAATAGAGTTAAAGCTGACTCGATGATGTGTCTGTGTTTCCTCTCAACAACACCGTTTTGTTGAGAGGTATGGGGGCAAGTAACACGATGAGATATGCCTGCCTGAAGTAGCTTGGAATGTAAGGTACGATATTCTCCTCCCCAATCGCTTTGAACAGCCTTAACAGTGGTGTGGAATTGATTCTGAACATAGGCAAGAAACGACTGAAACACAACAGTGGCCTGAGATTTAAACTTGATGAGATAAACCCAACTGTGTCTTGAGTATGCATCAACAATAGAAAGATAATAAAGGAATCCCTGAGAAGCAATAGGGGCAGGTCCCCAGAGGTCAGTGAAGACCAATTCAAATGGTGCAGTGTAGCATGTTTCAGAAGTGGAAAATGGTAATCGATGTGATTTACCCATTTGGCAAGCAACACATTTAGGTAAAGATTTGTTTACATCTGATTGAAAATAAACATCACATGAGCCACAAACTCGTAACAAGGTTTCATGCGATGGATGACATAAGCGACGATGCCATAGTTCATACATTCCAGGTGAAGCAAAAGCAACATTTACTTGAGTCGTAAGAGGATTATTACAAGACGGTAAACTAGAATTAAAATGATAAAGACCATCAGTTTCTTCTCCAGTGAGCAGCACTGAGCCAGTACGTTCATCACGAACCACACACGATCGAGCATGGAATTCCAAGAAAACATCATTTTCCTTAGCTAGCTTTGAAACAGAAATCAAATTCTTGGTTATGCTGGGAACATGAAGCACATCATTCAGAAGTAACACACGATTCATAGAAGAAGATGATAATGAAGCATAACCCAATTTAGAAATGGAAAGAGGTATCCCATTACCGACGACGAGCTTACCAGGACCAGTGTAGTCCTTGCCATCTATAAGAGCTGAAGCATCTGGGGAGACGTGGTGGGAAGCACCTGAGTCAACAAACCAAGATCCCCTGGTGGCAGTGGTAAGATTTGCTTGAGCAGTAGGTTGAGAGGTGGGAATATCTGATTGTGTCACGCCACAGTGATGGGAGCAACAAGCATGCCCAGATTCGATAGTGCACAGGTTGGCAGTATGTGGTTCAGCCTTGGATTGAGAGGTGGAACGGGCAGTAATAGGTATGAAATCCTCATCAAATCGGTGCCAGCAGCGATCAACCAAGTGGCCCAACTTCCCACAAAGTTGACATTGGAGACGAGAACGGCCAGATCTGCCACCCCGACCACCACGACTGGAAGATGCTCTATACGGACGATTGAAGTTTGAGGTGGAGTGTCGAGTGACATCAGTAGGAGCCTGGACAGTGTGAAGAGAGGAATGAAGATCTCCAAGAGGATTGAATGTATTGAGCTGAGTTTCAGCATCAAACAATACTGAAATAGCAGCATCCAAGGTATATGCCTCTCGACTTGCAGTGATTACTGCTACAAACGGCTGATAGTCAGAAGGTAATCCATTAAGAATGGTGGCAATGGTTTCTACATCGGATACAGGACTTCCACAGGCAGCAAGGGAGTTGCAAATTTCCTTGACCTGTGACAAAAAAGCACACATAGTAGAGTCTCCTTTCTTTAACGATCTGAGTTTATAATGAAGGCTCATTATAGTCGTGGTGGATTTACTGGAGAAATATTGAAGTATGGACGCCCAAATCTCAGAAGCAGTTTCAGATCCAACTAGTTGAGAAAGAAGAGAGGGACTGACTGTGGATAGAAGCCAGGAGGCTAAAGCACTATCCTGAGCTACAAAGATCTCATAAGCTTCATTCTCAACGGAGGTACCATCGGAAGCAGTGACGGTTGCCGGTGGTGGTTTGAGGTTCCCAGTAAGCAACTTCTCCAATCGCAGGCTCCGGACAGCTAAAAGAACTTGCTGCTTCCACATTAGGAAGTTGTTTTCATCGAGGACAATGCTCACCTTCTTGTTGGTGAAAGGCTTGGTAGAAGAAGAGCCCTCGGAAACATTGGCAGCAACGGAGGAGTCATCGGTGGAAGGAGCCATGAGAAAGGGGAAGGAAAATTAAGAAGAAAGGAAGAAAAAGCCAGGAAAACGCCTAGCGAAAGATACCATGTTGACAAATACAATTCTGGAGAAAGGATTAATATTTCATTGATGATCATTTCAAGATGAGGAATACAAGATATATATAGGGATTTTACAGATGGTAAACCCTAACGGCAGTAATAACAGCTTGCATGACAGCTGGGCAATTCCTAACAACCTGATAACAACTTACAGCTCACGCAGAGCGTCTTGAACCATTCCTTCGCGCGTACCATGCATAGCATGCACACCATGCATGGCATGCAACGTTTCTTCATGCGTCAACACAACCACACATGCCATCAAGGGGAATCGAACCTGGGCAGTCTAGGTGCAAATGTCACTGCACTAAGCACAATTTTGTGTTTTAAAACACAAAATTCAATATATATCTCTTATTGGTTTCTACATTTATAAGCTAAAAAGCTCAAAACCCTGAACACTAATTTCACATATATAACCCTAAACCTTAAACCCTAAATATTTCAAATTAATTTTACACTAAACATTTCAATCTAATTTCACATAAATGATAAATAAATTTTGAATCATGCAGAAACTGATTATCTTTTTATTTTAATATGTTTTACTGTTTTCTCTTCGATTGATTGTCTGTCTGTTTGCAGCATACAGAATTGGATTGAAGACTTGTTCTGGAAACAACTTGATTTGAATTACCCTGGCATGCCTGATGCCATGGTATGCATAACAAATTCCTCCCGTTTTTTGAATTTATGCTGGAATGATTGTAATTAATGTTGTCTTTTTTGGCTATTTCAGGTGCACCATGGATTTTATACGGCTTACCATAACACAACTATACGCCATGGAATTCTGCATGCAGTTAAAGAGGCAAGAGAGTTTTATGGGGACCTTGACATCATGGTGACAGGTCATTCAATGGGAGGGGCTATGGCTTCCTTTTGTGCACTTGATCTAACGGTAATCTTGAGCCTTTCTTGCTTCAGCTGGAAATATATTATTATTCATTTTTCATTGTGCTGTAAAGGTGAAACCTTCTATACTGCAACATTGGTTTCAATCATTTACCAGGGCATTAACAATTCTTTTTTTGAGTTAATTTTCATGCATTAAATTCTGCAAGTTTTGCTGGTTGTTTTGTCAGAGTTGTAATATGAGAAAATGTATCTTTATCCCCAGGTTAATCATGAAGCCAAGAATGTTCAAGTTATGACATTTGGACAACCTCGTATAGGGAATGCTGCCTTTGCTTCTTATTCTGCAACCATTTCAGTTGAAATTAGTTTGAAATGTTTAGGGTAAAATTAATTTGAAATATTTAGGGTTTAAGGTTTAGGGTTATATATGTGAAATTAGTGTTTAGGGTTTGAGTTTTTTAGCTTATAAATGTAGAAACCAATAAGAGATATATATTGAATTTTGTGTTTTAAAGCATAAAATTGTGCTTGGTGCAGTGGCATTTGCACCTAGACTGCCTAGGTTCGATTCCCCTTGATAGCATGTGTGGTTGAATTTATTTTTCTCCTCTAAATAGGTGGTGACACGTGTCACCACCTGATTGGAGGAGGAAAATAATTTATTATATCAAATATAATTAATTAAATTCCTCCAATAAGGTGTTGACACGTGTCACCACCTAATTAATTTATTTTATTAGTTTAAAATTAGGACTAAATTGAAAGAATGTATAAATAGTAAGGACCAAATGTGTGATTATACCTTTAATTTTTTAACTGTCACGTCACCTTCCGTTAGCCCATTAACGGCTGGTGGTCACATTGATCCAATTTTAATAGTTTGGGTGGTCAATTGAGTCGATTTTTTTAAGGTGGTCATTTTAATACGTTAACCAAAGTATGGTGGTCAACAGTATAGTTTACCCTAAAAATAAATATTAGGCACTAGAATGAACAAAAATATCATCGTTATTTAAAATATTGGAGTAAATTACAAAAATTAGAAATAAATAAAAGTCGGTTTCGGTGAAAAATAAAATTTTAGGGACTAACATGAACAAAAATATCATCATATTAAAAATATTGGACTAAATTACAAAATATAAAATAAATAGGGTTAATTTTGGTTAAAAATAAAATTTTAGGGACTAACATGGACAAAAATATCATCATATTAAAAATATTGAACTAAATTACAAAAAAATGAATATGGGTCAATTTCGACTAAAATTAAATTTCAGGTACTAGAATAAACAAAAATATTATTGGACTAAATTGCCAAAAATATAAATAAATATGAGTCAATTTTGACTAAAAATTAAATTGTGGCGACTAGAATAAACAAAAAAATTATTAGACTAAATTACCAAAAATAAAAATTTATATGAGTCAATTTCAGCTAAAATAAAGTTTTAGGGAATATAATGAATAAAAAATATCAACATATTAAAAACACAAACTAGATTAGAAAATTTTAAAATAAATAGGGGTCAATTTGCTTAAAAATTATGGACTAATATGAACAAATATAAACCCCAAATCCCTAAACTAATCTCATTACCCCAAACATTCCACTTAAAACATTTACCCCTAAACCCTAAACATGAACCCCTAAATCTTACAATCATTATTCACTAATATTTAAAACTGCAAGTCTAATCCCCTAATCTCTAAACTAATCTCATAACCCCAAACACTCAACTTGAAACATATATTATACCCATAAACCCCAAACTTCAACCCCTAAATCTTACAATCACTAATAATTAAAATACAAGCATAATCCCATAATCTCTAAACTAATCCTATAACCCCAAACACTCAACTTGACACATTTACCCATCAACTCCAAACCTCAACACCTAAATCTTACAATCACTAATAATGAAAGTGCAAGCATAATCCACTAATCTCTAAATTAATCTCATAACCCCAAACACTCAACTTAACACATTTACCCTTAAACCCAAACCTCAAACCTCAACCCTTAAATCTTACAATCACTAACAATTAAAGTGCAAACATAATCCCCTAATCCCTAAACTAATCTCATAATCTCAAACACTAATAATTTTAATTAAGCTCAAAATTTAATGATTAAATTTAATGATTAAATTTAACACATAATTACCACAACCACTGACCAAGCAACGACGACACATGTACAACAAATGTGTCTACCAACGCTCAACGGGGGAGGGAAGATTGACGTTTGTTGCTTAATCGCCAGTATACGTGATGGGAGGGAGAGATTTGTTGGGTCGTGGATCCCCCGTTATGAGAAAAGCCCACTTAACGTCGTTTCCCTAAATATATGGGTACTTTAATTTGCAAATGGTAGTGTATGTTAACGAAATTGGGGGGAAAGTGAGACCAAAACCACTTTGATATTGACCAATTTTGATCAATTCTTCCATCGAGCTTCATCTATGATTCGATTGAGTTGATTTTTGAGTAGTGACTAGAAGATTTGTATATCTTAATTTTGTACACTCAAATTTTTCATTATGATATTGTAGCTTCAAGATTTGAATTTCAAGGCCAATGTTCTCAATTTTTTCTTTCTTTTGTGATTGCTTGAGATTACTTGTTAGTGTTTATACCTATTGTTGTGGTTTCGAATTGTGATATTGTAGCAAGACTTTTTTTTTTCACTCGACAAATATAATTTTATTAAAAATATTATTAATTGCTTTTTAGTAGACTCTCAAATCCTATTGTTTTTACCTGTTGATTTTAAAGGAGGTTTTCACATAAAAATTGTGACCCGCTTTATTTATTATTTGCGCTTATTATAACTGTTATTGGTTCATTTCATTGTCGTTGGATATATTATTCTAAATTTTACTTGACATAATTGTTTATTGTATTGAATCTAACAATTGTCTTTATAGAAAAGTGGATGATGTTTATTTTAGGAGGCACAAGTTCAAATAGCTTTGTCTATAAAGTGTATGCGCATTGCCAAAGAATTAAGAATATGTATAGACATATACTACCTTATAATCACCTTTAGACCATTAAAAAAATATCTATTGTATTATCGTGACAAAAAAAACACCAGTTATGTTTCCATGATATTTCCACTAGTTCGGGTTTTTAATAATTTTAGTAATAATAAATTTAAAAATTCATGGGTTTTTAATAATTTTAGTAATAATAAATTTAAAAATTCATATACTGAATCCATCCATATAAATTTCCTTAAAAGATTTATATATTTTGAATCAAAATCCATATATATTTTTAAAAAAATTATGTTTCTATCACTTGATTTGGATTGCGTAAGGGGTGTTCAATCAGTCGGTTTGGTTAACCGACTGAACCGAGCTACTAAAAATTTATTAATTGAAATTTTTTACTTTAATTATTAATCGAACCGAAATTTTTTCTAAAAATTTTAACTGAACTGAAAAAAATTTGGTTAATTCGGTTGGTTTTCGAATTAACCGAAATTTGTTATAAAATTTTGGGTAAATTACACAAATGGTCACTAAACTATGTTAAAATAATTTTTTAGTCACTAAACTTTCAAAAGTTATAAAACAATTATTAAACTTATCGAACTATTACAAAATGGTCATTGCACGTTATAAATTAGTAATAAATATTGAAGAGTTTAATAAACATTTTGTAATAATTGAATAAATTTAATGATCATTCTATAATATAAAAAAATTAATGATCATTTTATAATTTTTAAAAGTTTAATGACTAAAATAAATTATATATAATAATTTTGGTTAATAACCGAATTAACTGATAACCGAAGTTTGAAAAAATTATTAACTATTAACCGACCAAACATAAAATTAATTGACCGATTAACATGAAAAAAAAACATTAATTTGATCAGTTGATTCAGTTAAAACCGAACTTTGAACATCCCTACATCACATAATGAAATTATATGGGAAAACAACGGGAAGGAATTCGGATTATGTGGTGCGATTAATGTAAAATTTGCCGACAATGAACTTGATTATACACTAATAATCATCATCACATATATTGAAAGTAGCGTCAAATCAAAGGTAAATGTGAGTTTGACATGACTATTTCGATGACTTAAATTCTCATCAACTGTTCCTGATATCGAAGTAAACAATAATCTACTCTCAAATAAACAAATTAAAAATCATGGTGTATTGTATCAAAGGTGATCAGCATATGTTTTTTAAGTGATTTTTTCTATTATTTTGATGCACTCCTTTTTGTCCTTTCGTTATTTTAGATTTTTAATTTGAATAAAAGGATATTTTCAATGAAGGTCTTTAATCAAAATAATTTGGAATGAATTGTTTTTTTTTAAGTTTTTGCTATCGAGGCTTCTAAAAACTAGTTAAATTTAATCATTAATGTTTAATTTACTTTTTAGTAGAATCTAGTAGAATGTAATTAATTATGTCCCTAAAAATTAAAAATTTGTATTTTATATGTTTAAGTATGAATTCTGCTCCGACTTTCTCGGAAGATTCGACGGCTTGCCCTAAACTAACTGAGGCGAATCCTTTGACGGCGCCGCCTGATGGTACGGTGGTTGACCGTCCGCCGGACATTGCACACCCTGGCACGGTGCTTCCAGGTGGTAAGCGGGATACTGGGGATTGTGTAATGGATATGGGATCACTGGCACAAGGTGATCTTGTTGTCGCTCCAGCCCCGTTGGTTGGTTCGACGACTGGATGCCTTTGTGTCGACGCTTGGGGTGAACCTTGGAAACATGGAAAAGGATGGGGCGGTTCTGAGTGTTCTGACACCGTCATCCTTTCGGTATATGGTCTTGGGCATGACTGGGACAGAGCAACGTTCTGCTGCCATTCCGGATTTAAAAATTGAGGTTAGGGATGAGGATGTTCGGTTGTGTACGATCGATGGGGTTCCTTCGATTGGTTTTTTGGAACGTCTGCATGAACAGATCGATGCTAAGCTAGCCAATTCTGTAGTGGTTAGATTGCTTGGGAGGGCAATTGGTTATTCGACTCTTTTAGCTAGAATCAAGGCTCTTTGGAATCCGAGTGGAGAGATCATGCTAATTGATCTCGACAATGAATATTACCTAGTTCGTTTCGCTTCTGCCGATGACTGTTCGAGAGTGTTGATGAGGGTTCCGTAGGTAATTTATGGCAGTTACCTCACGGTGCATCTTTGGAGCCAAAGATTTTCAACTACTGCGAATCACCCGGTGAAGATTGTGGTCTGGGTCGGATTGCCGGGTTTACCGTACCGGTATTATACTAAGAGTATTTTTAGGCAAATCACAGAAGCTTTGGGTACCGTTTTGCGGGTGGACTACAATATGACTGTGGGTAGGAGATATAGATTTGCGCGCTTAGAGATTGTTGTTGACCTCAATAGGCCCCTAGCGTCGACTATACTAATTGATGGTCATAGACAGCAGATTGGGTATGAGGGTTTTCCATCCATTTGTTATTCTGGTGGTAAGCATGGGCATTCCTCAGAGACGTGTAAATCGAAGGGTAATGTATCTAATGGACCCGCTGATGAGGGCATTATTGATATGACGATTATGGAACTGAAGGAGAGGTTTGGTCCTTGGATGCAAGTACAGGCCAGGAAGCCGCGTCGAAACACTTCTGGTCATGAAGGGAGTCAACCTAGGGTTTTGAGTCCTGGAGATAATATTCTGGTTGGTTGTTTTGCGGCGTTACAGGTGGGTGAAGGCTCGAATGGGCGTGAATCTTTGTTGGATGCTTCGGTTATTTCTTTTTTTGCGAGAATATGTGATAACGTGGGATATCAATTAGTAAATAAGCAACGTTGTAACCCCCTAGACTCGTCTATGCGTTAATATGGATCCTAGGAAGTCACATTAGGGTCACCGGAGCGACCCACGTTAAAATTTCAAATAAACAATTGCTAAACCATTTAAAATTTTAAATGAAGTTTTGAATTAAAATACAATTTCAGAAAACATTTAGACTACAAAATAGAAACTATGATACAAATTGCTAAAACAAATTTCGGACTCGAATATAAATCAAAGCGTGACATACATGCCCCCTAATTACACAAATACCATACTCCGCGAGCAAGCTGAAGAAACTCTCATACCGACGTTGATAGTTAAAACAAGGTCGATCTTCTAACGTGTGACGGTAAAAACAACGTGAGCTTCGGAAAGCTCAATAATACACACTACCAAAAGATGCTAAAAACACAAGCAGGTATATGGCAAGCTTAACACTGTCATGATGAACCGGGCAACGGTAAGCTCAAATTACGATTCGATATTTCAGTGAAGCATTATATCAGAAGGTAACATAGTTGTTCTTTATTTGATCACCTGAATCTTAGGAGATGAGTCTAAAGCCAGAGATTCAGAAGAGATTCAGATTTCATAAGTTAAATCAAGGAGTTCAGAGTGGTTCATTAACCACGAATTGTAAGTTTACTGAGAGTTCAACTTTGATACATTAATTTAGTAGGGTATGTTTCAGAACAGGTCAAAAAGTTTTATTAATTTACTTAACTACCCTTCAATCGTACGCCAATATGCAGAACCCCAAAATATTATGCAAAAGACTTACCCTAGGCCCATTGGGCGTAGGAGCTTATAGAAAGACTTACCCTAGGCCTATTGGGCGTAGAAGCTTAGGTCCAGAAGGACTTACCAGCGCTAAGCCTACAGATCTTCATTCATATCCTAGATAGTATACCCTAGATGATTTCAGTTTATATTTAGAAGACAATATTACAGAAAATAGATGTCAGATCTATTTTTATACCAAAAGGCAGATGTTAAATTTATTTTATTATTATTTCGTATTCAATGTCATATATCCGATATATCTTTCATATCATAGGTCAGAAACCAGAGAATTGCTTTCTTTTCGAATAACAGAGTCGTACATTTAATTTTAGGCAGATGGTCTTGGTTTAGAACAGATAATATTTAAAGATACATGGTACGCGTTTTATGACCCAATTCATTTCTCAGAGGTACTTGATAGATATCAGCAAGATGACATTTGACAATTTTGGACCGATTTCAGAACGAGGTCCCTACGAATAGGGGAGTTCGACAAGACGAATCGAACCAACATCGGATGTTGATGCATAATGATCATTGAGATTTCAGATATATCGTGAGCAAAATCAAACGTTACAGCCTACGAGGGTATTATGGTCATTCTAACCTTCGAGGGTAATTTGGTAATTTGAACTAACAAGGTATAAATGATGATGTATAGAATTCAAGAATTCTAGTTGCTCATTAAGATTCTGCGTTCCTTTGAACCAATCGAAACCTATTAATACAATGTTTAATATCTCACCGGATGGATACACCTCACCCATTATTTTCTCAGAACTGACTACAAAGTATAACATAAATAGTTCACCTTCACCAATCTTCCGCTGAACTTATTACTAGAAATCGAGCATATATTCGAGCGGTATTTTCCAAGTATTCAACATGTGCATTGTACCTGAACTCATTCCAAAACATCGAATGTGCCTTAGGAGAACAAATCCCTCTCACTATTAACTATGTATTTTCTCCAAATAATTTGCACGTGCATTCACACGCTATTCTCCCACTATCATCATAGTATCTGAAACGACCAACTGAAATTGGTCGTATTTTACCACTTTTGGATCCATTACATTTGTTTGTCTTTTTTGGGGTTTCTAATGCCATGTCTTAGAAGTATTCTCCGACACTCTAGTATTCGAAGGTATTTCAGACACTAAGATGCTCGAAAATGTTTCAATTATTCAGAGTTTCTCGGTTCTTTCATATATTCATCCGCTAAAGTTATCGGGGGTAAATATATCATTTTGATTAATTTGGCAATTGGTGTCGAGGCTAGATTATTCTTTTTGGTCATTATGGATATTCTGATCGATTCAGCCATATCAATATTTCCAAACATTTCAGTCATTTCGATCAATTTAACAATTTACGCGACTTTGAATTATCCAAACATAAAATTATTTTCTCGCAAAAGTCTTTAGAGATTATTCAATCTCAAAAAAAATATGAGCAATTTACAGTTTTAAAGGTGAAGCCTCGCTACTATAACTTCCTAAGCAAATTTCAAGATTTTTAGAAGGATTAGTTATTTTACCAGATCTACTGTAGATTCTCAAACCACTTTCATTATTAGGGGTATTTTAGTCATTTTCATACATCGAGGGCATTTTCATAATTCATTAGCCAAACAATCAGACTTAGAGATCAAATATTTTTATTAATCGTTTACTGAACTCAGAAGTCCTTTCGATTTATCAAACCTCTTATTCGAGTATTTGTCTTGAACATTATTATTTTTATTTCATAATTGATCGACATATGTGGAAATAGTCATATGCTCAAACATGGTCGTGCAAACATTAACCGAATACCAACATGTTACTAAAGCATGCAGAAGGTAGTAATGTATTACCTTGAATCCTTGCTATATCGGTCGATCCTCGAACGACATTCGAACACTTTTGAACCCGAATTTGACGTCCCTCAACCATTCGTATTTAAGGAACTGTGAGTACCTTCAATCACACAATGACCCATTTCAATCCTTATTCATAGAGCTCTTAACTGAATAAATAAATACATAAACAAGTTCGGGTTCAAGGTTAGATTCAGAGGCTTTCGGGTCAGAATTTTGTGAAACATGCTTCAAAATCGGACTTAGGACGTCGAAAAACATAAAATAGGAGTTTTCGGAAAATTTGACTTTTTGGGTCAAATTCAACACTGACATCAGCGGTCAAGTCAACACTAACGTCACAGGTCAACTGGGTTGACTCTACTGAGTCAACTCGGGCGAGTTGACTCAGACGGGTTGGCTCACTGAGTTAACTCGGAAGGTTTGACTCGATCAACGAATTAACGGGTCGGGCAGACGGATCAGGTCAAGGGGTTAACGGGTCAGGCGGACATGTTCGGTCAATGAGTCGGGTCGAACTCGGGTCAAATCAGGCGGGTCGGACACGGGTTTGGTCGGGTCTAAGCTATGGGCCGACCGGTTCAACTGGTTCAGCCGGTTCAAATTGCAAAAGGCTTGGTTTGGTTGAGCCCAAACCGACTTAACCGGTTTAGGCCCGGTTCAGAGGTAAATCGGGTCTCACCTTGCTTCACCAGATTCCTCACTGGCGTTCACTAGCTTCCTCACCAGCGACTCGACCGACATCGATTCTGCCAGAAAACCAAAGCCCATGAGGCACCTAGTTCAACAAAACCGGAAACCTAACGATCTATACCGGAAAACGATCAGAACTTACCCAAAACGATTCGAAGTCGTTGGAAAACTTGTAACTCCGATGGGGCCTCTCCCGGTGTCGAATGGGTAATTCATCGATTGGGTTCTGCTCGCCGTCACGTCAGGAGCCTAGATCTGGTGTCCGTTTCACAAACGGACGACAACCGAGGCCGAAAATGCAAGAAACATCAGTGATGATTTGGGTTTCTTTCTGAAGCTTCAAACGAGATTTGTCGACGAAAGGTGGCTCGATTACGCGCGTGGTGGCCATGGCTGAGATCGCGATGACGTGACACATCCGGCAATGTAGGCGGTGACCACCACCGCCCAGCGGTGACAGAGATCGACGGTGGCCGATCAAGAAGGTGAACATACATCAAAAGAGAGAGAGAAATGAGTCGTTATTTCAGGTTATTAATTTAATCAAAATAAGGTAGACGAAATGGGGCTAAAAACGAGCTTCTGTTTCATATTTTTGTCTCAGATCGATTGCAAGCTTAATATTAAAACAATGCAGACTAAAACTAAAGATTGACTTAGCTCGGTTGACTAAGGCTCATGCACACCATTTCAAAGGTCGTGAGTTTGAGTCTCCCAAGCTGCACTTTTCTATATATATATTTTTACCTTGTTAAACCAGGAGTATTACAAACGTGAGGGTGTTGAGTCTTCTAAGTAAAGAAGCATTCCGAGACATGATGCGAGTGTGGTTAGTCCGACTAGTTCGATGAACCGTACGAGCAAAGGGAAAGAGGTCATTGTGGTTGACGAGGATGAGGTACAACATAAGGAGATGGCTCCTCCGGAGTTACATGACGTTGTCGTATCTGTGAGCCCTGGAGCTGTTTTGAGCGTTGTTGCGTCTAAGGATGTTGTTACTCCTGAGTCGGAGAGAGTGACTGATGGAGTGCTGAAGGAGGCTGTGGGTATGAAGGTGGAGTCGGCGGTGCAGGCTACGAACGTGGCGTCTAAGAAGGATGTTGTTCCAGTTTCAGTATCAATCCGGACTGGCTTCCACAATGCGGTTAAGGTCCAAAGTGCTTTAGGTGTCAACAAGACCGGATCCGGGAAGAAGATGGGGATCACAACGAGTTGTAGTGGTTCGATAGCTTCATCCATGGAACGACGAATTTCAAAGATCAAGAATGTGGCTCGCAAAAACCCTTACCCTCACCGGTAGAAGGTGTCTGAAAAGAAAGAAAATTGAAAACCAAATTTAGTGAATGTTTGGGAGTAGATTGGCCAGACTTCAGAAGGCTTGGATGCGATACCTAAGTCCAGGTGCCTTGGAAACACAATGATGTGGTGAAGGCTACGGAGGCTGACTCTGGACTTCAATGGAGAGCCAACACGACTTTTATTGAGGATGGGAATGATCAGTGATCGGGTCTGTTATCCTTTTTGTTAATTTTCCTTATAGTTAAGGTTTTATATTGGAATGTTTAGGGTGCTCTAGACCCCGAGTTTAATCATTTTTTGAAGCTTTTGGTTAAGACGCAGACACTAGATATTGTTGTGTTATCGAAACCTCGGATAAGTGGAAGGAAGGCGCATAAGATAATCACTCGGCATGTGTTTGCATTTTCTTATAGGGTTGAGGCCACAAGTTTTTCTGTTGGTATTTGGGTGTTGCGGAAGGCATCTGTAAAGTTAGATATTTTGGACGTTTCTAATCAATTCATACACTCTCTTTGTGTGGATTTACCACCGAGGGTGGAAATGCTTGTCTTTTTTTATGCCAGTCTGACTCTCCAGGTTCGTAATGGTTTATGGGAGCAACTGGCTACTTTAAACCCCGAGTGGCGATATACCATGGGCATTGAGAGGTAATTTTAATGTCATTTGTAAAACCTATGTTTGATTTTTGATATAATTAAATTGTTAAGGATTAAATTGAAAACTTGAAATTGATTTCTAAGTCCCTTTAATAATTTATAAATCACCAACACTTTAAAACTGATTTGAAAAACTCAAACTCTAAATATTCCAAGGCCAAAGTATTGAAAATCATCCAGGTGTATCAATACACCTCCAGCCGTATCGATACCTTTTTTACAAAGTTGGCTACTAGAAAGACGCGTTTCGATATGCTCTTAACCGTATCGAAACAACGTATCGAAACAGATTCAATCTGTATCGATACGCCCCTCTGCAAAACTGAAGGAGTTTGAATGGTGTACCGATACGACTTAACATGTATCGTTACGGTTTTAATTGAATTTTTAATTCGAAGTGTTTTAAATGTTTTCGACCGTTGGTGTCAGTCGTTAGGTAACTAACATTTAAAGTGGCAGTTGACCCGTATCGATACGGTGAACCCCTATATCGAAACAGAGACTTCCAATAAGCTAAGTTGAGAAAAAAGTATCGATACGGTCTCTTCCGTATCGAAACGGTCCATGTCCCGTACCGGTACGCTTACATGCGTTTCGATACGCCCTCTTTATTATGTACAACGATTCTTTCTGTTTTGAGATAGGTATCGATACGGCTCCCCGTGTACCGATACATATAGCTGCAGAAGTGCATTTATAGTGGAAAGAGAGGGTCGCAACGACTATAATCAATTCCCTAACCACCCAAACGGCTAGAATTGATAGAGAAGGTATAAATTGAAGCTCTTTGAAGACCAACAACAACTATTGCATTAAAGACAAACATCCAAGCATAAAATCCAACCTCAAGTGTGCCTATTTTCCAATTTCTTGTAAACCCCAAATTGAGTTGTATTCAATTCTTATTCTATCTTCAAATTTGGGTTGAGTGTTGTACTTCAAGGGACAAAATTGTATTTGAGAGATATATTTCTTGTCCAATTTCTTCTTTGTTTATTTGTGAGGGTTTGGTCAAATTTTGGGTTGAAATTTTAACCGGTTGTGTAAAGGTTACCTCCTAAGCCTTGAAAAGGGGAATAACAAATTAGTGAATTGTTGCAAATCCTTAGTGGTAGCTAAGGTAGTGGATGTAGAGTTCATTTGGAACTTGAACCACTCTAAAATCCTTTGTTCTTCATTTTTAATTGTCCATTCACTCCAACAAAGTTTTAAAATCCCAATTCACCCCCTCTTGGTCTTGATCATTCAATCGATCCACTCAACAATTGGTATCAGCGCCTACCTCTTTAAAGGATTAACAACCACAAGAGGAGTTCCTAGGAAGAGTGTGATCAACCAAAAAATCAAGCCATGTCATCAAGTATGTACGAGTCACAATCCACCACAAAGCCACCATTCTTTAATGGTGACAACTATCCATTTTGGAAGAACCGGATGCGCCTCTTCATCAAGTCCAACGATTACTTGGTTTGGGATATCATTGAAGATGGTCCCTACATTCCTTTTAAGAGAGATGATGATGGAAATATTGTTCTAAAGAAGAAGATAGAGATGAGTGAAGATGAGAGGAAGAAGATCCAAATAAATGACAAAGCTCTTCACTTGCTCTTTTGCTCCTTCGGTCCCGACAAATACTCCAAAGTCTCCTCCATTGAGAGTGCCAAGGAATAGTGGGATACTCTTGAGACCACCTATGAATGATCCAATGATGTGAAGGAAACCAAGATTGGAAATCTCAATCTTAGCTATGAGAATTTCAAGATGGAGCCCGACGAAATGGTGTCCAAGATGTTTGATCGCTTCTCAACCATAGTCAACGAGCTTAAAGGATTTGGAGAGACTATTCCGGAAGACAAGCTTGTCTAGAAGCTACTCTACTCACTTCTCAAATCTTGGGATGGGAAGAGAACCGCCATCATCGAGGCCAAAAACTTGAAGACTCTAAAACTTGATAAGCTAGTGGGTTCTCTCCTTACTCATGAAATTATGAAGCAATGAAGGGAAGAAGAAAAGAAGAAGGAAAAGAAAAGAGTAGAGAAGCTAGAGGTGGAAAAGAAGAAGAAAATGAGAGTGGCTCTCAAAGCTTCATTATTTGAGGAGTGCTCCTCTAGTGAGGAGGATGACCTTGAAGAATTAGCTATGATAGCCAAAAAGTTCTCTCGATTCATGAGGTCCAACCGTGGAAGGAAAATTCAAAGAAAGATGGACTTCAAAGGTAAAAACAAAGAAGAAGAGAGGGATCAAATCATTTGCTTCGAGTGCAATAAGTCTGGTCACATTCGTTCGGAGTGCCCTCAACTCAAGAAGAAGGGCTTTGAGACGAAGAAGAAGCTCAAAGCCAAGCTTGCTACTTTGAGTGATGAGGAGTCACCCGAGGATGACGAACAAGAAGTGGCCAACCTTTGTCTCATAGCACTTGAGGAAGATTCCTCCATGGTAACCTCTAACTCATCATCCTTTGAATTTACATTTGATGAATTAAATGATGCATATGATGAGTTGCAAGAGGTTTGTGAAAACAATTTACCTAAATATTTTTTGGCAGAAGCCACAAACACCGCTTGCTACATTGTAAACCGAGTAATGATTAGGCCAATCTTAAAGAAAACACCATATGAGATTTTAAAATCTAAAAAGCCTAACATTAGCTATTTTCATCCATTTGGTTGCAAGTGTTTTGTTTTAAATAATGGAAAAGACAACTTAGGTAAATTTGATGCAAAAAGTGATGACGCTATTTTCATATGATATTCTTTAACCTCTAAAGCCTATCGTGTATTTAACAAGAGAACTTTAGTAGTAGAAGAATCTATACATGTTGTATTCGATGATAACCTCCTTCCAAGGAAGGATTATTGTGATGATGATGATGTAGGAATCATACATGCCTTTGATGGAGGACAAACTTTGTAACACCCGAGTTTGGGGGTCGGGTGAAAATAATATTAAAATAATGTTTCAGGTTTCGGTTTCACAATTAAAATAATAAAATAATCTTTTGGGCATCGGGTTTTCAAATAAATAATTTATGTTGTACATGTTGTGGTTTTAAAGCTCAATTCCATGGAATTGGGAAATTTTAATTGGCTATCCTCATTAATGGCAAAAGGGTAATAAAATAGTCTTCCAAATTAAAAATCCCTTTTTGTTTAAAACACCTTTTTGTCATCTCCTTCCCTTTTCACATTTTCATTCAACGACATAGAAGCTCTCCCCTCTCCCTTTCATTATTCCATCACCTTGCATCTTCATCTTTGGTGCTTTTTGAAAGGTTTTTGACTTGTCCTCCTTTCCCTCTTCAAGCTAGTATCTTTATTTTTCAAAAAGCTCATGGTTTTTGGGTTTTGAGGTTTTGAGTCTTGAGATTAAAAATGAGAACTTTATTGATTTTAACCTAAGCTTTTGATTATTTAAGGTTAGATAAGTTGTTTACAACCTAAAAGGTCCAACATATGTGAATTTTAATGAGTTTTATAAAGATTTCCGGATTTGGGTTTTAATGGGGTTTTTGAAGGGTTTAAAGGCTAGTTTTGGGTGTGTTTGATGTTGGAAATTGAGAGCTATTGGTTGTATGTTGGTTGAGGGTTGTTTTGGAAGCTTTTAGAAGTGTTAAAAGTGTTTGAAACAAGAGTTTTGGATTGGGTTTGGTGGCTGCTCGGATTTGGAGTTTTTGGGGTTGTTCTTGGCTTGAAAATCATGTGTTTTATGCTTGAGTAGTGTTCCGGGTTTGCTACTTTGATGTGTGAACTAATTTGAGGTTGTTTTGATTTTGTTGAGTTGATTAGAAGAAAGAGTTTGTGTTGGTGAAGCATCGGGAACAAATCCGGAATCGTTGGAAGCTTGATCGGCTAGTGTGTTGAGCTTGGAATAGTCGGTGAGTGGTTAAATGCTTTTAAATGGTTTTCAAGTGTTGGTTCAAGCATGTGGACTAGGTCGGGCTTGGTAGACCCACCTAGAGTTGGGATTAGATTGGTAGTCTAATCTCAAGCTTTAGTTAGAGACTATGGTTGACCTTTATATGTTGTGGATGCCTCATGTTTATTTGTGATTATGGTGCTTATGTATAATGTGTTATACATGTTGTTGAGGCATGGTTTGATGCATTGATATATGCATGTGGTTTGGATTGTGGATTGTGCACGATGTTAATCATGGTGAGTACGTGCTAAGCACGGAAGTGGATATGAAATGATGTTGTGAAAGGTTGTGGATTGTGTTTAATATTGACACTAGTATGCTTGGGTACAATGATCGATCATTAGGATGTTTTAGTGTGCACACGTGAGTCAAATGCGCGCGTGGTCTTGGTGATGGTAGTCATCAAGATGGAGTACGGGTTCGCCCGGAAAACCTTATTATATTATGTTAGTCGGTGATGAGTGTAATCCCATTGACGGGGCCTGAGGATGAGTGGAATCCCCTCCGCGTGAACGGTGATGAGTGTAATCCCACCGTAAGGTAATGGTTGTTGTTGGATGTGAGTTCCAACGTGTTATCCGCGTATTCGAGTCATAGCTAGGTGCCAATATGAGATGATATGTGTACCAATATGATATGAAATGTGATTCATATATGGATTGATATATGTGCTTACATATGACGTGGTTTTGGACTTGATGAGCATGGCATAATATTGAATATATGTTCATGCGTCATGTACATTTTGGCTCATGTGGATCGAAGGTAAGATCATGCATTCTACCTTGGTTGTGCTCGTGCTTGGACCCTGTATTGTTGAGGTTGTTTTATTGAGCTTACCATCACTAAGCTTTATGCTTACGCTATCTTTTGTTCAACAATGCAGATCCGTAGTTTGTGGGTTGCTAGTGCAAGAAGAGGGCCTCCAAGTGTGCTTTGTGGTGCTATCTTAGCTTTCAAGTATGGACTTTTTAGTTATGAGATGTAATGGTCAAGCAATAGGATATGTGATGTTGAATTGTGCTTTTGATGGATGTTGTTGGTTGTTTAGGAGCATGTTTAGACTCCTTAATATGTGATGTTGGTTTGGCTTGTTGATGCCACGTTTGGATTGTATGACATGTTTAAGTTGCTTACCATGAATGTTTTATGTATGGATTTTTAAGGCATGAACCTTTTAAGTGCATTATAAGTCTTCTTTTGGTAAATGCATTAATCCTTTGAATGTATGATTCTTGTTCGTTTTGGTTGCCTCGTATGCTGAAGTGTTGGTTGTTAAATGTTGTATGTATGTTTGTGTGTGGCTAGGAAAGTCTCAAATTGCATCTAGAGTTGTGTTTTGGAGTCGTTGGCTGCAAATTTGAGTGTTACAGTGCAGGGCATATCGATACACCCAAGGGCCGTATCGATACGGTCCTTCACTTTGGGACTCAAGTTTGGCCTAGCGTACCGATACACAAGGGCGTATCGATACGCCAAATCCTCTCTAGAAATCTGAGTTTTTGACGAGATTTTGGTGTATCTACGGGTCTAGGGTGTATCGATACGGTCTTGGATCGTTGATCGTGAGAAGTTGACCAGTCAGGGCGTATCGGTACGGTCAACTTGTGTACCGATACGGTCTCCCTGGTTTGACTTTGGGCTGTTGACCTAGTCAAGGCGTATCGATACCCTCTCTTAATGTATCGATACAGCCTGTTGTTAATATTAAAATGGGCTGTTTTAATTATGTGTTCGTGGTTTCACCTCGCTTGTTTTCTTCTGTTGTTGCCTTCTTCACATAGGGTATAACATTACATCTAGATAAGATAATAATAATGAAAAGTTTTTCCTTGGGTCGGTAACCGAAGTGGAGCCTTAACGGGTTTCGCCTCGGTTATCCCCGTGTAGCCCACTCGGATCGGTCAAGCGTTTGGACCGGGAAGAGGATACACAAGATCCACCTCTTGAAGCCTTGAAGGACTTGGCTCTTGAGGAAAAGGAAGTGAGCTACCCAAGGGAGTTCAACTATGTCAAAGATGGTGAAATCTTGGGTGATCCATCCAAGGGGGTAACCACTAGATCTTCTCTTAAACTTATGAACCATGTTGCATTTATCTAATGCATAGAGCCTAAGAACATAAAAGAAGCATTGAAAGATGATTTTTGGATTATGGCTATGCAAGAAGAGTTAAATCAATTTGAGAGAAGTAATGTTTGGACATTAGTTGATAGGCCTAGTAATCAATCTACTATAGGAACTAAATGGGTATTTAGGAACAAACTAGATGAGAGTGGTAACATTGTGAGAAATAAAGCTAGACTAGTAGCACAAGGTTATACTCAAGAAGAAGGAATAAATTTTGATGAAACCTATGCACCCGTAGCTAGAATGGAAGCCATTAGGATGTTGCTTGCATATGCATGTTATCATGATTTCAAGCTTTTTCAAATGGATGTTAAAAGCGCATTTTTAAATGGTTTTATAAATGAGGAAGTGTATGTGGAACAACCACCGGGTTTTGAAGACTCAAAATTTCCAAATCATGTTTTCAAACTCACTAAAGCTCTTTATGGTTTAAAACAAGCTCCTAGAGCTTGGTATGAATGTCTTTCAAACTTTTTAATTGAAAAAGGTTTTGAAAAAGGTAAGGTGGACACTACACTTTTCATAAAAAGGTATAAAAATGACATCTTAGTAGTACAAATTTATGTTGATATTATTTTTGGATCTACTAATGAATTTCATTGCAAAGAATTTGCTAAGTTAATGCAAGGTGAATTCGAGATGAGCATGATGGAGGAGCTCTCATTCTTTTTGGGACTCCAAATCAAGCAAAGGAAGGATGACACCTTCATCAATCAAGCAAAGTACATCAAGGATATGCTCAAGAAGTTTGGCTTGGAGAATGCAAAGCCTCAAGCCACACCTATGAGCTCATCTACAAAGCTTGACAAAGATGAAGGAGGTAAGTGTGTTGACTTTAAGCTTTACCGTTCTATGATTGGATCATTGTTTTACCTTACCGCAAGTAGACCAGATATCTTGTTTTGTGATTGCTTGTGTGCTAGGTTTCAAGCTAGTCCAAGATAGACTCACCTTATTGCCGTTAAGAGAATCTTTAGGTACCTTAGAGATACCCCTTGTCTAGGTCTTTGGTACCCTAGAGACTCTACCTTCAACCTTCATGCTTATTCGGATGCGGATTATGGGGGGTGTAAAATCGATAGGAAAAGTACTTCGGGAACTTGTCAATTCTTAGGTAGTATGCTCATATCTTGGTTCTCTAAGAAGCAAAATAGTGTAGCCTTATCTACCACCGAAGCCGAGTACATATCCTTAGGGAGTTGTTGTGCTCAAGTCCTTTGGATGAAGCAACAACTCTTAGCTTATGGTATTAAAGTTGAAACCATACCCCTTAAGTGTGATAACACTAGTGCCATATGTTTGACAAAAAATCCCATCCAACACACTATAACCAAACATATAGAAATAAGGCATCATTTCATTAGAGATCATGTCCTTAAGGAAGATGTTGTTATAGAGTATGTTGACACCTTAAATCAATTAGCGGACATCTTTACAAAGCCTTTAGATAAAGAGCATTTTTTGTCCCTTAGGAGAGAGTTAGGTCTAACTAGCCTATCTTGACCTTTTAGGACCCTTTTTGTGCTTAAATTGTTTGATCTTGTGAAATTTCATGTTAATGTGTTGTAACTCTTGAAAATATCCATGCTTATAGCTAGGGGGAGTATGATTCTGTTAAAATATGCTTAGAACTGCTCATTCATCATTTGCATTCCTTTAGAAGATGTTAGAATCGAGCTTTTGGTTGTTCTTTAGGCCTAAAATGTATTTCTGGGCATAGGGTATCGATACGGGCCTACGCATATTGATACGAGTACTTCACTAGCTTCCTAGACTTCATTTTGCCTTAAACGGGTATCGATACAGTTAAACCCGTTTCGATACGTGTTACAATCGTTTCGATACGGATTGCATCCGTTTCAATACGATCCTTCAACGGGCATTTTTATTAGAATTACGTTTTTACCCCCCGTATCGATACACCCTCAGGCGTATCGATACGCGATTGCGCAGACAACTTTAATTTGGCATTTAAGAGTTCAACTTTGACCAAAATTAAAATTTCTCAAAACCCTAAAAACCCCACCCATTTTCACTCTATAAATAGCCTCTTCCTCCCTCATATTTTCACACCACAACTCAAAATATCAAGAGGGTTTCAAAATCAAGCAAATCTCTAAGGCTTTTTCATCAATTTGGTGCTAAGCTTTTCTTCCATTCCTCTCTAATCAATATCAAGGTAAAACTCTTTCTTTTTCTTTTAATTTTTCTTATTATTTTCATTTTCAAACTTTTTCTTGCTTTGTTTTTGTCTTTTCAACCAAACTCTCTTTTCAAAATTTGGTTTTAAATTTTTTTAACCTTGATTCTTGGTTTTTCAATGAGTTGAATGAAGAAATCTTAATGCATACATTGTTTTCTCTAGTTCATGGCACCTTCTAGGAAGAGATCACGTCTTAATGAAGTCGGTGAAGGATCCAATACCGGAGATGGTGCTCGTCCGAATCTCACTCAAATCTATCAACACTCTTTTCAATCCCCCGGAGCTCTCACCTATTTTCGTTAATTCCAAAACTATAAGATCCGTCCGGAGAGGGTAATCTCTATTCCTTTTCTTAACTCGGAGCGATTCAAATTTTCATATCTACCTTTGCTCCAAGAATGGAAGTTTATGGATTTTCTCACTATTCTCGGGTTTTACTTTCGCATTTTGGTTTTAATCTTTTATGCTAATGCCAAATGTTGTGCCAATCGAGATGGTGTTGTTACGGCTGTTAATTCCTATCTTATGGGTAAAAAGGTCACTATAGATGTTAAATCTATTTGTGATGTCTTTAAGTTAGAGGGTGAAGGCCTTGACGATGAGAATGCTCTTGGCCATGTTCTTAGTGGTTCCGTCACCGCCCTAAATGCTCAGGATCGAATCCTCCATTTGATGGTCTCTTGGTGGTTTAGTCCCTCGGGAGGGAAGTATTCTACTATCCGCCAAGTGGATGACTTTTGGATTCGATGCTTCCGTGAGAGAAAACGTCTGAACCTTGCTCGTATCATGTTTGCGGAGATCGTCTATCTCGTGCAACATCGCCACACCACACTTGTCACTTCCTTCACCTATGGCACGACCCTAAGCTACTTTTTCCAACAAAAGAAGATTGATTGCTCGCATGACTTCCCAACTCCCCTCACCGATCCTATCGATGAACGCTCTCTTGCAAGGGGTAAGTTCCATTACTTTAATGGTAATTGGTTACGTCTATCTGAGCTCCCTAGTGAGGCCGCGGAACAAATTGCTAATCCTCAAGCTGAACAAGTTCCTCAAGTTCCTCCTCCTCCACCTTCCATGGATGCTCTAATGACTTTTTTCAATGAGCAATTCACGGGTTTGCGCACGGACATGGCTTCGGGGTTTACCACGATTGATATTCGTTTCACAAGCCTTGAAGAACGGATGACGAACGTGGAGACTCGACTCACTTCTCTTGAAGGCGATCATAACTCAATGAATATCTCTCCCACCGTTTTCCATGACGAGTGGCGTCAAACCTTGAGGAATGATGATACAATTGAGGACGATGATGAAGAAGGCGATGGAGATGCATAGTAGCCTATCTTTGCATACCATTCATATCATCTAGGATATTTATTTTATACACCTTTGTTTTATGTTTTTAGGATTAAGTTTGAATTATTTTAAACCTATGCTTTGATTTTCTGTTGTTTGGATTTTTAAGTTGATGTTATCCTTTATTTGAACTTAATGGTATTTATGTTGCTTGCCTATTTATACCTTTTGCCTAATTTATGCACTTTACATTATGTCTCAATTATTTTTTATCTAACAAAAAGGGGGAGAGGGAAGCTCACACTTAAAATTTTGATTTTCAAACTTAAAAGTTACCTAGCTAATATTAATGGGGAGTTATTTTGCAAAGTTTTTCAAAGTGTCAAAAATTTCAAGTTTTGGTTTTGTTATATCAAAAAGGGGGAGATTGTAAAACCTATGTTTGATTTTGATATAATTAAATTGTTAAGGATTAAATTGAAAACTTGAAATCATTTCTAAGTCCCTTTAATAATTTATAAATCACCAACATTTTAAAACTGATTTGAAAAACTCAAACTCTAAATATTTTCTAAGTATTCCAAGGCCAAAGTATTAAAAATCGTCCAGGTGTATCGATACGCCTTCAGCCGTATCGATACCTTTTTTACAAAGTTGGCTACTGGAAAGACGCGTTTTGATACGCTCTTAACCGTATCGAAACAGATTCAATCTGTATCGATACGCCCATCTGCAAAACTAAAGGAGTTTGAATGGTGTATCGATACGACTTAACCCGTATCGATACAGTTTTAATTGAATTTTTAATTCGAAGTGTTTTAAATGTTTTCGACCGTTGCTGTCAGTCGTTAGGTAACTAACATTTAAAGTGGCAGTTGACCCGTATCGATACGGTGAACCCCCGTATCGAAACAGAGACTTCCAGTGAGCTAAGTTGAGAAAAAGGTATCGATACGGTCTCTTCCGTATCGAAACGGTCCTTGTCCCGTACCGATACGATTACGTGCGTTTCGATACACCCTCTTTATTATGTACAACGACTCTTTCTGTTTTGAGACAGGTATCGATACGGCTCCCCGTGTACCGATACAAATAGCAGTAGAAGTGCATTTATGGTGGAAAGAGTGGGTCCCAACGGCTATAATCAATTCCCTAACCACCCAAACGGCTAGAATTGATAGAGAATGTATAAATTGAAGCTCTTTGAAGACCAGCAACAACTATTGCATTAAAGCCAAACATCCAAGCAAAAAATCCAACCTCAAGTGTGTCTATTTTCCAATTTCTTGTAAACCCCAAATTGAGTTGTATTCAATTCTTATTCTATCTTCAAATTTGGGTTGAGTGTTGTACTTCAAGGGACAAAATTGTATTTGAGAGATATATTTATTGTCAAATTTCTTCTTTGTTTATTTGTGAGGGTTTGGTCAAATTTTGGGTAGAAAATTTGACCGGTTGTATAAAGGTTACCTCCTAAGCCTTGAAAAGGGGAAGAACATATTAATGAATTGTTGCAAATCCTTAGTGGTAGCTAAGGTAGTGGATGTAGAGTTCATTTGGAACTTGAACCACTCTAAAATCCTTTGTTCTTCATTTTTAATTGTCCATTCACTCCAACAAAGTTTTAAAATCCCAATTCACCCCCTCTTGGTCTTGATCATTCAATCGATCCACTCAACACCATTCTTAATCCCTCGAAGAGATTGGGGGTTCACAGAGGCGTGTTGGGGTTTGCCGCAGGTTTGGTGATTTTATGCAGAAGGAAGATCTCTTCGACCTAGGCGTTTAGGGCCCATGATTTACTTGGAAACGGGACAACCTTCAGCAACATTTAGATCGTGTTATAAGTAATAGTTCTTGAGGTGATGTGTGGCCTGGGTCCTTCGTGTCCCATCTAGCTCGTTTGGGTTCCGATCATAGACTGAACGTGTTAGTGAGCTCTTTGGCTAATCATTCTAAATCGAATGCCCCTTTCCGTTATCTTGCAGCCTGGCAGGATGACCTGCAGTTCTCTGATATGCTAAGGCATGGTTGGAATGGGGATGCGCCACTGAGAGCTAATCTTGAGGCTTTTTGGCATAATGCTTCAACTTGAAACAATGAGGTCTTTGGTCATATTGGTTAACGTAAGTCGAGACTGTTTGCGCGTATTCGAAGTTTTGAGAAGGCTTCTAAATTCTCGAGCAATGTGGCTCTTCATACTTTGGAAGATGATATTAAGAGGGAGTTGGAATCGATGCTCGCCTACGAGGAGAGCTTTTGGTTTCAGATGTCTCGAAGCTAGTGAATTTCATATGGAGATCGTAATACGAGTTTTTATCACAGAGCTATTAAAGTTAGAAATTGGTAAAATACTTATTCTATGTTATGGTTAGAGAATGGGAATTGGAGTCATGATGGTGCTCTCATTCGGCAATGGGTGGTGAATTTCTTTCGTAATCTCTTCTTTTCGGATACATCTTCTCGTTCTAGTTGGGACGTTACAAGCCGATTTGATGTGCTATCGAGGGCGGATGGAGCTTGGTTTACGACATCGGTTTTGGTTGATGAGGTCTGCATGGCTGTGTTTGACATGAATTCGCTTAAAGCTCTAGGTTATGATGGTTTGCATGCTGTGTTTTTTTAACGTAATTGGGATATAGTTGGACCAAGTGTGGTGGATTTTGTGCGTTGTTGCTTTGAAGGTGATATGGTCCCGGTAGAGTTTAACCGTACTTTGGTTGTTCTTATACCCAAGGTTTCTTCACTTGAATATTTTGTGCATTTTCGGCCAATTAGCTTATGTTTGGTGGTGTACAAGACCCTAACGAAAGTTATTGTTAATAGGCTGAAACTCTTTATGGCTCGTTGGGTAGCTGAAGCGCATGTGAGTTTCGTTCCAGGGCGGTGCATTGTTGATAATATTGTTTTAGCGCAAGAAGTAATCCATTCGATGCGGAAGAAAAAAGGTAGAAAAGGTTGGATGGCGATAATGATTAATCTAGAAAAATCCTACAATATATTTGAGAGGCGCTTCATCGCGGATACATTACGAGATATTGGTCTATCGTCAGATTTTATTCGCCTAATCATTGATTGTATTACCTCGATATCTATACAGATTCTGTGGAATGGTGAGCATACTGAAAGTTTTCGACCGTCGCGTGGTATTCGACAAGGATACCTTATGTCTCTGTATATTTTTGTTTTTTGTATGGAGCGTTTGTCCCAGGCTATTGATTTTCAGATTGAATTGGGGAACTGGAATGAGATTTTTCTTAGCCACACGGAGCCGAGTATTTCACGACTTTTCTTTGCTGACGATATCGTTTTGTTCGCTGAAGCCCCAGTTTCTCAGATGGAGGTGATTTGGGAAACTATTCAAGGATTTTGTTCGGCATCGAGACATAAAGTGATTGCTTCCAAGACGCAGATGTTGAGTGTGTAAAAGTTCTATTATTTACACCCTTTTTAACCCATATTTTTGTTGCATTCAAGCATTATTGCATTGCATTTAGGTTAGTTTTCAGTAAAACATCACAAATGGATTAAAAGCACGGATTCTACTAAAAGATGGCTATTTTCGCAGGTATCTGCCATAGTAGACGTTGAAGGCAGGCGCAGGGCAGAGAAGCATGAGAGCTGAACTGGACAAGTTGATGAAGAAGACGAAGCTGCCATGGACCTGTCGTGACAGCATGATGACAGCAGACTTATGAAGAGGAAAAGCAAAGTGGACCTCGATAGATAGAGAAAAATCTGCTCGTCTGTCGTGTGAAAGCCACATATTTTTCCAAGCCCCGGATCAAAAGATATGTCAAGCCAAAGCTCAAGGAAAGGAAATTCCTAGAAACAAGGATGCGGCTGGAAAGTAGGAGTCTTTAGAGATTTAGTCTTTATTAGAATCTTACTTTTAATTAAAGTTGTAATCCTTGTTACCTTAGAAGACTTGAGCCCAAAGCTTATATAAGGGCATATATTTAACCTAGGAGGCACAACCGATTACCCCATAACCGAAACCAAAAACCCCTGTCGTCCACCCGTCACCGACATGTTCTAAATTCCACCTAGGGCTACGGGTTGTTTTGTAAAGTAGTTGCAAGGGTTGTTTTGTTTTAGGATTTTTCAGTTCAATAAAATAAACTTCAAGTTCTCTTATTTTGGTTTTAACATCTTGCAAGAGCATCGGGAGAGCATTGTGAGGTTATCCATTTACTTAGCATCGGGAGAGTTAAGTATACGAAAGAAATAAGAGCGAGTTCTCTAGTTTATAGTTGAACTATCTTGTGCCTAGGGATAGGGCAAGGTTAAGTGGCTAAAGAAGAATTCATACACATCGGTGTTCATCCTTCGATTCACGCCGGGAGGTATCATCAAAGACGTGTTCATCGACAGACTTGGACCTAGGGATAGGACAAGGCAGATCCGAGATTCTTGTCAAGCTTGAAGTACGGAGTTGGTGTTCGCTGCCGCGACAGCCAACGGACAGCCGCCGCGACAGGTGCTGTCGGCGACGGAGCGACGACAGAACTGGAGTTCCTAAGCAATTCAATACCTGCACTACCGAGCAATTCAATACCAGCCCATTCTCTCTATCTTGATAACTCAATCTTTTTATTTACGTTTTTCTTATTATTCTCGTGACAATCTTCTAAACTATTTCCTTTACTTCGTGCAGTAAACTAAGGTGAGGTCATTAGCCCAATCCCTGTGGAGACGATATCCGATACTTCGTATCACTTTACTACTTGCGTCGTGTACACTTGCACTACAATTGCGATAGACTCTTTTACTCGCAACAAGTTTTTGGCGCCGTTGCCGGGGATTGGCAACATAACTACATCTTTCCTTTATTGCACTTTTATCTTTTATTTTTCTTTTTGTTTTCGTTTTCGTTTTTATTTTTCTTTAATTTTTCTTTTGTGCTTTCAACTCTCGCTTTTCACGAGGTTTTCTTGTTTATGCGCAGATCCAAAAGAGGTAAAGATCCTGAGTATAAATTAGATCCGGAGATCGAACGTTCCTTCAATCTCAAGAAACAACTTCGCCGCCTTTTAGACCGGAACGAATACCTCGAGGAACAGCTAGAGCATATGGCACGTAACCAGCCTGTTGGTGACGGTGTACCGCCTGTCGATGACCCGCCGAGGGCAGATGGACGACGGTCATGTCGTGACTACATGCTGAATGACCATGTAGAGCTGGAGACCACACTGCCGGATATTGATGTTGATAACTTCAAACTTAAACATGTCATGTTTAGTATGATCAACAACGTCGGGCAGTTCAGTGGTTCTGCGACAGAGGATGCTAGGGAGCATCTCAAAACGTTCCAGGAGATTTGTGGTTCGTTTAGACTGGCAGGAGTTAGTCCGGAGATACTGAGGCTTCGGTTATTTCCCCATTCATTGAGGGATAGAGCTAAAACTTGGTGGAATAAACTTACACCGGGTTCCATTATGACTTGGGCAGATCTAACTCGTGAATTTTTATCTCGTTTTAATCCTTCGCATTTATCTGAGCGATTACGTAATGAAATTGCTACTTTTCAACAGGAAAATGACAAGCCGATGCACGAGGCCTGGGACAGATTTACTACTCTTCTACGGAACTGCCCAATGCATGGATTTCCTGTTTGGAATCAGGTAACTAAGTTTTATAATGCTGCTAACTTACAAACTCGCATTCGGATTGATTCTGCAGCAAATGGGTTACTATTGGATAAAGATCCAGACGAGGCTTTGCAAGTTTTGAAAAATCTAGCCAAGAATGAGGAGCAGTTTCCGACAGCTAGAAGAGGGGGTAAACGGGTACTTGCTGTCAAGGACTATGAGGCCGACAGCACTATGAAATCACAGGTAGCATTCCTTACTAAGGCAATGAAACACTTATTAAATGAAGAAGAATTACGAGGATTTGCTATCGAGGAAGTTTGTGCTATTTGTGAGGGAAATCATAGTAGGGATGAGTGCCCAATAAATATAGAAGAGGGAAAATATGTTGGAAATTACAAGCCGAATTATAATTCCAACAACTATAATCCCAATTGGAGGAAGGATCCCAAATTTTCCTGGAGTAATCCTAATAATGCTCTGAATCCGCAAGCATATAATCAGAATCAGGGGGGTCCTAGATTGTTGACGCGACAGCAACTGCCACCGCAGAACCTGCCGCAGCACCTGCCGCCGCAGCAGCAACAGCATCCACCATTTGCCACGAGTAGTGTATTGGAACAGACTCTGGCCACCTTTATGTCTCAGACCGGTACGTATATGGAGAATATAAATCAGTTTGTCAAGAAGACGGAAAATTTTATAGATAAAACCGAGATGAGGATGACAAACCATGAAGCTACCTTGAAATCTCTAGAGACACAAATGGGTCAGGTGTCACAACATATTAAGCCGAGGCAGAATGGAGGTTTCCCTAGCAATATTGAAAATGCTAGACCACCCTCACATGAGCAATGTAAGGCGATTACTACTAGGAGTGGGAAGAAACTACCAGGGCCGGAAAAAGAAGCTGAAACAGAAAAGGAACCTGCCTTGGATAAACCTGCCGAGGAAGCTGCCCCGACAGGTGATAAACAGACTGCTGCCAATGAGCCTGTCACGACAGCATAAGCGACAGAGGAGAAAAAAGATGATTACCGTCCTCAGATTCGCATGCAGTGGGAAGGACGCATTGTTGATTATCGTCCTCCACCACCTTTTCCCCAACGGATACAGCAAGCTAAGCATGAATCTCAACTTAAAAAGATTTATGATATTTTTAAACAGGTTCATATTAATATTTCATTGTTAGATGCTGTTAGGGAGATGCCCGGTTATGCTAAATTTCTCAAGGATGTTATGTCGAAAAAATCTAAACTTGGGGAATTTGAAACGGTAAGGATGCAAGAAGGTTGCATGAGTATTCTTCATAGGCAGCCGCCCCAGAAAAAGAAGGATCCGGGGAGCTTCATCATACCATGTGTAATCGGCGACAAATTTGTGGGTAAGGCACTTTGTGATCTTGGTGCTAGTGTTAATCTAATGCCCAAATCTGTTTTTCAGAAACTAGGTATTGGCAAGGCGCGGCCCACGACAGTAACTCTGCAGCTAGCCGACCGCTCTTACGTTCACCCCGAGGGGAAAATTGAAGATATTCTGGTAAGAGTGGATAAGCTTATTTTTCCTGCTGACTTTCTTATTTTGGATTGTGAGGCAGACGAAAACGCACCAGTCATCCTCGGGCGACCTTTCTTAGCCACGATAAGATCATTGATTGATGTGGAGAAAGGAGAACTCACCATGCGCGTGAACGATCAAGAGATTAAGTTGAATGTTCTCCAAGCGATGAAACATGCTGATGTGGATGAGGAATGCAAGGCCATCATTGAGGTGACCTTTGATCAACCCTGCATCAGGTCGGGCTGCCGTGATATAAAATTTGGTCACTGCTGCGACAACCATCTACAGGCCTGTCACGACAGCAATAACGACAACAACGACGACAGAACCGACGACAGTGACTCCTCTGAATCTGATACATCTGATACTGAAGGTCAGGAGGAGGTAAACTGGTTAGACCATCGTCCAGGTAAGTTATTCGAACCCTTGAATTACACTTCGGATAATCATTTAATCCAAAAGCCCTCTACTGTTGAACCACCTGTCTTAGAACTTAAGCCCCTGCCAGGGCAGCTTAAATATGCTTATCTTGGTTGTAATGATACACTGCCCGTAATCATCTCTGCTAAGCTGCCGCAGGAACAGGAACGGTAGCTGATCGACATGTTAAGACAGCACAAGAAGGCGATTGGATGGACGATAGCTGACATTCAAGGCATTAGTCCGACGATTTGCATGCACAAAATCCTCCTAGAGGAAGATCATAAGTCGACTATCGATGCCCAAAGGCGGTTAAACCTTGCGATGAAGGAGGTACTGCGTAAAGAGATAATTAAATGGTTAGATGCTGGTATTATTTACGCCATCTCCGACAGCAAATGGGTAAGCCCAGTGCAATGTGTTCCCAAGAAAGGAGGCATGACCGTGATAACCAACGAAAACAACGAGTTAATCCCAACCAGGACTGTGACCGGTTGGAGGGTTTGTATGGACTATCGAAAGCTTAATAAAGCTACCCGAAAAGACCACTTTCCTTTACCCTTTATTGATCAAATGCTTGATAGATTAGCGGGTAAGCCTTACTATTGTTTTCTTGATGGTTACTCAGGTTATAACCAAATTGCTATTGCACCGGAGGATCAAGAGAAAACGACTTTCACATGCCCCTACGGAACATACGCGTTTAGGAGGATGCCGTTTGGACTCTGTAATGCACCTGCCACCTTCCAAAGGTGCATGATGGCAATATTCTCCGATATGGTAGAGGACTTCCTTGAGATTTTCATGGATGATTTTTCCGTCTTTGGAGACAATTTGAGAGATGTCTCGGCAACCTTCAAAAGGTACTTGAAAGATGTGAAAAAGCTAATCTTGTTCTCAATTGGGAAAAATGCCATTTTATGGTAGACGAAGGGATAGTCCTAGGCCATAAGATTAGTTGCCGTGGGATCGAAGTCGACAAGGCCAAGATAGAAGTCATAGAGAAGCTGCCGCCGCCAACCACAGTCAAGGGTATTAGAAGTTTTTTAGGGCATGCTGGTTTTTATCGGAGATTCATTGCAAATTTCTCGAAAATCACGAAGCCCCTATGCCATCTCTTAGAGCAGAACCGACCCTTTGACTTTAATGAGGAATGTACTGAAGCATTCAAGGTTCTGAAAGAAAAGCTAGTGACAGCCCCCATAGTACAGCCACCAGACTGGACACAACCATTCGAGATCATGTGTGATGCTAGTGACTATGCTGTCGGGGCAGCACTTGGGCAGCGCAGAGATAAGCTGTTTCACGTCATATACTATGCCAGCAAGACGTTAAATGACGCCCAAGTGAACTACACCACCACAGAAAAGGAGCTGTTAGCTGTGGTGTTCTCCATCGACAAGTTTCGTCCCTACATACTTGGAACGAAAGTAATAATACACACCGACCATTCTGCCCTAAAGTATTTGTTCGCAAAAAAGGATGCAAAGCCTAGGTTGATACGATGGATCTTGCTATTACAAGAGTTCGACCTTGAGATCAAGGACAAAAAAGGGACAAAAAATCAGGTGGCAGACCACTTGTCGAGGTTGGAGACGGGACAGAGTCTACCGTTAGATGAGACACACATACTGGAGACCTTCCCTGATGAGCAGCTCTTTGCTGCCGCAATCGCTGTCGCGACAGCCATGACGGCAGGTAAGTCTTATGACCTTCCCTGGTATGCTGATTTCGTTAATTTTATAGTTAGCGGAATATTACCTTCTGATCTTAATTATCAAGCCAGGAAGAGGTTCCAAAATGATGTTAAGCATTATTATTGGGACGAACCTCTTCTTTTCAAAATGTGCGCAGATCAGGTTATAAGGAGGTGTATACCACAAGAAGAGCAAGAAGACATTCTCCATCACTGTCATGCTTCACAATATGGAGGACACTTAGGAGGAAATAAGACTGCTGCCAAGGTGCTGCAGTCGGGGTTCTACTGGCCGACATTATATAAAGATGCACAGGAATTTTACAAAAACTGTGACAGGTGCCAGCGGACAGGTAACATCTCGAGAAGAAACGAGATGCCACTGCAGAACATTTTAGAAGTCAAGATCTTCGACGTTTGGGGGATTGATTTTATGGGACCTTTTCCATCTTCGTGTGGAAATTTGTACATCCTCCTAGCAGTGGATTATGTCTCCAAGTGGGTTGAAGCAATCGCCACTCAAAAGAATGATGCCAAGACGGTCCAAAAGTTTTTGCACAAAAACATTTTTTCTAGATTTGGCATCCCTAGGGCGATTATTAGTGATGAAGGGAGACATTTTGATAATAGGGTAATTGCTGCCGCCTTGAAGAAATATGGTGTCAAGCACAGGATCGCGACAGCATACCACCCACAGACCAATGGACATGCTGAGATTTCCAATAGGAAAGTGAAGAACATTCTTGAGAAGATGGTTAAACCAACTAGGAAAGATTGGTCTTTACTTCTGAATGATGCATTATGGGCATACAGAACAACTTTCAAGACTCCATTGGGCATGTCTCCATACCGACTGATTTATGGGAAAACCTGTCACTTGCCTGTCGAGATCGAGCACAAAGCATATTGGGCAATCAAGGCAGTGAATATGGACTTGGACAAGGCTGGCCAGAAAAGGTTATTAGATCTGAACGAGATTGAAGAATTACGGACAATGGCCTACGACAATGCAAGAATATACAAGGAGAAAACAAAGAAGTGGCATGACAGGAAGTTGCTGCCACGACAGTTCTGCCCAGGGCAGCTTGTGTTGTTATTTAATTTTAGACTTAAACTCTTCCCAGGAAAGCTAAATTCTAGATGGTCTGGCCCATTCCAAGTGATACAAGTTTTCCCCCATTGTGCCATCACAATTCAATCATTAAAAGACGGGCACCAATTCAAAGTCAATGGACAACGCCTCAAGCATTATCAGGGGACTGAAGCCCCAAGAATACAGGAAGTGGTTACTTTAGGAGATGCCCCACAAGGCATCCCTAATTTAACCTAATTTTTATTTTTATTTATTTTATTATTTATTATTTATTAGGAAATTAGGTTTATTTTATTCGAATAATGTTTTGTTTTTCTAATTTCAGTTTTTAGGAAATAAAGGAGTCAAGAAGAAAAGGAGAAGTAACCCAAGCCCAGCCTCCTCCACAGCCCAGACGCCGCCGTCAGATCCGTGTTAGCAGCAACAGCGAGGACAGCGACTAAAATTTAAGTTTTTATTTTCCTCTTATTGCTGCCTGCCTTTATCTTTTGTGATGTACTTTTCTTTAATTTTTTTTTTATCTTTTTCTGTCATTTTGCATTGAGGGCAATGCAACCCTCGAGTTTGGGGGTGGCAACCCTTCATCATTAATGGAGTCTTATGCACATCTTTTTATTATTTGTTGTGTCTTATTATTTAGTTAAGTTCTCTTAAAAAAATAAAAAAAAATTCAGAAAATATAAAACTGTTGGCTTAAACTGTGAAGTTAGCCTACCTGTCATGACGGCTCTATCGTGGCAGCATCTTTAGGACAGGTTAAGGAGAAGTTTAGAGCCTTTCTATAGTTCTGAAAATTTAAACACATTTGTGACTGTTATATTGCTTAGATTTCTTTTAGCCAAACTAGAATAGGAAGCTTAGAACTTGAATAGCCCCTAGAGGTGCCTAACACTGGCTCTAGGAAAGAAGTTTAGCAAAAGAAAATCAAAAACCTAGAGGTGCAAGAAACCGGCTCTAGAAAGCTAACTAGAGGTGCCCGAAACTGGCTCTAGAAAAACTTAGCTTGAAAATAGAAGAAAAGAAGCATGAAAATGTGCCTTCTAAAAAAATATAAACTTTGGCATAAAAATTCGAGTTAAGAAGTTGAATATTCTAGTGAAACTAAGAGAGTCTTAGCATATAACTGTTCACAAGCATGCACACACTGCACGAGAGCTATAGGGAGATTCCGGACGGATCCTAACCTTTCCGACAGGTTGCTGCCGCCATAGAGAATAAGCGACGGGTAAGGGACAGTTCACTGTTTGAAGGCCAACACAAAAAATTTCATTTTTCTTTTAGGATTAATTGCTTGAGGGCAAGCAAAAACTTGAGTTTGGGGGTGTGTTGAGTGTGTAAAAGTTCTATTATTTACACCCTTTTTAACCCATATTTCTGCTGCATTCAAGCATTATTGCATTGCATTTAGGTTAGTTTTCAGTAAAACATCACAAATGGATTAAAAGCACGGATTCTACTAAAAGATGGCTATTTTCACAGGTATCTGCCATAGTAGACGTTGAAGGCAGGCGCATGGCAGAGAAGCAGGAGAGCTGAACTGGACAAGTTGATGAAGAAGACGAAGTTGCCATGGACCTGTCGTGACAGCATGATGACAGCAGACTTATGAAGAGGAAAAGCAAAGTGGACCTCGATAGATAGAGGAAAATCTGCTCGTCTGTCGTGTGAAAGCCACATATTTTTCCAAGCCCCGGATCAAAAGATATGTCAAGCCAAAGCTCAAGGAAAGGAAATTCCTAGAAACAAGGATGCGGCTGGAAAGTAGGAGTCTTTAGAGATTTAGTCTTTATTAGAATCTTACTTTTAATTAAAGTTGTAATCCTTATTACCTTAGAAGACTTGAGCCCAAAGCTTATATAAGGGCATATATTTAACCTAGGAGGCACAACCGATTACCCCATAACCGAAACCAAAAACCCCTGTCGTCCACCCGTCACCGACATGTTCTAAATTACACCTAGGGCTACGGGTTGTTTTGTAAAGTAGTTGCAAGGGTTGTTTTGTTTTAGGATTTTTCAGTTCAATAAAATAAACTTCAAGTTCTCTTATTTTGGTTTTAACATCTTGCAAGAGCATCGGGAGAGCATTGTGAGGTTATCCATTTACTTAGCATCGGGAGAGTTAAGTATACGAAAGAAATAAGAGCGAGTTCTCTAGTTTATAGTTTAACTATCTTGTGCCTAGGGATAGGGCAAGGTTAAGTGGCTAAAGAAGAATTCATACACATCGGTGTTCATCCTTCGATTCACGCCGGGAGGTATCATCAAAGACGTGTTCATCGACAGACTTGGACCTAGGGATAGGACAAGGCAGATCCGGGATTCTTGCCAAGCTTGAAGTACGGAGTTGGTGTTCGCTGCCGCGACAACCAACGGACAGCCGCCGCGACAGGTGCTGTCGGCGACGGAGCGACGATAGAACTGGAGTTCCTAAGCAATTCAATACCTGCACTACCGAGCAATTCAATACCAGCCCATTCTCTCTATCTTGATAACTCAATCTTTTATTTACGTTTTTCTTATTATTCTCGTGACAATCTTCTAAACTATTTCCTTTACTTCGTGCAGTAAACTAAGGTGAGGTCATTAGCCCAATCCCTGTGGAGACGATATCCGATACTTCGTATCACTTTACTACTTGCGTCGTGTACACTTGCACTACAATTGCGATAGACTCTTTTACACGCAACAGCAGATTTTCTTTTCGTCTAATACGGCAAATGATATTCATTCTGGTATAATTTGGTGCCTACGAGATGGGTGCACGGTTGATTTTTGGTTTGATAATTAGGTTGAAGGCCTTGGTCCGTTAGCATTGTTATCGATTCGAGATCATCCACCTCTATCGTGCCCGGTTAGGTCGTTTGTTGCGGTTAATGGTCATTGGGATGTTGCACGCTTGCGTGCCGTGGTCTCTAAGGAGGTGGTTCGGTGTATTTGTGCGATGGTTGCTCCTTCGGATGCCTTTGGCCCGGATCAAATGGGTTGGAGTGGGGAGAGTAAGCAGAAGTTTTCAGTACATTCGGCGTATCACCAAATTGTGGGTGGTAGTAGAGTTAGCGATGGCAACCCTTGGGCTATGATTTGGAAACTACAAGTTCCGCAACGTATCCATACATTCCTTTGGCTTGCCATGAGAGGTAATCTATTGACAAATTTGAAGCATGTGCGAAGGCATATGGCCACTAATGTGTGTTGTGCGTTTTGTCGTTCAGATGTGAAAGATGTCCTCCATGTGTTGCACGATTGTCTGCAGGCTGTGAGGGTATAGAAGGCGCTGATTTGACCTTCGCACTTAAAGATTTTTAGAACCTTTTCTCTCACGAATTGGTTCCAGTGAAACTTGTGTACTCGAGGGCAACATAGAGCTCTCAAGGAGCATTGGCATATTCTCTTCCCGGTTCATCCCAGTTCTTTGTTGGCGATTATGGACTCGCCAGAATAAACAGCTTTTTGATCATGATTATGTGGAAACTGAGGATTTTATTCCATCTTGCATGCGGTATGTTGTTACGATTGTTGATTCTTTGAAGTGACCAGTCGTTGGCTTGCGAGTCTAAACCCCTCTTAGGGTTGCTAGCATGGTTTGGGAAAGGCCTCCGGCAGGTTGGGTAAAGCTTAATGTGGATGGCGTAGTATGCATACATGATGGTAGTGCTGCGATGGAGGGGTTGTTCGATCGGAGGTTGGCGATTGGAAATTTGGCTTTGCACTTAGCATTGGGCGTTGCTCGGTTCTAAATGCAGAGTTGTGGGCTGTTGTTGATGGTTTGAGGCATGCTTGGTGCTTGGGGTTTAGGAGCATCATATTAGAATCTGATAGCAAGGAGGTGGTTGAAGCTTTGACGAATGTTTCTTTCAGTCATGACCAAAATGTTTTGCTTGTGGTGGCAAAGGGGCTACTGCGTCGTGAATGATAGGTGATTCTGCAGCATGGTTGTCGTGGGGGAAACTCGGTAGCGGATGCACTCGTTGGTACAATGCGGGGTCACCAACTTAGTGAATGGATTTGGTGGGAGCCGGCGGAGCATGTATAGAGCGCGATGCTTGGAGATTTGGTGTGATCGTCTCAGGGTCTAGCCGATGGGGGCGTCGAGGGGCAGCTACCTGCCATAGGGGTTGGCTAATGTTGTTTTTAGTACTATGCTTTTATAATTGGCTTGTGTGTTTGGGTTGATGTTAAGTTATCGCTCATTATAACTACGATTTTAGACACTCTTTTTTCTCCAACTAGACTTAGGGAGGTTTTTTTTAACAAATTCTAAGTTGTAGTGTTCCTTTCAATAAAAAAAGTTGTATTTCATTAATCTAAGGTTCTAATGTAATAATACTCATTTAAAATGGTTTTAATGTTTTAGGGTTTAGAGTTTAATATTTAGTGTTTTAGGTTTATGATTTTATGATTTAGAGTTTAATTATATTAAATATCTTAAATTAATAGAATATAACTTTTTAAAAATATTATTAATTATATTATATTAAAATTGTTTTTATTAGACATTGTTTAATATTGATTTTGTTGTTGTACTTTTCTTATGTGATTTTGAGTTTTTGTTTATATCATATTTTTAATAAAACTCTATTATGTTGAAAAAATAAACTCTGAGCTTTTTTTCAAACGTAACTCTTAACTTTTTTTTAATCTCAAAAAACTAAAAGTTTA
This sequence comes from Hibiscus tridactylites, assembly GCA_958450335.1. NCBI lineage: Eukaryota > Viridiplantae > Streptophyta > Magnoliopsida > Malvales > Malvaceae > Hibiscus > Hibiscus tridactylites. Next base: position 22,599,867 of record OY288268.1, on the reverse strand, counting down.
TTTGTGAGTAGATTATTGTTAATTTATTTAAATTCAACAAAAATATGAGTTTATTTAGGTATGTCGGCAACGTTTTTTTTTTCGTTTTTTTATTAGTTTAATTTTTTATAATTTATTTTTTCAAAAACAATTTTAATAGTTTATGTAGTATTTATATTTATACAATTAACATAAATACATATCTATCTAACAATAAAAATATGCAAAATCAATTTAGAATTATTCAAATTAGGCCATGTCGGTACGACATGTACCCTATCTTTTTATATTGGGAATGCTTGAGTTGTTCAATTACATCAATTGTAGCTTTGATAGGTTATAGAAATGCTCTCTGTTTTTCCTCCTATTGGTTTTTATGTTTTTTTCATTATTATTATTTGACATATCGTTGATTAAAAAATACAATTCACTAAATGATATTTACATAAAATCAAGTGTTTATTATTTATTTTTAAATATTTAAATATATTAAAAACTCATTTAATATTATATAAACATCATTTGCGAAGTTATTTTCTTTTTACCAACACTGTATCAAATAAAAAAAATTATTTTATTTATTTATTTAAAATAAAATATCATTCAACACTTAATAGGTGGCTTAAAACGTGTCCATTTATCTTTTGCAAACACTGAAAAAATGCAAAGACAGGACAGCTCTTTTTTTTCATTTCAGCAATCACTTCAAACGTGATTTACTTATCATTTCAGCAATACCCCATTATTAACCAAATTGTTATCTATGACAATATATTATTTTTAATAAAGTACCAAAATTATTTTATTTTTTCTTATGTTATTATAAACATTGAAGGTAAGAATTACATGAATTTTAAATAAAATATATGTACTAATATTTTTTGTACGAATGATATACAATGCTATTTGAGATTTAGAGTTTAACATTTATTTGAGCGTTGATGAGTATTCAATCAATTGAATCAATCCACGTTGATATAAACTAAATATTTTACGTAACTACATTGTATAAAAAGTATATTCAAATAACTATTTGTACCATATTAGTGAGGTAAATAAAAAATTATATTAACAATTTCATCTAGTATAAGGGTTATACACTTAAAATATAATGAATAATAACCAACGAGGTTGATCCAAGTGATAAATAATTTGGTATCACTTAAATTGGTCTCGAGTAATTTGAGACTTGTGTATATAAAAAAAATTTTTATAGGAGACTCACCCACTAAAATTAAATGTGCGAAACGAATCGGTCTAAATTAATCAAAGCAAAGTTCTCAACCAAGAGATAATGAATAAATTTGGTACAGATGTATTTTGATTTAGAGGGATATCATCTTTCATTCATATAAGTACAGAGGGGGTGCACAAAGCTAGCTAGCAAATGCTAGGCACCAAAACAAGATGAGAAGCTAATGTCATCAACAAGCATGAATAGTGAGGAGCATGAAATCTTGGGCTAAGCACAGTCAATAATGGTGATAATTAGGGTTTTAATGGAGCTGATTAAGCCTTGCTTGTGGTCCTTAAAAGTTAAATCATTGCTTAATACCTAATTATGACCTTAATTGAATGTGTTCATTAATGGAATTGTGCGTTCTCACCCTCGAAATATGAACAAACATGAAAAAAACTATATTTATATGCCACTTGAAAGTAAAAATGTACTATAGAAGAATGTAGACGATCATACCAATGTCAAAAACTTTGTTTCTAGTCCAAGTTTTCTTGATATTAGCATCTAGGGTTACATATTATTATAAATACTACTAGTACTAAAAGTTGTACCTGGTTATACTTCTTGAAGTCTTCTTAACAAATAACTGATAAATTAAATTTGTACATTAAAGAGAGTTTAAAAAAATTTGGAGTTCGATTTTTCAAAGTTATTCTAATGTTTAAGAGTTTAGGAATTTACTTTTAAAAAATTTGATTTAACTAATATCTATATATCTATCCATTATATTTGACATCTCAATTTTGACTTAACCTTTGATACTTGACATTCAAGAAAGTGTAATGATTACTTTATATTAAGTGCAACCTTGTATAATATGCTATAAGCCACTACAATGAAATTTTTATGTACCAAAAAAATTATCAAATTTTAATATTTTACTAACAAATATCTGTGGGTGCAAAAATAGAGCAAGGTGAAGTGTCAACACCCACCTTGCTAGTTGTCTATTTTTTTCTCTCACGAGAAATCCTATCACCCATATTATTATTTTCATTGAAAATTATCATCTTTTTATGAAAAAGTTTTGGTGATACAATGAAGCAAGTTAAACATTTCATGAATAATGACAATTTCTGCAGTATTACGAGGGATTGTTGAGAATATTAGCTCATTCGTACCGCTATTCTTTCTATGAAATTCCGTCGATCAAAACAATCCATAATTCGGTCACCAACTTCATTTTTTTTATTTATAAATTTGGTCTTTAGTATTACATTTTTTCCTATTTTAGTTGTAAAGGTTGATGATTTTTTTTATAAATAAAATTAGATGGGTTTAGCGGAGATCAAAACCGAAACCTTAGTAAGAGTCGTGTTTTATCTTTGGGTCAAGCTTTACAATTTTTATAGGATTGACGAAATTAATATTCATGTTAAACTATGGTTGAAACATGATATTACGTTTTAAATTAAATCTAATATTTTTTTTTTACCTTTTTGTCTTTATAATTATATATATAATCATTTAATTAATTTTAAATTTTTTATTTGTATGTAAACACATTTCTACCTATGTAATTGAAGTATATTTTATAAAATACAAAATAAAAAATAAACTATAGACAAAAATTGTAAAACTTTAATAAAACTCAAATCAATAAGCTCACCACTATTAATAATCACTAGTACCAAAAAAGAAATGATATGTTCATCGATACAATATTGATAACATTAATATTTATAATCATGTTTAAAATATTTCAAATTTTGTATAAAATTAATATATTACTAATTTGTATTATATTAATCAGAAATTTAATTTTTCTAAAATCATTCAATACTCTTTTTGTCTCATTCAATATGTTCAGTATTGACATTTTTTGGTCAATTTTTTTTTAACTTTGACTCATTATTACTTTAATTTATTATTGATAAAATTGTGAAAAATATATTTTAGAAACCTTCAATCAAGTAGTTTAAAAATATATATTTTATAAAATTTAATTAATTAAAATATTATAATAATTATGGTCAAAGTTAAAAAAATTTACCAAGAAAAGTCAATACTAGACATATTAAATGGGACAAAGAGAATATTACATTTGAAATAATTGTAGTAATAATTTAATTATTGAATAATAAATATGAGAACTTATTTAAATATTATTATTTTTTTCATTATTTATTAATATATTTTTTATAATTCATCTAAATATTTAATTGGTTAAAACCAAAGTAACCTAAATATTTTTATTATTATTAACAAGCCAATATAATTTTATTCAACGACCGAATCTTACACGAAACAATTATTAAAATAAGCCCCATTAAAATTCTCTTTAATCCTAAATAGAGGAAAAGAGCAACCGAAATAATAAAATGAAACAAAACACACGACTTAACCAAAAAATTCATCCTCAAAACCCCACACCAAAAGCATGACACGCACTCCTCCAACATCTAAACACCAACCAAAAAAACCAGCAAAAACACTCCCCAACCTGTAACCAAGAACACCAAAACATGACACTCCCACCTCAAACTCTCAACACCACCCGAAACAGCCCCACAATCATATCTCAATCTGTAACCAAGATAACTTCCTGATGCCCCCTTTTACTAACGAGTCTGCCACCCCATTCGCCTCGCGAAAAATATGCGAGAAACAAACACACGACAACACGGTACATGCCTGATCAATATTTCGAAAACACTGTCATAAACGCTAAGGCCTTTTTTGTTTATGCAAAACTCATGCAATCGTCACTCGCGAATCAGATTCAATAATAAACGACCATCCTTCACGCCACTTGAATTTTTTTTTTTTGGATAAGTTGTGTTTTATATCCAAAGAAAGCAATCAAAGCTGCAACAACATACAAAACTCAGCTTGGGCAGCCATCCCTCTAGGGAATTCCCCAAGTATCACTAAACGTATTATTTACAGTTGCGAGCCGTATATCCTTACAATGTATGCGTATATGGACAGTGTTCCTAATACAAGTCACTAGACTAGCACAATCACGAGAACAATTTCTAAATTTCCGAAAATTCCGGTCCTCCCAAATGTGATAAATGAAGGAGCCCCAAGCAAATTTACAAACAAGCACCATGGCTTTCCTCCCCTTCAGATTCGTGGAGAGCCACAGGAGCTCTGCATCCCAGTCCATGGCGTTTCTAGTTATCCCACACAGCAACAAAAGAGCACACCATACTTGTTTTGAATAAGCACAATCCGAGAACAAATGGTTTCAGATTTAGCCAACATCTCCACTGCAAAATTATGTAACAATTTTAAAATTTAGCCTAGTGGTTAAATATTGGCCTTATCTTAGAAACTGACTGAAAAATTATTAGATGGACCCGATTCGCCACGTCATCTGTGGTCATAACCAATAAGGTTCATCCATCTACATTTTTTCAAGGTGAATCATCACCTCTTTCCTACATGTTTAGAGAGTGATTAGTTATTAGGTAGTTATTTTAAAGTGAATGGACCTTATTGGCTGGGACCACGGATGACGTGGTGAGCCAGGTCCATCTAATAATTTCTCGGAACTGAGTTTGATCTCCTTTAAACCATCCATATTTTTTCCTAGTAATTATAAGTTAATCTAAATATTAGTTTTGTGAACCCTATTACAAATGTAAAGCTTGGTCCAGCATTTAAGTGTTTCTCTTACCCAAGTTGTGAGTTTGATCTTCAGCCATTGTCTTCGTTAAAACTTAACAACCAGTGATCAAAGTAGAAAAACAACATAATATTAGTTGCTAAATTTTTGAAAATAATTTAGTGACTAAAATAAAAAAATAATAATTTGGTGAACAATTGTGTAGTTTATCTTAAAAATCTACTCTTTAATGCAGTTAAGTAAAATGTTCACTTGTTAAGACCGTCTTTGAAAAACAATTCACAATTGATATATCAAAAAAAAATTGAATAGGATATATCAAATAATTAACCAGAAATAGATTTATAATTTTCATCACCTATGCAGCATATTTAAAAGTAAAAAAATAAATGAGATTCATTAATTGGTCTAGTGGTCATAAGTGCTCATTGCTTTACATCTTGTGTATAATTGAATTATGACATTTACCTTAAAAATATTATTATAATACTACTCAATCAAAAAATAAAAAAATAAGTACTTTTGTTTTTAATTATTAATTTTCAAATCTTAATTAATTATTGATGTTATTTAAATAAGGAAAATAAAATTATTATATAGTACTTCAAAACCGCTTAAATTATTATATACATTAAATAATTATCAAAATTAGATTATTATCCTATGCATTGTCTGTAAAAAAATTTAAGCGTCTAGTTTTAGGGTTTACATACTAGGATTTTGGATTAAGGTTCTAGGGTTTGTTGTTAGATTTTTAATTTTAAGAATATATTTTATAATTTAAAGTTTATATTTTAAGGTTTAAAATCTAGGGGTTAAGATTTAGAGTTTTAAAAGAGATACATGTAAGCTTTAGATACAAATTACCCAAATTATAAACCTAATCGGTCATATGAACATATTACATGTTTTTCATATCATAATCATTAATCAGTCCTATTAACAAAATACATGTTTTTCGTATCATATTAATGAATTATTAATTAATTTTTGTTATTTAAAAATAGGGTAAACTAAATAAATAGTCAACGGACTTTTAAGGTATTTATATTTTGATTATCGAACTTTTAAAATTTATAATAAAATCATTAGACTTTTAATTTATTTTTATTATAGTTATTGTTGTTAACTACTATTAAAAAAGATGATGCTATACAATAAAATTCTTCCTCCCAAACCCTAAGTTTCTCAAACTAATTGTAATCTTTGGCCTCTTATCCCTGCACCGTCATCGTCTGACATTATTTTGATTGTAATAGCCACTAAACACAACTTCCACCGTAATCAAAAGCATCATTGTCTTCCCCAAATAATTATGACATTTACCTCTTCTAGGCTTGCCTCAAAACTTCCCATTGTACTCAACCAAACGCCATGTGTTACCAATGTATACAATGCAATACAATTCTTACGATTCCTCAAATGATTGTCAGAAATAGGATAAGTCTTGATTCTATTTTGTTTGAAAAATAATTGTTGAAAATATGCTATAAGTTTGTTATTGCTGATATTATTTTCCTTTTTTACATATGCATGTGTTTCCAAGGGAAATGTTTAGTTTCTCAACATTCGGGATAACAATGACACTTTTCAAATAGTTCCCAATAAGGCCACTAGACAAGTTAATGTTGTTGGTAGGTAATTTATGTTAGGCAATGTCATCCAATCTCCCATCAAATTGTTTCAATTTTTATTTTCTTGCTGCCAAATTCATGGACGGTGATGTTCTTTTGTTTGTTTTGGGGAATTGGATGAAATAATGTTGAAGCTCTTGAGTATGGTGAGTGTCGTGTTTTTCTATCGTCGGATGGTGATGATATAGGCGATAGGGCCCGATAGCTGCAATTATTTTGAGAAATTTAGAGTTTTTTGTGGGAAAAGATAACTCTGATGTGTCACGTTGACATTTCTTAATTGCAGTTAATGTCAGTGAGCGTAATAAAAGCAAATTAAAGTTGCAAGTTTTAAAATTTGGTGACCAAAATGCAAGCATTCTAATAGTTCGATGGCCATTTTTGTTGTTTACCCTAAAAATATGATAAAGGAAAAGAATGATGTAAAAAAATCTGGCATATATTAATTAAATTTCTTGAATTTATAACTTATGATAAGGTTCTGTATAATAACTTCTGTTAAAACATTCAACGTTCATCTTGAATCAACGTGTTAATTATTCTTATCGACTAAAACTCCTCCCAACTTGCCTTGCTTTTCTTTTCCCCCTCCCTTTTTTTCCTTTTTCTTCACAATACAACTAATATTGAATTTGTGGCTTATCTTTCTTCTTTGGCTTTTATAATCGCTCTGCAAATGTAGAACTTGGAATTAATATTTGAGCAACAAATGATAAAGTTTTACTACTGCACTCTCGATAATCTTACTATTTCAGAAGTTAAGTAATATTAAAATTCTCTTATTTAGAGTTAAAATCATTTTTTTTCAATTACAACAAAAAACTACACTCAATAAATGATATATCCACGACCACGAAAAGTGCTTTAATATAGCTTTATGAGATTTATGCATGAAGAAACAAGCAGCTCAAAAGTGTTCCATATACTTGAACAGTGCCTGCTGGCCCTGATTTCATGCTCATCTTTCATTTCTTTTATTATCATTGCTGTTATTACTGAAATTACGTCAAGGGAATTTCCATAGGGTATCATAGTTTTCGTCGTTACCGGCGGGGGGAGGATGATCAGAATCAACGTCCAATCGAGGAGGACTAAGAAGCATCGCTTCAGCCATATTGACAAGAACATTAGGCATATCGAATATCAAATCCTCATCCATGAAATCATCACCACCACTCGGTTTCTCTGCGGCTATCCAGTTGTTTCTACCCTCATTCCCGACTACACCATCCGCAGAGGTTGCCGCCGCCACATTGACAAGAACATTAGGCATATCGAAACCCTCACCAGCTCTCGGTTTCTCTGCGGCTGTCCAGTTGTTTCTAGCCTCATTCCCGACTAAAGCATCGTTGGCAGCCCCTAAAGCCGCTGCCGCAGAGGTTGCCGCCGCCTGGATATCACGAGGGGAGGTGGAGGCAGGCACTGGTAAAGAAGCAGCCGAGTTGGGGAAGTTAAGCTCCGCGCCATGGCCTTTTAGGGCAAGTGCCGCCACATCATAAGCAATGGCTGCCATTTCAGGTGTAGGAAATGTACCAAGCCAGATCCTAGTAGGTTTTCTTGGCTCACGAATTTCAGACACCCATTTCCCACTTGCCCTACGCCTGACGCCCTTATACACCGGTTGCCGTCCCGTCGCAGCTGAACTGCCACTGCTAGAACTTTTCTTGGGTTGCATGGTGATTTGAGGACTTGGGGTTTGAAGATGGCAATTGACGGAGAATCCATTTATGAGAAGAAATCAGATTTGCCAAAGATTCAAAAGTTTACTGCAAAAGTGCAAACCAGTTGTGGATGAACTGCTATCTGCTGATAGTTGGGGTGTAAACCAGAATGTATGTTGGATAAGGATTTGCGTTTTTGGCTGCTCAATATAACTGCGTGTATCTTAACAGTGATGATTTTACTTCAAAAGATTTGAAATTAATTATTATACTTTAGACCATACTTTCCATTGTTTTCCTCAACTCTGCCCTTTCTAATGATGATGACTTCAGCTTCAGTGACTTGTTAATACCATACTCTAGAGATGCGCACGAGTCGAGTAGGGTCAAATTTTCGGTCCACCTAAACCCGACCCGAAATTTTACACCCGCCACTCGACCCGACTCAGGGTGAAAGAGTACATCACTCGACCCGAACATGACTTGATTTTAAGCCTTAAAACCCGACTCGAATTAATTTTATTCAACTATTTTGACTCGTACATTGTTTGCTTTGGGGTTTCAGCAAAATGTTCCTGAATAGACAAAAACATTGTTTGCATTTCTTAATATTTCAGAAAAAAGTAAAAAATAATCATATAATGCTCACTTAATCTCATTTGTAAGAGTCAAAATAGTTGAATAAAATTAATTCCGGTCGAATCGGGGCGGGTCGGGTTTTGAGGCTTAAAACCAGGTTGAGTTCGGGTCGGTGATATACTCTTTTACCCCGGGTTAGGTCAGGTGGTGGGTAGAGAGTGTAAAATTTCGGGTCGGATTCGAGTGGGCCGAAAATCCGACACAACCCGACTCGTGCCCATCTTTACTCCATCCCACAAAATATGTCCATGTTACATTTTATTCTTGAAAGTGATGTAAATAATTAAAACGAGAATTTTTTTTGATCGAAAATGTATGATTTTATTAAAGAGAAATCATACAATACGCATCGACACGCGCCTCATTAAAAACCTGCCTATATCCTAAATGGAGGAAAAGAGTACGACGTGTACATGCGAACAAAACAACACCAAGCAAAAAACGATCAACCCGCACCCAACAAAGACCACCCCCTTGCTCTCAGGCACTCCCCCATGTCCCTAAACGCCATCCCAAACAGCTCTCATCCAGCCCCTGTGTGCAGCCTCACACGCACTACCCCAGACCTATCATCCTGCACAAGTCGCACCTCCAACCCCATACACCACCCGCACCGATCTCACACGCCCAGCTCACCTACTAACGACCACCCCCAACTCGCATCCACGACTCTTGGTCCACGCCCCCCTTTGCCAACATATCGGCCACGCTATTAGCCTCGAGCAAGACATGTGAAAAGCAAATACTAGGCAAAATCTTACATGCATCATCAATTGCGCGAAACCACGACCACATTTTCCACGGCCTCTCTTCCCGCTGCTCAACCCAAGCTAATGCCACTTTCGAGTCTGACTCAATGATTACCGAAGCATTAGTGAGCTGTAATTCGACCAAGAATTCTATCGCTGCCGCGATCGCACATACCTCTGCCATATTCGAATCCATCACACCTAAAGGCCCCGCGAACAACGCCAAAATCACTCCATGTTCATCCCGCAACACTCCACCACACCCCGGTGCTCCAGGTTTACCCCTCGCTGCCCCCATCTACATTGAAAATAGGCCGCTTCTTACCCCCATTCACCGAAGGAACACACACCCACGGCTCCTGCCACCATGTCGCCTCATCCACAACAATTCCCTCATGTATCGCCTTCAACCAATGTAGCGAACGTAATTTTACTAGAAAAATTACCTCCTCCCGATCCAATCTTTTTTGACGAAAAATCAGCTCGTTTCGAGCAAGCCAAGCCGACCACAATAAAGCCGCACAACATGTAATCCACCATTTCCGATGGATCCCAAGAAGCACCCCCTCGTAACACTGTGATAGCAAATCTTGCACCGATCGAGGCAACACAAAAGACATATTCCACCAACTTAAAATACCATCCCACACCCCCTTGATCACCGGACACCATAACAAAATATGTGATATTCCATCCTCTCCTTCGCCACACCATACACAAGCAACGGACGAGGTGGGCAAGATTACCCCCTATCACGTAGAAAACAAAGCGTCGGCAACCTATTCAACAAAGTGAACCACAAAAAACACTGTACCTTGGGAGGAACCGCGATTTTCCAAACCATAAACCCCTCCAAATTTCCCTCCTCAATACCATAACAAGTCATTAGGTGTAGTAGATCCTTCGTCGAAAATTGTCCGCGCACATTCGGACACCAAATGAGCTGATCCTCCCGCCCCGCGCAGAGCCTCCATCCCCGTAGAATATGTACCATAAGCGTCACCATCTGTTGCTCGAACTCTCGCAACTCACGCACAAAAACAGTGTTCCACTCCATGTGGTCAAAACAGCCCCACGAGCATACTCGGCTGCAGTGGCAGTTTTATTAATTGCCACTCGAAACAGACGCAGAAACTAAATAAAAAGTAGAAAGAAAAATAGGCCTAATAAAAGTTTTTTAATTTTTTAATAAAATAATATAAGTGTGATAATTTAAAAACACAAAAAGAATAAATTTAGGGAGACAAATGATGTTATTTATATATAAAGAGGAGAAGTCTATATTAGTTAAAATTAAGTTTTACAAATTTTTATGAGAATTTTCTCATTTAAGTTTCACGTTTTATTCAATTAGATAATAGGTGTTAAGTTTTAAGATAATTGAACCTATCTATTTATTAACTATATGTTAATTTTGAGTTTAGAGTTTAGGATTGGACTTTAGGGAATTGAGGTATGATGTATTTTTAAAATTTAGAGTTTAAGGTTTATGATTTAAAATTTAAGGTTATGACTTATAATTTAATTTTTTTAGTGTTGTGGCATGAACGCAGACAAGAAAAAAGCGTGAGATGATTTTTATTCATTAAATTTTATGAACAAATAATTTCTTTCAAATGGGGCAACGAATTTATGTTCTAGTTTTATTAAACATTGATTGGAGAAATTATTATATGGACCCTTCCCACCACGTCATCTATGGTCCCTAGTAATAAAGAAAATTACACGTCATTATTTTTTCCATATCATTTGTACACTAGGATTATATTTTCTAAATCATGATGTCGTATCAAATTAAAAATAAATTAGGGTTTACTATTTCCTTTTTTTCTTCAAGAACGATAGCTTCCTCCACTAACCCTAAACCCTAACCCCTAAACCTTAATCCCAAACCCTAAACCCCAAACCCCAAATCCTAAACCCTAAACCTTAACCCCAAACACTAAACTCTAAACCTTAAACCCTAAACCCTAAACCTTAAACTCTAATCCCTAAACCCTACGTTAATTGGAGAAATTAGAGAAGATGATTTGGAAATTATAAATTTGAGTGTGTAAATGACGTGTAAAAAAATAATGACGTGGAATTTTTTTTATTACTAGGGACCATGAATGACGTGGTGGGAAGGGTTCATATAATAATTTCTCCATTGATTGAGATGTGAATACTTACATTGTAAATTGAGTAAAATGGATTGGAAATATCATCACAGATTAAATCTCTACAATGTTAAATATACATGGACGTAGCCATATGGAAGGCGAGATATCAGTTGATACCATTTTCTTTAAAAAAAAGCTCTTTATAAATTTAATATAAAATTATTAAGAAAATAATGTAATTATTTTTAAAATAATTTACACCCTTAAAAGAAAAAAAAATTCTGCCACGCTCGACGAGCACCGATGAGCACTATTGATGACGAGCACCATTAATTTAATTTATAAAGATTAAAAATTTAAATGACTCACTGTATAATTATAAATTATTTAAAAAATAAAAGGTAAATTAATTAAAATATATTATTTTATTTTTAATTTTCTTTTAAACATAGATCAAAATTACTATTTACCCTTAAATTAAAGGCATAAAGCCAAAATTAGCCCCCCCAATATTTGATCTTTTGGTTACTTTGGCCCCTATTCTATTTTTTAGAGCATTTAAACCCCTAACATTTCAATTTATGTCAAAATAATCTTATTTGGATGTAAATCGTTAGTTGACTAACGATCTACGCTCATGTGGCGTGTCCATGTGGACTGGATTGATGATGTGGCATGTCTATGTGTAATTTTAAATATTTTTTATTAAATTAATTATAACTAATCTGATGGTAACACATATCATCATTTGATTGGTTTAAGGATAAAGTAAAGAAGTAAAATTTAAACATGCATTTAGTTGATATTGACCCCAAGACCTATGCATGAAAGGCTAAATGCTTAGCCACCAAGCTAAGTTACTATTTTGAAATTTAAGAGTGAATGAAGTAAAAAATAATGGGTAAATTTAATTAGTTTAAATTTTGATGAAAAGACAAATCAACTTCCCATTAAACTAGTTAGTTACGTTGAATCATTTTTCCAAACATTAAATTTAATTAGTTTAAATTTTGATTATCCTTAATTATAACCTAAATTAAAGTATATTTTTTATATGGATTTTGTGTTTTGTTTTTAATATACTATTTTTAAATTATTAAAATTGATATTTTTTTTTCTAGATTTTAGATTTTTTATTTTTAATTAATTATTTGACAACAATATAAAAATAATTAAAATAAAAAATAACATTTATTAGAAAATAAATTTAATTTTTAATGTATTGAGAACGATAGTTTTTATTTATATATTTTAATTAATGTTATTTTTTATTTTTTAATTATTTTTTATATTGTTTCCAAATATTTAATTAAAATCAGATATTAGAAATAAATTTAGAAAAATATATTTTCAATGATTTAAAAGTATTATATTAGAAAGAAAAACAAATTTCATCTCATAAATATAATTTATTTATATTAGAAAGAAAAAGTATTATATTAGAAAGAAAAACAAATTTCATCTCATAAATATAATATCTCATAAATACAATTTAAACTAATTAAATTTAATGTTTTGTAACAACAAATTGAAGATACCTAATTGATTTGGTAGTAAAAAATATTTCAATTCTTTATGCCCACGAATTTTTACTTCTTCACTTTTAAATATGAGATAATGAATATATATGATAAGTGGTAATTAAATTTCAAAATAACTATTTAGCTTTGTGTTTAGGCCTTTAGTGTTCCATACATAAGGCTTGTGTTCAATATCCACTAAATACATGTTCAAATTTTACTTCTTTACTTTTTCTTTAAATCAATCAGATGATGCCATGTGTCATCATTAGATTAAATATAATAAATTTAATAAAAAAATATTTAGAATTATACGTAGACATGACACATCATTAATCCAATTCACATGGACGCGCCACATCAACAAAATAAAGTTGACTGTTAGTCAACTAACGGTTCCCATCTAAATAAGGCTATTTTGACATAAATTAAAACGTTAGGGGCTTAAATGCTCCAAAAAATAGTGTAGTCACCGTTTTTCATCCGGGTCGAAATAAATTGGGCCTTCAAAAGCCCATCAAACACTTGGAGTCACCATCGGTCGTTTTGGGTTGGGTACGACCGAAAAACTGTAAAAATTGGTTTGCGTCAACACCGAGATCGTCGTCAGATTCGGGAGTCGGTTACGACTGGGAAGGTTATAGCACCCCCACCACGCCCATAAATTGGTGCCTAAGGGTTTATGTTGTCTCTAAAAAAAGAAAATCTCAAAAAGAGATTAATAACACTAAAAAAAATTATGTTACTAAAAATGATAAGACATGATCGATAATAAATAAAAAACAAATGCATGAAAGAAAACAATTAATTAGAAAAACAATTAAAAGTTCAATTTCAATTGATTCACCAATTAAAACAAATTCAAACTTAATCTAATGAATTCATGTCAAATAATTAATCAAGTTCAAAACATGCACTTAACTAGATCTAGCCAAACTAATCTAAAAGTGTGACTAAAATGAAATAAACTAAAACCTAGAGGATAAAAAAAAACCTAAATGCAAACTTCCTAAAAGAAAAAGGACCTAAGATGTAAATAACCCCTAAACCTAATGTGCGGGTTGATTTGCGTGAATCCCTCCCCAACACTACACCATTTCCCAACTCTATTAAATGTGTTTTTTTAACATTTTTTAATTAATTTTATTCTTTCATTTCAAATTAAATAGAGAGCTCTCTCATCTCTCTCAATTCATATCGTCACTACCTAGGTGAGCCACCATCTCCGGCCACCACCTGCGCCGTCATTGTCGGTGGTCGAGTCGACCGTTCGACTCGAAATTTCAGTAGGGGACTCGTCTCAACGCCCCAAGTTCGAATCTGGGGCCGGTTTCGTCGGAAAACACTTTAAACTCCTCAAATTCGACATTGAACTCTTCGACTTCTTCCTCGTCGATCTTTATCCTCCACCGTCGGATAGACTTGATTTCAGAGTATGTCATTCTTTCCGGCCTCCTCTATACTTTGACCGTTTGGATTCGACGGTTGATGTTCTGTTCACCGGGAAATTGTAAGAAAATACTTCAACTTTCTCTTTTACTTTCAAATTGATTTCAAGGCTGATTTTTTTCTTTGTTCTTCGCAGGTACCTCACGTCTGGTTGCTGGTTATCGGGAGTGATGGCTTGATGGCAACTTGTGCTTGGGGAACTGTTTGGATGTTGCAAGGTGAGTGATACTTTCGGTTTTTGGCTCCTTTCTCGATGTTTTTTCGAAACTGATTTCCTACTCTATTTTGCAGGAATTTTTATTTTCCGTGTGTATCCCCCTACTTCCCCTCTTTAATTCAACAATTTATAATTGTTGGAAACAATCAAAATCCCGGTTATGGTGGATATGTGGATGATTAGTGGCGAATTAGAGAATAAAGAGGTTGAGAAATTTTAGGAGAGACATTGAGATCATGAATAGTAGGGGAGAGTCATGGTTTGAGTGGAAACCGGTATGGTTTGATTTCGGGTATGGTTGAGCTGGGTACAAATGAGTGTGAGTTTAGATTTGGTTTTGGGCAATTAAATATGGGCATGGTAATTGGGTCTGGTCAAAATTTGGTGCTTACAGCTGCCCCTCTTTGTCCATTGCTCGAGTAAGAGGAATAGGGCAAAGACAAAAAAGCAACAAATTTTGTTCGGTGAGAAATGCATTTGCGTTGATAATGCACCCCGTTTGTCTCGAGGGTGCTGAAATTCGTGAACTCATTTCCCGGTGTAAGATGTACTCCGCTCGTCTCAAGGTCTCATTGTACCCCGCTTGTCTTAAGGGTGCTGGAATTCAAGATATAATATCACCCCACTCATCTCGAGGCCGCTTAATTCGAGGACTCATTTCTCAATGTAAAATGCACCCCGCTCGTCTCAAGGGCGGTGTAAAGGTGTACCCCGCTCATCTCAAGGGCATTGTGAGATGTACCCCGCTCGTCTCAAGGGCACTGGGATTCGAGAATTCATTTCTCGATGTAAAATGCACCCTGCTCATCTCAAGAACGCTATAAAGGTGTACCCAGCTCGTCTCAAGGGCATTGGGATTCGAGAATTCATTTCTTGATGTAAAATGCACTCCGCTCGTCTCAAGGGCGCTGTAAAGATGTACCCCGCTCGTCTCAAGGGCGCTGTAAAGATGTACCTCGCTCGTCTCCAGGGCACTGGGATTCGAGAATTCATTTCTCGATGTGAAATGCACCCCGCTCGTCTCAAGGGCGCTGTAAAGGTATACCCCGCTCGTCTCAAGGGCACTAGAATTTGAGAATTCATTTCTCGGTAAAATGCACCCCGCTCGTCTCAAGGGTGCTGTAAAGGTGTACCCCGCTCGTCTCAAGGGCACTAGAATTTGAGAATTCATTTCTCGGTATAAGATGCACCCCGCTCGTCTCAAAGGTGTTGTAAGATGTACCCCGCTCGTCTCAAGGGCATTGGAATCCGTGAATTCATTTCTCGGTGTAAGATGCACCCCGCTCGTCTCAAGGGTGTTTTAAGATGTATCCCGCTCGTCTCAAGGGCATTAGAATCCAAGAATTCATTTCTCGGTGTAAGATGCACCCCGCTCGTCTCAAGGGTGTTGTAAGATGTACCCCGCTCGTCTGAAGGGTGTTTTAAGATGTACCCCGCTCGTCTCAAGGGCATTAGAATCCGAGAATTCATTTCTTGGTGTAAGATGCACCCCACTCGTCTCAAGGGTGTTGTAAGATGTACCCCGCTCGTCTCAAGGGCATTGGAATATGAGAATTCATTTCTCTATGTAAGATGCACCCCGCTCGTCTCAAGGGTGTTTTAAGATGTACCCCGCTCGTCTCAAGGGCATTAGAATCCGAGAATTCATTTCTCGGTGTAAGATGCACCCCACTCGTCTCAAGGGTGTTGTAAGATGTACCCCGCTCGTCTCAAGGGCATTGGAATATGAGAATTCATTTCTCTGTGTAAGATGCACCCCGCTCGTCTCAAGGGTGTTTTAAGATGTACCCCGCTCGTCTCAAGGGCATTAGAATCTGAGAATTCATTTCTCGTTGTAAGATGCACCCTGCTTGTCTCAAGGGCACAAGAATTCAAGAATTTGTTTCTCGATGTAAGATTTCACTCCTCAACTTGAGGATGCTGTGTCGGAAACTATGATCCTTCAAACCCGTCGATACTAAGTTAAAAATTTGATCTGCTCATTCAAACCCCAAGATGCCAAATCTGACTCCACTCCTTCAAACATACGGATGCTGGATCGAATTCTAATTTGGGTGTAAGACTCCACTCCCTCATCTTTGGGGATGAGAGCTTCATTTACTCATCTTCAAAGTAATTAGATATGATAACACTAATCTTTGAGGTGATTCTTGACACTTCATCTCGAAGGTAATTTGATGACACTATCTTGGATGCTTGATGAGACTTCATCTCGGAGGTAATTAGTGGCACTCCATCTTAAAGGCAAATGACACTCCCTTTCGGGGGTAGTTGGTGGCACTCCATCTTGAAAGCTCGACGATGACACTCCGTCTTGGAGGCAAATGGTAGCACTCCCACTTGGAGGCAAATGGTGGCATTCCATCTTCAAAGCTTGATACTGACATTCTATCTTGGAGGCAAATAGTGGCACTTCTTCTTGAAGGCAAATATGACACTCCATCTTGGAGGCTTTAGGGTAACACTTCATCTTGAAGGCAAATGGTGGCACTCCTTCTTGGAGGTAAATGGTGGCACCCCATCTTGGTGGCAAAGATCTAATCATTCGTGTTTGAAGCATGATTTGATGTAAAATCGCTTACTCGTGATTATGGCAAGGTTAGATAAATGAAGATGCACTAATCGTTCTTGAGTCTGGATTGGATGTAGAACCACTCATTCGTGCTTGAGACAAGGTTTTGTTTGTACCTGTTTGATAATCAATGTGCAAAAAATGCATACGAAAACATGTATATCAATAATGTAAATGCATGCTCTCATAATTAATGGTGATGCAAAGATGCTTGGGAAGTCTTCCTTCTCGAACCAAGCTTGATCACCTCGACTTCCTTTTTCCTCCAATTGGGCGTAAATTCATCACTTCCAGAATGTGACAATTCAGTTTTGCCCCAACAAATTTGTCTTCTAAACTTTCGTCTTTTCTTTTCCTTGCCGCATTCTTGATTCTAGGCTTTTCAAATCTGAGTGAACCTTGTCAAAAGAATCTTTTTCATTCTCAAGAGAGTTTAAAATATTTTTCAAATCATAAAGAGCTTTCGAAAATATTTTTGCAAAAAGGAAAAAGTACCCCACTCTCAAGGCACACAACTGAAACATTTCATAAAAAATTAAGTTCGTTGAAGATCAAACAAATCAATTACTCTTTCAA
This sequence comes from Hibiscus tridactylites, assembly GCA_958450335.1. Taxonomy (NCBI): domain Eukaryota; kingdom Viridiplantae; phylum Streptophyta; class Magnoliopsida; order Malvales; family Malvaceae; genus Hibiscus; species Hibiscus tridactylites. The sequence goes on along the minus strand of OY288268.1, from coordinate 22,581,955 downwards.
TCTTTCAAAATTATAGCTCTTTAACATGTGTCAAGACTATTGGTGATTTCAAGGTACGAGTCTATTGGAGTACAATGTGTTTTGGGATCAGTTGTTTTGAATGAGACATGATTCTTCAAATGTTCATTGATTTGTTCAGAAATGATCGAATGATCTTGGAAGCTTCGTGTGCGACTTCTGGAACTGTTCACTAACTTCAAATCCTTTCTCATGATTTTAGAGTGTGTGGAACTTCATTGAACTTCTAGGGAATCATCTCTCGCATGCTAGTCATGTATATTTGACTTCATATTCGAACCTCCGTTTCAGGCTTCAACTCAAATTCACTATTGGTTCAAAATGCCCTTTGCGGGTTTTCATTTGGAACCCTCCTTTAATTTTTTCCTTTTTTTCTTTTTTTTGATTATTCATCATGCATAATAGGGTTTAGAAATCTTCTGCAAACAAAGGAGTTAACCCCAAGAGGAGGTATCAATTCTAAAAATAGACTCTTCAACTCAAATATCCATGTATGATCAAAATGGACTTTATAGGCATGTAACGTAGGCTATGGTTCAGAGTTATAAAAGAAAGGATACATAGGCTCAAACAAGTGTTTAAGGGTCAATAACCAAGGATCAATTGTTTTCATTGGAATCTCACTTTGCTCGACTTGAATCTGCTCCCACATATTTTCTTTTTCGAATCACTCTAGACTGCCCATTTTTGGGTTTTCACCCCAGAGTTCATTTCTTTTATTTCATTTTTATCTTCAAGAATTCATGATATTTCCACGAATGTTGGAACCAAAACTTCGAACAATATTGTGTCGCACGCTTCATCTTAAGATATCTGGACTCAAGATAATCGTTTTTGAAGAGGGACCCCACATGTGTGCTCCTCGTTCTGTTCTATTCATTTCATATTTTTTTGTTTTGTTTTCTTTTTTCTTTCCTTTTCTCTTTTTTGTCTTTTTCGTTCTCTTTTTTCATGAATTCAGAACTTTATTTTGATTTGAGCACAAGTCACTTCTTGTGGTTGAAACACGTCTTTTTGTTCTTGACCCCTTGTCTATAAGGCTTCATCCTCGTAGTTTGAGCAGAATCGTCAATTTATTCATGTAAGCAGATATTTCTTCACCTTTGCCCCCCAGTGTGGAGGGTGATCCTTGGTTAGGGTTCAAGTCAAAGAAAATTATAAGGCTCAAACGGGGACAACAAATGATAATTTTCTCTTTTTGTGAAGGGATGATGAAGGAATTCCAAATGTCATTTCATACATAGATATTTTCGCAAAAGAGTTACCCTTAGAATAAGAGGTATTCAGAATTAACTCATTCATTCACAGAATCATCTAAAAACAAATAATGAACGATAAAGTTAATCTTTCTTCTCCTTTTTTCTTCATACATGCCCCAACTATTTGATCTCATTCGCAGAATCAACACATGATGCCCCACCTTATCTTCTTGTTGGAAGATTCGTACACCAGTGAACATTTTAATTTTAATGTCTTTGAGATATTGGTTAGAAAAAAAGTTGACAGTAGGTCGAACTTTCAAAAACAAAGGCGTGGCTTGGATGTCGTCTTCCTCGAAAAGCTAATCTTTAAAAAAAAGTTGACTTTAAGTCGAACTTTCAAAAAAACAATGGTGTTACTCTATGATCGTCTTTCTTGGAATGTTTGGCTTTTCTAGTATTGAACATGAGGAATTTGTGATAAAAGATCAATGAATCTTGTTTTTGGTTTCAAGTGGAATATGAAAGGTTAATCTTTTCATATGTCAAAGCTCTATAATCTCAATTCTCAAAAAAGCATTTCATTCATTCGATTTTCAAAGAACTTTAAAGTTTATAAATGTGGTTCATTGTTCATAGCCTACTGTTTGAAAGCTCATTTTCGAAAATTTATTCACTGCTCATAATTTATTTACAAAGATGATTTCTCAAAACTAATTTTAATTAAAAAAGACAAGTGTCTCCCTCGTGTGGGCACCGAAAATTCTTCCTCTCGAATCTTTTTATTCTTCGCCATACATCGTTTCTCGATTATCTACTCATATGAATTATGAATGCATGCAAATGCAATGCTAATGATTAACTGCATAAAAGGTGCTGCTTTATAATTAACCATTCATAGAACAATCTTCAGAACTTCGATTACGAAAACCTTCTATTTTAAACGGCTAACCGTATATCAGTTTCCCTTTATTAGACATTCTAAACATGATGTGTGTGAGAGAAAAAAACAAAAAACATGGTTAGTACATAATAAAAAAATGAATATGTACAAACATAAAATTAATGCATGATAAAAAGTGTTTGACTGTACATATGTAGGTGACCACTAACAATTATGGTTCATCATGGCTCTAATCGGGTGGGCTCCTACGGCTCACTACACGTGGTTCAAGATTCTAAAAGATGGGTACCTAAATTGTCCTTACTAACCCACTAAGGCTAGTAAGAACCTCGATCCTCACCCATTATAGGCTCTTACGGACCGAGTTCAGTTTAGGGGGGCCCACTTCTTTAAGCTTGTACGGAGGATTGACCTCTCAAAGGCAAAAAGTATGTGAACCCCGGAAGCAACACGCATTCTTTTACAGAGGATTAACCTCTCGAAGGGTAGCGATTGCAACCACTTAAGCGGGACGAAGCTCGGGTTAAGAGCTTATGATATGCTTGTGTGCGAAATAAAATTGAACACAAGACGACCACCATTGAACAATTTCCATAAAATACGAAAAACTTCAATTTTTGTGATCATCAATAATTCAAATTTCTTTTCCCCTTTTTTTAAACAACCTATGCCCTTTCCGGCTTGACTCTCATCATTGTCCCCAGCGGAGTCGCCAAGCTGTAGTCATTGTTTCTCGTCCGGGTCGAAATAAATTGGGCCTACAAAAGCCAATCAAACACTTGGAGTCGCCATCGATCGTTTTGGGTTGGGAACGACCGAAAACCTGTAAAAATTGGTCTGCGTCAACACCGAGATCGCCGTCAGGTTCGGGAGTCGGTTATGAGTGGGGAAGGTTATAGCACCCCCACCACTCCCATAAATTGGTACCTAAGGGTTTATGTTGTCTCTAAAAAAAGAAAATCTCAAAAAGAGATTAATAACACTAAAAAAAATTATGTTACTAAAAATGATAAGACATGCTCGATAATAAATAAAAAAACAAATGCATGAAAGAAAACAATTAGTTAGAAAAACAATTAAAAGTTCAATTTCAGTCGATTCACCAATTAAAACAAATTCAAACTTAATCTAATGAATTCATGTCAAATAATTAATCAAGTTCAAAACATGCACTTAACTAGATCTAGCCAAACTAATCTAAAAGTGTGACTAAAATGAAATAAACTAAAACCTAGAGGATAAAAAAAACCTAAATGCAAACTTCCTAAAAGAAAAAGGACATAAGATGTAAAAAACCCCTAAACCTAATGTGCGGGTTGATTTGCGTGAATCCCTCCCCAACACTGCACCATTTCCCAACTCTATTAAATGAGTTTTTTAACATTTTTTTAATTAATTTAATTCTTTCATTTCAAATTAAACAGAGAGCTCTCTCATCTCTCTCAATTCATATCGTCACTGCCTAGGTGAGCCACCATCTTCGGCCACCGCCTGCACCGTCATTGTCGGCAGTCGAGTCGACCGTTCGACTCGAAATTTCAGTAGGGGACTCGTCTCAACGCCCCAAGTTCGAATCTGAGGCCGGTTTCGCCGGAAAACACTTTAAACTCCTCAAATTCGACATTGAACTCTTCGACTTCTTACTCGTCGATCTTTATCCTCCACCGTCGGATCGACTTGATTTCAGAGTATGTCATTCTTTCCGGCCTCCTCTATACTTTGACCGTTCGGATTCGACGATTGATGTTCTGTTCGCCGGGAAATTGTGAGAAAACACTTCAACTTTCTCTTTTACTTTCAAATTGATTTCAAGACTGGTTTTTTTCTTTGTTCTTCACAGGTACCTCACGTCTAGTTGCTGGTTATCGGGAGTGATGTCTTGATGGCAACTTGTGCTTGGGGAACGGTTTTGATGTTGCAAGGTGAGTGATACTTTCGGTTTTTGGCTCCTTTCTCGATGTTTTTTTCGAAACTGATTTCCTACTCTATTTTGCAGGCATTTTTTTTCCGTGTGTATCCCCCTACTTCCTCTCTTTAATTCAACAATTTATAAGTGTTGAAAACAATCAAAATCTCGGTTATGGTGGATATGTGGATGGTTAGTGGCAGATTTGGAGAATAAAGAGGTTGAGAAATTTTAGGAGAGACGTTGAGATCATGAATAGTAGAGGAGAGTCATGGTTTGAGTGGAAACCGGTATGGTTTGATTTCGGGTATGGTTGAGCTGGGTACAAATGAGTGTGGGTTTAGATTTGGTTTTGGGCAATTAAATATGGGCATGGTAATTGGGTCTGGTCAAAATTTGGTGCTTACAAATAGAATAGGGGTCAATGTGACCAAAGAGTCAAACATCGGGGGACTAATTTTAGCTTTATGCCTAAAATAAAAAATCTTAATTTTTGTTTATTTGAAATTTAAACCGCCGTTGTTGTCGCCACTGTCGTTACCTCTTACATAGCCGCCGCTGACGAAGCTATTGTTCTTGGTATAAAGTGACAAAAGAAAGCTTGTTTATAAATCATGTTATTTAGATTGTTCGTTTAAGTTTTGGTGGATGTAATTTATATGCCCGTTTTGAAGTTTCAAGTTAACCCGTCTGTTCCATAGTTCTTCACTGCTCTTTCAAGTTTTGGTGGGCAACGACGGTGGTGATATGTGGCAGATAACAAAAATAAAAATTAAAAATACTTATTTGTATGGCGGCAGTTTAAATTTCAAATGAACAAAAATTAAGATTTTGTTATTTAAGTGTAGATAGGTAATTTTGATCTATGTTCAAAAGAAAATTAAAAATAAAATAATATATTTTAATTAATTTATCTTTTAATTTTTAAATAATATATAATTATACGGCGAGTTCTTTAAATTTTTAATCTTTATAAATTAAATTATTGGTGCTCATCGGTGCTCGTCGAACGTGGCAGACTCATCCTATAAGAAATTGACTCTTACTACTTGTCTCATTCACTTAAAAATATAAAATATTTTAAATTCTAATATTACAATTAAAAATTTCTGACACAATTAAAGATACTCAAAGGGGGCAGTTGTCCCTTTAAAATTTAAAATTCATATATAATTTAAAATAAATTAAAAAATTTTATATATTTTTTTATTAAAAATCTAATTTTACCTTCTGTAATTTTATAAGTATTCTTAAAGACACAGTCATTGTATATGTATTTTTTTGGCTGATAATATTCATCTGACATTTCATAAAACCAGAAGTTTATGTCGGTATGTACTTTGTCTGTGAAATTAATCATCACCAAATGTAATGATATAACGAAAAAACATAAATAGATGCAAGATTTACTCAATGTATAGCAACAGGGGACAGTGGGGCCGGCCTCCCTTCCGGTTTTCTCTAAATTTGTAAAACTTTTACGTTATATTCTGTTTTCAACAATATTTTTATATTTTCTAAAATATATTTGTTATTTTTAAAATATATATTTTAAAAATTAAAAACACTTATATTTAAAGAAGAAAAATAATAATGAAAACATTAACTTATATTTATTTTGACCCTTGTACTATAGTAATATTTTCACTTTAATTGTTTTATTATTTTTCACAGTTTGCTTATTGATAGGGTAATGAAAATTTGAATCAAATGATCTCTTGGGATAAAATTTGTATATGTTTTTCTTACCAATGTTGATACTAGGGATTAGGTTTTAGAGAGTGGACCTTGGCATATTTAAAATAAACCATTAGTTAGGGATGTAAAAACAGGTAATCGGACAGGTTTCAGGTCGGGTTCTGTCAGGTCGGGTAAAATCGGATACAGGTCATTTCAGGTAAAAAAAAAATTTTTGACTCGACTCGGGTCGGGTGCGGGTCCATTGCAGTCAGGTAATTTGCAGGTCGGGTCAATTTTCAGGTCGGGTCCATTTCAGGTCAAACTCGTTGCAGATCGGGTAAAAACAGGTCGGGTAAAATCAGTTAATTGGCAGGTAAATTGCAGGTCGGGTAAATTTCAAGTCGGGTTCATTTCAGTTCGGGTTCATTTCAGGTCGGTTTTATTTCAGGTCGGGTTCATTTCAGGTCGGGTAATTTCAGGTCGTCGGGTTCATTTCAGTTCGAGTTAATTCAGGTTCACCAGAAATGAACAATTTTGAATAAAAACAAAGTTTTATGGACTATAGTGAAAAAATAATAATAAATAAGAGCTAATTTGGACTAAAATAAAGTTTTATGGACTATAATAGGCTCAATTTTGAATAAACACAAAGTTTCATGGACTATAGAAAAAAATAATAAATAAGAATTAATTTGAAGTTAAAATAAAGTTTTAAGGACTCAATAGAATTGAATTAAAACTTAAAGGACTTGAATAAAAAACTTATATAATATAAAGGGCTTTATTTATAATTTACCCCAAATTGAAATTCAATTTGGGAATTGGGCGGTTTCAAAATAAATTTTCCCGCTCATATATATTATAATTTAATATTATTTATTAATTATTATAATATAATATAACTTATTATTATAATAACTTTATAAGTATAAATATATGTGATTATGTATATATATATATATATGTATTTTTATGTATTCACTTGTATATAAATTACAATATATAATTATATATTATACAAACATGTATGTATTTATGTATATGTAATGTATAATACATAAATACATGTATATGTATATACATAATACATACTATGAAATGATACTAACAACATACATGTATATATACATGTATATATATATATATTTATACAAACATATGTATATATTAAATTATTAATACATTATACATATAACATATCATACATAATAATGAATACATATTATACAAATATATGTATGTTAATATATAATATATAATGTACATGTATATATATGTGTATATATGTGTGTTTATATGTATATAAATACATAAATATACATATAAAATATATGTATATATATAAATATATGTATTTATAAAAATATAAAATATATGTATTTATATATGTATTTAAATACATAAATTGAATTGAACTCAATTGAATTGAACTAAAACTTAAAGGACTTAAATGAAAAACATCTAAAATTTAAAGGGCCACAAAATATTTAGCCCATCTAAAATTCATAGGGCTAAAAAATATTTAGCCTATCCAAAATTTTTAGCCCAAAGCCCAACAATTAATAATTATAATTAATTATTATATTTAGCCCATCTAAAATATTTAGTCCAAATTCCAACAATTAATAATTATTATTTATTATTGATATTATTAATTATTATAAATGAGTGGTGGGATATGAGCCCAAAGGCCTAAAGTCCAAACTATTACTAATTATTATTTATTATTAATTATTATATTATAAATACATTATATGACTTATAAGTTAGAAGTATATATATATTATATTTATACATTATAGGTTTTAGGGCCCATCTAAAATAAATGTGTGGTGGGATATGAGCCCAAAGGCCCAAGGCCCAAATTATTACTAATTATTATTTATTATTAATTATTATATTATAAATACATTATATAACTTATAAGTTATAAGTTTATATATATATATATATACATATTATTTATACATTATTGGTTTTAGGGCCCATCTAAAGTAAATGCGTGGTGGGATATGAGCCCAAAGGCCCAAGGACCAAACTATTACTAATTATTAATTATTATATAATAAATACATTATATAAATTATAAGTTATAAGTTTATATATATATATATTATATTATATTTATACATTATAGGTTTTATGGACCCATCTCAAAAAAATGGGTGGTGGGATATGAGCCCAAAGGCCCAAGGCTCAAACTATTACTAATTATTATTTATTATTAATTATTATATTATAAATACATTATATAACTTATAAGTTATAAGTTTTTATATATTTATTTATACATTATAGGTTTTAGGGCCCATCTCAAATAAATGGGTGGTGGGATATGAGCCCAAAGGCCCAAGGCCCAAGGCCCAAACTATTACTAATTAATATTTATTATTAATTATTATATAAATTATAAGTTATAAGTTTATATATATAATTATATATATATATATATTATATTTATACATTATAGGTTTTAGGGGCCCATCTCAAATAAATGGGTGGTGAGATATGAGCCCAAAGGCCCAAGGCCCAAACTATTACTAATTATTATTTATTATTAAATATTATATTATAAATACATTATATAACTTATAAGTTATAAGTTTATATATATATATATATATATATATATATATATATATATATATATATATATTATTTATAGATTATAGGTTTTAGGGGTTCATCTCAAGTAAATGGGAGGTGGGATATGAGCCCAAAGGCCCGAGGCCCAAATTATTACTATTATATTATAAATACATTAGATAAATTATAAGTTATAAGTTTACATATAATATATATATATATATATATATATATATATATTATATTTATACATTATAGGTTTTAGGGTGTCATCTCAAATAAATGGGTGGTGGGATATGAGCCCAAAGGCCCAAGCCCAAACTATTACTAATTATTATTTATTATTATATTATAAATACATTATATAACTTATAACTTATAAGTTTATATATATATATATATATATATATATATTATATTATATTTATACATTATAGGTTTTAGGGGCTCATCTCAAATAAATGGGAGGTGAGATATGAGCCCAAAGGCCCAAGGCCCAAACTATTACTAATTATTATTTATTATTAATTATTATATTATAAATACATTATATAAATTATAAGTTATAAGTTTATATATATAATAAATATATATATTATATTTATACATTATAGGTTTTAGGGGCCCATCTCAAATAAATGGGTGGTGGGATATGAGCCCAAAGGCCCAAGGCCCAAACTATTACTAATTATTATTTATTATTAATTATTATATTATAAATACATTATATATATATTTATACATTATAGGTTTTAGGGGCCCATCTCAAATAAATGGGTGGTGGGATATGAGCCCAAAGGCCCAAGGCCCAAGGCCCAAACTATTACTAATTATTTTTTATTATTAATTATTATATTATAAATACATTATATAAATTATAAGTTATAAGTTTATATAATATATATATTATATTTATACATTATAAGTTTTAGGGGCCCTTCACAAATAAATGGGTGTTGGGATATGAGCCCAAAGGCCCAAACTAGTACTAATTATTATTTATTATTAATTATTATATTATAAATACATTATATAACTTATAAGTTATAAGTTTATATATATATATATATATATTATATTTATACATTATAGGTTTTAAGGACCCATCTTAAATAAATGGGTGGTGGGATATGAGCCCAAAGGTCCAAGGCCCAAACTATTACTAATTATTATTTATTATTAATTATTATATTATAAATACATTATATAAATTATAAGTTATAAGTTTATATATATATATATATATATATATATATATATATATATATATATATATTATAGGTTTTAGGGGTCATCTCAAATAAATGGGTGATGTGATATGAGCCCAAAGGCCCAAGGCCCAAACTATTATTAATTATTATTAATTATAAATACATTATATAACTTATAAGTAATAAGTTTATATATATATATATATATATTATTTATACATTATAGGTTTTAGGGGCCCATCTCAAATAAATGGATGGTGGGATATGAGCCCAAAGGCCCAAGGCCCAAACTATTACTAAGTATTATGTATTATTAAATATTATATTATAAATACATTATATAACTTATAAGTTATAAGTTTATATATATATATATTATTTATACATTATAGGTTTTAGGGGTTCATCTCAAGTAAATGGGAGGTGGGATATGAGCTCAAAGGCCCGAGGCCCAAATTATTACTATTTATTATTAATTATTATATTATAAATACATTAGATAAATTATAAGTTATAAGTTTATATATATATATATAATATATTTATTATATTTATACATTATAGGTTTTAGGGTGTCATCTCAAATAAATGGGTGGTGGGATATGAGCCCAAAGGCCCAAGGCCCAAACTATTACTAATTATTATTTATTATTAATTATTATATTATAAATACATTATATAACTTATAAGTTATAAGTTTATTTATATATATATTATATTTATACATTATAGATTTTAGGGGCTCATCTCAAATAAATGGGAGGTGAGATATGAGCCCAAAGGCCCAAGGCCCAAACTATTACTAATTATTATTTATTATTAATTATTATATTATAAATACATTATATAAATTATAAGTTATAAGTTTATATATATATAATAAATATATATATATATATTATTTATACATTATAGGTTTTAGGGGCCCATCTCAAATAAATAGGTGGTGGGATATGAGCCCAAAGGCCCAAGGCCCAAACTATTACTAATTATTATTAATTATCAATTATTATATTATAAATACATTATATAACTTATAAGTTATAAGTTTATATATATATATATATTATTTATACATTATAGTTTTTAGGGGCCCATCTAAAATAAATGGGTGGTGGGATATGAGCCTAAAGGCCCAAGGCCCAAACTATTACTAATTATTATTTATTACATTATAAATACATTATATAAATTTTAAGTTATAAGTTATATATATATATATATATATATATATATATATATATATATATATATATATATATATATATATATATATATATATATTATATTTATACATTATATGTTTTAGGGGCCCATCTAAAATAAATGGGTGGTGGGATAAGAACCCAAAGGCCCAAGGCCCAAACTATTACCAATTATTATTATTTATTATTATTTATTATATTATAAATACATTATATAAATTATAAGTTATAAGTTTATATATATATATATATATATTATATTTATACATTATAGGTTTTAGGGGCTCATCTAAAATAAATGGGTGGTGGGATATGAGCCCAAAGGCCCAAGGCCCAAACTATTACTAATTATTATGTATTGTCAATTATTATATTATAAATACACTAGCTTATAACTTATAAGTTTATATATATATATATATATATATATATATATATATATATATATATATATATATATATATATATATATATATTATTTATACATTATAGGTTTTAGGGGCCTATCTAAAATAAATGGGTGGTGGGATATGAGCCTAAAGGCCAAATGCCCAAACTATTACTTATTATTATTATTATTATTATTATTATTATTATTATTATTGTTATTATTATTATTATTATTATTATTATTATATTATAATATAAATACATTATATAAATTTTAAGTTATAAGTTTATATATATATATATATATATATATATTATATTTATACATTATAGGTTTTAGGGGCCCATCTAAAATAAATGGGTAGTGGGATAAGAGCCCAAAGGCCCAAGGCCCAAACTATTACTAATTATTAATTATTATATTATAAATACATTATATAAATTATAAGTTTATATATATATATTATATTTATACATTATAGGTTTTAGGGCCCATCTAAAATAAATGGGTGGTGGGATATGAGCCCAAAAGCTCAAAGCCCAAACTATTACTAATTATTATTTATTATTAATTATTATATTATAAATACATTATATAAATTATAAGTTATAAGTTTATATATATATATATATACATAATATATATTATGTTAAACATAATACTAACTTATATTTTGTATTTATTTTAATTTTATGTTTTTATATATATATATAGTTATACATAATATATATTATGTTAAACATAATACTAACTTTTATTTTGTATTTATTTTAATTTTATGAACATAATAAAGTTAACCTAATATATATTATATAATAAAGCATAATAAGTTTAATATATTATATTATCTATATATTACTAATATATTATATACTTAGTAAAAAGTATAACAAATCTTTTTAAGTATATAATTTTATTATACATAATTTATATTTTTATACTTAAACAAATTTCTAAGTATATAATTTTATTATACATAATGTAGTTACAAATTAAGACAAATTTTTAAGTATAATAGAAGATAAAAAATTTTCAAGTAATGAAATTAACATAATGTACTAAAAAATTATTAAGTTTATAATGAACAGTTTACACTTTAATTTATTTAACATTTTTAGCCAGGTTTACATTAGTTCAGGTCAACAACAGTTCAGGTTCAAAATAGGTCGGGTCCATTAACAGGTCGGGTTCAAAACAGGTCGGGTAAAATCGGATCTCGGGTCGATTCAGTCGGATAATATCAGGTAATTTGCCAGGTCAGTCTCGGGTTCGGGTTCGTTTCAGTCGGATGCAGGTCAGGTTTCAGGTCAAAATTAACAGGTCAGATTCGGGTTCGGGTCATTTTCAGTCGGACGCAGATCGGGTTCGGTTGCTACAGTAACAGGTTCAACTCGGGTTCGGGTCAGCAACAGTCAGTTACAGTTCGGGTTCGGATCATCAAATTCTCGGGTCAAATCAGGTTCTGACTCGAGCAGGTTTCAGGCAGGTTTTCAGGTCCTGACTTGTTTTTACAACCCTACCATTAGTGCTACAAATGGGAACTGGACCTAAAGAAATTAGATTTTAATTTGGACAAAATGCCACTACGGGTTCAGATGTATAATATTCCTCTCGAACTGTATTCAAAGAAGGGTTTAAATTATATTACGAGTGTTGTAGGCTTCCATTTGTATATGGATTTAATAACTACAAAGAAAGATGGGTTGGAGTTTGCTACGTTGTGCGTTGAAGTTGCAGGAGAGAAGATTTCCAAGTTTGTTAAAGTTTTTCTTGGAGATGGATCTTTTACCACTATTTGAATTGTTATCCCTTGGATTCCAGCTAGTTGTTCTAAATGTTCAGTGTTTGAGCATTCTGAAAATAATTGTGTCAAATCTAAGGAAATTGAGATACCTTCATAGGTGTGGAAGATAAAGGAGATGTTGATCATTGGAGAATCCAGTAAGCATCTTGGGAACTTTCAGGAGTGAAGGAAAGTGATTTGACAGAAGTGCAAGCTGACCAAGTTGAAGGTGTGCAGCCAGTTGAAGCTAAGCCATTTGCTGCTCAAGTTGCGATTGTTCAAGCCGAGACTGCTCAAATAAAGACCACTTCAGTTGTTCAAGTAAAGACTGAGGCTATACAAGTTGACCCTGCTTTTAAAGCATGGTAGGACTCAAATGATGTAACAGAATTCAGTTTTTAGTTAGGCCTTCTTGTATTTTGGTTTATGATTAGTTAAGCTTTCTTGTTTAGGTTCTTGCTTAGTATATAAGCAGACTCTTAGTTTCTTTTTTAATTAGTTTTTTTTAATACGACAATGTGACTTGCGTTTTGCTTATTCAATAAAACTCCTCCTTTGCTCATCGTATTTTCTCTCAACATCCGTTCTTCCCCAAATTGAGAAATCAAGAAAACCCTAGAAAATCTGACTTCAACATGGTATCAGATGAGTTTTCCAATTCGCGTTCGTCTGATTCTTCCGCTTCTCGTTTCAAGAATCTCGATCCCTCTGATGAATTTTTCATTCATCCCAGTGAGAATCCATCCCTCGTTCTCACTTCTGTTCCTCTATCCGGCTCGAACTATCATTCTTGGGCAAGGTCTATGCGCATGGCGCTGATTTCGAAGAACAAATATCAATTTGTTGATGGTTCGATTAAAGAACCGATTGAAGCCGATGTCAGCTATTTCCCGTGGGTCAAGTGCAACAATCTGGTGTTGTCTTGGTTGCAGCGTGCCATTAGCCCTGAAATCGCCCAGAGTGTTCTTTGGTTTGATACTGCGTATGAGTTGTGGGAAGATTTGCGCAAGCGTTTCAGTCAAGGTGATCTCATCCGAGTCTCTGATCTTCAACAGGAATTTTATTCCCTGAATCAAGGTATAAGTTCTGTGACGACTTTCTATACTCAGTTAAAATCTATCTGGGATGAGTTGTCCGTTTTACGCCTTATTTCTGGTTGTTCTTGTTCAGCTGTTAAGTATCGTAATCAAGATTTTTCTCTTCGTTTCATTCGTGGTCTAAATGAGTCTTTTGCTGTTCCAAAATCCCAAATTCTGATGGTCAAGCCTTTCCCTGAAATACATGAAATATTTTCTGTGTTAGTTCAGCATGAAAGGTCTTTGTCTGCTGGTATTACTTGTGATAGTAATGTGCTTGCTGTTGATATAGGTTCTTCTGGGAAGTTTCAAAAACGTTTTAATGTGTCTTCTTTGAATAGCCGTAGGCCTCTGTGTTCCTTTTGTGGTCTTTATGGACATTTGGTCGATAAGTGCTACAAAAAGCATGGTTTTCCACCAGGGTATAAATCAAAATCTTCTCTTGTGTCTGGTAAGGTCAATTTTGTTGGGAGTATGAGTTCTGAAAAATCTGATAGGTCTAGTGGTCCTTCTGAAAAATCTCATCTTGATAATTCCTTGGAAAGATGTTCTTTTACTAAAGAACAGTATGAGGGGTTACTTTCCCTGTTGCAAAATAAGTCTTTGAAGGATGTTTCTGCTTCTGAGTATCAATCTTCTGTCAATGCTTTGACAACAGAGCCTTTTTCTTCTGAAGAACCAGGTATGGTTTTTTCTACTGTTTCTTTGTGTTTTTCTTCATGGATTATAGATTCTGGAGCTACTGATCATATTAGTAATAATTTGCAATTGTTTAGATCTTATTCGGAGATTAATAACAAGTTTGTTAGGTTGCCTAATGGTCATCTTGTTAAAGTGTCTCATATTGGTGATGTTCAACTTAATAAGGATTTGATTTTGTATAATGTCTTGTATATTTCTTCTTTTGGTTTTAATTTGATATCTGTAAGTCAGCTTTTATCACATTCGAATGTTTCTATTTCTTTTACTAACAAGGGTTGTTTTCTTCAGGATATTCGATCCTTGAAGATGATTGGTTCAGCTGAAGTAATAAAGGGACTATATCATTTTTCCAGTGCTCATGAAAGGTCCAATATTTTTTCTGCTTTGTCTTCTGGTTATTGTGTTGATGGTTCTGTTGCTGATAATGCTGCCAATGTTAAATTTGTTAGTAATGCTTCTAATGTTAATTCCTCTGTTGGACATTCTGGATGTGTTAAGCCTAGTAAAGTTACTGTTGATATTAAAAATCTTGTTGATTGGCATGCTAGGTTAGGACACCCTTCTAATCCTAGGTTGCTAGAGTTTTCAAAGTTGTTTAATGATATTCCTTATGGTCATGTCCCTGATTGTGATGTTTGTCATCTTGCTAAACATAAAAGATTACCTTTTCCTATTAGTGTGTCTTGTTCTGATTATGCTTTTGATCTTGTTCATACTGATGTGTGGGGTCCTTTTCCTGTGAAAAGTCTTTATGGTCACAGTTATTTCTTGACAATTGTGGATGATCACAGTAGGTTTACATGGATTTTTCCTTTTTCTAATAAGTCTGAAGTAAGACAGTTGTTAGTGGATTTTTATAATTTTGTTTTAACTCAATTTTCTGTTAAAATTAAGGCTATAAGGTTAGATAATGCACAAGAATTTCAAATGCATTCTTTTTTCAAAGAGAAGGGTATAGTACATCAAACTTCCTGTGTTTACACTCCACAACAAAATAGTGTTGTGGAGAGAAAACATCAGCATTTGCTTGCTGTGGCTAGAGCTCTTAGGATTCATGCAAACTTACCTTTAAGTTTTTGGATTGACTGTGTGCTCCATTCCTGTTTTTTGATAAATCTTACCCCTACTCCTATTCTTAAAAATAAAACTCCCTATGAAACTCTTTATAACAAACCTCCTGTTTTAAACCATCTTAAAATTTTTGGATGTTTAGCATATGCATCTCAATTGCCTAAGTCTGCTACCAAGATGCATGCTAGAGCTATTAAATCTGTTTTTATTGGTTTTCCTAAAAATATGAAAGGATTTAGACTTTATAATTTAGAAACTAAATCTATTTTTGTTTCTAGGGATGTATTTTTCAATGAATCTGTTTTTCCTTTTTCTGCATATTCACCTAATGTTGTTTTGCCTAACTGTGATGGTTCAAGTCTTTTGCATGATTTTATCATTTCTAAAAGTGACCAAAATTCTGAACAAGCCAATCAAAATCAAAGTTCTGAACAAAACAGTCAAAATCAGAATTCTAAGAATTCTGTTGATAATTCTGATGTTAGTGATTTTGTTTCTGCTGAGTGTGTCAGTAGTGATTCTGTTTCTGATGAGCAACATAAAAATCAGAATCTTCCTCTTGATTCTGTTATAAGTGTTCCTTCAGTGGCCAGACCTTCAAGGTCTGTTAAACTCCCTCAAAGATTTCAAGATTTTCAGGTAAATCTGCCTAAATCTCGAACTTCAAAGCATGTTGTTTCTAATGTTGTTTCTTATGATAATATTTCTGATCAGCATGCTTCTTTTATTGCTAGTGTTGATTTGTTGACTGAGCCTAAGAATTATAAACAAGCTGTTGTTCATGAATGTTGGAGAAATGCCATGAAAGATGAACTCACTGCCTTAGATAATAATAAGACATGGGATATTGTTCCTTTACCCCCTAATAAAAAGACTGTAGGCTGCAAGTGGGTTTTTAGAACTAAGCTAAAGTCTGATGGGTCCTTAGATAGGTATAAAGCAAGATTGGTGGCCAAAGGCTATACTCAGCAGCTAGGTGTAGATTTCTTAAGTACTTTTAGCCCTGTTGCTAAGATGACAACAATAAGGACTATAATTACTATTGCAGCCTCTAAGAATTGGAATCTTCAACAACTGGATGTTAACAATGCTTTCCTTCATGGTTCCTTACATGAGGAAGTTTATATGGAAATGCCACCTGGTCTTAATAATGATAAAAACAGTGGCTTAGTTTGCAAGTTAAACAAAAGTTTGTATGGATTAAGACAGGCCAGTAGGCAGTGGAATGAAAAACTGACTCTAGCTTTACTTGAGAAAGGTTTTAAACAGTCCTCTGCTGACACTAGTTTATTCACTAAAGGAAAAGACAATAATTTTATAGCTTTAGCAGTTTATGTTGATGATATTGTTCTAGCTAGTCCTAGTTCAACACAGATTCAAGACATTAAAAGTTTCTTGCATGACAAATTCAAAATAAAAGACTTAGGAGATTTAACGTTTTTCCTAGGGCTTGAAATTGCAAGATCTGCTGCTGGTATAAATGTTTGTCAAAGAAAATATATTTTAGAGTTGCTTGATGAAACTGGTTTTTCAAATTCTAAACCTGTTTCAACACCAATTGTTGTTACTAGAGGTGCTAAACGTTTATCTAAAAATGATGGGATTCCTCTAGAAGATATCACTGCTTATAGGAGGTTGGTAGGAAAATTGTTATATCTGACTAATACTAGACCAGATATATCTTTTTCTGTTCAACAATTGTCACAATATTTATCTTGTCCTACAACTGAGCATTTGAATGCTGCTCATAGGATCCTTAGATATTTGAAGGGTACACTTGGTCAGGGTCTTTTCTTTTCAGCAGATAATACCTTAAATTTGAATGCTTTTTCTGACTCTGATTGGGCATCTTGCCCTGACTCAAGGAAGTCTATTACAGGATATTGTGTTTTTCTGGGTAGTTCTTTAATTTCTTGGAAGTCTAAGAAGCAACAGACAGTTTCTAAATCTTCTAGTGAAGCAGAGTATAGAGCTCTTGCTTCTGTAACTTGTGAATTACAGTGGATCTGTTATTTACTTCAAGCCTTTCATTTGAATTTACAACCTGCGAACTTATACTGTGACAATTTGTCTGCTATACAGATTGCAAAGAACCCGGTTCATCACGAGAGGACAAAACACATAGACATTGATTGTCATATTGTCCGCGAACGGCTTCATCAAGGTTTCTTAAGGTTGCTGCCTGTTTCATCCAACAATCAAATTGTAGATTGTCTAACTAAGGCGTTGCCAAGCTATCTCTTTCATTCTTTAGTCTCCAAGTTGGGCATACATAACATATATGCTCCAACTTGAGGGGGGCTAACAGAATTCAGTTTTTAGTTAGGCCTTCTTGTATTTTGGTTTATGATTAGTTAAGCTTTCTTGTTTAGGTTCTTGCTTAGTATATAAGCAGACTCTTAGTTTCCTTTTTAATTAGTTTTTTTAATACGACAATGTGACTTGTGTTTTGCTTATTCAATAAAACTCCTCCTTTGCTCATCGTATTTTCTCTCAACATCCGTTCTTCCCCAAATTGAGAAATCAAGAAAACCCTAGAAAATCTGACTTCAACATGATGCTGAATTTCTCACCCTGCAGGATTCTGTTAATCAGAAGAAGGGAAAGGGTAAAAGTAAAAATGGCTTGGTTGGCTCTATTAAAGATCTGACAGTTTTATCTGATAGTGAGACTACATCTGATATAGTGCCTCCAATGACTTTCATTGGTGTGGAAAACCTTCTCCTATAAATGAAAGCCAAAATGAAAGATAAAATTGGAAAGGTGAAGTCTAACAATAAGGTACATGTGACTAATACAAGAGAAATTAGTGTGCTTTGTACTTCTTAATGACTTTGCGTTTCTAGAACATAAGAGAATTTAATAATCCCTCAAAGCATGCTAGAGTAATGAAGAGGTTGAGGGATTTAAATGTGGAAGTTCTTTGTCTTTTGAAAACTAGAATTAGACAGAATAACTTAGATAAAATTTCTGTTATCTGATGTGCTTTTTTTTCCCCCTTTCTTTGGCTCTTTCATCCGCCGCTTCCCCCCTTCCCTTTCTTTCTCCTCACCCTAGATTTCTCTCTTTTTTTCTCCTATCTGCCGCCGCCAACATCTCCACCACGCCGCCCGCTCTCGCCTCTTCCCCATCACCAGTCGGCGCTTCCCATAAAGAGATTTCTGTGCTTATCGGTAAGAGTTCGTTGAGACCCCATCCCAGCAATTTTTATCTTCCCTTTTCTCTTAGATCTTTTCCCTGTCATATTTTTTTATTTTTCTTGATTTTCTTAGTTCCTTTTTTAATTTTTATTTTGTTTAACCATTTTGTTGCGAGGCTGATATCTCTGATGGATCTCTCCATCGGAACCCCTGCGGAAAAGTTTGGTTCCCCGTCCACCAGTAGACCGATCTGTCAAATGAAGCCAAGCGGACTTTGTCCCAGGACCCTTTCTTATCCTAGCAATGAGTGTCCTTTTTGCTACCCAGATTTTCGGCCTTCCCCCCCTCTTGATTTTTTTCATCCATATTTGCTATTTTTTTTATCAAACTCTAACCCTTTTTTGCCCCCCTTGCAGATCCAGCCGTCTCAACTTTCTTAGACGGAACCCTTCTCAGATTCAAGCAGACAGTGAACCGAATCTGCCCCGCCTAGCATCTTTTGTTTTATATTTTTTTTCCTTTATTTTTTATAATCTCTTTTACACTTCGTTTTCTCTAATTTTTTTTTCTGCAGTTTTCATCAGTTTTTCCTCCAATCGACTAGCTTTGTTTTTAGGGCTTCATCGATGGTTCTGTATCAGATCTAGGCCCCAGGTGACTATCGGTACAGCTCCTTCCTTTTTATCACTTCCCATTTTTTTTTCTCTCGATCGAATGTTGGTCTCCTTTCTTCTCTGTTGCATTATTTTCATTACATTCTCATTTTTATTCTTGCTGATTCTTTCTTCTACTCACTGATTTGGTCATTCATGTTGTCTCCTTCTCCTATTTGCTATGTGATCTGGATTTATCATCTCTTTAGTTTATTTAAGTTTGTTCTCTTATCTTGGTATCTTCCTTTGTGTATATCACTTAATCCAGTACGTATGTTATTGTTCATAATCTTTTTTTCTGCTATTTTTTATTATTTCCTTTGTCTCTATTCAGATTCTGTTTCGTTACTATTATATGTTCAATTTTTGTTATATTTTCTTTTTTGTACTTTTATATGCTTTTTTCTTTACTTATCCTTCAAATTCATATTATCTATGGCTACGATTTCTGTGGTATCTTGGTACACAGTTCAAACTCAATACTTGAATTTCTTCTACCATTTTTATCAATTATCTTGCTTATATTCTTTTACTACCATCCTCCTTTTGAGGAACATTCGATCCCTTTCAGGGGGAATTTTATCAAACCACTTTGTGGTATTTATGTTTATGTCCTATAACATATCTATGGTGACATTAGTTAGTTTCTGCATTACGATTTTCCCTATAAGAACAAACAAGCTCTATATATGTTCCTATATCGTTTATACCATAATATTGCTTTATATCCACTTCATCTTATCTGTTTATATTTTATTGTGGCTTCTTTTGTCTTCTATCATTCAACATTACCGGTTGATATTATCCTGTTATGACATGCTGAATAATAATTTTTATCCCTATACGATCAATTGCATTTTCTTCTTTCTCCTATCCCTAAATTTGAGAATTCATCTTCTACTATGTTTATTAAATCTGACATTGTCTCTAATTTTCTTTTTTTCTGTTTTACATGTACCTTTCACCTTCTGCACCAACGGCAACCAAGGGGGATCTTACCTTTTTTCCATAGGCGGCCCTTTCTTTAAACAAGGCACCCCATCTTTTATTTTTTTAGCTTTGCCATTGTACTTATTTATTGCCTTTTATTTGCTCTTTTGGTCTGTTCTATATTTCTTCTCCCCCCATTCTTTTTTTTATCATGGTTTGTAATTATTCTCCTTTTCTTGCTCTCTTGGTTTTCTCCTTTTGCATTGCATGCATTTATCTCTTCCTCTTTTACTCATGGTTTCTCTTCTTTTTCTTTTATTGCCTAACATGCTCTTTTAGGATGTTTTTTGCTCTACTTTTTGGTTTGCTTCATTTTCATTATGCTTACTTTCCTTGCTCTCTTTTCTCGTTTCATATCTATTTAATTAAATACTATCTCTCACTGTTTTATTCATCTTTGACCATCATTTTAGCCATTAAGTTGCTCACTTTTTATATCTTTTTGCTGTTCTGCTTTTATTTTTTCTATTTGGCCATTTCCTCAAAAAATAGTCTATACATATCTTCAACACACTATCTAATTATTGTATATTACTACACCTATTTAGGTGCTCTTCTACCATTCCCTTTTAGGGAAAACTATTCGATCATCTTTATGGTGAAAATAATTAAACAAATACAACTTTGGTGGGTGGAGATAAAATTTTTATTAATTCCCTCCCAATCCATAAGTATACCTTATAATTACAAAATATTTGATAATGATTTAGCCAGATTAACCTTCCATATGAACAATTCATCAACCTTCTCCTACTACAAATCTCTCGTCACCCTATGGGGCTGCCTATACCTCTATTACCCCCATAAATTCCATTACTCTATTATGAATCCTACCATATCCCCAATGTACTACCTACTGCTTATCATATGTCTATTCCCAATTATTTTATTTTCCAGACCTATAATAAAATACTACAACATTATAAATGTAACCATCACAATTTTACATTACATTTATTCTAATTTATTTCTATCAAAGTCACATACATTGCCTTTTAGTCTCAAATTATTACCAATCCAACTTTCCTATTTACTATATTCCATTAATTACCAATATCAATCTAACTTTATTCTATCTTTATTCTCTTTTACCAACTGTTTTATATATCTCTATTTAATCTCAAATATTACCATATCCGTTAATCAACTATTGCCGTTTATTGCAAATTTAATTCCAAATTATATCTTTCCTCTATTTACTCTCTCTATTCAATCCAGTTACCATATTCAAAGCTCTTTCTACCCTTTTCCCATCCCTTATCAATTTCAAATTATTCTTACATTATTCTCTCTAGTTTACGGCTTTATATTTCCTTCTTTAACTTCATATATTTCCATATCTCCCCTTCACTTATTGCCTTTCATTATTAATTTATTTCTAAATTACCTCTTTCCTTTAATTACTCTCTCTAATCAATTTAGTTACCATAATCAAAGTATTCTCTCTCCTTTTTACATTCAATACTATACTGATTCTAAACATATTCCAATTATATACTACACAATCATATTTACTATATTTCTTTTATTATTTCCATATATTTCCATATCACTTTACTATTTCCTGCCTTTAATTATAATTTATCTCTTTCCTTTAATTCCTCCCTTCAATCAATTGAGATACCATAATCAAAGTATTCTCTTTCCTCTTTCCAGCCTACATTACCTTAAATATAATATATTTCTAAGCTCTTATTCAAATCTTATACTATATTTTTCACTGTTTAAAATTACCCCACGCATTTCACTTCCAATATTGAGGATCCTTTTCTTTCTACATTCCTTTTTTAATTCTCACCCTTATTTGCTTCCCATTCATTACTTTTCTTCCAACAATTCCTTTATTTATAAAACTACAGCCCACTTTGATTCCACCCCTCCCACTTGCAACTTTTCTTCCTGTTCTTTTCGAAATTACCACACTTATCACCAAATGGCATCCTCTTCTTCTCTACCCCAATTCAATGATTTGGACCTAACTTTAGAGGAAGCCAATACCATTTACACCCCTGATTTTGACTTCTTTGAAGAAGATCCTAGAACCATCCTGATTGGGAAATTCATATCATCAAAGCCAATAGACGACTGGACCATTCTCTCAGTTTTTGAAGGCATATGGAAGAAAAATCACCTGAAATCAATCTCTATTATCAGAGACTCCTTCTTCCGTATCGAGTTTGCCACTATAAGCGACAAATGTGATGTATTCGAGAGAGGCCCTTGGCTACACAAAGACGAATGGATGGCCCTCGCGGAATATACACCTGGTAAAAGTATGGACGAGTATTCTTTTAATCCCATGAGGATATGGATTCGCATTCATTCCCTGCCCAAACCTTTCTTAGAGGATCACGACAGAGCTCACCTTATTGGTCAGTCACTTGGGGCCATGGTCGGCACCGTATTACGCACCGATACTCGCAAAGAGCGAGGGAACATGACTGAATTTCTACGAGTGGAAATACTTTTGGACATATCCAAACCGATACGACGATTTCTTCTCATCGGGAAAGGCCCACGTACCACTTCCTGCCGTCTAGAATTTGAACGTCTCCCCCTTCTCTGTCCGGGGTGTGGTATCATTAGTCATACTTTTGACCACTGCCCTTCCAAGGCTACGATTGATCCAGCAAAATTCCAATACGGTGATTGGCTCCGTTGGCTTCCCCCGCGTCGCCGTGACCAGGGACCACGTGGCCGTATTCGCATCGTTGATCAATCAACTTCTAATGAATGCAAACCTCCGCTAGGTACTTTACTTTCTCTTAAATATATTTATTTAATTTCCTGCTTCTTATCGCTTTTACATCATAAACTGTTGTTACATACAGCTCCTTTGGACAAGGGCAAAACTGCTGAATCCTCTGTCAATGTTGAACCAAACCCACCGCTAGGTATTATAAAACATTTATTTTGGTTTCCATTTAATTATTACTTCCCTCTAAGCTGCTTTACTGTTTCTCTTTCATTATTAGACCCTATGGATAAAGGGAAAGCTCCTGTTAATTCTGCCCAAGATTCAGGTTTAAATTCTATCCTAAACTATTATGTCCCTCTTTCCCATATTCTCATACAACTAAATCTTATTTCCTCTTTTCCTAATTTTATAGGGAACCTCAATGAAGGGGATGCTGCATCCTTTGCAGATCTCCCTATAGAGGAAACCAATAACAACGAGGAGATGGTGGACGAGGAATCCGCGGATTTGCCCCCCTCTAATGTTGATCCCAAGCTGCCCCAAAAAGCCCCAATGCACTCAAGAGTCATCTCGCCTCAACCCCTGAACACTATTTATCCGGTTCAAATTGATCTGGATGGTCAAGATGATGGAAAGTCGAACTCTACTGCTCAGCAAATTAGGAAACTGGATGAACAACTTAGTAAGCCACTACTCCAAACCGGTTTATCATTCTTTGATGATTTTGATTCGTGGCTACTTAAGCATTACCCAAATATTGCAGCTTCTGCTCCTGCCCCTATTCCCATTCCCCCGAATCGAGGCACTAAGAGGCGCTCCCCAATCCATGTGGTCTTGCAGCCCAAAAAGTCCAGACCTACACCATCGCCTACTTCGAAAGCTGGGATGAGCAGCGGGAAAAACTCTCCGGCGGCGGCTGATGCACAGCCCCGCCGAGGGAAATGATTATTTTATGTTGGAACTGCCAAGGCTTAGGTAAGGTTGAGGCAGTTCAACATCTCAAGCATTATGTTAATTTCCATAAACCTGATTTACTTTTTTTGTGTGAAACTAAACTCAAAAATACGGCTTATAGCCGTCTTGGTGATTTGCTAGGGATGGCCCTAGCTTTTTCTGTTGATTTTTCTTTTAATTGCTCTGGACTCGCTTTATTTACTTTGAATAATAATAATGTTGATTTGCTTGCTTACTCGGATCATTTTATCCACACGTATATTAAATGCAACTCTTCTTCGTTCTACTTCACTGGAATTCACGGTTTTTCTGAAACGTGTAACAAACCTAAAACATGGGAATTAATTGATTCACTTAACATTTACGATAATCAACCTTGGCTAATCGGTGGTGACTTTAACGAAATCTTATTCGATAACGAAAAACAAGGAGGATCCCGTCGGCCTAGATCTCAAATTAATAACTTCCGCAATTGTCTTTCTCGTAATAATCTTTATGATTGCAAACCTACAATAGGGTGGTTCACCTGGACTAAAACAGGGCCCAAAACTCCTACTCTTTTTGAGCGTCTAGATCGTTTTGTTGGGAATATAGCATGGAAAGCTTCATTCCCTAATTATAACATCACCTCAGAGTTCGATGCGAAATCAGATCACTGTTTTCTACTTCTAAATACGGAGCCTCTTCCCCCAACAAATTCTCGTCCTCCACCAACCAAGTTCAGATTCGAAAATTGTTGGTCATCCAACGAAGAAGGCATTTCTGTTGTAAAACAAACTTGGACATCCACCAAAGGCGATACTTTGGAAAAAATTAAAGCCATTGGCTCCTGCCTAGGAGACTGGCAATCCCAACAAAGATTCAAGTCCAATGGACGCATCAATTTTCTTTCAAAGAAAATTAATAAACTATTACAACGTCCTCTCTCACCTACTGCAGAAAAAAGATATATCTCTGCAAAAACTGAACTCCATAAACTCCTAAAGGAGCAAGAAACTTATTGGGCACAACGATCTCGTAATTTATGGCTTTCCCAAGGGGACAAAAATACCCGTTTCTTTCATGCCCGAGCTTCCAATAGAAAGAAAAAGAATACCATCTCAGGCCTTTTAGACTCCAACAATGTCTGGCGCACGAATGATTCTGACCTTATGGAAATTGCCTCCTCATATTTCCATACTCTTTTTTCTTCTTCAAACCCTCACTTTTCTGACCAAATTCTATCAAAAATCACTCCTTCTATCACAAATACTATGAATGAGTCCCTTTCCAAGGAATTCACTCCGGAAGAAATTATCACTGCTTTTCGAGATATCGATCCAAGGAAAGCCCCGGGTATTGATGGCCTACCAAGTGGATTTTTTCGTCAACATTGGGATACTGTAGGACCTGATATCATAACTCTGTGCCTTAATCTTCTTAAAGGCTCAGCTGATATGGCTTCAGTTAACCAAACTATTTTGGTCCTCATACCTAAAATCAAGGACCCCACTACTATGAGGCATCTTCGGCCCATCAGTCTGTGTACGGTAATTTACAAAATCATTGCTAAAGTTTTGGTTAATCGAATGAAACATACCATCCCATTCTGTATCAGTTCAAATCAAGCTGCTTTTGTCCAAGGACGCAATATTACAGATAATATCCTTATTGCCCACGAGATTATTCATTCAATTAATACTGGAACCTCAAAATCTTCTCGTGGCGCTGCCCTCAAACTTGACATGGAAAAGGCCTTTGATAGGGTTGAGTGGTCATTTCTCGAAAATGTTATGACCCGTATGGGGTTTGCCTCATCCTGGGTCTCTATTATCATGAGATGCATTACTTCAGTCTCTTTTACGGTTAAGGTCAACAATTCCTTTTCCCCTTTGTTCCGACCTCAAAGGGGCCTCCGTCAAGGTGACCCTTTATCCCCTTTTCTTTTTCTATTCTGTACTCAAGGGCTTTCAGCGTTCTTGGCTGACGCTAAACTACAAGGCCTACTCCCAGGGGTAGGAGCTAGTAACCATGGTCCCAAGGTTAACCACCTTTTATTTGCGGATGATTGTATAGTTTTCCTCAATTCAAATCCCGATGAAGCTGCACATCTCAAATTGGCCCTTCAGACTTATGCCTCTGCCTCTGGGCAAGCTGTCAACTTTGACAAGTCTACTATATTTTACAATCCACGCACACCTACATCTACTCGACAAGCTATTAACTCATATCTTCAAGTTAGAGAGGTTACCAATCCTGGAGTCTATCTGGGGGTTCCTCTTCTTATTGGTAAAAATAAGACCCTTGCTTTAGGATTTATACGCGACAAAGTTCATGATAGATTAGCCAGCTGGGACAAACAGCTTCTTTCCTTCAGTGGTAGGGAAATTTTTATTAAAGCCGTTTTACAATCTTTACCTCAATATGTTATGTCCTGTTATTTATTACCTCAAAATATTATTGACGATATGACATCTGCAATTCGTCGATATTGGTGGTCTGGGAAATCAAACAAAAAAGGTTGGCATATGCTCCCATGGGACCAAATATGCTTGCCTAAATCTGTTGGCGGTTTGGGTTTCCGGGATCTCAATAATTTTAACATTGCTCTTCTTGGCAAACAGCTCTGGCGCCTCACTTGCGAACCTGATTCCCTCTTGGGACAAATTTATAAATACAAGTACTTCCCGTCGGGTAATATACTTCATGCCTCTCGGCCTGTGCGAGGTTCTTTTGCCTGGCAAGGTCTTTATAACGCTATGCAACACCTATTTGGTGGTTTCCTCTATCGCCCGGGTATTAACAGTAACATACGTATCCATCATGATAATTGGGGAGGATCCTCGACTGTTCACCTCTATGGGGATTATGAGCTATCGGAGGAAGTCCATATTCGTTGTCGAGATTTTATGTTGCAGAACCAAGCTGCCTGGGACCCTGTCAAAATTCGTGCTTACTTTACTATGGACGATGCCAATACCATTCTATCTGTTCCTATTATTAATGACTCTCGAGATACCATCCTATGGAAGCCTAATGATTCAGGCATCTATTCTGTCAGATCTGGATACCTTTTCCTACAACGACCCCCTGAGCCTAGACTCCGTCCCCCTCGCTTTTGGAAATATCTTGCCAAGCTAAAAGTTTTACCTAAGGTTAAAACTTTCGGCTGGCGTATGGGGGCTGAAGCCCTGCCAGTTGGGGCTCGCCTTCAGACTTTTGCTCCAGACTCTGGTCCATGCCCCATTTGCAACTCAGGTTTTGAGTCGACTCTTCATGCTCTTCGAGACTGCTCTGGTGCCTCGGAAACGCTTAAATTGATTGGTCTCCCCTCCTCCTTTGTTAACAGTTCCGCCTCTTCGGGCCTCCTATGGCTTGAGGAAGGAGCTTCCCTTCTTTCTCCTGATGTTTTTGGCCTTTTTTTGACTACCCTCTGGAATATTTGGAACAGACGAAACGATTGGATCCATAATAAACATCTTCAACCCCCTTGGCTGATTGCTGTCAACTCTATTAGTCTCCATAAGGATTACTCTAACTCTATATCTTCTACTACCTCATCCATTCCTGTGACTCTTCCTCGATGGAGGCCTCCACCTCGTGGTTTTATTAAAGTTAATGTGGATGGGGCCTTTGATCCTTCCACGCATGCTGCAGCGGTGGGTGTTGTCGCTCGGGATGACACTGGGACGGTTGTTGGTGGCCTAGCTTTTCCGCTGGGCAGTTGTTCTGACGCTATTACATCCGAAGGGAAAGGTCTTCTTGCCGGCATCACTTTTGCCCTTTCTCAGGGCTGGAGCCATCTGATTTTCGAGACAGACTGTGCATCCCTAGCAAACAGGATCAACTTTCTTGGGCCAGATCTTTCTCCATTGGGGCCGATGATTCTGGAGGCTCATTCTGCTTTGGAGGACTTTTCTGTGGCACAAGTTCAGTATATTCGCCGTGAGGCTAATCTAGTAGCTCATATGTTGGCTACCCATGCCCTTAGATCCATGTCCTCTTTATCTTTTGGATCTAGTTATCCTGATTGTATCAAAAACTTTGTACTTTGCGAGGTTTAACCTTGGTTAATAATATATTTTGGGTACTCTTTTCCCCTTTTTAGGTTTCTCCAAGCCCTGTGCTTGGAGATTTTAGTAGGGTTTTTTAATGAGGCCCGTTTTCTTCAAAAAAAAATTTCTGTTATCTT
The DNA here is from genome assembly GCA_958450335.1 of Hibiscus tridactylites. Lineage (NCBI taxonomy): Eukaryota > Viridiplantae > Streptophyta > Magnoliopsida > Malvales > Malvaceae > Hibiscus > Hibiscus tridactylites. Next base: position 22,553,617 of record OY288268.1, on the reverse strand, counting down.
TAGAGATGACAAGAACTGATAAGTAGCTAATGTGGTCACTATTTTAGTCTTAATTATGTCTCTAATGGTTGGAATATGATGCCAATTTGAGATTTACTGTGTTTTTTTCGTGCAAGCCTTAAGATTTAGAAAATATATTGAAAAGAAGTTGAATTCTGCAGTTTTTGTTTTTCTAGATTCATGGATGGATTAGTGAGCATGAATCAGGGCATGCAAGGGCTGGCTAGACGACACATCAGCAGCTTCTAGAAGATGACGTGTGCTGCACCGGATAGCTTATCAGCGATGATTTAAATTTAAACTTGGGATTTATCTTTTGTATTTAATTTGAATATTTTAGGATTTATCTTTTATATCTTTAGGTTAATTTAGGGTTTTTAGAATACTATAAATACCCTTTGGGGTGAACTCAAAAATCATCTCTTGTTCTTTGCTTATTTTTACTCTTGAGTTCTATAAAATTTCACTCTCTTAAATTCTTTATTTTCTTTAGTTTTTCTATATTATTTCAAAAAAAATTTGCTAAGTATGATTTCTTCCATAATCATGCTTAGCTAAATTTTCTATTAGCTAAGGGCTTAAAAGCGAAGCTTCAATTCACCTTGTGAGAATAAAAGATACTTTAACAAACTTCGTTTTACATTATCGATTTTTCTAAAAACTTGGATTGGCAATCGAACTTTCTATCAAAATATTTTTGCTTTCAGTTCAAAAGGCTAGCGTTGATTTGATTGTAGTTGAGATTTACAGTGGGAGGAAGGTTCGACGATAGTCGTGGTTTCAACTTCCTATGAACACACTTAGCGACAGATTCGCTAAGGGAAAATTGAGAGTAGATTCGATTCTCATCGAGACACTATAATTTGATTCGGGTTTTCTCAGAGCTTTGAAACTGTTTTATTCTAACAACGATAGTCGTGGTTAGTTAAACCATAAAACTGGAATCTAAAAATTGATTTTAGATTATCGGTTTACCGGAGAGAAAAACAAGTTACAACAGTTGGGCTTGTAGACTGTAACCGACATGTATCTGGAGTGGAAAATTTATTTTTCAATGATCATTTTGAATTGAAGTGGAGTAAAAGCCTGAGGCTAGTTAAATTCATCGATTTATTTTTAACATATTTATTTCTGTAGTCACTTTTACTTATTCTACAATTTTCAATCAAAACCCCTTATTCACTAAATTACCTTGCAACAGTTAGAATCTGAACAATCGTATATCAGAAACTCCTTAGTCTCTATGGACCGACTTCTTCTCTATACTACGTTTTTCTATATTTATTCCGAGATAAAGGATATTTATTTGACAATTCATGACGCTTGTCAAATTGGCGCCGTTTCCGAGGAGTTCGACAAATTTACTAATATCATTTGTTTTGATTTATGACAAGGAAGAATCTAGGCGAATTGACAGATTTTGTACTAGAGATTGAAGCATTAGCCCGAAGACTACACGCACAAATACTTCGAGAAAGAAAATAACAACAACAAGAACCAAGACAATGACGACAACAATTTCAACTAGAACTAGAATTAGCCTCCACATCCGGATCACACTTTGAGTACACCAACATAGAACCAATTTCAATAGGAGACAACGACCAAACCATCTGCCAACTTGTCACAGCACTTGACGATCAACAACCCTTGTGCATTACATTCTCGAATGGTGAAACACCATTCGCACTTAAGAAGGGTTTGATTCATCTTCTACCAACTTTTCATGGCTTGCCCAGTGAAAATCCTTACAAAAACCTCAAAGAATTTCATATGGTTTGTTTGAGTACAAAACCACAGGGTGTATCTGAAGACCAAATAAAAATGCACGCTTCCCTTTTTTATTTAGTTGATATAGCCAAGGATTGGTTATTTGATTTACCTTCAAATTCTATTACAACTTGGACTGATATGGCGCGACTTTTTCATGACAGGTTTTTCCCTACGATGATACCGGGTATCCGAAAAAAGGATACCGAGTCACTATACGACTATTATGAGAGATTTAAGAAGTTATGCGCACACTGCCCCCAACATGGGCTCTCCGAACAAACACTGCTCCAGTACTTTTATGAGGAGCTAACCCCAATGGAAATGAAGATGATTGATGCAGCTAGTGGAGGAGCGCTTGTGAACATGACCCTAATAGCGGCAAAAAAGCTAATCTCTACGATGGCCGCTAACTCCCAACAGTTTCACCCTTCAGGTGAACCATCTCGAAGAGTTCACGAGGTAAGTGTGGTTTCACTAGAAAACAAAATTGACAAATTAGCTGATATTGTTCAATCCCTTATTGCAGATAAAAGAAACACATTTAGGCTTTGTGGGGTATGTACAAGTCTAGAGCATCCAACAGACTGTTGTTCGATGGTGCAAGAAGAAGATACTTTGCAAGTAAATGCCATGGGCAAATTTTCGGGACCTCCCTAGAGACAATACAACCCAAACGCCAACTTGTATAATCCAGGATGGAACGATCATCCGAACTTCAGTTATGCTCAAAACCAAAGGCAAAATTAAGGATGTCAACATAGACAACCACCTCAACAACAATATCAGCAACCAAAGTCTTCATTGGAGTCCATTGTCGAACGATTGACAATATCCCAAGAGAAGTTTCAAAATCGCATTGAGGCTCACCTACAAGAATTGGACAAGCAAATGAGCAGTTGGCCAAGACAATAAGGAGACTCAAGTCGCAAGGAAAGTTACCCTCTCAAACAGAGCCGAATCCAAGAGAAAATGTGAACGCCATAACTCTACGAAGCAGTACCGTTGTCGAACCAAAAGCCACAGAGGAAGGCGTTCAAAAGAAGGGTAAAGAAAAAAGCACCATCTCCCGTCGAGAAAGGTATGGCCGATTCACCCCCTGTAGCCTCTCCATACGCTACTCCACCTCATTTTCCTTCGAGGTTGGTTAAACGCGACAAACAAGCTGAAGAGATGGAAATCCTGGATGGATTTCGAAAAGTGGAAATTAACATTCCACTTCTAGAAGTAATCAAAAAGGTACTTTGATACGCCAAATTCCTGAAGGATTTGTGCACAAATAAAAAACGACTTACCGGAGTAGAGAAGGTAAATTTGGGAGAACACGTATCCGTAGTTTTTCAGCATCGACTACCACCAAAATTGATAGACCAAGGTATGTTCACAATTCCCTGCAAAATCGGTAAGGTTGGTATTAAACATGCCATGTGTGATTTAGGAGCCTCTATAAACGTTATACCCCTTTCTTTATATAACTCACTCTCTGCCGAGCCTTTGAAGGATACAAAAGTGACTATACAACTTGTAGATCGATCCGTGATATATCTCGAAGGAATTCTCGAAAATGTCTTAGTTCAGGTAAATGGGCTTATTTTTTCAGCGGATTTTACGTCATTGATATGGAAAATGATCGGTCAAATTCCTCTTCGGAAATACTTCTCGGTCGCCCATTCCTCAGTACCGCGCATACTAAAATAAATGTAAGAAGCGGAATTCTTACGATGGAGTTTGACGGTGAGGTTGTGAAATTTGATGTTTACAAAGCAATGTGATACCCTGATAATGTCGCTAGCATTAATTTTATAGATATTATTGAGCCTGACGTTGACGAATTTTTTGATTCTAACTTTGTAAGTGATATGTGCAGGGAAATCGAGGAATTTGAAGACGAAGACAGTGAGTTCGAAGAAATCTTTTTAACTAATATTGAATTACGCCTCACACCATCCAAATATAAACTTGTACCTTCAATTTTGTAGGCACCAGATATTGAACTCAAGGGGTTACCGAATCACCTAAAGTATGCATTTTTAGGGGACAAAGGTACATTGTCGGTAATCATCTCCAATAGGCCATCCAGAGAAGAGGAATATGACCTTGTGACGGTATTACGGGCATTTAAGGAGGCCATCGGTTGGACTATAGCTGATATTAAGGGACTTAGTCCTTCGACCTGTATGCATAAAATCAAGATCGAAGAGGGGGCGAAACTGTCACGACAAGGACAACGCCGGTTAAACCAACCAATGATGGAAGTGGTAAAATCAAAGATACAAAAACTCCTTATGCGGATGTAATTTACCCAAATTTTGACAGTAAATGGGTAAGTCCAATTCACGTGGCCCTTAAAAATACTAGAGTTACGGTAATAAAAAATCCAGAAGGTGAGTTAGTTCCAACACGAGTTCAGAATGGGTGGCGAGTTTGCATCGATTACAAGAATTTGAACTCCCTAACTAGAAAAGATCATTTTTCCATTATCATTTTTAGATCAAATGATAGAACGTTTAGCCGGTAAGACTCACTATTGTTGTCTTGATGGTTTTTCAGGTTTCTTCCAAATCCTTGTGGCACCTGAAGACCAAGAAAAAACAACTTTTACATGTCCATTCGGAACATTCGCCTATTGTCGGATGCCATTTGGACTTTGTAACGCGCCGTCTACATTCCAAAGATGTATGGTAAGCATATTTTCTGATTACATAGAGAAAGGAATTGTGGTGTTTATGGATGACTTTACAGTTTACGGTAATTCATTTGGTGAGTGTCTACTGAATCTAACAAATGTTCTTAGACGTTGTCTTGAATTTAATCTTGTGCTAAATTATGAAAAATGCCATTTTATGGTTGATAAAGGATTAATATTAGGACATATTGTTTCGTTTGATGGAATTTCTATCGATAAGGCAATAATCGATATTATACGCTCACTTTCTTGCCCCACAACTATGAGGGAAATCCGTTCTTTTCTTGGTCATGCAGGCTTTTACCGTAGATTCATCAAGGACTTCTCTAAAATAGTGCAACCACTATGTCAGGTTCTTCAGAAGGATCAAGTTTTTGATTTCGACATGAAGTGCAAGGATTCGTTCGATACGCTAAAAGAAAAACTTGTGAAAGCATCAATCGTTCAATCACCAAATTGGGATTATCCGTTCGAGCTAATGTGTAACTCATTAGATACAAGTGTTGGAGTCGTTCTAAGCCAAAAGATTGGAAATGAACCCCATGTTATAGCTTACGCTTCTCGTACCTTGGATCCAGCCCAGAAAAACTACTCAACAATAGAAAAAGAACTAGTTGCTATTATTTTTGCTCTAGAAAAGTTTCGGTCATATTTGCTTGGCACTAAAATCATTGTGTTTTCTGATCATGCAGCCTTGCGATATTTGATGAGCAAAAAAGAGGGAAAACCGAGCTTTATTCGATGGATCTTACTTCTTCAGGAGTTTAATCTGGAGATTAAAGATAAGAAGGGATGCAAAAATCTCGTAGCTGATCACTTGAGTCACAATCCCGTTACTGCATCCGATCTGTTGGTTAACGATGAATTCCTTGAAGAAAGTTTAATGTCGACACAAGGAACTACATCATGGTTCGCAGATATGGTCAATTACTTGGCCACAAGTAAGTTAGCACAAGATCTACCAAGAGCTGAAATTAACCGACTAAAGCGAGAGTCCAATTTTTATATTTGGGATGATCCTTACATTTGGAAGCACTGCTCAGATCAGGTAATTAGGCGATGTATCACCAAATGTGAGGTAAATTCCATCCTGAACTTTTGTCATACTTATTCTTGTGGTGGTCACTTTGGATTAAAGCGAACTGCGCACAAAATTCTTGAATGCGGTTTCTTCTGGCCTAACATCTTTCGTGACATGTATTTATTTTGTAAATCCTGTAAAAGATGTCAATATGTAGGAAATTTAAGTCGTAGGAATGAAATGCCCCATACCCCAATTTATGTATGCGAAATATTTGATGTATGGGGAATTGATTATACGGGTCATTTTGTTTCTTCATTTAGAATTTTTTATATTATTCATGCTGTAGATTATGTGTCTCGGTGGGTGGAAGCTAAGGACACCAAAAATAATGATGCTAAAACCACGATTAACTTTCTTAAAGATTATATTTTTTCCAGGTTTGGCACACCATAGGCAATAATAAGCAATAGACGAAAGCACTTTATTAATCGAGTAATTGACGCTCTCATGAAGAAGTTTGGCATTACTCAATAAATTGCAATGTCGTACCATCCGCAAACCAACGGGCAAGCGGAGGTCTCACATCGTGAGATTAAGTCGATACTTGAAAGGATCGTCAAACCAAATCATAAGTATTGGAGTGTTAAATTAACTGATGCATTATTGGCATACCGAACTGCGTATAAAGGCCCAGTTAGCATGTCTCCATATCGCTTTGTTTTCGGTAAGCTGTGTCATTTGCCATTTGAATTAGAATACTAGGCACATATTGCGGTACAACAATACAACATGGAAATGGATGCAATCAGCGAAGCGCGTAAATTGAACATCCAAGAACTTGAGGAAATTCATAAAAACGCTTATGACAACGCCCGAATATTTAAAGAAAAAACTAAGGATTTTCATGATCGTAATATTGCTTATAAGTATTTTTCTGCTGGTCAAAAATTTATTTTTTAATTTGAAACTTAAACTTTTTGCAGGTAAATTACGATCGAAGTGGCTCGGACCCTTTACAGTTGTTCAAAATTTTCCCCATGGTGCAGTCGAAATTAAAGAGGAACCATGAGCTCAGTTTAAGGTTAACGGCCAGCAGCTCAAACTGTATTATAATAATGCTCTGATTGGTTTAATCGAAGAATTTGATTTGGAGGAATCTATGGTCTGAAGCAAGTCGTCGAGCTTAACGACGTTAAATAAAGCGCTAAATGGGAGGCAACACATTTTATTTTTCATCTGCTAAATTTTTACTTGCTTTATTTTATTTTATTTTTGTCAAATTTTAATTTTTGTTTTAATTCGTTTTTCAGGTACCCAAGTAAATTAAATCGAATATGAAGAACATTCAAACAATGCCGAGCAATCGACCAAATTCTTTTGCTTACACGGCTCTCGTTAGCCAAACCCAAGCCTGTGGCTAATGTTAGCCAAGCCCAAACCCCCACTATCCTCATCTATCCGGTCAACTCCCCTTTCCTATTCAATTTTAACTCTTCAACAAACAAATCTCTTTGATTTGTTTTAAAACTCCATATGACTCATCTCTATCACAATATCCCTATTCCCGTGGGCCTTAGAATGTGATAAGCTATCACATTTTCAGTCACCTCCACGTGCTATAACTTTTCGAGCCACCCTTTCTCTTATCTCGTTTATTTTTCCCAGCCGCATCCTCTCCTTCATCTCCTTCAAACCTCCAACCTTTCACCGCCCCCTTGCCTCCCTCTTTTCCAGTAGACCATGGTCCGTACAAGAGAACAAGCGCGCCTGTAACACTCCCTTCCCGGCCTGGTCGAGAACCAAGTCGGAATGTGTTACCAGTGAGCGATGCGATGATCGGTGCGATAATATTTCATTCAAATTTCAAGTATTAACAATATTATACCAACAAAATATTACCGGATATACATCTTAGTCCAATTCACTCAATAGAAAATAATAATTAACCACTGAGGACTATTTCGTAGTTATTACAAGTTTTAGGGACTATTCTATAAATATGCTAAATTATAGGTCTTTTAATGAAATAGACTACACCACAGTGAAATTCAATACAACATTAGCAAGTCTGTAAATTTTCATGCAAAACGGTGATCATTTATTCATCCTATTTAATCATCCTAAACTTAGTGACTAAACTATAAACAATGCAAACCTTTAGATCAAGCTTTTTTTAACCACTTTAACTATCCCTGTATCGAAACGCTCAGGGCCATTTCAATACTTTTGGACGATGGTCAACCTTGTTGACTTTTCCCTTTTGACCGTACCGATACGGGCAAGCCCTGTATCGGTACGAGTTGACTCTCTCTAACTTTGACTTTGACCGATTTCGATATGTCATGAACTTGTATCGAAACAAGGAATTCCATTGGCAAAATGTTCCGAAACGTCCTTAACTCGTTTCGGTACGCCCTGTTTTCTCTGGTTCAATTATGCTTACTCGTATCGAAATTCCATCACATGTTTCGATACGGTCTGACCTGTAATGACAGATTCTTGCTGGTTTTTATTCTTTTTAACTTATCAAACAATGTCCAAAAGCAGTGAAACTTCACACACAACATTATAACCATAAATTCTACTTGTACATCAAATTTTAGAGTTATATAAATCCATTTACCCGGTTTTTACCTTTTAGTGCCAAAACATGCATTTAAGGCTGTCTCTCACTAGATAAAAGACTTGTCTTAAACATACCACTCTTATACCACATAACCATAACATAGGTATATAAAAAAAGACTTAATAGACTTGTACATAGACCTTGCCACCAACTACGAGTTCAAAAGGGTCGATATACATTACTTAGAGCTTGATTGTGACTTGTGCAACGCTTCAACTCCTTCGATCTCGATTCTAAAACTTGACAAACCTGAAAAGGATGAAATGGAATGCATTAGGCATACTTTGCCTAGTGAGGTAGTCACAATTGCAATGGATGAACATGGTATGCCATATAACATGCTTCAATGATAATCATAATATTAATTATGCAATAAACATGTCACGCTCCTTATTCATAATAAAAACATAGTATCATGTCATCAATGGCAATATCATGATTTCATAGCAAAACAATATCAATAACCAATAGTCCCCTTGGATCGATTCATGGTATATGGATACACAAATTCCACATCCTCGCCAAATCAATGAATGGTCAACCCGCCGGCATCGCCAATAAGACCAATACTCAATATATCCCTCTGCCTCGCCAAATCAATATAGGTCGTAGCCTAAGACCGTAGTCCATCCGTACACGGAGCTCATGAATTCTATGGCATGCCAATTGTATCCAATACTTCAAATCCAAGGTCTAATAATCAATAGTTCAATAGTACGATATCAATAACAATAGCAATGATTCAACAAAATATTCAGTGACAATAATTCATACATCGGTATTTCAATGCTTTCTTAATACTCAATAATCAATGATTCTATATGAACATGCTTCAATGATTTCAATGACTACAATAACAATGTTACGGACGATAATTCAATGCTATACTCACCAAAACATACCAACATGGCTTACAATACTACTTCATGCAAATCCCTTAAAATCAATCGTTAGTAAATCAATAAACAATGATTCGAGATGGCACCAGCCACTCTTGAGACTCCGACTACACTCACCTTGACAATTCGAAGCTCCTAAGACTCTCGGATGGTAATACCTTTATTCCTAGCTTTCATTGGAGATGATGGATTAATCTTTTCCACTTCTTGAACTAGGAAGAGCAATAAGGAATCATTAGAATCAATATGACAATATCGATACTTGAATAGCCATTAGCTATAGACAAAGCTTATCTTAAAGCTTGAAATTGGTCATTTAATGATCAAAAGAATCGATGATTGACTTGGGGCTTCCACTTACCCGATCAATAGCTATGAATTGATGTTCTTAAATCAAGGAAAACCTAAGCTTAAGGTTCACAAATGGAGAGGTGTGCACTTGAGCTTCATTGAGAAGATGACAATGGAGGTGTGAGCTTATACTTTTGAACCAAAAGATGAGTTTGGTCTCGGTGAAATAATACAAATAAAAAAGCTTTGCTTTTATTCATACTAAAAGGAACTAAAGTCTTTAATCATTTCCCACCTCTCAAAGAACCAATATGAAGCTTTCCATCAACCAAAGGTAAGCTTATAATATTATTTTCTATCTTTTCTCTATCATATCAATAAAGGATAACTATAAATCAACTTTTGGATTGCTTTCACGTGGGAAGGGCAGCAACCAAGCTGGTGTGTCATCATCTCATCATTTTCTTTCAATTAAACGTTCCAAAAGATTCGAAACAGGGAACTCGTTTTGAAACAAGTGAAACCGCATCGAAACGGTCAAGCAAAATTCCAAAAGTTAGTTAATATCGTTGGAATCGTATCAGAACAACTATAAACATTTTGAAACGTCTTACTAGGCCGTTTCGGTACGGGTCTGACAGTATCGAAACGCCTAGCTCAAAAACATCATTTTATGCTTTCAAAAGTAATCCAAAATAAAGGTTTGGACTCACTAAGGTCTTTATCAATGAAAGAGACCATAAATCTTAATGTTAATTCAATGCTTAAGCTTTTTTGATGTTGGATTTTAGATCGTCAGAACCTAATTCTGACTAGACCAGTTTTTGGGGTGTTACAACGCCAGCTTCCTCACATGTCGGAACCCCTCATCCTCGATGGTCGCCTTCAGATGGCGCCACTACAGTTTGTGGCCATCTCGAGCGATTCCAACTCGCAGCCTGCACCACTATAGTCTCCTTCGCATCATAGAAGACTCGTACGACACTCCGCCACCGTCGACCAGCCGCACCAGTCTGAACCAGCTCCCATTCCCCCGGGTGGCAGATCTTCTAGGTCGAAAGACAGAACCAACACTGATGGTTCATCACACAGCCGGCCACCGCGTGCTCAGCCACCACCGTCCCCCTCCTTCCATTTTATGCCAATGTCAACTCGTCCGGAACGTTCCACCACCATCAGACGACTTCCGTCTCTTGGTCACAGCGAGGGCCGAGTCCTATTCGGGTGCCATTATCTTCCTACCACTCCATGCATTCTGCCGCCTCCATTCAGTCTATGTCGGATGTCGCTCCCTCTTATTTCATGCCTTCGGCAGCCGCGTGTCCATCGGATGAGGTAAACTCAAATTTTTACAACGTCCAACCATTACTAATGTACCACCCTGTTTATGGTTTGCAGAAAGTTTCTAAGATGAATTTTATATTGGAAAAGAGCAGCCTGCCTCATCTTCTTCGCAAGCTGAATGTTCGGAGTCATCACCGTTCGCAACAAGTTTTGAGGACAACGTCATTTCGAATGATTATCCCAATCCAGAAGACCAATCAGAGCGTTATCGGCCTGGTCAATGATTTTCAGCTCCGAACGAGGAGATTTTACTTGGCTATTTGCACTTTGATGGCAACGACTTGGTGCGCTTCAATCGCATTCGACACCGTTAGTTTCAAGTCTGTAAGTATATTCCTACCTAAACTTTGGAGAGTTTACACTTGAGTGAGTCTGTCATGCAACTGTTTGATGCAATTGGGTGGACGACTTACCCTGCAATTCAGTGTAACACATATTATGAATTGGTATTTGAATTTTATCCTACATTTTTATTTCATTAAAAACATGTTATTTCTGTTCATTCTTATGATATCATATCGTTTCACTTGCTTGGTCAGTACTTTCACATGTCTATTATGAAAATTAATTTTTATATAGATTCGTGACTGATGTCATATATCCTGGTTATTTAATTGCTTTACTTGAGATTCTACAGGACTTTGACAATGATCTTTCTTACGAAACTCTTATTGGCAAAGCGGGTTCCTGGTATGATCCTCGCGAGATGAAAGGATGGAATATTCATGATCCGACTCTCTACTACATCCACAGATTCCTTGCCTACAACTATTTCGGCCGCAACGACACTTCTTCTAATCTGTGTAAGGTTGAGCTTTTCTTTTTGTGGTGTATGCAAGTCGGCATTAAGGTAAATCTTGGTTATTTGATCGTGTGGTGCGAACCAAACGCCCACTCATTCTTGGCCCTTATATCACTCACCTTGCATCTCGCTTGTTTACTTCGACATTTGACCCTTCACGTTTTAGTTATGCTTTTGCCATGGATTCTTTGGATGCGAGGTGTTTGGACACAATGAAGCTTCTTGTCGGTACTCCAGACGCGCCTTATATTGTTACTCCGGGAACTACTACGCCTCGCAATGCGCGTGTCTTCCTCTAGAGGCCCTGTAACGCCCCGAATTTAGGGCCGAGAAATAATCGTGTTGGCTAAACCGTTTTGGGTTAGGTTAATTTTGAAGCTATTCTTAAATGGATAACCTTGGTTTTTATTAAAGGGAAAAATGGGAATTTTTAATAAAAGTAATAAGAAAGGGTTTTTGAAAAAATGCTATCATCTTCATCAAAACACCCTTTTTCACATAAACCCATCCAAAACCCCCATTTCACTATTCCATTACCCCAAGCTCTCAATCCAAGTGATTTCTTCAAGGTAAATGATTCTTTAACTTGGTTTTATCTTCCTTGAGTCATAAATGTTAAGATTTTTGCAAAACCTAAGGTTTAAACATGTTTTGATTTTTAAAGTTTGGTTTGAAATGAAAGAAAGTTTATGGGTTTTCGTTTGGGTTGACTATGGCAGAGTTTGAGTGTGTTTTAACTTTGTTTTATTGCTAAAATAACATGAAAATGATGGGTTGTTATAGGAAACCTAAAATGGGTATTGTGGGTAATTTTGGGGGTTGAAAATCTTGAGTTTTTTTTATGGGTTTGGGGCCTAAATGACAATTGAAGGTTTGATAGCTTTGGGTTGATATTTTGGAATGTTAAAAGATAGATTTTTGATGGTAAATTCATTGGGTGTGGCTGCAAGTAGTTTGGGACTGAATTGATATGTATCAGGTGAAATTTAGGGCTTGAATCGACATGTGTTGTTGCAAGATTGTTGAGTTCCGGTTTTTTGCTGTGTTTGTGAGTGTATTAGTGTTTTAATGTTCAGGTTTGGGTTGCTCAAAAACAGAGGAATCATATTCAGGCTTTGTGGACGGAAATCTGGGTAGTTCGGAGGCTTGATTCGGCATCTTGGACATCGTTTGTGTGTTGGCTGGTGAGTGGATCGATTTTAAAAGCCTTAACGTGGTTAAGGGAATGTTTTGGGAGTTTAGGTTGAGCTTGAAAGACCAATCCAAGCTCAAGAGTAAGTTTTAAAGGTTTTATGCAATTAATCCGTGTTTTATAATTCTTGATGCAAAGTGAACATGTCATGTTGATAATGTGTTAGTTTGCATTGTTATACATGTTGAGACTTATGACTTGTGTTTATATTTGCATTGTGAGTACATGCTTTGCATGAAAGTTTGGACATGGTAAGTGGTTCAAGCATCGGTAATGCTTGTAGTTGTGAATGAGTATATTGACTCGTGTTTAGTTGTTACCGGATATAATTGGTCGATCAATAGGATTAGAGTGCACTCGAGGTGAAAGTCGCGCGTGGCCTTAGTGATGTTAGATTCCACTAAAGAGGAGTACGGTGATGTGAGATTCCACCAGAAGTTATGTTTTTACTAGACGGGTGAGTACGGTGATGTGAGATTCCACCGGAAGTGTCTAGTGAGTTTGAGAAACTATCCGCATATCCGAGTAAAAACGATGAATGTCAATATACCCATGATGCTTTAATTCTCATGTTAAGCATGTTGTTGATTTCTTCTTTTATGCTTATGCATTATCAGTTACTTTGCTTGCGTTATGAGAATGAGCATGTGGTAAGCCTATGACATGTGGTTGCATTCGGTAAATGCAGGTTGTTATGTGTTCAAGCATGTGGAGATGATTTGGAAATGGTTTTGGTTTTCAAGCAAACTAATGTTTTAAAACTGCATTGTTGTAGCTACCGTTTTGGAGCACTGCTCACTAAGCTTAACCGCTTACGCTCTCTTTTTCTACAATGTAGGCCCTTAGATCTTTGGAGCAGCTCGGGGAACAAGAGAGAATCCAAGAGAGTTTGGTTTGCTCAAGTATGAGTTTAGACTTCAATAATTAGTATTAAGCAATGGGATAGGACCTTTATGTTTTGAGGTGTTGTTGGCATGTCTCTTGCTTTAGACAAATTTGCTAGGTTGTGTTTGGCTTGCAATGCCTTTTACCATGATGATTTATGCTTTTGTTTAGATTTTGGCTATGTTTGTGAATGCTATGTATGTTTGTTTCTCTAAGAATCTTGTCTTGTTGGATGTTGCGTCGTTAAGTGCTTAAATTGCTTTATATGTATATCCATTGATGCCTTGAGTCATATTTGTGTTTGTATGTTGCTTAGATGCTTGTTAAATGCCTCATGTGTTGAGTCCCTTGTGTTTTTGTAGCAAAAACTTATTTTGCAGTGTAGGGCGTATCGATACGCTCAAGGGCGGTATCAATACGGTCCCTTGTTGTGGGCAAGGCGTATCGGTACACGGGGGCGTATCGATACCCAAAATGCTTTTTGGAAATATGAGAAATTGACGAGATTTAGGCGTATCGGTACGGGTCTCGGGTGTATCGGTACGGTCTTCGAAGTTGACCAAGGGAAACTGACCGTTAAGGGTGTACCGATACCAGCCTTGAGGGTATCGATACGGTTTCCCTAGGTTTGACTTGGGGTGTTGACCAAGTACAGACGTATTGATACATCCCTCTAGCATATCGATACGACCTGTTGTAAAATTGAAAAGAGTTATCTTTATTGTCTGTTTTGCCTGTTCTGTATCCATGTGTGTTTTTCGTTGCGTTTCCTCTCACATAAAATATAATTAATGCATATAGGCAAGATAACTTTAAAAGAAATTTTCTAGGGTTGCTAATTGGAGTGCAGCCTTAATGAGTTTCGATTCGGTTTTCCCCGTGTAACCCATTTGATGTGGTTTGGCGGCTAGGCCGGGTCGAGGGGGTTACGGGCCCATACCTCGACCATCACAAGACGAAAACCCACAGCCGAACTTTAACGAGAGGCTCAATTCCATTGAATCCATTATTGTCAAAATCCTCTCCTATCTTCAACCGAGCACGTCTCATCGTGGACGTGGGCGCAGTCGTGGCCGCAACAAGCTCATGTAGTTTCTTATTCCCTCTTTTTAGCTTTCTATTCCATAATAGGACATTGTGATTATAGTGAGAGGTGGGAATTCATGTTAAATTCCTTTTCTTGCTTATCTGATTGATTGCCTTGTGTTCTCTTGATTTTACTTCATTTAAGTTACTTGTTGCCATCCTTTATTTCTCTTTGTCCTTCAGCTTTCCGCATGACTTGGTATCTTACTTGTTTTGAACTTTAGGATGCATGATAGATAATGGCTTGACTAGAAATTTTCAAAAAAAAAACCTTTTTATGACATTCCTTGCCTTGTTAGTTGAAATGTTTCTTACCTAGGTACACATGACACTTCATGAGAGTTTTGAGCCTAATGAGAATATTTATTCATTTTTATCTTCGTTTCTTTGAGTGTGCCTAGCTAATTCTTTGCGTTCTAGAACTTGTGGTTTAAATGCTTGTCGAGACTACATTCTTTGAATATGATGCTTTAGTGTGAAAGAGGCATTAGGTTCTAACCCCATTCTCTTCCCAAAAATGGCCTACCTTTTGTTTATTTATCCCTTCGATATCCAATTTTGAGCCTTGACCTTTTCTTTGATTCACCACATTTTTAGCCTAAACCATTTCTTTTGTTTTCTTTCCACTCTTTTTGTCACCCTTTTCAAGAAAAATTATTTAAAAAAAATCAGATTTGAATTAGTTCGAATAGTGCAGTACAGAAAAATCAATGCAGAAAAAATGGTTCGAACAGTAGCAGACAAATACTGCAGAACAATTCGATCATTCTGTTCGAAAAGTTCAAAAAAAAGAGAAAAAGGGGGCGAATTAATAAAGCGTTGCTTGTTCCCTTCGAATAAATCACTGGAATAATTTTCTTTGTTTTGAAAATTTACCCCGTTCTTTACATTTTATCCTACCCGAACCTTAGCCTCATTACAATCCTTTTAAGACCTCTTGATTTTTGCATCATGTTCATGCTTAGTAGCGGAGATTGGATTTAGCTACAAGCCTATGATAATGCTTTGATTAATTTTGGCTTGAGTGATTTTCTACCCTAAAACACTTTGAGCAACATGAGTGATAACAAGTTATTGGAATGTCTGCATTTTGCTAAAACTATATCTAGTCTTGCCATTTTCTGATTGCTTCTTTAACTTCATACATGTTTAGATGCTTAGTTATGCCGACATCTTAGAGACTTTGTGAACTTAAGGATGAGAACTTGAGTTTTAATTTTTTTAGTTGAGAGATACTTTAGGACAAGCATCGAATAAGTGAGGGAGAATTTGATAAGTAGCTAATGTGATCACTATTTTAGCCTTAATTATGACTCTAATAGTTGGAATATGGTGCCAATTTGAGATTTACTGTGTGTTTTTTGTACAGGCCTTAAAATCTGGAAAATACATTGAAAAGAAGCTAAATTCTACAGTTTTTGTTTTTCTAGATTCATGGATGGATTAATGGGCATGAATCGGGGCATGAAAGGGCTGACTGGACGACACGTGAGCAGCTTTTAAAAGATGACGTCAGCAGCGCCAGATAGCTTATCAACCGAGATTTAAATTTAAACTTGGGATTTGTCTTTTTTATTTAATTTGAATATTTTAGGATTTATCTTTTATCTCTTTAAGTTATTTTAGGGTTTTTAGAATACTATAAATACCCCTTTGGGGTGAACTCAAAAATCATCTCTTGTTCTTTGCTTGTTTTTACTCTTGAGTTCTATAAAAATTCCCTTTCTCTTAAATTCTTTATTTTCTTTAGTTTTTATTTTATTTCAAAAAAATTGCTAAGTATAATTTCTTCCATAATCATGCTTAGCTAAAAAAATTTATTAGCCAAGGGCTTAAAATTGAAGCTTCAATTCACCTTGTGATAATAAAAGGTACTTAACAAACTTCATTTTACATTCTCAATTTTTCTGAAAACTTAGATCGGCGATCGACTTTTCTATCAAAATCTTTTCGCCTTCACTTCTAAAAGCTAGTGTTGATTTGACTGTAGTTGAGATTTACAGTGGGAGGAAGATTCGACAATAGTCGTGGTTTCAACTTCCTATGAACACACTTAGCGACAGATTTGCTAAGGGAAAATTGAGAGCGGACTCCACTCTCATCGAGACACTATAATCCGTGTTGGATTTTTCCAGAGCATTGAAACTATTTTATTCTAACGATGATAGTTGTGGTTGGTTAAACCAGAAAAATGGAATCTAAAAATTTATTTTAGATTATCGGTTTACCAGAGAGAAAAACAAGTTACAAGGGTTGGGCCTTGTAGACTGTAACATACATGTATCCAAAGTGGAAAATTTCATTTTCAATGATCATTTTGAATTGAAGTGGAGTAAAATTCTGAGGCTAGTTAGATTAATCGATTTATTTTTAACATATTTATTTCTACAGTCACTTTTACTTATTCTACAATTTTCAATCAAAACCACCTATTCACTAAATTACCTTGCAACGGTTAGAATCAGAACAACCGTATATCAGAAACTCCTTAGTCCCTATTGACCGACTTCTTCTTCTCTATACTATGCTTTTTCTATATTTAATCTGAGATAAGGTTATTTATTTGACAATTTACGATGCTTTTCAGAAACATTCCATATAACTACGATTACATTGAAAATGGGAAAATCTGGATTTTCTTAAAGAAGTATTTAAATTTTGCGGTTCTTTAGCAGGCAAATCAAACTATAACCATAAAAGGTGCTTTGAATGGACACTCCCTAATTGTTACATTAGTTTAGGAAAGTAATGATGAAATAGAGAAAATGTCTTTTTAGGCTCAACTTAAGGGGGTTGAGGGATCAATTGGCTCTATTCCATGAATAATTAGAGGTGACTTTGACACTTATTGAAAGCTCACATGTGGATGTGTTAGGGCACTACTCAGGGACGGAGCCAGGATTTGAAGTTAGGGGGGGCAAAACATAAATTTTGAAAGGTGGGGGGGGGGGCAAATTCACAATTATCCCAATTTTTTCAAGAAAAATATAAGTAATCAAAGGGTAAAAAAAAATTTCCCCCTACCGGGGGGGCCACAGCCCCTCCCATGGGAGTTGTGGCTCCGTCCCTGGCACTACTTGATTATTGATATGTAGGATTTTCAATCTTGCATATATGATCTCAGTCTGATGGATCATCCATATTCTGGACCAATTTCCACTTGGTCTAATAAACAGGATGTCGACTTTTTGGCAAGAAAGTTTGACATGATTCTGATAAATAAGCATTGGTTGAATGTTATGTATGTCTCTTTTGTTGACTTTTTGGCTCAGAGGGAATCGAATCACTGCACTGCTTTGGTATGGCCTTCCAAAGAGATTTCAGCTGATTATCTCAAAGCTTTCAAGTTTTTTTAAATTATGGACTCAACATGCAAATTTTAAGTTTGTAGTCCAAGAATCCTGGCAAGAAGTTGCAATGAGGAATCATATGCAGGCTTTGTTTTCTAAATTAAAGAGGTTAAAGCCTAGGTTGAAAGAATTAAATAAAATCTGTTATGCTAATATTTCAGGAAGAGTAAAGGCTAAAAGAATGCATCTTGAGCAGCTATAGCTTGCTAATCTGTCACAGATTGGATCTATGGAACTGGAGGGAGAGAAGGATTTAGTGGCTGAGTTGGTTGCACTACAGTAGGGCGAATCTTTATTCTATAGGTAGAAGGCTAGGGTCCAATGTTTAGAGGGAGGTGATTTGGGCACCAAATTTTTTCACAATACCATTATAGCCAAGAACAAGAACATTATTCGATTATTAAAGAATGAGGAGGGGAATCACTTGGAAAGTTTTAAATTCATGTCTGTTGAAATAGTTAGATTTTTTACCAAGCTCATAGGCACAATAGATAGAAATGTTAAACATTATACTATAGATGTAGTGAAAGGTTTAATGCAATTCTCATTGATTGGGGGAGTTGAGGATAGTGTGTGCATGCCAGACGGGTATACAACATAATTTTTCAAGGACTCTTGGGATATTATTCAAGAGAATTTTATTACTAAAATAAAGTATTTTTTGAATATGTAGTAATGCAGCCTGTATTCTGGTATGGCTAAGGAGTTTAGGCCAATCTAGTATGGCTAAAGAGTTTAGGCCAATCTCTTGTTGCTCAATTTTTTTATAAGACAATCATTAGGGTTTTGGTTGGTCAACTTGAAATGATTTTTCCTCAGATGATATATCTTAATCAAACTGCTTTTGTAAAAGGATAGAGCATTGTGGATAATACATTTTTTTGTCTAAGAATTGGTTAAGGGATATTCCAAGAGGTCACTTTCTCTAAGATATGCCTTGAATATTGATTCCATTAATTGATACTTCTCGTTGAATGTACTTGAAGCAGTGGACTACCTGATAAGTTTTGAGGATGGATTCAGACTTGTATTAGAAATTTTATATTTTTACTTTCTTTTAATGAAAGTCTGGTTGAATACTTCAAGGGAAGGAGAAGGGATAAGTAGGGGGGCCCTTTATCCCATACCTTTTTGTGATTGTAATGAATTTTCTATCTTCTCTTTTGAATCTTGTTGCAGCAAATGGCATTTTTCAATTTTATTCAAAGTGCAAAAGGGTCAACCTTACCCATTTGTGCTTTGCTGATGATATACTGGTATTTTGTAAGGGGAACATTGATTCAATCTTGAAGGCTGTCAGTGTCTTGGATCTATTTTATGATATATCTGGATAAAAGCTCAATGTGACTATGACTAAAATTTTTATTAGTGGGGTTAGTGAAGGGCGTTTGGAGGAGATTAAACAAGACGTTAGGTTTAGTGTAGGGCAATTCTCAACGAGATATTTGGGAGTATTGAAGGTGGACGGTAAACTGAAAAGGAGAAGAAGATGACCGGAGAAGAAGAAGAAAGGCGGAGAGAAAACGGAAGATCGAAGAGCTAGGGATTTTGGAAGAAAAGGGAAAAAATCAATGTTGGCCGGTCAAAACAAGCTAATGGGCCTGTGCCACTTCATGTGGTTTATATAACCCAACGGGTTATAACCAACTGGTACTAGTAGAGCCCAGTCAGTTACACCACACGGGTCATGAGATGGGCCATAGCAGACCCCACATCTGTTAATTGGTTAAACAAATATAACCAATTCATAACAGAAAAATAACAGACTTGACTTCAATTCAATAGGGAGTCCCTCTGGTGACTAAAAAATTGAGTGAGAAGGACAAGCATTGCTTGATAAGATTAGTGCCAAGTTAAATGTTTGGTTCAATCAAAATTTGAGCTATGGAGGGAGGCTGCAATTAATCCAATCAGTTCTATTTAGTATTACCAATTATTGATGTAGACAATTAATTATCCCAAAAGCTGACATACACAAAATTGGCCAACTTTTTATGATATATTTTTGGAATATAAATGATGTTGCGGTGCATGGGATAGAGTAAAATGAAAGGATGTATGCTCCTTGAAATCTGAAGAAGGGCTAAGGGATAAAATTTAGAAATCATTTATTTTTTGAATGCCCATTTTTCGGAGATGTGTGTTACAAAAATGTCAGTTGAGTAAGGTAGTTCTGCAAAGGGATGATGAGTTGAAATGGGCAGTGAGAAGATTCATATGAGGAGAGGAATTTTTGGCATCTTCGAGGTATCTCACAAATACCTAAAGACTTGTTAGAGTGTGTTAGGGACATTGTTAGAATTAAATTTCACAAAAGATGTATAGATATGAATGATAGGGTAAATGCTAGATTGTGTGAAGAATGAGGAATCCATGTATAGTTGAATCCCTTGATAGATTTATTGTATTAGCTTGCACCATTTTGATTGGATAATAAAATACATCTTATTCAAAAAAATTAAGATGTAAAAATTTTCGCAAGAACATTAAATTTGAAAGATAGTAAACAAAACAAAAGAGAAGAGTTATCAAGACTTTTCGTTAGGGTAAAAATCTTCATAGACGACCAACCTATATTAAAATAAAATAAAAATTTAAAATAATTGTAATAAATAAAGGACATTAAATGTACATGACAACAACCCATTCTAAGATTTTATCTTAAATAAACGCGGTAAAGCCTAACCCTTTAAGAATCTTGTTTTTATCAACTTAGACAATATAGAAGAACGCAATTGGACACTCGTAAACAAAAGTAAAATTAAGAAAAATATCTTGAACTGAAGAAAAAAGAAAGAACTCACGAAGAAAAATTTAAAAATAAATTTATTGATTTCAGAATTCATAATTATATTTTTGTTGTCTATTCCAATATGAGATGTGTTAATTTATAGGCTACCAAATTCATAGAATTTAGGAATATTACATAGAAACATATTTGATGTAAACTAGAAGACCAATAAGATAAATAGTAAAATAAATCTTATTTTATTCAAAGCTATAATAAATTAAATGATCAATATGAATCTTAATTATTTAAAATAGAGTTCTAAGTTGTATTAAATTACAAATAATTAATAAATATATTGAAAATTCGTAATTATTTGTAAACCATGTATCAGACCCATAAGAAATTTAATGATTGTGTTGTCTTCACTTAAATGAATGTATTTTGAGTTTCTAATGTCCAATTGAGGCGATTTAAGATATGTTAAAAACATAACTAACAATTATTCAATTCATAATAAGACATATCGACATAGAAATACATAGATCTCATTCAAAAAGTCTTTGTAAGTTATTTTATGTTCTAGACATGAAAAACAACTTCAATTTTTTGACTTAAATGACTAGATTTTTAACCCTCCTATTTTTGTATGATCCTCTAATATTTGTCCTCGAATCTAAAATATAAAAAGAAGAGCAATCAAAGAAATCAATAAAAAAGAATCAATATAATAGGTGGAGTGATTTAGTTGAGCCCTCATAATGCATCAACAAATTCTTGTAAAAAGAAGAAAACACCTCCAGAAAAATTTCTGTTATAGTTAGTCAAGAGCTCTGTTATATTTTTTTATTTTTTATCTCTTTCTATGACACATCTCTTTGTTTTTACCTTATCTTTATTTATTTTATCAATAGGGTGAGAATTTGAGCGAGTCGAGTAAAAAAAATGAGTTATTCGAGTTCACGAGTCTAATTTCAAAACTCAAACTTTATTTGAAATTTTTTCGATTAGAGTCGATTTTAGCGAGTTTGAGTCTATTTGATTTTTCAAGTTTAATTACAAATTTTAGTTGTAACTATTTATAATATTATAGTACGGTTTAGTTCCAATTTAAACGACTTTCTCTAACCATATAAGATCTACAAACATATTTCTTCATATTATATTTCACATATGTAAATAAGATTTTGAATTAGATTATTATTATTATTATTATTATTATTATTATTATTATTATTATTATTATTATTATTATTATTATTATTATTATTATCAAATACCTTAGGTATAAATGACATTAAATTACAGCCCTCGTTAAAAATCTCCTTCCCATCCAGGTAACGCCAAGAAGAGTCCAAAAATAGCGGAAGGAGGAAAAAAGTGCCCCAAAATATCTTAATAACTAAACTAAATAACACAATAGAGTTCAGCAAATCCAACACATATCAAATGATACAAACCAATAAAAACAAAAACATAACAATTCAAAAAAGCAAATTGCAACAAACTTCTTCTCAAGTTTTTGAATTATATTGTCCAATACCTTAGGTTTCGTCTTCTCCTTCTTTATGCACTATCGACATTTTTTAAAAAATTTCTTGATTTTCAGGTATTCTAGACAAATCTAAAAAATTTAAAAATATATATGTTAGTTAAATTATAAACAACTTTATAAGATAAATGATGGAAAAAGTTAACGTTATTAATCAAAATAAAACATTACCATCTTCAATTTCTTGAAGTTCTGCACCATACTCGTCAAGGTTAATGAAATCCTTAGATTTTCGAAGCTAATCCTGGGTGCAAATCAATGCTTCAACCATAGTCGGAGTTAATGAACTTCGAAAACCATCTAAAACACATCCACACTGAATGCACTTTCTCAAGTAACTATCAAGATAGGAATATAGAAAATATCTCGAGCCATTTGTGCAAAAATAGGGTATCGTGGACTATTCACTTTCCACCAAAATAACAAATAAAATGAAGCTAAGTTGTTTTCTTCTTCCTCAGTCAAATATTTATCCAAATTGGATTTATTTTCGGAACTAACTCGTTGATTTCGCAGACATAGAAAATTTCGTCGGAATACTTGATTGAGCTTCGTCGACCCTAGCTCTCCTAGAAATAGAAGAGTGTTTATAAAACAAACAATGCAAATCTCTTTCAATCATCTTTATAAACTAACTAGAAACATTAGGGAAAAGCAAGTGTACTCCAAAGTTCACAAAGCCCATTTTACGTCGCGAATCTAGGATAATTTCAAGTAAACTAGAAAGTTCATATTTGTGGTATCACCCAGTACTTATTGTACTTGTCCCTCACTTTAGAAGCCATGGAGACTATGTTTAAATCATCACAATTCATCCATTAATCAAGTAACCAGTGTAACTCTATCAATGTTTCCCAAAAGAATTAGAGGTGACATGCAATGATACAAACACTTTCAATGTAAGATCATAAAAGGGTTGTAGAATTTTTGCAATTCTTCGAATATTTTCTCAACCATCAAATGTAGAAACTTCATCTCCAACTGTGACGTCAAGAAAAAAGCTATTGTCATCATGGGCATATGAATCAAATGCATGCTCATATTTTGCAGCCACATTTAGCAACATATATGTTGAGTTCCACCTAGTAGGCATATCTAACTGCAAACGAGCTTTAGTATCAATCATTTTTCTTTTGCCCGATCATATAATTTTTTCATCCTTAATGTTGATGCTCTAATATACCTCACAACAGCTCTAACTCGATCAATAGACATAAAAACATGCTTAACACCTTTTTCTACGATGAGATTAATAACGTGTGCAACACATCTCATATGCATATATTTCCCGTTTGCAACATAAGTATTTCGATGATTCATTTTCTTTCTCAAATACTCAGTGTCAACATCATTAGCGGATGCCAATGTTAAAAAAGGCAAAAGGCGCACTAAGGCGATAGGGGTCTTATATCCGAGGCGAGAGGCGCACACCTTATTGAAGTAAGGCGCACCATGCATATTTTTTTCCATTTCCATACTGTCAACTCAAAACTCAAACAAGAAGAACAAACCAGCTTCATTTTTGTTGTCTTTGGAAGACTCAGAAGATGTTCTTTACATTAAACATGAAATGTAAACATCAAAGAGTTTTTATCATTAGCATTTGATTTATTAAGCACTTTTTTAAATCAATAAGTCGAGTGACCATTTTATTGAAACACAAATTTCACCAACTAGATAGCTCAAGAATGAGTTGTTTGAAAAGAACAAACCTGACCACTTTGCAAGATGCCATCACATTTGAATTTTGGACATGTAAAAGCTCATAATTTTGATTTCACCATATAATGACATGCTTATTCGGTGAAAATTTAGAACTTTAAAAAGGATTACAAGTTTAACAAAAGCTCATAATTTCATTAATTATCTTTTAACCTTCTAATCAAAAAGAGCAATGTTGTTTCATTTTAACAAAAGCTCATAATTTCATGCACTAGCAATTTCTTTATAAGTAAATAGTCAAAGTTAGGCAGCTAACTATATAATAATCTCAAAAGGATGTAAGATAATATGTCATCATCTTCTCCTGCCAAATTTTCCTCCATATCATCTCCATCAAATGAGTGGTAGCCTTCGTTGTCTTCCTCATGTTCATCGCCATCTTCTTGTCGCATAGGTTGACTTGAACTGCCATCTCTTCCTCCTTGTGTGCTCCCTCTTGATCTCAAATTGAATCGTTCTTCATGAACTCCGGCAGTAATGGCAACCTGTCCCCAAGTAAGACCATCCTCTTCGAATACAAACTCATCTTGAGCATCTTCCTCCATCCTTCCAGTCAACCATTCATTGCTTTCATCAATGTCTTTCAAAGCTATTGGGTCAATTTTATCTTGCAACTCATACCGTTGAAGCAATGCTCGGTTGTATTTGACATACACCAAATCATTTAGTCTGGATTGTGTGAGCCTATTTCTCTTTTTGGTATGAATATGTGAGACATCGAGATAAGTATATTTAGTTTTTAATTATCAGAATACCTCAATACCAAGAACTTAACATTGGTAATTAAATAACTTAGTTGACTGATATGACTTACTTGCTCAAAAGTGCTCCATTTTTGCTCACATCCTGATGCGCTACAAGTAAGGCTCAAAATTTTTATGGTAAATTGTTGCAAAGTAGTTGTTGAAGAACTATAACATGCCCAACAATCAGCTGCAACATTAAAAGTTAGATTTAGATAAATAAAAGTATAAAATATATCATACATATGATAGTTAAATTTTAATTACCTAGAGCCTTAGTATTTCTGTGTCTAATAGCCAATTGATTCCTAAATAGTTCATGTGCTTTCTTGTAAGCAGTGAGCTCCTCCATAATCTTGTCTTGCTTGTCGGGTGCATTGACCAACCTTAAGATACATGCATACAAGCCATCTACCACTTCTTCACATTCTTGAAGTTGAGGATTATCATAAAAGTATTCAGGATTAAGAAAGTGGGCAGCAGCATGTAAAAGGCGATGTAGCTGACATTCCTATCTCTTATCTATCATTTTAAACACTTCGGAGTACTTGGACTCATTTCCATTAAATGAAGCTGCAATAGCTTCTTTAGCACGATCCATAGCCTCATATATATATCCCATGACAGGTTTTTTCTCTCTCCATCCACCAATTTTAGTGCACGAACTAAAGGGCCACTTAATTTCAATGCATATACAATGCCATTCCAAAAGGAAGGCATCAAAATAGTATCGACAACTCTTTTTCCCCCAGGTTCCTTGGCTCATTTACTAGTTCTCCATTCTTGAGATGTAAACATCTTTCTTGAGTTGTCTTGTTGTTTGTGCATCGATGAAAGTGTGATAAAAGCAGTCGCAAATCTTGTCTTCGTTGGCCTTAGCAAGTTTCTTTGCTTGGTGAATTGTCTCATCATATTCAAAAGACCTGAGCGTTGATAAATGAAACTATTAATCTGAATTTCTCTTTTTAAGACTTTATCAATAACATGCATTGCTCCAATATCTTCAAGAATCAGATCAATACAATGTGCCGCACAAGGAGTCCAATACAAATGTAGATACTTTGCCATCAAGAGTGCACCGGCAGCCACAAAGTTGCTTCCATTATCTGTTACAACTTGTACAACATTGCTTTCACCTACTTCATCCACAATACTACTTAGTAGGCCATATAGCTTATCACCGATCTTTGAATAGCTTGATGCATCAACGAACTTTAAGAACGCGCATCAACGGACTTTAAGAACATGCTTCCATCCGTCCGACATAATAGAACATCTAGTTTTTGCCCATTCTTCTCTATGATTTACAAGTTGTAACAGATAATGGAAGCAACTTTGTGGCTGCCGTTGCACTCTTGATGGCAAAGTATATGCACTTGTATTGGACTTCTTGTGCGGCACATTGTATTGATCTGATTCTTGAAGATATTGGAGCAATGCATGTTATTGATAAAGTCTTAAAGAGGGAAATTCAGATTAATAGTTTCATTTATCAACGCCCAGGTCTTTTGAATATGATGAGACAATTCACCAAGCAAAGAAACTTGCTAAGGCCAGCGAAGACAAGATTTGCGACTGCTTTTATCACACTTTCATCGATGCACAAACAACAAGACAACTTAAGAAAGATGTTTACATCTCAAGAATGAAGAACTAGTAAATGGGCCAAGGAACCTGGGGGAAAAGAGTTGTCGATACTATTTTGATGCCTTCCTTTTGGAATGGCATTGTATATGCATTGAAATTAAGTGGCCCTTTAGTTCGTGCACTAAGATTGGTGGATGGAGAGAAAAAACCTGCCATGGCATACATATATGAGGCTATGGATCGTGCTAAAGAAGCTATTGCAGCTTCATTTAATGGAAATGAGTCCAAGTACTCCGAAGTGTTCGAAATGATAGATAATAGATGGGAATGTCAGCTACATCGCCCTTTACATGATGCTGCCCACTTTCTTAATCCTGAATACTTTTATGATAATCCTCAACTTCAAGAATGTGAAGAAGTGGTAGATGGCTTGTATGCATGTATCTTAAGGTTGGTCCATGCACCCGACAAGCAAGACAAGATTATGGAGGAGCTCACTGCTTACAAGAAAGCACATGGACTATTTGGGAATCAATTGGCTATTAGACACAGGAAGACTAAAGCTCCAGGTAATTAAAATTTAACTATCATATGTATGATATATTATATTCTATACTTTTATTTATCTAAATCTAACTTTTAATGTTGCAGCTGATTGGTGGGCATGTTATGGTTCTTCAACAACTACTTTGCAACAATTTGCCATAAAAATTTTGAGCCTTGTAGCGCATCATGATGTGAGCGAAAATGGAGCACTTTTGAGCAAGTAAGTCATATCAGTCAACTAAGTTATTTAATTACCGATGTTAAGTTCTTGGTATTGAGGTATTCTGATAATTAAAAACTAAATATACTTTTCTCGATGTCTCACAGATTCATACCAAAAAGAGAAATAGGCTCACACAATCCAAACTAAATGATTTAGTGTATGTCAAATACAACTGATCATTGCTTCAACGGTATGAGTTGCGAGATAAAATTGGCCCAATAGCTTTGAAAGACATTGATGAAAGCAATGAATGGTTGACTGGAAGGACGAAGGAAGATGCTCAAGATGAGTTTGTATTCGAAAAGGATGGTCTTACTTGGGGACATGTTGCCATTGCGGCCGGAGTTCATGAAGAACGATTCAATTTGAGATCAAAAGGGGGCACACAAGGAGGAAGAGATGGCAGTTCAAGTCAACCCATGCGACAAGAAGATAAAGATTGCGATGAACATGAGGAAGACAACGAAGGCTACCACTCATTTGATGGAGATGATATGAAGGAAAATTTGGCAGGAGAAGATGATTACATATGATGCCATATTATCTTACATCCTTTTGAGATTATTATATAGTTAGTTGTCTAGCTTTGACTATTTACTTATAAAAAAATTGCTAGTGCATGAAATTATGAGCTTTTGTTAAAATGAAACAATATTGCTCTTTTTGATTAGAAGGTTAAAAGGTAATTAATGAAATTATGAGCTTTTGTTGAACTTGTAATCCCTTTTAAAGTTCTAAATCTTCACCGAATAAGCATGTCATTATATGGTGAAATCAAAATTATGAGCTTTTGCATGTCCAAAATCCAAATGTGATGGTATCTTGCAAAGTGGTCAGATTTGTTCTTTTCAAACAACTCATTCTTGAGCTATCTAATTGGTGAAATTTGTGTTTCAATAAAATGGTCATTCGACTTATTGATTTAAAAAAAAAGTGCTTAGTAAATCAAATGCTAATGATAAATACTCTTTGACGTTTACATTTCAGGTTTAATGTAAAGAACATCTTCTGAGTCTTCCAAAGACAACAAAAATGAAGCTGGTTTGCTCTTCTTGCTTGAGTTTTGAGTTGACAGTATAAAAATGGAAAAAAAAATATGCATGGTGCGCCTTACTTTAATAAGGTGTGCGCCTCTTGCCTCTTGCCTCTCGCCTCGGATATAAGACCCCTATCGACTTAGTGCGCCTTTTGCTTTTTTTAACACTGAGTTAGAAGAATTTAGAGAACCTAAATAAATTGAATCACTGGCACATATCCATGGAAAACTTCAAAACAGATTAAATATTATCTAGATATATAATAGAAACTTATTTTTATAAGGAAAGAAAAAGCCATTTGATAAACTTCTGTTTTTTCATTCTATTCCTCAATTCCTTTTTTCTGCATTAGAGCATATATCATCTTAAGTTTACAGAAAAATAGGTACAACACCTAATGATTGAGTAATAATGATTACTATGAATAAAACAATTTAATAAAAAAATATAAAACCTTTTTGTTTAATCCAGTATATAACCTTTTAAGTGACTTAATGAGTTAATGGAGTAAAAATGCATGAACATAGCAAGGTTACCAAACTATATACGGAAGAATAGATAAAGAAGCATTGATAGCCTCCAACAACATGAATTTTAATGGTTCTTATTCTTCAAAACTAAACATCTAGCTTCAAAAAGGCATGACAAGGTCTGATCTTTCTCCACATTGAAATCAAAATTCATAAAATATCTATGAAAAGTAAAGTATCAAATTGAAACATTCTTATCGTAAACAAACAGACAAAATATATGTAGCAGATATTATGTTGTTGAAAACAATATACAATAATTTCAAGCTAACATAAACAACATACCTTGAACTTTGAAGACTCTTCGACGAATCAGTGTGTCGTGTGAGGCTCAAGCTTGGAATTGGAACTTTGATGCAGTAAAAACCAGAAAGGTTATTTGAAGTTTTAGGTTTAGGTCTATAAAGAATTGGGGATTTGGAGGAAGGGTAAACGATAGCTACTAGAGAAGAAGGAACAAGGAAGGGAAATATTTATGGGATATATTTATTCTTTAAAACGCACCGTATAATTAAAGGAGGGTATTTTCAATTTTTCAGTTTTCCAAAATTTTAAAATTTGAACTCAACTCGTATAATTAAATTATGAATAATCAAAATGCACTTCAAAAAATAATACCCTCTAAGACAAGTCTCAATCCAACTGTCAATCAAGTAATATATAAAATAATCTATTTAAATTGCACCCTGCATATTTTCATACTAGCGAAATTATTAATTGGATTCTAAATCGTATCTTTTCAAAATCACCTTTTCAATGTACACTATTAAAATATCACTAAAAATCATCATTGTTTATTCTTAAGCATAATTTTGAAAATGTTCATTGTTAGAAATGCACACTCACATGTTGATCACTGTAACCGTGTAAATTATTGTGGGAATCACCAATATTTTATAAAGTTATATGGTCATAAGGGTAATTTACCCATTTTTCAAAAAATAAATCTAATCTCCTATAATCTAAATATAGTTAGCTGGAGTAAGTTTGAAAATTCTTTGTAAATTTCATAAAAATAATTAGAAAGTTATCTATACATAGTTGTAAGTACGATTCACTCTAGTTTTATTTAAAATACACGGTGATCGATTTCGACATGTATTTAAAAAAATGAATATTTGAATGTTAAAATATCATAAAAATTTGAAAGAAGATTTCTTAGAAAACAATTTTTGCAGTGATTTTGAAAAAAAAATAAAAAAATTCTACAAGATAAATCAAGAAGTGAGTCTTATATTTCTATAACCCTAGTTAAGTCTAGATTCATTTAAAACGAACGGTTCCTGATTTCGAATTATATATTATGAGTTATTAATTTTTGAGTCAGCAAAGATCAGAATAAAAAATTACAGACAGTTATTAAAAACAACAATGACGTTGACTTCAGAAGTTCGCCATAAATCGTATGAGTAAAATTAGAAGAGGTGATTTAATTGGTTAGAATGATTATAGAATCTAGTTTCTTTTAGAACAAACGGGTCATGATTTGAAACTGTAGATTATTAGTTACATATTATCTTTTAAAGTAGTGCACGCTCTCATGTTTCAATAGTTAATATTTTAGTCATGTTTTATATTTTGAAATGGTTTGCTTTGTTGTTGGTAAATTTTAAATTTATCATTTATGTTTCTAATTTTGGAGATTTATTGTTAAGTATTTTTAATATATATTAATATTTGTTTATTTTTTGGGTACGAGATTAATCAAAAACCGCGGAAATCCGTAAAGTATGGATATGAAGACAAAACCCTCCGAAACATTTAATGAGAATTCTCCAAAATCATACCCATAAATATTGGGAAATGAGTGAAGAATACATAATCATCCCCGCTCCGCCCCATTGCCACCCCTAATTGTACATCTAGGTGAAAATGTTGCAACTCGTTAGGATGTCGACATTTCTCTTTGAGTAGATAAATCTTTAGGATAATTTTGCAAACAAGAAGACATGTCCTATGAATATCAAAGGAATTAAATGAGTCCTTAGGATCTAATGCTTAACTTTGTAAAAGAAGGTCAATTATTTGTTCATCAAATCTATTCTGTAGTTGTGAATCAATTGCAACTAAAAACAAATAAACTTGATAATGATACTCTTATATTATGTTAATAGGAATACGAGATCAATCTTTACTAATAGTGTAAGCAATTGTCATATCCAAGATTTTAAAACAATTTTTCTCAAAAAAGATGTCACCTCCATCAATAAATCATCCCATCCATTGTCTCTAAAGTTCTAGATCAATTTTTTTTGTCGTAGAAACAAGACCCGTGTCGTTCACAATATCTTGAGGGCGACATTGTAAAGCTTGATAAAGATTGTCACTTAATCCCAACAGCCTCCTCATTAGGTGCAAGAGAAAAAAAAATTTAAATATTGTAACGTGTCAAAGGATACATCTTCACAAAAAGCACGATTTACCTCTTCAATAAAAGTTTGGAGTACTTCACATGTGGGATTATATAACCTGAGCAAACTAGTGACAGTTCAAATGAGATGACCATCTAGTGTCACCAGCACATTGTAAGCTGCCAATTTGATTCAATTATATTCCAGTTTCAATCTTATCATCATTATCTATATTTTATGGCATAATGTCAAAAATGGCCCTAATGTTTATAGAATAGTCGTTTTGGCCTTATATTCTTTTTAAAACAACTTAACCCTCAACATTTCATTTTGGGTCAAAATGACCTTTCTGCGGATAAAAATTGTTAGTCAACTAGCGGTAAATGGCTCGAAATGATGTGAAAAACTTACATGATAATGCACATCACAATAGCAGTGTCATATAAGCAAATATTTTGACTTTACAAAATAACACATCAGTCAAAAAATAATGTTATAAAATTATATAAATTTTTTTTCTTCTAACGCGTCATTTCAAGTTGTTTATTTACAGTTGACTAACAGTTTTTATTAACGAATGAGCCATTTTAACAAAAAAATAAATACTACGGGCTAAA
This sequence comes from Hibiscus tridactylites, assembly GCA_958450335.1. NCBI lineage: Eukaryota > Viridiplantae > Streptophyta > Magnoliopsida > Malvales > Malvaceae > Hibiscus > Hibiscus tridactylites. Next base: position 22,522,026 of record OY288268.1, on the reverse strand, counting down.
TTACTTTAAAATATAGGGTATTTCTTTTTGACATTATACCTATTTTTATTGATTTAAAACTATTGAGCTTGTTGCAACTCATCATGACATTTGAAAGATGTATCCACAAGATTAATAATGATCGCCAACTTAGTGCATAATTACTTTATGGGAATCACTTTTCTGGTAGCTACAACCAAGGCTAATTGAAGCATATTTGAAAAACAATAAACATAGTATGCATAAGGTGAATCTTTCAACAACAAAGCTTTTCACCCATTAAAATTTTCCTTTCATATTTGACTCCGCATCATATCCTTGACCATGATTATTATTCACATTTAAATTATGATAAGTTAAAATTTGATATAATGCTTGCTGCAAGGTTATTGATGCAATTTTTTTCACATAATCAAAATCAAAAACACGTTCTTCCTAGGGATGGCCATTTGACCTATATTCAATAAGTTCCGACCCAACTCGATCTTATAGGGTCAGGTTTTTTAAAGAAAATTTTGGGTTGAGTTTGGGTTTGATTTTTTGAGGATGAGGTCGGGTTGGGTTTGGGTTTGGGTTTAAAGTGAAAAATACCCTACACAATCCAACCCGGTTTAATTTTATTATTTTTATTATAAATATTTAGGTATAATTGTGTTGAGTGGATCGAATTAAACGATATTGCCAAGAGAGGGGTGAATTGACACTTTAAAAATGAAGAGAGCAAAATGAACAATTAAAAATGATAGGCAATGCAGTTATAGTGGTTCAAGCTTCTAAACAAACTCTACATTCACTACCTTAGCTCCCACTAAAGATTTTCAACTAACTCTCCACTAATTTGTTCTTCCCCTTTTCTAGGCTAAGGAGGCAACCTTTACAAATGTTCAATATTTCTACCCAAAGATTAAACACTTTACAAAGAAGATGTTGGCTATTACAATTGATCTCTCACAAGATAAATATAGACCAAATGGATTACAAACACTTCCTAAACTCACAAATTTGATTTACACTAAGAACTCTAAGAGTTGGGTACAATAATTTGACAATAAGTGTTTATGGTTTGGATTTAATTGCTTGGATGTTGCTTTGAGGTTCAATAGTAGTTGATCGTGCTTTTGAGACTTGCGTTTATACTTTCTCATTGATTTCTAGTCGTTTGGGTGATTGAGATCATCAATAGAACCATTGTGGCTCTCTCTTCCCTCCATAAATGATATTCTACAATAACCCGTATCAGAACACATGGCCTTGTATCGAAACGGACACTAAAAAAAGAATGAGCCATTGTGTGTAAAAAGGGAACCGTATCGAAACAGTTATAGGCCGTATCGAAACAGTTTGAAATTGTAAAAGACTCGTATCGAAACACCAAAAAGGTGTATCAAAACGTTTTGAAACTATAAAATGGTGTTTTGAAACACCAAAGAGGTGTATCGAAACAAGTAACCAATTTTAAAAAATTCAGTTCCGACAAGTAACAGCTAGTTCATTTAATTTTTTTGGAAATACTTAACCCCTGTATCAAAACAGGTATAAGTCGTTTTCGAAAGGACACTTAAAAAATAAAAGCCCAGATGAAGGTTGTATCGAAACGGGCTTGCCTGTTTTGAAACCCTTGTCTCGAAACAGATTAGTCCGTATCGGAACGGACGTTTCTAGTGGCAAACTGTGTCGAAATACTTTAGGGGTGTTTCGGAAGGCCTGGGCAATTTTGAGTATTTTGGCTTTGAAACACTTAGAAAATTTTATGGGGTTTAAGTTTTGACTTCAAAACATTTTAAGTCTAAAATTTACTTGTCAAATGCGAGTCTTTTGAGTACTTAAAATTTTATTTACTTTACAATTTGGTCCTTAGATTATTTAGTATATCAAAATCAAACATTGGGTTTACAATCTCTTTTTTTTATATAACAAAACTAAAATAAATTTTTAAGTAAACTACTCCTAAATTAAAGTTAGGTTTTGAAAAAGATTTTAAAAATTTAGCTTAACCCTCTTCTCCCCCGTTTTGTTAGATTAAAATCAATGAATGAATAAATAATATAAAGTAATATAACACAAGACAAAGCATAATTAAAACAACATAAATGCATTAAGCATAATAAACCAAAGCAAAAGTTTCAAAATGTCCAAACATAATACTTAAAAGATAATAGATCAAAGCATAGGTCTTAAAACAAAACATAGATGAGTGCATCAATAGGGAAATCCTAAACTAGATGATATGCAATAAGATGCAAAGATCTAAGGCTCATCGTCATCTTCATCTTCATCATTGGCGGTGCTACTTCGAAATTGTCTCCACTCGCCATAGAAATTGGTAAAAGACATGTCCATTGATGCTTGTTGATTTTCAACTGGAGTAAGTCAATTCTCATCACTTTGGACACATACCTCCAAGGAAGTGAAGCGAGTGTCATAGTGGCAAAATCGGAGTCCATATGGGTTCTCAAGCCATTGAATTGCTCGGTGAGAAAAGTCATGAGAGCTTCATTTTTTGGTGGAGCAACTTGAGGTTGAGGTTCAGGGGCCGCAACTTGAAGAGGATGTTCAACACAAATCCACTCTTCATCAATGAAATGAAACTTGCAACGGAGAAGAGTGCGCTCATCGATGGGATCCTTGAGAGATTCTGGAAAGACAAGAGAGCAATCGATCCCCAACTTTGACAACAAGTAACTCAAGGCGGTGCCATAAGTGAAGAAAGTGACAAGATCTGAGTTGTGATTTTGAACAAGATGCACCATCTCGGCAAATATGATTTGGCAAAGATTTGGTCGACGTTCCCTACGAAAGCAACGAATCCAAAAATCGTCGACTTTCTGAATGTGGGAGAACTTTCCTCTGGAAGGACGAAACCACCACGAGACCATGAGATGAAGGATACGATCATGAGCATCAAGAACTGTGACGGAGCCACTGAGAGTATGTCCCAATGAGTTTTCATTCGAAATACTCTCATCTTCAAACCTAAAAACATTGACCAAGGTTTGGGGGTCAACCCAAAACTTCTTTCCCATGAGGTAGGATTCAATGGCTATCACTTGAGAATGATCGGCATTGGAGATACATCGGGCATTGGCATAAAAGAGAAGAGCCATGTTACGGTACAAAGTACTGAGTAAGCCCAAAAAGGATAAGAAATTTCAACGCCTTAATAAGTGGAGATAGCGTAATTGAAATCGTTCGGAATCTAAAAAGGGTATAAAGACAACACGCTCACGACGGATTGCATGATATTGAAAGAGCTAGAAGTTGGTATGGACGTCTTTGTTTCGAAGACTCCTTTGATATATTAGAGTAAGGTTGGACAAGAGGAATCATCATCGATGTTAGAACTTCCACTAGCCTCATCGATTCGTACTATCTTCCTAGAACCCATATTCGAAATTTGGAAATAAATCAAGACACAAAAATACATGTATGTGTAAATCAACCAAATTTAATCCAATAGGCAATCCAATAGTCAAAGTGTTGATAAAAAAACTATAATATAGGTTAAAAACATATATAAATATAAAATAAATTGTTGGTAAAAAGAATTTAGAAAAATAATAAAGAAAAATATACTATATAAATTTTATATTCGAACAAAAATATTTCGAGTTTTAAAGATTTTTTGCAAAAACTTCAAAACCCATACTATAAGAATATATTCTATACAAAAATTGAGCAAAAACATTAAAGAAAATCAAACAAAAATTTAAAAAGAAAGGGGTTTATACCTTGATATAGGAAAATGGATGAATGAGGGATGATTAATGCATTGAATTGCTTGCAAAGCTTTAGCCTTGATGTGTAGATTGAAAACCCTCAAAGAAGTTTAGGTTTTGATGTGAAAAATCAAGAGATTTGAGGAGTTTAAATGGGGGTTTTCGGCTAGGGTTTGAGAGAAAAAGAGAGTTTGTGTTTTAATTAAAGTTGGATACTCATTTAAGGCTATTTAAAACAATCTGCGCAAACGCGTATCGATATGCCACTTGGCTTATCAGAACGGGGGTATAGAAACGTATACGAGCCGTTTCGGTACGAGACTTGTTTCAATTCAGGTAGACCCTATTTCAGAACAACACCGAGAATCTGTATCGAAACGCAAAGAGCTCGTTTCGATACGACCAATTACAATAACCAACTTAGATCGATCCCGTATCAAAATAGATACACCTGTTTCGATACACCTTTGCCATAAAATGCATTTGGGGCAGTTTTAAGTCCAAAAGGCCAACTTAGATCGAGCCTAGATGCATGTAAATGATATATGATCATGTTATATGAACTAAAACAATTGCATTCCCCCTAACAAAAAACATGGATGCAAAAGGAGGCAAATCAACACAAGCATGAGCATCAAATAATTTCAATCCCATTTTTGGTCATTTGGGACCTAAAAGAGTCGAGGAAGGCTGGTTAAACCTAACTCTCTCCTAAGGGTCCAAAAATGTTCTTTATCTAAAGGTTTGGTAAATATATTCGCTAATTGGTTCAAGGTATCAACATATTCTAGAACTACATCATTTTTCAAGACATGATCTCTAATGAAATGATGTCTAATTTCTATATGTTTGGTTCCTAGAGTGTTGGATTGTAACATCCACTTTTTTGTCCTAGAATTTAATTCATAAAATTAAATTATTAATTTATTCTTAGAAAGCAACTAAGTTTATGATTAAGTGAATTATTCAATTTAGTCCTTGAATTTCCTTTAATTGGGCAATTATTGACCCAACTCGAATTAAAGAGAATTAGGCTTGCGGATTGAGGAATAGAGTCAAGTTGATAATGTAGTTGAAGGTAAATTAATAGTAACAAGATCAAAGTAATAAAATTAGAGGAATTAAAAGTAATTAGAAAGGGGATACATTTCCCTAGTGGAAATCAGATCAAAATGAAAGAAAGAAAAAGTTGGTAAAAGAAATTGGTGACTAGTTTAAAAAGAAAATAAAGCTTAAAATTTGCATGTTAAAAACTATTATTCCTTGGGGCTGCCCTTAGTAAAAAGCTTATAATAGACATGTTAAGAAGGACAATTAAGTAAAAACAAATCCCATCAAATCCCCCAAATTAAGAAAGTGTTTCTCTCCATCATTTCCTCTTCCTTGTTGCCGTGTGACTTGAGAGAGAAGGGAGAGGAGAAAAGCTTGCAAAATTTGAGAATTTGAGCTCAAATGGAGAAGGAAATGGTTTGCATGTTGAAGGATTTAAACTAGGAATAAGAAGAGTTAACTAGAGCTAGCAATTCAAAGAAGTAAGTTTCCATTCCTTCTTTTAGTTGTTCGAATAAGTGGAAAAAAACCATGCATGCAAGTTTAAAATTGGTTTAAACATGAAATTGTTAGAGTCTTGGTGATTATGATGAGTTGAGCTAATGAAGTCCTTGAAAAATTGTTTGTGAAGTGGTGAATTGATTCAAAAGAGGGATGTTTTGAGATAGATTGAAAGTTCGTGATTATTGAAAAATTGAAATAGATAGGGACTAAACTAGAAAATTCCTATTAGGACAAGGTTGTAGAGAAATGAGAATTTTATAAGTAAATAGTCTTGGTTTGCTGGAAAAATGAATTAGAATAAGGAAATTCCGATTAGAACCAACATTGGACATGCATTCGAAAACAATGGAATTATGGACTGATTTGGAAATTTAGTAAAATTGAGGACATGTCTGTTGATAATAAGTATTAATATGGACTTAAAGATCATGTAAAAACTTCAAGTTAAACACCATAAAGCTACCACTTTTAATCAAATCCACTAAAAACTCAATTTTTAAAACCTTGATGAAAATGAAAACTACTTGTACTTTTGAAGAGAGGAAGTTGAGGACAAGTCGAAAACGAAATTACCTTTCAAAACCGAGTTGAAATGAGGAAGCAAAGTGATGGAATAGTGGAAGGGGTTGAGAGCTTCTTTGGTCGTGGGTTTTTTTTTAGAAGAGAATGAGTAGTGAAATTATTTTAGTAAAGGGGAATTTAAATTAAAAGTTGAGTTATTTACAAGATTGCCATTAATGAATGGCTATTTCCCCTTTTCTTTAAAATCCATCCAAATTGAATTTCATTTCAATTTAGTCCAATCATAAAATGTTTGTTTTTGAAACCCGAGGCCCAAAAGATTATTTTAATTATAAAACCGAACCCAAAATAATATTAAAATATTATTTTCACCCGACCCCAAAACTCGTGTGTTACAGATAACAACTGTGGAAGCTTATCCTATAAATTACTTAGAAGTGTCTCTTAAGTTTTTCCTATATCATCCCTCAAGCCCTTTATATCATGAATGACTTGTTCTTGAAATTTCTCTAGCTTCTAGAGTCTCTCTTCCATTTTTCTAGCCTTGAATCACGTGTAGTGAGGATGATTGATTTGATCGTCCTTCGTTTCCAATATCACTGATATTGAACCCCTATGGATTAGTGTTTTATTTAATGTTAATGCATATGAAATACATATTGTATAAATGTAATGTGTAATAATGAATGCAACTAGGTGTTGGTTAGAAAATTAATAAGATAGAAGAATATTCACGCAAGCCAAAAAAACTTTATTAAACATCTAAAAAAATCCATCGTCTGAAAGATCCTAAAACATAAAGAAAATAAAGTGGGAAAAAACAATCATCCACCTAAATGACAAAATATATCCTAAAAAACTCATCAATCAAAAACAAAAAATTTAACGCCACACTTGGCGATACGATTTAGCTTCATTTCCCAACTTCTTGACTTTTCCTAGGAACTCCATCCATTCTTCTGCAAAGTGTGTCGAGGGGTTGATCCAGAACTTCAGGCACTCAGCTTCCTCGGCCAAATTGGTGATGCGCTCTGCTACCTTTCGGATCTGAGTAAGGGCTTCCCTCATTAAGTCTTCTCTCACCTTGATATCTCCCCTTGCAAACTGAAGTCGCAGGTCCCATTGTTCCTCGCTAAGTTTAGAATCCCTTTGAATATTATCTATCAAGTATCTATGTTATTGCAGTGAATCCTCTAATGTTGTCACCAACTCCTTCAAATTCTCATTTTCAACTTGCGCCTTTTCAAGCTCAATCATTGAGTCTTGTTGTTGATAGATTTGAAGAATTCCCTACAGAGATGATAGATGTTCCTGCAATTCTTGATTTTGAGCATGACTAGCCAGCAAATCATTAAGGTTTGATGTATTTTTCTGTTGGGTTGCTTACAAATTAGCTGTAAGTTCTTCCACTCTCTTTTCTTTGGCTTTCAATAACTTCATATAGTGTTTCGTATCATTCTCCCGATCACAAAGCTCGTGCTCCCATTCTTGTGGAGTTTTGTGCAAGTTGACATTCCTTATCTTATCTTGAAGCCCCTTATAGTCCCCTTATAGGTCTTTAAAATCTGCACTCACAATGTTCAACTATTTCTCGAACCCCTTTGATTGATTTTCAAAATACGTAGCATTGTAGTCGAGTTCTTCGTTTCTGGCTTCCAGCTCAACGATTTTTTTATTCATCGCCTTCTTCTCCTCCTCACATTCATGCCTAACAATCTCAGCTTCAACCGGTATTTCTCTAAATTGTTCCTCTAAAGTTGGAGCATTCCCTTGGCTAGGTGGTGGGATGTTGCAATTTTCCTCCTAGCTTTCCAAACTTGATAATATGAAGTAAGCTTCAGAGGTGCTAGTCTAGCCTTATATGGATGAGCCCAAGCCTTGCAAAACTCAATAATTTGCTTCTTAGTTTTTTTGCCTTCAAAGGAAAACTCACAAAACCCTAATCTCCTTGTCGTTGGAACAAACTAAAATGACACGTATTGTCTTGATACTAATAAATAAGCATATCCAGTCGCACCCCAAATCCCAAGAAGAGAGACCCAATCGAAAACACCACACCTATATAAAATGTAAGTGTGGTACAACCAGTAAACCCGTTAATTAATGTCCTCTAGTTTCAAATCTCACAAGACTGATTCCTATTTTTCTGATGTGCTTTCTTTTTTTTACCCTTCTCCCGAAAACTCTCGTAATGGTGAATATTGTGGAGTATGCACGTGGATGGTCGACTTCCCCTTTTCCCCCAAGTGATTGGCATCCATACGGTGAGGAGTTGCACACATCCTAGAAAATACACACCTTCATGCTTTTTGAGGACATTGAGGGATCGAAAGGTTTCCGCCAAGATAGCTGGAGCTGGATTAATGCCTACCTCAAGCTCCCCAAATAAATCTATCATTGATGCTTCAATATGTTCGGCTACTTTAGGAAAAAAATGATCAAGCCATAAATCCCTAAGGCAAAGAAGTTGACCTGCATTCTTGGATCGGGATGAGAATGGATCAACCCTTGAAGTTTATCCCAGGCAATAGCTTTGCTTCCTCCTTTACCCTGAAACTAAGCTTCAACCCACGACATGCTAGTCCCTGTCAAGGTCACAAGCTTCTCTTTGTAAGTTGTAGGCTGAGCCCCCTTTACATAAATTTCAAACTCATGCACCTCTCTTAAATGAAGCAATGCAACATACTCTTCTATCTTTGGGGTCATGTCTTCCCCATTGAACGTGAAGCAGTTGTATAAAGGGTTCCAGAATTGCGCCATAGCCCGTATCAGTCCCTTTTCTACGTGTACCCGCAGCAAGTAGGCTATGTCTCCATACGCATCGTACAACATCTGTCTCTTATCAGATCTCCACTGGTCACATATCTCTGCTAACTCCCGAGTGTTATTTTGCTTAAGCTGAAGGTGAATATAACCTGAGAATTGTTCATCTAGTCTTTCTAATATGATATCGCCTCTTCTTCTTTGGGTATTTTCTGACCATTTTTGAACATCATCGTTTTTCTCTGATAAGCACTAAACTCTTTTAGTCATAGCGAAGATTTTTCTATCAAATCAATTAAATAACCAAAACCTCTCCTATGATGATGATGCATATGTACATAAAACAATAAACAACACAAGAAAATTTGGTTAGTGTCACATAAATATAATAAATAATCAGATACTACAAAAAACATAATATAAAGAGCAAGAAAGAAAAAAAACAAAACACATGCTCATATATCAATGGGTAACACACTAAGGTTTGAGTTCAGCATGGCTCAAACAGGGGTGGGTTTCTACAGTTTGTTTTATGGGGTTACGGTTCTAGACAGAGTAAACTAATTGTCCTCATTGACGCTTGCTAAGGCTAGTAAAGTCTCTGGTCCTCCCCCATTATAGGTTCTCATGACCAAGTTCAACTCGATGGGATACACTTCCCTATGACCATACGGAGGTTACCCTCACGAAGCCATAGATCATATGCATCCTGAAGGCGACTACTATCCCATACGGAGGCTAACCTTATGAAGGAGCAACATTTTGCCCCCACTTAAACGGGACCGAGCTCGGGTAGAAAGCTCATGGAATGATGCAACACAACATGTACCCCTTTTTGTGTAGCCTGACTCTCTTGAATTGTCCCCAGCGGAGTCGTTAAGCTATCGATGACGTTTTTTGTCCGGGCCGAAATTGGTTGGGCCTTTAAAGGCTCTTCGTGGTTTGGAGTCGCCATCGATCATTTTGGATTGGGTACGACCGAAAACCTGTAAAACTGGTCTGCGTTTTAAACTGGAGTCAGGTTGGGCTCAGGATTCGGTTACGTGTGGGGAAGGTTATAGCACCCCCACAACGCCCAAAATTGGTACCTATAGGGGTTGTGTTGTCTAAAAGGCTTCAAAGATAGGGTTAATAGTAGCACTATTATAAATGACGAAAATATGAAAATAATTGAATAAATCAACAAACAAAATTAAACATGCCAAAAAATGACATAAAAACAAATGGAAAATTAATATTTTAATCAAAAGTCATAACCTTAAGTCAAATCATATTTAATCTCAAATTAGGCTAATTATTAGTCAAACATAAAAAACTGAATCACATTATTCACACGATTTTAAGATTATCCAATCATTTAACTCAATTTCAAGTCCAATTAAATAATTAATCGTCCATTTTAAACGGAAAAAATTAATCAAAATAACCAAAGTGAATTACATACTAAATTGAGCTAAAATGAAACTTATTATCTAATCATCTAACTAATTATGAGAATTAAAGGCCTAATTAAAAGAATCTAAATATTAGAGCTCATACTAAAAATAAACTTACTAAACCTAAAATCTAAAAGAGTCTAAATAAAGAAAGGACCTAAAGAATAATTTTCCCGTAAAACCTAAATTGAAATCGGTGCAGGAGATATTAAAAAAGGTTTTTATGCATTAATTAATGGCTATCTAAGTAGATTTTTTATTTCATTTTAACCTTTTTTTTAAGAAACAAAGCGACACTGCTTGTCACTTTTTTTTTTTTGCATTTTTCTTTTACCACCGTCGTCGTCGATCTAGTTCCGGAGACGGCAAAAAAACAAAAAAACACTTTTTTATTAATATTTTTAACTTTAAACCCAGATCCATAAAGTTTTTAAGGAAACTAACATCCATAAAGACATAAGATTTTTTTTTTTTTGCAGCTGGGGGATAACAATTGTTACCTTTCTTAGTGGGTGAGTAACCTTGAAGGATAAACTTGAATGATCATGGATCTAACTTAGAGTTATGTTGTTGATGAATTTGAACAAAGGAGGAACAACTGAAAATTGCTAGTGGACAGTCACACGACAAGTTTGAAACAAGGAAATTGTTCAAGAAAGACATCCCTTTGGTGACTTAAATTGAAGTGTTCGACTACACATCCTACTAATGAGATGAGTAGTAGTAAGGATAGCTTCCTACAAAAGTATTTAGTAACATAAGAAGAAAACAAAATAGATCTGGTAACTTCTAAAATATGCATTTTTTTTTCTACGGACTCATTTTGTTGAGGACTATTAACACAAGAGCTAATATGATTTATTCTATTTTCTCTAAAATATGTTCCTAAATTGTTTGAGAAGTATTCATTCTCATTATTAGTTTTAAAGATTTAAACTTTAATTTGAAATCGATTTTCTCATGCTATGAAAATTTTTAAAGATCAGTATGATTTTCCGATAGAGGTTCAAATTGTTCTACTGTGGTCAATATAAAGGTTGCAAACCATTTAGATTCACTTACTTTTTAACCTTAGAATGATCCCAAATATCTCTATGGATGATGAAAAAAAAAAGATGAGATAGTTTATAAGTAGATGGAGAGTATTTGGTTCCTTGATGTTTGGCAAATTGGCAAATATCACAATTGAAAAACTTGACATTTTTATTGATAAATAATTTTAGGTAAATCTTGGAAAGATAGAAGAAATTATGATGTTCTAGCCTAAAATGCAATAACATATTCTCACTCGAAATGTGGTCTGATCTTGTGGAGTAGGCTTGTTTTTGTCGAGATAGAGAGCGTTTGAAGGATGTAGAGGTCACCATAAAACTTAACATTACCAATCGTCCTCCCTAAATCAACTACATGAAATTCATAAGCATTTAAATCAAATTTAGTGCAACACACCAAGTCGTGAGACAATTTACTAACAAATAATAAATTGCAGGCAAAGTGTGGAACATAAAATATTGATTTTAATTCAATGTCCTGATTGAATTGATTTGTTTCACTTCCTTCAATGACTACCTTTGCAATAAGTTATTTTACTTCTTCAACCCGATACTCGCTGAAGTGGCCACTAATTCTATCTCAATATTGAATAATTGTACATTGTTCTTGGAATCAGAGTATGTTTCCTTGGTTGCATTCCATATTTTTGATGTTGTAGTGTACAACATAAAATTCCTTCCAACTTCTGGAGTAATTGAGTTGTTAAGCCAAGATATTATCATGTGATTCTTGCTCAGCAAAGTCGTGTACAACATAAAATTCTTTCCAACTTCTGGAGTAATATGTTTCCTACCTTTTTTTATTCACAATGGAAACAGAGAAAATTTTAAGTTTTTTCATATATTTTAAAGATTATAATGTGATTATTAAATAGTATATGCTCATTAGTATTAGTCCTTTGATAATACACACACTATACCAACAAATTGCTCGAACCCGAACCACTTGATAGGTTTCTTTTTCAATTTTATTTTTCTTTAATATGCCTAATGGCGGTTTAATTATCATAAGGCTTAAATATACATTTGGTACCTAAACTATGCATTTTTTCCCAAGATGGTACCTATAGAATTTTTCTCACAAGTTGGTACATGAACTAGGTGCATTCTCTCGTGTTAAGACCTAAAGATTTTTTGCTCCCGGATTGATACTTGAACTAGGCATCCTCTCTCAGGTTGGTACCAAAACTTATACATTCTATCATTTTAGTCATAATTTGAAACAATTCAATAAATTTGACTATATTTAAAAAATTCTATCAATTTATTTTTAATTATTCTCATAAATTGTTTTTTATTCTCCTAAAATGTTATATTACTTTATGATATAATAAAAGTTTAAAACTAACTTGTTAATTTATGGTAGAATTCAATTATCCAATTGTTATTTTGATCTGGTGGATTCGCCTGGTTTGACAGTATCGCAAAAAATAACTAGATAGGTGGAGTTTCTAAATATAAAGGGTTAAATTTATTTAACTATTTTAAATTAAGACCAAATTGATAGAATATATAAGTAATGGGGTCTAGAACAGTTAATAAACGTACTGAATAGTGGATGGAATTAAAGTTTAGGTACAAACTTGGGAACAAAAATTCTTTATATACCAACTTGAAAGCAATTGCATAGTTCAAGCATTAACTTGGGAGCATAAATTCTTTTGGTACTGACTTGAGAGTAAATTCTTTAAATACCAACTTGAGAGAAAATATTTAATTCATGTATCAAATATATACTTAAACCTTATCATAATAATATGTTAAATTCCATAAATAAAAGCATGGTTTAAATTGTAATTTAATTCATCATTAATCGCCATATAACCTAATTAAATTTTCCTTTTAATTCCTCAAATTTTATAACCGAAACCACATAAAGAATAATAAGAAAAGGATGGGTACGACGGATTTTCTCTTCGCTAAGCAATCACCTTGCGGAGATGATTGGTAGGGCATGGGAGGTGAGGTTTTCATGGGTACGGCGGGAAGTGAACAAGGTTGCGGATAAGCTTGCACGGGTGGCGGGGAACTTGCCGATGGAGTACTATAGGTTCCTGGAGCCGCCGATAGAGGTTGTTGATCCTCTTCTTGATGATTGGGGTGATGTTTTGTTTGTGCTCTTAGGGGCTTTGTTTGTTTGGTTTATTGATTAGTATTTTATGTCTCCCGTGTATCGATTACCATGAGCACTCTTTTTCCTCCATTAGGTTTAGGGAGGTTTTTTAACGAGGCTCGTGGTTGTCGCCCTTTTACTCAAAAAAAAAAAGAAAAGGATGGGCCGCCTAAAAGATTTGAATAAATTATCACAAGTCCTTGAACTTTGACATTTTCCAAATTTAACCCTTAGATTTGAATTTCTTCTAATTTAATCCCATATTACTTACCAAAAGTTCCAACCCCATTTTGGGGTGTTACGTGTTTTTGTGAGGGCATGAAATGGCACGTGGGAGATGACTCCTAAATAAGAAAAATTATTATATGGGTCTGGCTCACTACGTCATTTGTGGTCTCATCTAATGAAAACTTTTCATTTTATTTTTTTCAAGGTAAATTTTTATCTCTTTCTTACATGTAATTAAGGAGTGATTGATTACTTAAAAATTACGTTAAAATAAATGAATAGTATTAAGAAGTGAGTCGTGTCCATTTAATAATTTATTCCATAAATAGCTATTTAGAGGGATAAGTGCTATTCAGAATCTACACCCACCAGATTGTCAGGTTTATTGGGTTGGTGATCTTATTGGCCCAACAACTATGTCTTGGCATTTCGAATCAATATATGATTTCTTTGTCCCATTGATCGCTATAAGGTTTTGCCAGTTACAGTTTTGGACTGTAGCCCTTCTTGATATTAAAGAGTTTGATATTAAGATTCCAATATAAATTTATTACATCATCTCTCAAGAATTGTTACAAGAATCGTTGAAAGAATCTCTGTTACTCTAGCAGTCTATTTCCTGACCTATGCCCTAGGGCATTGATTAAAGTGTATTTAATAACATTAATTAAGTAAAAAAATTATTATTATATTTAATATGAAATATTTAATAAAATATTTATTTAAAAAAAATTAAAACTCTAAACTCTAAATCATAAACGATAAATAAAACACTAAACTCTAACAAAAATCATAAACTCTAAATTCCAAAATACTAAACCTTAAACTCTAAACAAAAATTTTAAACCCTAAACAAAAACACTAAACCCTAAACAATAGCCTTAAAATCATATACTATAAACCCTAAACCCTAAGCAAAAACCCTTAAATACTAAACTCTAACCCCTAAACAAAAACTATAAATCTTAAACACTCAAACAACTCAATGTGAGAATTAATATTATTAAATGAGTTAAATAATTAAAGAACTCTCTTAAATAAGATTTTTATTAAATGTTTTATATTAAATGCAACAATAAAATCTTATACTTAATTAATATTATTAAATACACCTTAACTTATGCACCTAGTACATAAGTTAGACAAAGCCTTTCCATGTTATAAACAAAACTTGATTTTATCTTATTAGAGTATTTGTTCAATTTCAGGATTTAAATTTAAACATGGGATCCTAGAGTTTTCTTAAGCTTTCTTTCTCATTGCAGTTTTTTCTTTCGTTACAAAAATCGCCACAATTTAGTTATTGTCCTAGGGATCCACAAACCTTTTTAATCGAGATTTTAACATTTTTATTTTCTGGTCTTTATATGATTTAAATTGACTACTTTTATGTCAAATAATTATAAAATATGACCAAATTATATGTTTAGGTTACATTTATAGTTGTAAATCTCTATTATAATTTAAATGATTTCTCTTTTTAATAAAGGGTAAACTACATAAATAGTTCATCGACTATGCTCTAATTATCTTTTGTGTCCCCTAAATATTAGAAGTTACAAAATGGGCCATGACTTAAAATAAGTAACAAATTGGTCCGGCACCGTTAAAATTTTAATGACTGATGACGTGACAGTTAATATAAATTGATATAATTACATAATTAGCCTTCAAATTCTACATTTATTTTAATTTGACCCCAGTTCTAAAAAATAACTCATATAATTTTAATAATCTATAAATTTAGTTCATCTTCTTTTCTATTTTCCCTCTCCTTTAATTCTTCAATTCATTATCCGAAAATCCATTTAATCTTCTCTCCATGCCTTCAAAGCAATAGAGTTCGATTCCTTCATTCTTCTGTAAATTTATCAATCAATCCTTCTGGTTTCTGCATCATAACAAAAATTAAAACAAATGAAACTATAATCAAAACCCATAAATAATTTGATCAAAACATGTTTGTGAAAATGCTAGAACTAAACAATTTATACCTTCTTTGAAGTTTTCTTCTCCCTCACTTGATACCTCTCTTGGCACAGGTTTGATAACCATGTCTCTGGGCTCACCAACCTACACAAGACCAAACCTTCCATGAATCAGAAAATAAAAAAACAAAGATAGAGTTCTCCACACAAGAAAAAATTGAAGGGTAGATTTGAACTCGTGAGAATGCTTCTTTAGCCATTTTCTTAGGATTTTGAGGAAGCTTACATCCCTTCATAGCCATGAAATCTTGTTCTTTTTCTTTGCTAGATAATGTGGTGAACAATCTAGGCCACACAACCCTTTTATCTTCCTTAACTTATTGATCCATCAAAGTCTTTGTGTTGTTGTTATTATCATCCAACATCAAGGAACATGTTTCCCTTGTTGCATAGTACCTATCTTCCTTCTCCAGTGATGTGAATCCCGATCTTAGTTTATCTGTTGTCAAATCTGAATTCCTGTCCAAAAACCCAAATCCCAGATCTGTCATTACACTCAAAACTCGATTTAAAGTTCTGGGTAATCAATAAACAAACAAAACAAAGTGAAGAAGAAATTGTCACATTTTGTGACGATTGGCAACAAGCGATGAGCTCATTTTCTTGTTGGGAAAAAGTAAGGACTCTGGCGTCGTGGAGAAACTACCGCCTCCGTTAGTGCTGGCGGTGTTGCCGAAGTTTGCGGTGGTGTTGATGATGTTTTTTGAGTTTGTTGAAACAAACAAGCATGGAAAGTGATTCTGAAAGAGATTGATTGATAAATTTACTAAAGAATGAAGGAATCAAACTTTGTTGCTTTGAAGAGGATTAAATCGATTTTTGGGTGAAATTAAATTGAAGAAATAAAAGAAAGGAGAAATAGAAAAGAAGATGGACTAAATTGATAGGTTATTAAAATTATATGGGTTGAATTTTTAGAATTAGGGTCAAATTAAAACAAGTGTAGAATTTGAGGGCTAATTATGTAATCATATCAATTTATTTGTTACTTATTTTAAGTTGGGGATCATTTTGTAACTTCTAATATTCGGAGGACGCAAAAGATACTTAGAGCATAGTCGGAGGAGCATTTATGTAGTTTACCCTTTAATAAAACTAAGTCACTTTAAAAAAATAAATTTAAAAGTATTGTTTCACATTATTTCATGATATCAACCAATCAAAGTTGATAATTTACTCATGAAACCAAAAAATTACATATAAATATTTGAAAGGGTAATCTTCACCCGTAGTTCCTTTTGTTTGGGGTTTGTTCTATTTTACTCACCCGAATTAAAAAAAGATCATTCTTGCCACTTACATTTTGAATTGTGTCTATTTTAGTCCTTTGGTCGTTAACCTCCATTAATAAAAAATAATTTTTAATTTAACCCCCAAACTTTCAAAACTTTATTTTTCACCATCTTCCCTAAAACTTAAAAAATTTATTCCTCCGCCCACCACTTAATCTCGACCCTCTTTCCACTGTCATGGGTCTGCCATTCTCCTCGTAACACAAAGCTTTCTGAGTGAACCTGAGCTTTTAGTTATCAGCATTTGAAGCATTCAGTCAAGGGTTTCAGGTCGGCATTGTTGGCTCAATTGTTCAACATTAATGTCCTTCCAGCAATAGGTCACATAACCACCCTCCGCCACAATTTGCAGACAGTCGGGACAATTGTAAGTGTTTCCTGAAGTGAAAGATTCTTGAAAATCATCCCTAAGGCATCCGAAATCAATTCGTCTCAGCATCTGAAATCGCCATTATCTTCCATCAAATCTCTGTTTCCATACCAGCTAAAGCATAACAAATGAAACTAAAATTAGAGTTTTTTGAACCAGTAAATAAGAGTTTATCATAAGTTAATTGACAGTCAGAAAAATATGAAAATGGGCCCTCAAATCAATAATTACAGATTGATATGCTAAACAGTAATGTTATTTTCTTACATAGAACGAGGTTTTAAAATTAGCAAAATCTGCATGAGGGTGATTGAGCCTCATTGTCAAATGATTGAGAGTATATTTAGAACAGATACTACTTGTAATCACCTTAGCTTTCAAAAAAAAAGAGGCCAACTTTAAAGAGATACATGATTGAAAATGGAGAACTTTAAAAACTTAAAACATAATCAGATAAAAAAAAATATAGGTAAAAGAAACCAATATACAAGTAAAAACAAAAAACAAAGCATCAAAGCAGGCGGAAAATTATGCCCAAAAGACTAGAGATGAGAAATCATGAACATTTGTGAACTAAGTTCATACACTTTACAGGTAATAAGAAGAAAGAGAAAAAATTACCAAAAGATGAGTATTTTTGTTTTCCTGAATATGCAAAAACTCCAGTTTATCCACCAGAAGTAAAGGATAGAAGGAGAAAGAGCCGAAAGAAAGAAGAAAGGGAGAGAAGGAGAAAGAGAACTTAAGTGGCCGTGGAAGAGTATAGAAAGAACAAGGGAAAAATAAAATTTCAAGTTTTGGGGTAAGATGGAGAAAAATAAAGTTTTGAAAGTTTGAGAGTTAAATTAAAAATTATTTTTTTATTAACAGATGTTAGTGGCCAAAGGATAAAAATAGACACAATTCAAAACGTAAATGACAAGAATGATTTTTTTTTAAATTCGGATGACTAAAATAAAATAAACTCCAAACAAAAAGTATCACGGGTGAAAATTACCCTATTTGAAATGGTAGCGTATGGAAGACACCTGTCAACATTTGTTGGGATTTTGATGGTTTAAATAAAGATATTCCTTTAAGATATATTTGATTTTTTAATAAAAAAAGAAAGAAAAAAACAATTGGCCAACAACTCGTATATATTAAATTAATTAATGTCTAAATCAAAGCCTTTCAACTTTCTTATGTTTCATGATTAAGCTTTTCAAGGGTAACAACTCACACCCGCAAATCGATAAGACAACTTTTGGCTACAATCAACCCAAAATCTTGCTCATAGTCTCCAATTCATACCTCTATTTTCCGGCCAACAATCCTATCCCTTCTATTTTCTCTACTATCACTTACAACCAAGTTAGAAATTTAATAAGATATATATATATATATATATATATATATTATTTTTATTCTGTTAAAACATTAGATCCAGTTATTGAGTTTTTCTTATTCTCTTATAATGTATAAAAAATTATTCATATATATCTAAATTGTATCACTTCATCTATAATCAACATATCAACAAGTGTTATATTTGCCGGATGTAATGATAAAGATATTTTCACTTTTAAAGAGAAAATTTAAGTTCCAATTTTAAAAGCTATATTACAATGAAGAACTTCAAATATAAAGTATACAATAGAAATGACAATACAAACTTGATTTGTTTATTTCTTTAGGTTTAGTTTTCATGTCTTTAGGACAAAAAACCTCAGTCCTTTTTCGGTGTCTTTTTTTTTATGCTCAACGTTAAAAAAAATTATACTCTAATCTTAAATTTTAAACTTTAAAATATAAACCCTAAAATTACAACATGGCCCTAATTTTTTAAATCTTAACTATAAATCATAACTTTAAATCTTAAATTCAAACCCTAAACTTATTTTTTTAGTGTAGACATAAAAAAGAAACACAGGAAAAAGAACTTGTTGATTTCTATCTATAAATTATGTATTGTTATTGTAATAATTGAGCAATCGCCCTCATTATCAAACATTGGGTTGGTAGGCATCATTCTAAAAATGGCCCACATGGGATCTCGATGAATCGAACTTTCTGGTCATGAGGAGACATGCTTTCATTGGATAAGCTTAGCCTTCACTAACCTAATATCTGAAGTGGGCCCTTTCGTAATTATATAGTTTGCGCAATATTTGGTCCAACATATTCTACCTCTCATGCCACGATCAATCATATTCGATTTAGTTCTTCAATAGATTTTCAAATGCTTAGTTTCAATTTCATTTGAAATAAAATCTTATATAATTAGGCATCGGTCGTTTACGAAAACACTCATTCAACTTTTTATTCAAATTTAGGTTATCAATAGGTTTTTGCTTTTCTCGTCTTTTGAGCAGCTGTTTGGTTTGCTTTGTTGGTTGATAACTTACTTGTGCTTTGCTTTTATTCAATAAAGCATTATTCATTTATAAAAAAATGTTTCTTAAATATTGGTAAATGTGTTAGTAATAAGGGACGTTTGGTATATAAATGTAATATTATTTTTAGTATATGTTTATCGAAATATAAGATTACTTGACACATTATTAGTGTTATCTTGTTTGACTCATTTGGTCAGAATATAAAAATTCAGATTTATTGTGTTTGGTTGATAGAATGTACGATTATGTTTCATATACCAAAAAATTAAGATTTAGTGTTATCTTCAACGTATATAAAATTATTTTTAATAATTAGATTGAAATAAGATTCCATTTAAATTATTTTCGAGTTGAACCGAGTGTACTTTTTACTCAATCAACATGTAATTGAAAAAATTCACCAAAATATTTGTTGACAATCATACCAAAGAACTGAGTGAGTCATTTGATCCATGGACAAATCTAATTTGAAAAATTAGGTCGTCAAAACCAAAAAATAATAATAATAATAATCTCCAAAATATAGCATTTCCACTTGAATATTACATTACCTAAAAATGGGTGGTAATAACATTATTCCTGTATTCTCGAATAGTTTTATTCCAGTATAATGTTGTGAAATAGAATATGTATTAAATTGGCCAGGTCTAACCTATTTTTATATCAGTCTCATATTTTTGTTCAAATTTAATTCTCTTGAGTAATTTTATGCCGGAATATTTTAAAATGCTGAGTTAGGCTTCCAATTCAAACAAATAACGACTAACATATGTAAGAGTGATTAAGGCTCCGTTCAGCAGAGCTGTTGCAATTCTAGGTTTGGTGAAGAAGTGCTCCGTTTGGGGAGAAGCTGGAAAAGTCACATTTGAGACCAAATCCGGCACAAAAGTTGGGTGAAGCTGGGTGCTTGGGGAAGCTTCTCCAAAAGCTGGGTGAAGAAGCTCAGCCGAACATAGTGGAAAAGAAAATCACAAAAGTCTATACTAAAAAGCCTACAAAATTCATATCAAAAGTGAGTTGGGTTTTATCACACTCTGAGGTCCAGGGCGTTAATTTTACAACACAAGATGAAGATGAAGATGTAACACCATGAATGCAAACACGAATCAGATATGTTGAATAGTAGCGATTTAAAAGAATTGATTAGAGTTACTACCACCAAAGGTTATTGCTGTCTCAGTTTAACGGAATATATAAATGTTGGCACTTGGCCGGGTCGAACCTAAATCATGTTATGGATCTAAACATTGTTTTCTTTGAACAAATAAATGGAACTTAGGATTATTGATAATTGTTGGGAGGTATTGTGGCTTGTTGGTCTCTCTGGATTTAGTTATCTTACCTGATTGTACTGTACTATTTTTCTCTATCAATGATTATGGATGTTTTTTTAATGAGACACTCAACTTATGTTACAGTTGGACAATTAATCTTATCAATAAATTAATTTTGCCGAGTAAAAAAAATGAAACAGTAATTTTCACCCAAAAAATAAAAGAATTTTCTTTATTAATAAGGTGGTTTGGATTATCAACCAACGATATGGGAAGTTGACAGATTTGATGACCCACTTTAATTAGGAGGTAAGTCATGAATATGTTGGCTGCCTAACGTTTTCAAGACAAACTTCACGAGTCAAAGCTACATAGGGCCAATGGTACATAATAACAATAATAATAATAATAATAAATAAATAAATAAAGGGCCTGTCAAGTATATACTACAATGCATGGTTGAAGAGTTTAATAAGATTGATGTAGAGTGTAAGAGTGTGCCACTTATCCATGTGTTTATTCTCATAATTTAATCCGAGTTGCGAATAACTTAACAGCTGTATTGGCCAAATAGTGTCGACCGTGCGTCGTGGTTCAAGGCGGTGGAGTAAGTATAAAAATTCTCGACCCTTTTAGGAGTTCTTATTTATGCCCAACATTAAAAAAATACTACAAAATAAATTTCAAGCTCTAACCTTAAATTTTAAATTTTAAACCTTATACCTTAAAAAATATACCATACTCTAAATTCTCTAATTCCTAACCATCAACTTTAAGCTTAATTTTGAACGTGGGGCACAAGTAAGAACATCAAAAAGGAACAGAAGATTTCCATATGTGGAGTAACTGGCTATGGTGATTGTGCGAGGAGTTTGATTTGGGAGTGGGTGGTGCGGCCCCTTTTAGCATTTGTTTTTGTGTCCCTTTACGTGTTTTCCTTTTTGCATTGCACTTTGTATAGCTCTGTCTAGCGGGGTCACTGGTGGTGTACAAGGGCTGCGTATTGTGCAATCTGGGTGCATGTGCATCATCATGGGATGGGCATATTGTGCATCATGTCCTTTATAGAGTTATGTGGCTGTGTTTTGATTTTTTAGAGCAGCTATTGTTTTGCTTTTATTTTTCCGAGCCCCTATTTGACTCGTGACTTTATTATTCAATAAAAAAGTACATACTGTGATGAACAATATATATTAATTAAAATAGACAGTGCCGAAGAAGAGTGATTGATGGAAAAAGGAGAGGACTCAAGTCTTCTTCACTTTTTATAATCACTGCAATTGTAGCTCTTGTCCCTCTCTCAAATGTCTTCTTTATTTCTTTAAAGAAAAGAGTAATTCCAATCCATTATCCATCAATGGAGGAGATTGATTGATATCCAGCTAAGGGATGAGCTGACCATTTTTGTCCAAGATAAAGCCCCTTTGGATCACACCAATCATTCACCTCATGATTTTGCCACGTCTGTCTGCCCCGGCACAACCTGATACCTCACCGGCTGATTTTATGGTCCACTCCTGCAGTTTTCCCCCGTTCTTATACAAAAACCATGTGAAAAAGAAGAAGAAAGAGTACGTAGTATGTAGTATGAGAGATAAGTGAGAGTGCGGTTTGCATGTGCATGGATTGAACGTTCTGCTGCTAGGCTACTTGGATGACAAGCTATCAGATCTGAGACTCAGCCCTGCCCTCTGACCACACTGTCCCCATTTGCTTCTCTCTCTCCGTCTTACACAACCAAACCCAAAGCACTGAGATTCTTCTCTTCAGTTCTTGTCCCCAACCGCCCTTCTACCTCTTTCTGCATGCCTCATTTCATCATTTTTAAATTCAATACCTATACACACTTCCAAAGAAAACAATAATACAATAATGATTGATGGGTATGACTCTGAAGCAATGCCATCAAAGAAAATGAGAGCACCATATTGTTTCGCATGTTGTGACATTATCATATAAAATTTTAATATATTTTATCTTAAGATTATTAGTATATAAGTAAATTGTTCTATTGAATCCAACAAGTGTCTCAGTGGAAAAACGGATGATGTTCGTCTTAGAAGATGCGAGTTCAAATCGCTTTGTCTACAAAATGTATGCGCGTTTGTCAAAGGATTAAGAATATATATGAACATATACTATCTTCTAATTAATTCGAAAAAAGTAAATTATTATGAGTATAGTTATTAATATTGATTCATCTACCGATTAAGTCACTCAAACCACGTATTATAGAGACCTTTTAGAAAGACAACTCTCTTATTGGGAGAATTTATGTTGCACTTGTTTAGTAAAGAAACATTTTGCGAGTGCTTTTGATTTAATAAATTATTCTCTGAGCAAGGCTTCATAAAGTACAATCAACTTGTTACCAAACTGTGTTAAAATCTTTTCATATGTTTTGTTTCGGTTCCAATTCTGGTTTTTTCGCTCTTCTATTTTAGTGTTTTGTTTCGGTGGTCTGGCTTTGTTGATTTGCTGATTTTCAGTGGCTTCGACGGTTTTGTCCTGAGCCAGGACACGTGGATGTGTCTAGGAAGACGGACCCGCCTTGGTGGTTTGGGTCGAGAGGGTTGGGGTGGTGGGCCGCCGTCGCCTCCCGTGTTCCTCTTTTTGTTTTTACGGTTGCAGCTGTTTTTGCAGGTATAGGTTGATGAACCCTGGTTGTTCGACGTCCTTCTCGGAGGTGATAAGAAGTTTTTCTGACCGGTGTAGTGTCGGGATCTGTGTCACAATGGAGCCACTGTCTTTCCGGCGGTGGTGTCGTCGGGTTGACCTCTTCAAAGGAATAGTGACTTTTTTCGCCTTTTCCTCTATCGTTATTCTGTACCGGCCTTTAGATTCTACGACGAGATTACTCGGCCACCAAACTTGGACCCGACGTTGATATGCGGAGCATAACTTTATTTATGTGCGCTTCTCCTCCTTTCGCCTCCGACAATGGTCTCAGTGCTAGGAGTTTTACTAGGTTAGGCCTGTAATGGTTCTTTCTTTTTGTACTCCGATTTGTTTGTTGAATGAAATCCTTCTTTCGATTAAAAATCAGTAAACATCTTCTCACGTTATTTATTTTAATATTATAATATTAGAGCTTAATACAATTTCCCCATAAATTTTACCCGTTTTCTTGACTTGCCTCCTAAATTTCATTTAAGTTTTTGACGTTATTCATATTTTCTCTTACCGTTAAAAAAATCTATCTTGACCAATCATAACACTACGCTATTTTCTTTATTTATTTTTAAATTTTAAAATAAAATAAATAATTAAAATATTTATTAATTTAATTATATTTCTCAAAATACCTAAAACACCTCATCTTCGTCCCATCATCTTCTTCCTCAATTTTCATTTCTTTTCGATTAAAGAGGTTAAAAGATTCGGTGAGAGCTGCCTGCCATCTACCATGGCT
The DNA here is from genome assembly GCA_958450335.1 of Hibiscus tridactylites. Lineage (NCBI taxonomy): Eukaryota > Viridiplantae > Streptophyta > Magnoliopsida > Malvales > Malvaceae > Hibiscus > Hibiscus tridactylites. The sequence continues at coordinate 22,497,949 of OY288268.1, read as the reverse complement.
AGTCTTCAAAGATCTGCAGTGCCTTTTAGGAGACAAGGGTCTTCCGAAATTGTTTGGGACGATAGGTTTCTATCGGAGTTAAGCCAAATGAAATCAAAACAACCTAAAGAATGAGGAGGCAGATGAGAGACCAAGCCATAAGAACAAGGGCAACAGGTGCAAGAAAACAGCAACTCAAAAAAAGTTGATGTTGTTAAGGTGCTAAGCTGACAATTGTGTCCATCAATACTACCGTCGAAAGAAGCGAAACTAACAGTGGTAAAAGACGTGGTTATCATACCAACAAGATTTTTCCTGCTATTGACCCGCCTTCTTCAAAGGTTTTAGCTTGTGAATTTTGCAGTTTTTTTAGGAAACAAGCCAAGAATACTTGTAGGAAAAAGCCTGGTAAGCGTAGATCGAGATAGGCTTTTCAAAACTGTTCCTTTTTTTGGTTTGTATTTCTCGGTGACCGGAGTTGGGAATTCCGGCGAATTTGATGGGTTGTTATGGGTATATTTTAATATATTTATTTTTATTTTAAAATTTAAAAATAATGAAAGAAAATGACGTGGCACATTCTGATTGATCAAGATAAACTTTTTTAACGGTAAGGAGTAATATGGGTAACGTCGAAAACGTTAGTAGACAAAGTGGTCAAAATAAATTTTAAGGGTTAAATTGAAAAAATGGGTAAAGTTTAAAAGAAAAAGTGTATTAATCCGAATATTAGAGAAGTTAATTAAAGTTCATATAAAGAGAGTCCAGTTATATAATGTAAATTTAAAGAGTATAATTAATAAGTTATATAATGTAAATTTTAACCATTTGAAATGGAATACACTGATACATCTATATTTTGGTCAGAATTAAAAAAAATTAATATAAAATATATAGTTGTAATATCAAAAAAATGTCTCTAACGTTTGATTGAATAGTCACTTTGACTACTATTTTTTTGAAGTAATTTAGTCTCTAACGTTAGACTGAATAGTTATTTTGACCCATAATCTTTTTTTAAAGATTTTTAGCCCTCAATATTTCATTTTGGGTCAAAATAGCCCTTCATCGAATGAAAATTATTAGTCAACTAACGATAAACAACTTGACTTGACAAAATGAAACGTTAAAAGAAAAAAAATATTTTATACAATTTTATAAAATTATTTTTGACTAATGTGACATTTTGTAAAGCCATCATATTCGTGTATATGACACTACTATCGCGGCGTGCATTGCCATGTAGGTTTGTCGCATCTTTTCAATTCATTTATTATTAGTTGAGTAACAATTATCATCCACATAAGGGCCATTTTGACCCAAAATAAAACGTTAGGAGATAAATTGCTTTAAAAAAATATGAACTGAAATGACTATTGAGTTTAATATTAGAATTTTTTTAATATTATGTTAAATATATAATACTAAAACTGTTGGAAAATAGGTTTGTAGTTTTATCTTCTTCTTTTTTTAGATTTATGGAAAATAACCAAATTTCGGAAAGCTCTTTCACATCTTGTTCTGAGTCATTATCCGGATCTGGAAAAATTATATCATAAGCCCGGCTCGTCACATCATGCATGGTCTCAACCAATAAAATGTATACATTTTACTGAGCATATTTACTGTAAATTAAATTATTTTTTTTTCCAATTGTAGATTCACTTGGTAAAAAAATGATATGAAAAAGTTTAATGAAATGAATACTTTTTATTAGTTGGGACCATAAATGATGTGACGAACCGAACCTATATTATAAATTCTCCCGGATCTGCTATTGCACAATTTCCATCGTTTTTGTTTCTTTCTATAACTTTTTATTAGTTAGATCTAATAGAATTACCTAATTTAACTCTAATTTTTAATAATTATTTTTTCCTTTTGATATTTTCACACAATTTGATCCCTAAATATACATCTTAAGAACATCTGCCACTGTTAATTTTTTGAAATCTTAAAACTTCATTAGTAATGCACCAAATAAAATTTCAAACATATATCCTGGTTTACTCCCTCGTAATTTGGTTTATTATTTTCTAACTGGTGCATTATATTTTATTATCAAAAATGAAAAAGAAAATACATGTTAATATATTGTTATTATTTTAATTAGATTTTGTCATGCATATATTATAGGCGTACGAAATCATTTTAATAAAACAATATTTTTAATTTTTTTTTATCAAACAATGATTATAAGATGAGTAGTAAAGATTTGACGTATTACATATAAGGCTTATATTACAAATAGTATTTAAAGTATACAAACTTTTTTATTAGGTATTTAAAATATTTTTTTTTGTCAAAATAAGTATTTAAAGTTTATTTATTTTGGTCAAAATATGTACATGGAGTATGTTTTGGTCAAAACAAGTACCTAAAGTATATATATATATATATATATATATATATATATATATATATATATATATATATATATGGGTTTTATTTTGATGCACAAGCTGTGTAAATTTTTTTTACACAATCCTTCTATAAAATTTAAAATCTAAATCACAAACCCTAGCAACCTAAAACCTAAACCCTAAGCCCTAAACCCTAAACTCTAAATTCTAACCATAAACCTTAAATTATATACCCTACATACTAAACCCCTAAACCCTAACCTAAAACCCTAAACCCTAAACCCTAAAATTAAAGGGCTTGTGTAAACTAAAGTTTACACAGCTTGTGCATCAAAGTATTTTCCTATATATATATATATATATATTCATCTAGTATCCTAAAATTTATCATGTGACATTGATTAAAAAACACATTAGAGTACCTATTTTGACAAAAAATAATTTAAGTCCCTATTTTGACAAAAAAATATACTTCGAATATTTTATTTTACCAAAAAATATACTTCAAATACCTAAATAAAAAAATTGGTATACAATAAATGTTTATTTGTGATATAAGCCTACCTATATTGAACTCATGTTTGACCAAAATTTTACAGAGTTATGAAACAAGTTCCAACTGTAACGAAAGTTTTTAAAATCGAAATCAACACAAGATATATCGTCAATCATCCCTAAAAAAAATATGTATTATGTTGTATACTACTCGACCATCCATGCATGCACCATAGAGACCAACAAAATATACTAAAGCGGTTGACGAAGAATATATCAAAACAGCGAATACAATTTTTTTAATAACACACCGTGCATACATTGTTCAAATTCAGATTACTTGGATAAAATACATTAATTTTTTACTATTAGGACCACTCCACAAGTTCAAATACATTAGTTCTTTAATGTGCATGTTTCATTTATTGGACCCCTCATAATTATATGTATATGTATTATAATTAATTTGAGGACTTGGTTCACTTTTAAATCGTAATGCATTTATTATTTTTTTATCAACAACCGTATGCTTTTACTAGAGTCAAACATACAGTTAAAATGTTAAAATTTGTGCCTCGTTAAAAATCTCTCTAAACTTAGATAGAAAAAAAGAGTATGACACGTCAACAAAAACAAAGAAAATCAAGCAACCAACACCAAAATAAGCAAACAAAGCCAACACTATAGATATCCCACATGCCACAAACTAAACAGCAACATAGCCAACACATGGCTCCAACAATTAGGACTTGCCCGAAACCAAGCCAACATCCCCCAGTCTCATCTCGGAACAAGGCCCCGACCCTGCTCACATACAAGCCCAGAACAACGACCCTCGAGACACCCATTCCTTAGCCAATGCATCGACAAAACCATTGGCCTCAAGATAAACATGATTAAACAACACATTCTGAATACCTCGACACGCGCAATCTATCACTCTAAAAATCTCCCACAACTGCCACAATCGCTTGTGAACCTATATTACTCAACCAAGAGCAATCTGGGAATCATATTCCACAACCAAATTATGTGTCGACCAAGTAGAATCTTTAAATTAAGACAACGCGTACGCAATGGCACGTAACTCCGCCTCGTCTGACTCTAAAACACCAAGGGGACCGGAGAATAAAGACAAAATCCGTCCATGCTCATCACGTAGGACCCCACCAAAACCTACTGGCCCCGGCTTACCACAAGCTGACCAATCGACATTGAATTTCAACGTCCCATGAATCGGAGGCACCCAACTGACCTTAAGACGAGCTAAACTCAAAATCGAAACCAAACTACAAGACCTCGGACAACTCCACCATGTCGCCTCACTAATGTTAACGCCCTCCCGAAGAGCCTTCACCCAATAAAATGAGCGCAACTTAACCAAAAAACACAACTCCGCAACCGACACTCTCTTATTATTGAAAACCACATCATTACGTGCAATCCAACTCGACCAAAGTAAGGCCACCACACATGCTACCCACCATTTCCGTAACTCCCCCGTAAAAGAATAATGAAACCTTGTTACGAAAAAATCCGAAAATGAACGAAGCAGTGAAAAACTCACCCCACCATGCCCGAAACCAATCCCACAATAGATGAATGCACGAACATGTATAAAACACATGATCAATCTCTTCTCCTGCCTCCTCGCGCCACACATAACTATCTTGATTCTCATTCAAAGGTACCCCAAGGGATCTCATGAACTCAAACGTAGGCAGTCTTCGAAGCCAAATAAACCATAAGAACGCTTAATTTTTTTTTGGAGGAATAAGCACTTTCCAAGCAATGAAATCGCCAAGATCCATATCTCCCACCTTGTCCACCATAATTAACCTCGACAAGGCTTTAATTGAGAACTTGTTGTGCAAGTCAGGCTTCCATACCAGTACATCCTTACGCCCATCGCAAAGAGACATGCCAACCAACAACGAGCACAACTCATGCACCATACGAGATTTGAACACCGAAGCTCCTTACGGAAAAAATTCTCCCACGATGAATGTACAAAGGACCCATCAATAGAATAATCTCATACCAAGGCCAACTTGTTAATAGCAATTGAGAATAGTCTCGGATACACATCCTTCAAAGGTTGATCCACACACCACGGGGCGAACCAAAACAATACGCCACTACCTTCTACTTTCAAAACAAAATTTGATACATCTAAATGGGCATTCACCATCGGACTACACGCCGAAGAGACAATTTGTCTCCAAATGACTGAAATTGATCTCCGATTCACTGTATTGAAGCACCACCATTGCATGTTCACACCATATTTTACCACAATAAGAGATCTCCATAACGAATTTGAATCCGTAGTGTAACGTCGCGACCATTTGGAGAGCATAGCCATATTACTTATTCCTAAATCTACCACCCCAAGCCCTCCCAAGTGACATGACCGACACACAACCTCCTAGCTCACACGATGCATCTTACGTTGCAGCCCTACAGTTCCCCACAAAAAGGGCATCCGATTTTATCAATTGCAACAATAACACCCTTGGGAACTAGAAATAATCCCATGTAGTACACAAGCAATAAAGAAAGTATCCAGTTTACAAAGGTGACTCGAGCAGCGAACGAAAGCAACACCCACTTCCAATCTGCCAATTTCCTGTGAAAATTTGTAATAGCCAGCTCATATACTGTTTTTCATCTTGGATTAACTCCAAAGGCATACCTATATACTTGTAAGGCATCTCCCCTTCTGGCAGCCCAAAATAGAAGCAATAGACTTAAATGTGTCATTATCTACTCCAATAAAAAATGATGACTTGCAAAAATTAATTTTCCATCCCGAGCACAATTGAAAACAGTGTAACAAGCGATGTACGCTATAAGCTCCCTCGACCAATGCTTCAAAAAATAAAATGGTATCATCTGCAAATTACATATGTGATATCGACATACCTTGCATTATCTCCACGCCACAAAATGCCCCAACCTCAACAGCTTTACTCAACATTTGATCCAGTACTTCGGCAATGATCACAAACAACAAGGGCGACAACGGAAAAACTTGTTGAATCCCTTGTCCCATTTCAAATTTCGACGTAGCATAACCATTTCTGACATTCTAACCGTATTAATGCGTTCCCGAATCCAATCTCGCCATATCAAATCAAAACCCATCCGCTGCATGATAGAATTAAGGAACTCCCACCACACACAATCGTATGTCTTCGCAAAATCCAACTTCAGCACAAATCCACCATCCCTACTATTCTGCAACGAATGAAGAACCTCATTCGCTAATAGAATGCCATTCACGATCTAACGACCCTTTACAAAGGATGTTTGAGAATCACTAATCAAATCACCCAATACCAACTTAACCTATTTGCCAACAGTTTAGCCAATATCTTATAAATCAAATTGACCAAAACTAATTGGCCTAAAATCTCCCAACACCGTCAACGAATCCACCTTAAGAATGAGCACCAAAAATGAACAATTCACACCCTTAGGAAATCTTTCGGTTGTATGTAAATTTTCAAAAAATGCATAACATCCAACTTTACTATACCTCAACTCTTATAAAAATCCAAACTAAAGCCATATAGACCCGGAGCTTTCGATCCGTTGCAACTCCAAATAATCTCACGAACCTTCTCAAATCGAAAAGGAGCTACCAATTTCGCCTTATCCAACTCTGTAATCTGCCAAAATGACCCTCAAAGGATCATTCACTTAGCGTAATGTCTTTTGCAAAATGCTTGCGAAACTCGCGCACCATAAAACTTCGCAACCTATCCAAACGACTCTGTTTATTACCAGACCCAAATCATGTAAATTGCTTACTAGTTAACGACAAATCTATCAAACCAGAATTATCAATGAACGAAGCGAATTCAGACATACCTTACGGTCTCGAGTTGCAACCAACAAACTCAGACGACCAACAGGGCGCGTTGAAATCCCTCGCTATACACCACAGACCATCGAAACTTCCCAAACGTTCCAAAATCCTCTCCCACAACAGCTCATGTTCTGCATAATAACATGGTGCGTAAACTGAAAAGATGCAACAACAAAGATCATCCAGAATCCATCGACTTTGTAGCATTACAAAATATTTTTCACCCTCAACTGATTCCAACGCAAACCGTGACCCCTCCCAAATGATCAATATCCCACTCGGTTGTCCAGCACACTACAAGCAGCCCAAGAGGTTTTGTCAAAGCTCTTAGGCCTGCCCGAGTCCAATCCACCCAAGTTTTCCACACCTTGGAGAATGCTCATCTAGTTGACCGAGCTAATCATGGAAAGGGACCAAGCCAACACATTTGCCCAATTCAAGGAGATTCTCCTCCCACCACACAAGGAAACCATCAAATTAAATCCCTTGTGATCTCAATTATTAAAGAATTTGATTAGGATGTGATTTTCCTTCCTTAGATAATTAGAATAAGCTAATCTTGATTGTTGATGTATTCCATTGTAAACCATCGGATCTAGGGGTGTTCGCCTATAAATAGGGGCTCACCCCAACCTTGTCATTCATCCAATTCTTTCTTGAGTAATAGAGAAAAGCATTCACTCATCCTTTCTTATTCTTCCTTGCTTTGCTTCCGCTATTCACCAAGTTCTTTGCTTAGTTTTTTAGGCTGGCCTAGCCGCTCATTAAGAGTTTCCCGACTAGGGTTGCACGGTCTCACTAGTAGAAGCCTAGCCCCGTGAGAAGTGGTATCAGAGCCACGTTTTTCAGCTAGGAATAGTCGAAATAATGAACCCAAGGATGTTGCTGCAACAAAGACTATTGAAACTCGGTTTAACAAGGCCAGTTCGAGGGATGTCATATCTTCTTTGCAAGACAAAGTCACCCAATTGGAGAATTCCACGAAGGAGTCGACAAAGAGTATGAAACTACAAAATGGTTCACTCAAAGTCGAGTTAACCGGGCCCAAGAAACTAGTGGAATAGCTCAAGTCCGAGCTACTCGTGTACAAAGCTATTGTGACGAGTGGCATGGTGAATAACCCATCAAAGGTGCTAGCAGATGTCCCAAAATTGAAGGAGTTCAAAGGGACGAGAGATGCTCAAGATGTGGAGAATTTCATTTGGAGCATGGAGCAATATTTCTACCGCATGAGTGTTAACTCCTAGAAAGTACTGATTTTTATACACATTTCAGAATTTTTTTGCTTGTCTTTAGGTATATATGTTTGCGTTTAGTTTTTAAAATCATGCATTTGTATAAGGAGTTAGGGAGTTGTTCTTTTGACAACGTGGAAGGTTGTTTTGTTGGCATTGATGCGGGTTAGGAGCAGGGCAGGCTTGGCAAAGCAACGTAGGAGCCGAAAGCAGGAAAAACAGAAGAGAATTGCCGAGTTGTAGTTGGAAAAGATGGATCAGAGATTGCCAATCTTGGTTGGCAAAGAATGGATGTATGATGCCCAATCAAAGTAGACGTTGAAATCAGTACACGTCAACCCTAAAATTCAAAAGAGGATAAGAAGATAACACACTTACCTTGGTGTGTTAATCAAAATTTTAATTTCGAACCCAATCTAGGGCTTTCACTCGTGCCTATTTAAAGGAAAAGGAAGAGATCGATCAAGAAAACCGGGAGAGAGCACTATGGTGAAAGAGGAAGCTAGAGGGAAGATTGTGGTTTGACCATCTTAGATCGAAGGGTCTAGAGCATTGAAGGGCTGCATCGACAGGCCTCATTCTTTTCCTATACTCTTAGTTTAATTTTTATTTAAATGGTGATGTTGAGATACGATATTTTGTGGATGGAACCCCCAACCATGAACTAAGCTTTTATAGTTGGTTGTAGATGTTTGTGATTAACGCTCAGTTTATTTCTGGTTTTTAATAATTTAAATGCCCTGGAATTATTTTATATCTAGCTAGAACTTCATTTCCTTAAATTCTTTGACATTTGACATTTGGCATTGTTTGCTTATTATGCCTTAAAATCTTAACGAACTTAAGGGGTAACAATCAATTGCCATATAGTAAGGAGAGGAGCTTCGACAAACGATGTTCAAGTAGATGAGCTTACTTTGGAAGTGAATCTACCCCTTATGTGTATAGATTGAAACTTAATCAAGTTAATTTATGTAAAGTTGCACTATAGACATATAAGGGTTTTATCATGGTTAACTTAGGTATTTCCATCGATAGAGGCAATACTACTTTTGAAATCTGCTTGGCAATAAATCCAAGGCATGACATTATTAATAATTGACATAGCTAGCGTGAAATCCAAGCATCCATTGCAATCTCCCATCACCCGTTTGAAAACTTTTTTTGCCAAACTATTTTCACTTTATTGCATTCCTTTAGCTATTATCTAAAAAAAACTTAAAATCAACTCAAACATTCTTTATTCCTTTAACAAGTAAACCATTGAACAATTAAATTCTTGGTCAATCCCTATGGATACGATACTCAACTTACTACTGTATTACTTGTTGACCGTGTGTACTTGCATGCAATAGACTCACTATTGGCATTATTTCTTACATATTTACACCACATTCTCAATATTTTGCCAAGTGTTAGCAAAGTCGACAAGTTTTTGGCATCGTTGCCGAGTTTTACAACGGGGTTTATTTTTTTGATTTACCTGTTTTGTTTGGTGTATGACCAGGAACCGCCTTGTGACAGAAGATTGTCCATACAACCCAAAAATTGAACGAACCATAAGCATATTAAAAAAAGTTCGAGAAATGGCTCTTAACGGACAAGGAGGAGTAGATGGTGTACCAAATAACCAGAATCCACCAATTCACAATGGGATACCGACCGCTCCTATTTCCCCCTACTGTTGATCTGGATGACGAAAGACCTATTAGAGAACACTTGGCACCAAATATGGACAATCTGATGCCATGCCTAGTTGGTCCAGAGATAATCACAACTAATTTTGAACTTAAACCGGTAATTATTCGGACTCTTTTAAATGTAGGACAATTTCATGGATCACCTACTAGAGAACCAAGGCAACACTTGAAGCAATTCATGGAAGTTTGCCAACTATTTCAGCAACTTGGAGTTCTTAAGGATACAGTGAAGCTGAAATTATTCACATTTCCCCTGAGAGATATAGCAAAATCGTGGCTAAGTTCTTTGCCATATGGATCAGTCACTACATGGGCAAATTTATGCAAGAAGTTTCATTTATGATTCCAGCCACCTAAACTTAATACCAAGCTAAGGAATGAGATCACAGAATTTCAGCAGGCTCATGATGAGGTGCCCTATACATGGATTCCCTAATTGGACCTAGATAGAAACCTTTTACAATGGACTCACTGCTCATGTCACGACTGTGGTTGATGCTTCACCAAATGGTTCGCTACTAGACAAGACTTATATGGAGGCAGTTGACATCTTTGAAAGGATTGTTGCCAATGATTTTCAATATCCTATTGCCAAACTTGGAACAGGGACAAAAACCGCTAGAAAATTTGAGCTTGATGCACTAACATCCATCAACTCTCAGATTTCCAATCTCACTAGCATTGTGAAAACTTTGCAAAAGAATAATGAATCCAAAGAAGTCAAGGCATTAGACCCATTCTACACTATTTGCGTAGAGGATCATCATGTGGATGATTACCCAGCAAACCCTAAATCAGTAAATTATATTAGCAATTTAAAAATAATTTTAACCTAAACTCTAATACTTATAATGCATGTTGGAAGCAGAATCCCAACTTTTCTTGGGCAAACCAAGGCGGTAACCAATTCAATGCCCAACGGCAGAACAATAATGCATTGCCAGGATTTAACCAGAATGCCATGCCACATAGAGCATAAAATAATTTTCAACAAGGGAAGAGATCTAACCAAGGGAACACTTTAACTGATTACATGAAGAGAAATGATGCAACTGTCTAGAGTTTGGTAGCATCAATGCAAAACTTGGAAGTTCAGCTAGGGCAGATTGCCAATGCACTCAGCAATTGGCCCCAAGGAACTTTGCCAAGCGATACGGAAGATGCTCGACATAAGGGCAATGAGCAATGCAAAGCATCAACTCTTTGGAGTGGTAAACAATGCAAGACAAAGACACCTGCCAAGCCGAAAAGCTTATGCCAATAGATGACCCCAAAGAAGAAGAGAAAGAAGAAGCAAAAACTGATGATCCCAAACCATTATCTGATGCCAGCACCACTTTGGCAAAGCCAATGGAGCTAGCATTTTCTTATCCTCCACCACATTTTCCACAAAGGCTCCAAAAGCATAAACATGACCAACAATTTAAGTGCTTCTTAGAAGTTCTTAAACAATTGCAAATTAACATGCCATTAGTGGAAGCTTTTGAGCATATGTCGAACTATGTCAAATTCATGAAAGAAATCTTGTCCAAAAATAGGAAATTGGGTGATTTTGAGACTGTAGCTCTTACCGAGGGATGCAATGCAATGATACTCAATCGATTGCCACCAAAGCTGAAAGATCCGGGAAGTTTCATTATTCCTTGTACCAATGGCAATAAATTCATGGGCAAGGCACTGTGTGACCTGAGAGCCAGCATCAATTTGATGCCAATGTCAGTTTTCAAAAAGCTTGGAATTGAAGCAAGGCCTACCACGGTAACACTTCAGCTGGTAGACTGATCTTTTGTACATTCTAAGGGTAAGATTGAAGATGTGTTGGTGAAGGTAGAAAAATTTATATTTCCAGCTGATTATATCATTTTAGATTATGAGGCGGATGTTAATGTCCCAATTATATTGGGTAGACCATTCCTTACCACAAGTAGGGCCCTAATTGATGTTCACAAAGGTGAACTTACAATGTGCATGAATGATCAACATGTTACATCTAATGTGTTTCAAGTTCTTAAATGCGCAAATGAACCTGAGGAATGCCAAGCTGACGAGATGATGGAGTCTATTTTCACTATGAATGTGGCACAGATTTTCTAAGACCCAAATTGTGATGCTAGGAACCTAGATGACGAAGATGAGATGAGTGAAGAACCTGAAGGACCAACCTTGGAAACTGAAGATGTGAATTATTTTGGACAACCAGAGCCACTGGAGTTGGCTGGTGGAGAAATCAATGCACCCAAACCATCAATTGAGGAGCTGCCAGAATTGGAGCTGAAACCATTGCCAGACCACCTCAAATATGCTTATTTAGGTAATAACTCAACTTTGCTAGTGATCATTTCTGCTGATCTCACTAATGATCAGGAGGAAAGAATATTGGGAATATTAAATATTTATAAGCAAGCTTTGGGATGGACCTTGGCTGATATCTGAGGAATAAGCCCAACTATTTGTATGCACAAAATCATTTTGGAAGAGTACCATGACAAAACCATTGAAGGCCAGAGAAAACTTAACCCGAGTATGAAAGAGGTAGTGAAGAAAGAAATCATAAAATGGCTGGATACCGGGATAATTTATCTCATTTCTAATATCTTGTGGGTCAGCCTGGTGCAATGTGTGCCAAAGAAGGGTGGCATGACCGTGGTACATTAATAGCAAGGACGAGTTGATTCCATCCAAGATTGTCACAGTTTCGAGAGTGTGCATGGATTACAGTAGGCTAAACAATATCACACGGAAGAACCACTTTCTATTGCCCTTCATCAATCAAATGTTGGATAGGTTGGCATGTAAGGCATTTTATTGCTTCCTAGACGGTTACTCAAGCTACAACCAAATTTATATCGCCCTAGATGATCAATAGAAAACCACGTTCACTTGTCCATATGAGACATTCGCTTTTTGAAGAATTCCCTTTGGATTGTGTAACACCCCAACAACATTTTAATGTTGCATGATGTCTATTTTTTCTGACATGATAGAAAACAACTTGGAAATGTTTATGGATGATTTCTCGGTATTCAAAAAAACATTCGAGGAATGTCTTCAGATTTTAGAGCATGTTTTACAAAGATATATTGAGACTAACCTAGTCCTAAATTAGGAAAAATGCCACTTCATGGTGAAGAAGGGCATAGTTCTCGGGCACAAAGTGACCAAGAGAGGACTGGAAGTTGACAAAACAAAAGTTGAGGTAATCACACAATTGAAACCTCCCACAAGAGTAAAAGGTATCAGAAGATTTTTGGGACATGTAGGTTTTTACCGTTGTTTCATTAAAGATTTCTCAAAAATTTCTAAACCTTTATGCTTGCTTTTGGAACAAAATACTGCTTTTGCATTTGATGATTCTTGTATAAGAGCGATTCAAGAACTTAAATAAATGTTGATTAATGCTCCTATAGTCGTGGCGCTGGATGGAATGAGTCATTCGAGCTCATGTGCGATGCCAACAACTATGACGTTGGAGTAGTGTTGGGACAAAGGCGTGGCAAAGTTTTCCATACCACATACTATGCCAACCGGGCGCTAAATGGAGCTTAGTTTAATACTCTACAACCGAGAAAGAATTTCTCGCGGTTGTCTTCTCATTTGACAACTTCATATCTTACTTGGTAAGTAACAAGGTTGTGGTGTACACAGATCATTTGACATTAAAATATCTCTTGGAAAAGAAGGATGCCAAGCCAAACTTATCCGATAGACGCTCTTTTTGCAAGAATTCGATCTCGAGATCTGAGATAAGAAAAGAAGTGAGAACTTGGTAGCTCACCACCTATCACGACTAGAGCATCACCTTGAGAATGGCAAGACCGTTGCCATAATGGATGAATTTCCCGATGAGTATTTACTTGCAGTCAATTCTATGCCAAGTACACTGACATAGTCAACTACCTAGTAAGCAATATTTTGCCATTGGATCTGGCGAGTTGTAACACCTTGACCCAGTTTAGGAGTAAACTGAACTAGTAAGTGTTTTATAACAACCAAAGACTTGACTTACACAAGTAAATCTTGAACCGAACCACCACGATTCGTTGGTTAAAAAGCACAATTGGGAGTTTTTTGACAACAAATGGGGGAAGTCTATTCCAATATTTTCTGAGAGTTTTGTGCCCACCTCACGACCAAATATTCACCTTTTCCTTTCTTATACAAGGTATGTGTGTTAGATTTGATAAGAGGTATAATAATACTATGTTTGAATTAGACAGTGCAGGGGAAGAGCACTCTGAGTTTGCTGACTCATTGGACATTGCGAAGAGGTAAACGCTATTGAAGGATTTATGCGAGCCTGTCACCAAGTGGAACGTGTCATCGAAAGGCCACCGAACAGTGAAGCGGCTGGCATTGAAGCCACAACCAAGGGGGTGGAACCACTTATTGAAGGAAAATGTGATGTTGACCACCCATAACGATATTGTCTCGGAGGAGCAGATGGTCTCGTTGTATTCAATCATCGTGGGCCGTAAGATCAACATCGATCGTATCATTATAAGTGCGCCGGTAAGGGCAATGAAAGTTTGTTTTTCCCTTTATTAATCTCTAATATCTATATAAAGAACAATATGCCAAGGATTGATTCGGATAATGTCCAAGAAAGAAAGGGAACAACTGTCATTCCTGCCCCAATGGAGGCAACTCACTACCACAAAGTCCAAGGAGAAGAGCAAAGGAAACTATAGAGTCGGTGTCCAATGCCTGCTTGTTATAGTTTCCAACATACATCCCTTCCTCTAACTGTAGCGGGCATGTAACCCCCTTAGCCCGGCCTAGACGGTTGACCCGGACTACGAAGATTACACGGGGAAAAGCAAAGTCAACCCGAAAGTCAACCTTGATTAACGACCCTTTTTTCTTTTCAAACTTATCTAGATGCATATTAACCCTATTCGTACTCTTGAGATAAGCATACTCAAAAATCACAGCAATCGGAAATCGATAAGGGACTCAATTGCACAACATACGAATTTAGGGACCAAATTGTAAATTCTCGAAAGTAAGAGGACTTTACCAATTTTAAAGATACCATTATGAAATTAGTCATGTTTCATGCTTCTCTGCCAAATTTCACCTCAAACAGACATCCCAAACTCAAGCAATTGCATATACAAGGTTCAAGACTAAAACGTGAAGAATTCAAAACATAAAACCATATAATTCAGTGCCCAACGGTCAAGTGTTCCGAAACGGTGGTTGACTGTTCCGAAACGCGGGACCGTTTCGAAACTTGTTCCGAAACAGGGCTTGGCAGTAGCAAAAGTGTTTCGGAACGGCTCTACCCGTTTCTAAACACCAAGGCCATTTCCGACCCTTGTTTCGAAACAGTAGCACCCGTTCCGATACGGGCTGCCCAGAAATGCAAAAATTATCTGGTTTAACACACATTCGACCCATCAAACGCATCCCTATGACCCCCAAATCATGCCAACAAATCATCATACATTTAAGGAACATAATTGCATCAACGAAACATATTTATGGCATCAATTAGGGAAAACTTCAATCTATAGGCATGCATCCTATTACCCAAAACCCACAAACATCAAACCAACATAGCAAACACCAAAAATGGCCAATTATATATCCACAACATCATAGGCATCATAGGCATCAACGAAACATATTCATGGCATCAATTAGGGAAAACTTCAATATATAGGCATGCATCCTATTACCCAAAACCCACAAACATCAAACCAACATAGCAAACACCAAAATTGGCCAATTACATACCCACAACATCATAGGCATCATGCCAAACTTAGGGAGTCCAAAACATCTCCCAAAAACACAATCTAGGTTCCCATTGCCAAATACCAAAAACTAATAGTGTTGTAAAAATAGTCATCATACATGAGCTTAGTCTTTCCCTTGGATTACTTGCCCTCCTTGCTGCCCACAAACACCTCAATTCTCTGCATTATTGATTCAAGAAAGAGAGCGTAAGCACATATGCTTAGTGAGGCATGCTCTAATGAAACAATACAATAATGCACTTTGTAAAACACCTTTCAAAGGCCTTTAATTTCATAAACATCATTTCTCATGCAACAATGCATACAAAACAAGCATCTCATGCTTCATTATATCAACATGTCATATTGGCTTCCAAGTAATAATCCTTAACCATTTTCAACACAAAACACAATCGGATACGCGAATTACAAGCGTTGTCCCATACGCTTCATACACACTACCAAACACACAAGGTGGAGTTTACCGGTAAAATCACAACCCCTCAACACCCGTGATGGAGTCTAACGGTACAATCACAACCCCTCCACATCACTCTTTGGTAGTTGTATAACATCACTAACGAGAACACGGGACACACAACACAAGATCCTCACATGGCATTTTAACCACCATTATGATCTTAGACATCTCGTTAGTGTACTTGGATGGAGTTTACGGTACCATTACAACCCCTCAACATCCAAGGCGACTTTATTCACGGTGCACCCAATCCTATAGCCGGCTAACTATATCCGATTCAAGTACTTTTAAACCAACACATCACTTGCCAATATACATCATTTACCATCATCAATTCACTATTTTTAAGCATCAAACAAAGCCATTAAACCATCATGCATCACTATGCATCAAAACCACATTTACCAATACCAAACCAAGGATCTCTTACCTTGAGCATCCTTCAACACATAGCTTTCCAAACCAGCATTAAACATGCTAAAATATGCTTTAAAAATAGAATTTAAACATGCAAATTAAACACATTGCATCCAACCATCTCATGGTTCATCAAAGAGAGAGTTTCTCCGAAAACTTACTCTTGAGCTTAGTTAAGTTGCTTAGACTTAAACTAAGCTCCCATAACCTTCAAACATTGGTTTCAAAGCTGAAAACCAAACTTCACTCACCAATTCCGTTTCGCAAGCTTGCCGAAACGCCGTTCAAGCCTCCGGATCAACACCATAAGGATCCGAAGTTGTCTCCCCTGTTTTAAGCACATCAAAGCGGAGGATTAATGCATCATCATGCACTTAAATCACCAGCCCTTACACCTAAACTCGCTGCTCTCACCAAAACTCACATTTCGGCTACCAAACACAACCGAAAACACATCCAAACACTTCCACAACATTACCCAGCCAAGATCCATCACTTCTAAACATTCTTAGACATCATTTAACATAAAAAAGAACCTAATCACATCCTTATACCTCCAGCTATAACAGAACACCAAAATCACCCCAAAAACCACCATTTTCACAAGTAAAAACTTAGGAAAATCAACCTATTCGGGATTGCATTGATTAAACCTCATTTACATATCATTAATCATCCAAAATACATTAAAAGGCATCTCAAAACAGAGCCCAAACAACCTCCACGAAATTCTTCAAGATTTGATCAAAATCTCATGTTTTAAGCCAAAATCAAGATCATAACATTAAAACATTTAATAAAACTTAATTCAAGGATTGAGAACTTGAGAATTTCAGTAAAGAAATGAATATATAGAGGAGAAGGACGTTCATACCTCTAAATGTGGATTTCTTCTTGTTTAGAGCCAAAATCCTTGAAAATTCAATAAGCAAATGGAGAGGATTTGATGTAGAAATGATTAGGAATCATTTGGGGATTGAAATCTCATCATTATGTGTGAAAATAAAAAGAAAAGTTGCTGTGGAAATGTGTTTGGCTGAGGGAATTTTGAGAGAAAATGGAATGAGAAAATTTTAGCAAAAGTTAGTTATGAAACTAAAATATGATTTTCCCTCTTTTCTTTTTATTAATTAAACATTAAATGAGTCTTTAAAAATCAAGAAAAATCTGGAGAAATCCTCCCTTGGGTAAATTAGCTCCTTAAAGATTCAAAGTTTCAATCCTTTCAAAACAGTCACGAACTTTTCAAAAATTACATTTTAGACACAAACTCAAAATGTCATATTTCCAAGCCTCATTTTGTAAAATTGATTTCACCACTCTCTTATATATATTAAAAGAGGATTTTTAGATATTTTTCCACATTTTTAATGCATCCCGAACTAGGCTTTCCCTAAAACCACCTTTTATATTCGAACTGAAATTTAAACCGGACCGGTTCAGACCCTAAACTTCCAAGCCCAAAATTGGGGTGTTACAACTCTCCCCCCTTAAGAAATTTCGTCCTCGAAATTTACCTGGAGGAAAAAGGTATGGAAACTGCTTCATCATATCATCTTTCTGTTCCCACGTGGCTTCCTCAGCTCCACGATGCTTCCACAACACCTTTACCAACTCAATGGTCTTGCCTCGAAGAACTTTACTGTCCGAATCCAGAATTTCCACCGGTTCCTCATCATAGGTCAAATCCAGATTCAACTCCACTTCCTCCACATGCATAACATGCAAAGGATCCGATCTATACCTCCGAAGCATAGAGACATGAAACACATAATGAATCTTTTCCAACTCTTGCGGTAACCTCAACTTGTACGCAACAGGACCCACACGCTCAATCACCTCGTATGGTCCAATGTACCTAGGGCTCAACTTACCCTTTCGGCCAAACCTCATCACCTTTTTCCAAGGCGAAACTTTCAAAAACACATGGTCACCCACCGTATACTCAACCTCCTTACGCTTCAAATCCGCGTAAGACTTCTGTCGATTAGAAGCTGCCTTCAATCGCTCACAGATATACTCCCCCTTCTTTTATTTTGTTTTTATCTCATCTATGCTAATTTTGTGTATGTAGGCATGCATTGAGGATAATGATCCTCTCGAGTTTTTTTTTTTTTTTTGGGGGGGGGGGGGAAATTAGTCCTCTAATTTTTCTTTTTCTTGCTTTTGTTTTTCCATTTATTTTCTAGTTTTTATGTTTTTATTTTCTGTTTTGTTTTTTTAGTTGCATTTAGGTTAGGATATAATGTAACATGCCTTTATTTAAAATCAAATGAATTCTTAGTTGAGGAAAATTCTTGAGTACCTTTTACCCGCCGTGGTAGATGACCCACCTGGGCGGCAACCCTAGCATGACTTTAGGTTAACTTAGAATCCTACTATGGTCTGAATTTAAGAGAAAACACTCTTTGTGACTAGTTTGATTTTAGGACTTCTAGGAAACTTAGGTATTTCACCTAGAAAACTTGGGTAGAACTTGAAGTTTGAAAAATAGAGAAAATATACTTCCTAGAGGTGCCCGAAACCGGCTCTAGAAAGGAAATGAAAAAAAAAACTCATTAGAGATGCCTATCACCGGCAAAATAATGGTTAAATTGAAAAAGAAACTAGAGGGAAACCCAAGGGAATTAAGGTGTTTATCGAAGGTTTAATTTGAAGCTGAAGAATCATTCTTATCACAAGGAACACACACACTCATGAGATATATAGTTCGGTTCCGGGTAAGTCTATTGTCATTCGAAAGGTTACTAATTAGGCGTAAATCTACACGGTATGTAAAGGTTGTTCAAGATGCTTTCTCGACTTAGCATACATATGATTTTAAATATTGGCATGTATTATTAGATTAGATTGCTTGAGGACAAGCAATAGTTCGAGTTTGGGGGTGTGTTAAGTGTGCAAAAGTCCTATATTTATGCCCTAGTTTAGCTCAATTATTGTTGTTCTTAAGTTTAGTTTAGTTGCATTTATTAGGTAAACATACACAAAACGACATAGATTAGATATTCTGTCTTATTTTATGCACTTAATCGATTTTACATATATGATACTGCTCATGTGTGTTTTCTTCCTGTGCGCAGGTACCCGCCCAAGCAGTTGCCGTTGAGGCAGCAGAAGAGGAGAAACTGGAAACTGAAGGAGGAAGCTGTTGGACCATTTCGAAAGCTGATCGAGGAGGAGAGTCCCCGAATGAAGAGTTGTGCCAACCCCTGCACACCATCCCACACCTCTGCCGAGGCAGTCAATAGAGTGCCGCCGAGGAAACAACTCGAGGAAGGGTGAAAATATGCAAAGTGGTATACGACTGAAAGAGCTCATTAAGCCCGATTTTTAGAGACCACTTGTACGTGCATTGAAGCCCAACAGACAAAGAAAATCCACGGTTAAAGTCAAGTTAGAAAAAGTCAAACGAGAATCTAGGAAGATTTAATGATCTTTTAATGAGTTGTAATTGTATTCTAACTAGTATTCCTACCCTAAATCGAATTAGGCCTATGCTCATCCCCTATATATATGTAATCGACTTGAAGGAGAGAAGATAATAGAGATTAGAGAAAAACTTCTTCTTTTCGAAACCCTAGTGTCGTCAACACTCATCATGTTCTAAACCTTCCCTAGGGCTAAGGGTTGGTTGTGTAGTAGTTGTGAGAGTTTGCTTGTATTTGTTTAGGTTTTCAGTTTTTGCAATAAAATTCAAGGTTTGTTTAATCTTGGTTCTTCATTATTGCAATCTTTATCGGGAGAGAAGAGGGCAGTAATCTATTTGTTTAATATCGGGAGAGTTCAACTCACGAAACGAGTAAACACGGTTTTATCCAACCATAGGGTAAAGCTACTTCGGCTTAGGGATAAGTTTAGAAGTTTAGTGGCTAAGAGAGCTTTCATAATCGGTTGGTGTTCACCCTTAGATTCACGTTGGGAGGTATCATCTAAGACGTGTTCGCCAATAGTACTTCAAGCTTCGGGAGAAGAGGGAGCCTTGCTAAACCTTGAATCACCGTTTAACTGCCCAAGCCGTCGCTTGGTCTCTCCCGAGGCGGGCACCTGCCGATTCATAGTCGTGGGCGGTTGTTGAAAGTTAAGTTGATTTGCAAAACTGTGCCGAGACAGTACATTCAATCTCCACACTACGAAACATCCAATATCGACCCATTCTCTCTCTCTGATTTCTCAATTTACTTCACTTGCTTTATTTTTTGTTTTAATCAAATCAACTCTCATTATTTGTGTTTTTACTTTTATTTGTGCAGAAAGGTGAACTCCAAAAGGTTGTCACAATCCATGTGGAGACGATATCTTAAAAACTATAACTTGGCACCGTGTATACTTGCACGCTAATTGCACATCAATTTTGCACGCAACAAGTATTGATACGGTTTGGAGCTGTACCGAAACGATTTGCCACTGGAATTCTTTGTTTCGATACGGGCCTAACCTGTATCGAAATAGGTCAAAGGTCAAAGTCAAGGAAAGTTAACTCGTACCTAAACAGGGATTACCTGTATCGATACATGTAATGGGAAAAGTCAACCAAGGTTAACTATCATGCACTCGTAACGAAACAACCTAAAGGTGTTTTGATGCAGGGTTAGTTAAGTTGGCTAAAAAGGCAGAATTTGATGGTTTAGAATGTTCACAATTTGATCACTGAAGTTAGGACGAGCAATTGGATGAGTAAATGAATTCCAAAATGTATGAAAATTTACAAACTTGTTAATATTGTATTAAACTTCACTATGGTATAATCAATTGCATCGAAGGACATCTAAATTATCAAATTTATAGTTTAGTCCATAAAACTCGTAATAGTTATAAATTGGTACTAAATGATTAATTATCACTTTATAATGAATGCATTGGACTAAGATGTATGTTTGGTAGAGTTTTATTAGTTTAACATTGATCATATGTCGATTATGAAATGAAATTTTATCGCACCGATCACCGTATTGTTCATCGGTAGCACCTTCCGACTCGTTTCTCGACCAGGCCGAGAAGGGGGTGTTACATTTGTGGTATCATAGCTAAAGTTTATTCGATTCTAGGACTAAACCGAAGCTTATCGCATTGTTATTGTGTTACTTTGCCACCTAGGAGTTCTATATTGAGTATATTGTGACTTGTCGACTAATCCGATCTTTTATATAGATATGTCTGAAACTAACGAAGCTCACATTGACGAGTTTGCCACCAGCTTATCGACTCATGGCGAGGAGATAAGAGGAGGGAATCCTCCGAATCCACAGGACCCTCATATTCAAAACGCTGAGCTTGTAGCACCTACTGCTCAGGCTGAGTGTTACAAGAACATGGCTCCAATGTTCAAGCAGTTTATGACTGCAATGTGAGCCGAGCAAGTTATTCAGCCCATCGCTCTTGCTGTCCAACATACTCGGGCTCCTATTGACAAGCTATCCTAGTATCGAGTTTATACCTTTACCGATCATGATGATGATAATCCTGAGATAGTCGAGTATTGGTTGGACAACACTCTACGAATACTGAATAAACAGTTTGTGTGCTCGGACAAGCACAAACTGGAGTGTGCCCTCACATTGCTAGTGGACGAGGCACTCCACTGGAGGAAGACTACTACATTAACAGTCTCCGAGGACACTGTAACTTGGGAGTTCTTTATTAGGGAATTCTGTAAGAAGTACATCAATGGGTTATATCTCGCTGAAAGATGAAATATCTTCCTCCATCTCAAGCAAGGCGGACGACCGATCGAGCAGTACATCTATGAATTTTGCAAGTAATGTAGTTACGGTGATGAATATATCAAGGAGGAAGAGAAATGTCGAATGTTCATTGCAAGGCTCAATGATGAATTACACCATATGCTTACTGCACTAAACATTGTTGATTTTCAAGATCTTGTGAACCGAGTCAAAGCCATTGAAGCCTCATAGCTCAACGAGTCGATGGGTCCGATAAATCTGAGAAGAGGTTTAGGGATGATTCTCGACCTCCAAAATGCAACAAGAAAGGCAGATATCAAGGCCCTAAGCAGAATGTTTATCCGCAGCCCTCCCGTTCTAGAAATATTGATAGGTGTCAATCTGTGATTCAATCCTTTACGAAGGCAACATCTATTGATAGCACCGGAGGTTTGAATCGGAGCAACCAACATCTAGTTTGTAATTACTGCTAGAATAAGCATCCAGTAGGTCAATGCCGTAAGCAGACTAGAGATTGTTATTATTGTGGTGAGCAAGGTCACTTCATTCGTGACTGCCCCTTGAATGCAACCAAGTCTATTGCCACCCCGACTACTGCTGCCTCTCCTACTCAATCCTTTCGAGGTAAAGGATCAAAGCAAGGATCAATGGGAACCTATGAAAGATCGAGTGGTTTAGGGAAACCATTCAGTAAGCAAGATTCTAAATCCTCTACCCAAATGTATCATGTGAGGAGCAGGGAAGAGGAGGACGAGCCTGATGTCATTGCAGGTATCATTGAGTTATATTCACATCATTTATATGCATTGATTGATCCATGATCTACTCACTCTTTTATAAGCACCACCGTAGTTAAGAAGTATAGCATGTCTTCTGAACCAATAGCATCGAGAATCTCTGTAACTAATCCTTTAAGAGATTGTGTTACCGTGAGGGTAGTATGCAAGAACTGCCCCTTATTGATCCAAGGGATTCCTTTCCTGACCAATTTGTTGGCTTTACCGATCCACGAGTTCGATGTTATCCTAGGTTTGGATTGGCTTAGTGAGCATCAAGCCAGGGTAGATTGTTGTAAGAGGAAGTTGTACCTTCGAGGTCTAGGAAATGAGAGTGTTGTCTTGATGAACGCGAGGAATCCTTCATTGTGTGCTTTATCATTAGAAGCCAAAGACGAACCTAAATTTCGAAACATTAACATTGTATGTGAATTCCCTTATTTCTTCCTTGATGAACTTCCGAGATTACCCCCAACCCGTGAAGTGGAGTTTGGCATTGAGGTACAACCTAGGACTGCTCCAATTTCCATTGCACCATATCGTATGACAGTTGTCGAATTAAAGGAGTTGAAAGCTCAAATTCAAGAATTTTTAAGCAAAGGTTTTATTCAATCGAGCTCTTTGCCTTGGGGAGCCCCGATTCTCTCTGTAAAGAAGAAAGATGGTTCTATGTGATTGTTTATTGATTACTGACTGCTGAACAAAGTAACCATCAAGAACAAGTATCCATTGCATAGAATAGACGACATGTTCGATCAACTAAAGGATGCCTCTATGTTTTCCAAGATCGATTTAAGGTTGATCTATTACCAAATGAGAGTGAAGGAATGCGACGTTCCTAAAACAACCTCTCGTACAAGATATGGACACTACGGATTCTTGGTGATGCCCTTTGGGTTAACCAATGCACCGACAACTTTTATGGATCTGATGAATCGGGTCTTTAGACTCTATCTTGATAAATTCGTAGTGGTATTTATAGATGACATACTGATCTATTCCAAGAATGTTGCGAAACACCAAGATCATCTTCGCATCGTGCTTCAAACCTTACAAGAAAAGCAGTTGTACGCAAAATTCTCTAAGTGTGAGTTTTGGCTCATCGAAGTTGCTTTTCTTGGACATATTGTGTCGGCTTCGGGTATTCAAGTGGACCCGAAGAAAATTCAAGCCATCGTGTATTGGCATCCACCGAAGAACATTGGTGAAGTCAGAAGCTTCCTTGGGCTTGCTGGCTATTACAGAAGATTCGTAAAAAGGTTCTCTATGATAGCCGCTCCTTTGACCAAGTTATTGAGGAAAAAAGCTCATTTTGTTTGAATAGAGGATCAACAACGGAGTTTCGATCAACTGAAACAAGTATTGACTCATGCACCAGTCTTGACCCAACCCGAGTCTAGAAAGGACTACACAGTTTATAGTGATGCATCGCATCTCGGGTTAGGATGTGTATTGATGCAAGAAGGCAAAATCGTAACTTATGATTCGACACAACTTAAGCCACACGAAATGAATTACCCTACTCATGACCTTGAATTGGCTGTAGTTGTCTTTGCATTGAAAATCTGGAGACATTACCTCTACGGAGAAAAATGTTACCTCTTCACCGATCATAAAAGCCTTAAGTACCTATTGACCCTGACCCAAAAGGAGTTGATTCTTCGACAACGAAGATGGATGGAACTCCTTAAAGATTACGATCTTGTCCTCGATTATCATTCGGGCAAGGCCAATGTTGTAGCTGATGCACTCAGCCGCAAACCTTTTCCTGGTAAGTATTGGCAGTAAATATAAAGTTATATGTATTGTATGGTACATTGACTCATATCAATATTGTTGCTTTGTATCCCCTCGGACAATTAATGCTCACTTCCGACTCTAGAAGCATCATTGTTTTGTATCCGAACTTCAAGTTCAGTCTACCATCGTTTCGCGAATTAAGGTTTTACAAGAGCAAGATCTTGAGCTTCAATCCATTGTATGTAAGTTATCGGATAATCCCGACTTCATAATTAATTCTAAAGGGCTCTTGTGTTTCCATGATCGGGTTTGTGTACCTAATCATGAATCCTTCCGTACTGATATTATCTCTAAAGCTCATTCAAGTTCTTTTTATGTTCACCCCGGGTCTGTGAAGATGTATAAGGACCTTTGTGAACTCAATTGGTGGTCGGGTATGAAGCATGCCATAGTCGATTACTGTAAAGTGTCCACAAGTTCTATATTTCATGTGCATTCCATCTCATATTATTCCTATTTTTTAGTACATCTTAGGCATAATTAGAACCATGCATTGCATTTTACAATATTTCTTTACTTTTCCATGTTTTTCTAGATTATCTTTTGTTTGGTAAAGAAAATGTACTATTTTAGTGTAATTTTGGTTTTAGGTACTAGAGGCTGATAGAGGGAAAGAGGAGATGAGGATGTGATGTTGAGGCACCGAACCAGAGAGTTGTACTAATGCAGTTCCAGACAGAGACAACAGTTGCCGAGTAGCTGCCACCGCCCACCTTGCTGCCCAAGACAGCAGACTATGGAGTTCAAGAACCGGAGTGTGATTTATAGAGCAGAAAATCATGATTCTATCGATGTTGTCCACTCAATTTTCTGACGTCTGTAGCAGCGAGCAATGCCGCTGAAGTTAAATCTCGAGATTGCTTGCGGAACAAGGCAACGTGATAAAGTCCATATTCAACTCAAAGAAGTCGGAGTTTAAAGTCACATTTTATGTGGAAAGCTACTTTGAAGACTTCTACTTCAAGAAGGACTAGACCTAGCTAATGCCTATATATACCCATTGTAATTCTAATTCAAGATAGCTGAGGTTTCCTTAGGTATAGCTTAGATTTTCTTGCCGCCGACATGTTCTAATTCTCACTTTGGGTTTGGGTTATGTTGTAATTAGTTTTGAGAATGGTTGTTTGGGTTTTTAAGTTTGTTTTTGCAATAAAATACTCTTAGTTTACTTAATTCATGTGCTTCACTTCCTTCAATTAGTTCAAAAAGTCACGTTGAAGAATCCATTTTTCGGGCACGAAAGTGTCAAACTCACGAAAGAATTAAGCACGGTATTATCCTGAAGAGGTTTTGACTAATTCAGCTTAGACATAAGTTAGAATTTTAGCGGCTAAAATGAGCAACCAAACGTTGACTATCTGTGTTAGGTTTACACTGAGATTGCTAGGTATTGCCTACATCACGCACCAATAGAATCTTAGCCTAGACATAGGTAGGATCACTTCAGAATTGCTTCGCAGAACATGGAGTATCTGTCAGACATGCTGTCGGGACTTCTCTCCATCTCACCTTCCGGGACAGCGAATGTTGCAAGAGCAGAGTGCCGCTGTGGCAGCGAAAGTTGCTGCCGCCTCAATCCGTCATTACCCGCCAAGGCAGCAGATCGTAGTAGCGCAAAACACACTTGACCTATTCAATGCAGTTTCACACTAAGCAGTAGCATAACCCTGCCCTCTATATCAACCTGATCACTTCCTTCTTATTACTTGTGTTTTTATTTTACTTTTCTTTTCAAACAACCACCTTACTTGTGCATTTACTTTTCTTATGCAGGAATAACAATTCGAATCAAGCTGTCTAATTGTTGTGGGAGACGATATCTTATATACTATAACTTGAAAGGAGTGTGCACTTGCGCTCATAAATAGAGAACACCCAAACATTCTACAAGTTTTTGGCGTCGTTACCGGGGATTAGTAACAGCGAAATTCGTCTTTAATTTCTGCAATTTATTTCTTTACTTTTTATTTTATGTTTATTTTTAATCAAAAAAAGAATTTTACAGTTTTCTTTGCTAGTGTATGACTAGGTTGAATCCAAAAGAAGAAATCCTCTTCTACGACGATATTGAAAGAAGAGCAAGAGAGCTCAAAAAGGAGATCAGAGTAACCCTATGAAAAAACAAAGAGGAAAAAGAAAAAGCAAAGGTAAACATGGACCCACCCAACAATGTTGCGAACGGCAACAAGATGTTCCGCCCAGAGAACATCAATATCCACCAAGGCAGCAACCCCCTCTTCCGCCCAGGCAGCCCCAGAATGTCGAACCACTAGAGTTTATCTGGAACATGACTTCAGAGGGTTTGATCCGAAAGTGACAGAACCTGAGAATGAGGCATATCACTTCGAGTTGAAGCTTGTTATGTTTAACATGATCCACACGTTGGGACAATTTGGAGGGACTGCCACAGAAGATGCTCGGCAGCACTTGAGAGGATTCCTGGACATCTGTAGAGCATTCAAAATATACGGAGTCCATCAAGACGTACCGAGGCTAAGATTATTTCCCTATTCACTGAGGGATATGGAAAAATAGTGGCTAAACAACCAGCCAGTAGGATCGTTCAACACATGGACAGAGCTGTGTAAGGATTTTTTAGATCAATTCAGCCCATCCAAAGTCAAAGTCAGACTACGAAACGAGATAACAACCTTCCGAAAAGGGGATGACAAGCCGATGTATGAAGCATGGGAGCGGTACCAACATATGCTAAACAACTGCTCGCTACATGGTTTTCCGGCTTGGACACAAGTATCAATGTTCTACAACAGGTGAACTACCTAACACGGATGATGATTGATGCCTCAGCCAATGGAATCATCCTTGACAGACCACCAGATGAGGCACTGCGGATTTTGAACCAAGCCGCCAAGAACGACTACAAGTATCCAACAGCCCGTCGAGGAGGCGTTAGGCAGCCAGCCATTGTGAATGAGGTATAAGCCTCAGAATCTATCAATGTCCGCCTTTACAAGCTGACAGAGCTGGTCATGAGCATCGTAAAACCTGCTGGGAAAGTCTATGAGGTAAAGGTTGTGGAGTCATTCTGTGATGAGTGTGGGAGCAACCTTGATTCCTCTGACTGCACCGCATCTGCCAACTTTATGGGAGGATACGAGAGGAACATCAGACCTGCCCAGAACACCTACAACCCTGGATGGAAGAACCATCCCAACTTCTCCTGGAACAACCCAAAGACTGTTGCAAACCCACAACAGCAACAGGGAGGCTACCAACAAAACATGTCCAGACAGCAGGCTCAACAACCACAAAACAATAATTCACTAGAAGCAACTCTTCATACTTATATGTCTAAAATTAGTGATTTTATTGTTCGCACTAATAAATTTATTGATAAAACTGAGTCTTTCATGGACATGACGGAGATGAAGATGAACAACCAAGAGGCTGCTATAAAAAAACCTGGAGACCCAATTTGAGCAGTTCACAGAGATCTTCAGTAGCAGAACAATGGGAGCAACATCCAGCAGCACAGAGGCAACAACCAAACCCACTTATGAACAATGTAAAGTCATATCTACCAGAAGGGGGAAGTAGTTAGATGAACCCAGGGTGGAAAAACAACCAGAAACACATCCAGCACAAAAAGAATAGCCTACCGCGGCAACGTCAACACCAGCCACCCCAGCAGCTGAACATAATAGCAGTTCTGAAGCAGATGATCTTCCACAGATTAAGTTCCCATGCAAGGAGCGTATAGAGGACATCCGCCTGCCAGCACATTTTCCCTAGAGGTTTAAGAAACAAAAGCAAGAGCACTAGTTCAAAAGATTACTAGATATTCTAAAGCAGGTCCACATAAACATCCCTCTAATAGAAGCCATACAAAATATGTCAAACTATGCCAAATATCTCAGGGACATGATTTCTAAAAGGAAGAGGATTGGGGATTTCGAAACAATTGCTGTAACAGAAGAGTGCATGGCAATGATGTACAACAAACTGCCGCCCAAGCAAATAGACTCGGGCAGGTTTGTTATCCCATGCAGGATAGGCAGCAAACACGAAACAAAAGCCATGTGCGACTTGGTAGCTATCATCAACCTAATGCCCGAAGCAGTCTTCGATAAATTAGGAATTGGGCCAGCCAAACCTACATTCGTCATGCTAAAACTTGCCGATCATTCGTTTGTACAACCGGAGGGTAAAATCAAAGACCTCCTAGTGAAGGTGGGAAACCTTATTCTACCAGCTGAATTCCTCATCCTAGACTGTGAGGCAGACGAAAAAACCCCTATTATCCTTGGGCGACCATTCTTGGCCACGGGCAAAACATTAATAGATGTGGAACATAGGGAGCTGACCATAAGGGTAAACAACCAGAGCATAAAGTTAAATGTGCTACAACCCTCAAGAAAAGAAAAGGAATGATGCCCAGATGCAAAAGCTGCCAAAATTAGCATAGAGACAGGCCAAGAAAACAGCTGTCGCAACAGACCAAAGGGCAGGTTGAAGGACCCAGCAGCACATCACCCAAATGCACTCCCAACATAATTTAATTTTTTATATATAATTTATGGATTTTTAATTTTATGCATTATGATTAGAGTTTAATTTATTTTTTTGGTTAGGATTAGATTAGTTTCCAAATTTTTATTTTTCAGAAGTTATTTAATTACTTTTATTTTTATTTGTATTTCAAGATTAGGAATAAAAGAGCCGGGTCAAGAAGGAGGCCTAGCAAGGAGCCCGTCAACCATCCCACTAAGATAGCCCAGGGCAGCCTAGCGCAGGAACGCGTAACGGCTAGTTGACCGCCAACAGCTGTGAAAATAACGGGCAGAAATCCCATAACGTGCGCGAGACAACTGGACCGTTAGACATTTAATGCCGCCATGACACCTCTATTTAAACCCTTCTCACTTCATCCATTTACTTTACTTTCACCTTCTTGCTATCTATTTCTTGCATCCTCTGCTCTCACCTATTTTCTTTCACAGATTCAGTAAACTTCAACCGTCTTACATGGCTTCCTCATCGAAACCCAAACCCGCGCAGCTGAAAAGTGATATCTAACCCAGTTTGCAAAGCATAACATATGGGAGGAGCAAGGATTTCACTATACTCAATAGACTGGAGATCTCGGACTAGAACCAAATCTGTTCGAAACCATCCACAACAAGGGATGGGAAATCTTCGCACGACAGCCAGAGATAGCCAACATCTTCATGGTTAGGGAGTTCTATGCACATTTCATCTCATATTATTGTTGTTTTTGAGTACATCTTAGGCATAATTAGGACCATGCATTGCATTTTACAATATTTCTTTACTTTGCCATGTTTTTTCTAGATTATCCTTTGTTTGGTAAATAAAAGGTATTGTTTTAGTGTACTTTTGTTTTTAGGTACTAGAGGCTAACAGAGGGAAAGAGGAGCTGAGGATGTGATGCTGAGGCATCAAACCAATGAGCTGTACTGATACAGTTCCAGACAGAGACAACAGCTGTCGCCACCCACCTTGCTGCCCAAGACAACAAACTATGGAGTTGGAGAACCGGAGTGCGATTTGTAGAACAGAAAATCATGATTCTATCAATGTTGTCCACTCAATTTTTCGACATCTGTAGCAGCGGGCAAAGTCGCCGAAGTTAATCTCGAGATTGCTTGCAGAACAAAGCAACGTGATAAAGTTTACGTTCAACTCAAAGAAGTCAGAGTTTAAAGTCACATTTAATGTGGAAAGCTACTTTGAAGACTTCTACTTCAAGAAGGACTAGACCAAGCTAATGCCTATATATACCCGTTGTAATTCTAATTCAAGATAGCTGAGGTTTTCCATAGGCATAGCTTAGGTTTTCTTGCTGCTGACATGTTCTAATTTTCTCTTTGGGTTTGGGTTATGTTGTAATTAGTTGGGAGAAAGGTTGTTTAGGTTTTCAAGTTTGTTTTTGCAATAAAATACTCTTAGTTTGCTTAATTTATGTGCTTCACTTCCTTCAATTGGTTCCAAAAATCAAGTTGAAGAATCCTTTTGTCGGGCACAAAAGTGTCAAACTCACGAAAGAATTAAGAACAGTCTCATCATGAAGAGGTGTTGACTAATTCAACTTAGACATAAGTTAGAATTTCAGCGGCTAAAAGGAGCAACCAAACGTTGACTGTCTGTGTTAGGTTTATGCTGAGATTGTTAGGTATTTCATATATCACGCAGCAATAGAATCCTAGCCTAGACATAGGTAGGATCACTTCAGAATTGCTTCGCCGAACTTGGAGGATCTGCTTGACTTGTCGCCAGGACTTCTCTTCATTTCACCTGTCGGGACAGCGAGAGTTGCAAGAGCAGAGTGCCCTTGTGGCAGCGAAAGTTGCCACCATCTCAATCCGCTATTACCCGCCAAGTCAATAGATCATAGCAGCACAAAGCACACTTGATCTATTCAACACAGTTTCACACTAAGCAGCAGCGTAACCATACCCTCTCTATCAACCTGATCACTTCCTTATTATTACTTGTGTTTTTATTTTACTTTTTTTTCAATCAACCACCTTACTTGTGCTTTTACTTTTCTTGTGCAGGAATAACAATTCGAATCAAGCTGTCCAATCCCTGTGGGAGACGATGTCTTATATACTATAACTTGACAGGAGTGTGAACTTGCGCTCATAAATAGAGAACACCCAAACACTCTACAATTGCATATCCAAGTGTTTCATGTGTCAGCGTGTTAAAGCAGAACATTGTGCTCCCACCAGACTGTTGCAACCCATTGATCCACTGCAATGGAAGTGGGAGAAGATCACTATGGATTTTGTTAGTGGTCTACCTTTAACTCTCGCAAAATGTGATGCCATATGGGTCACTGTAGATTGATTCACCAAGTTAGATCATTTCATATCGGTTAGAATGGACTACGGTCTCCTTAAATTAGCAGACGTGTACATCAAGGAAGTGATCTGACTCCACGGAGTACCCAAGTCTACTATCTTCGATCGAGATCCCTGTTTTGCATCTCTTTTCTAGAGAACCTTACAAGGAGCTCTGGGCACCATAGTTAAACTTAGCACAACCTTTCACCCCCAATCTGATGGCTAGTTAGAAAGGGTAATTCAGGTAATTATCGAAAGACTCTACTATTGAAACCTTAGAAATATGCATTGTTATTGAACCTTCCTATACAGATCTTGGAAGACATGCTTCGAGCATGCATCATTGACTTTGGTGGAACTTGGGAGAAATCCCTACCCCTTGTTGAATTTGCCTACAATAATAGCTATCAGGCTTCCATCCAAATGGCTTTGTATGAAGCATTGTATGGCAGATGATGTCGGGCTCCATTGTGTTGGTCTGAACTTAGTGAAGGCAAAATGTTGGGCCTGATTTACTTCGGGAGACTGAAGAACGTGTTACCATTATTCATGATCGCTTGAAAGCTGCATTTGACCAACAAAAGGCCTATGCCAACCTCAAAAGAAGAGATATTGAGTTTGAATTTGGTGAAACAGCCTTTCTGAAAGTATCACCGTTGAAGAAGGTTTTAAGGTTTGAAAAGAAGGGAAAATCGAGTCCCCGATTCATTGGACCTTTTGAAGTCATTGAAAGAGTTGGCCCCGTGACATATCGATTATTGTTACCCTCTGAATTGAGTAAAATTCACGATGTTTCTATGTATCGATGCTCCAAAAATACCGCTCTGATCCTTCACACATTATGGAACCTAAGTCTGTAGAAATTCAGCCAAATTTATCCTACGAGGAAGAACCGATCCAGATTCTAGCAAGAGAAGTAAAGAAGCTTCGTAATAAGTCTATATCATTGGTTAAAGTGCTCTAGAGAAGCCACTCTATTGAAGAAGCTACCTGGGAATCGAACGAAGCCATGAAACATGAATATCCACATCTCTTTGGTTCAGGTAAAATTCGAGGATGAATTTTTCTTAAGGGGGGAGAGTTGTAACACCCCAAAATCCGGTCTAGTCGGAATTGGGTTCTAGTGATCGGAAATTTCACATCGACAGAGTTTAAATATTGCATGGACTCGGACCATGTAGTCAATTATATCGACATTGGATTCTAATTGAGTCAATTTATTGAATATGAACTTTAATGAATAATATCGAAACTTGTTTAGAGGCTAAATTGTAGAAAGCGGGAGTCTCGGGTCAAAACTATAGAGAATCGAGAGTTTAGGGACTAACCTTGAGAATAGCCCCTCCTTAATTTAATCTCCCAAACGTGGGATAATCTGGTGAAATTGCTTCACCTTAAGGAAAGCTTATTAAGTGTATAATAAAAAGAAAAGAATTGAAAAGAGATAGAAAACTTACCCGAGATTAAAGCAAGCAAGCACCTCCCTTTGTCATATTCATCATCTTCCTCCAAGCTAACACCTCCATTCGAGAGCAATATTTAGCTTAGCTTTTCTTCAATTTATTGATATCGAATCGTTGCTATCGTTCGGGTAAGCAATATTCCTCAATCAATCATTGAATTCCATGGATATATCAAGTTTAATCTCAAGCTAGGGTTTTGACCATCTATGGATAATCCATCGTTGTTGTTTATATTGAAGTCGAGTATCGATTTCCATATCGTTATTACAAATACGATAACGTAATCTTGTTTTTAACAAGTTCCTATTGATTTTCTAGCTCAAGAAGTAGAGAGAGGTTTCGCCATCTCCATTGAAAGCTAAGAGCAAGAGCGTTGTAATCTGAGACCCGTAAGAGCATCGGATTTTAAGGTGAGTGTAGTCGGAGTCTAGGGTTTAGGCGATGAGCCTTCTCAAATCCATTATTGTTGATTCGATCAAATAACTAACATTTCTTTTAAAGAAGTTGCATCGGATGGTTAAACGGAACTATTGGTAAGCATCGATAAGTTTGGTAATGAACATCAGACATAGTTATTGGCATCGTCGTCGTGCATTGTCATCGATATAGTTATTGTTATTGAAACTTTGTAAATAAACCATCATATATTGATATTGACATTGACATTGAAATCATGAAATATTGATAATGAGACATGTTTACTATTGATAACATTGAAGTCATTGGTCATCGGAATTTTCATTGAATATTGAATTTGGATATCGACATTGAAACCTTGGATTTGAATGGAGATTGGATACAATTGGCATGCCATAGGATTCATGAGCTTAGTGTACGGGTGGACTACGGTCCTAAGGCTACGATCTATATTGATTTGGTGAGGCAGAGGGACTAGACTACTTATTGATTTGGCGAGGCGTAGGAGTTTGCGTATCCACTATCTTGATTCACTCTAGGGGTTAATAATGAATTTGATGTGTAAACATTGCATATTGAAACATGATATTGATATTGATAAGTATCATAATATGTATGTGCATC
Organism: Hibiscus tridactylites; assembly: GCA_958450335.1. NCBI lineage: Eukaryota > Viridiplantae > Streptophyta > Magnoliopsida > Malvales > Malvaceae > Hibiscus > Hibiscus tridactylites. The sequence goes on along the minus strand of OY288268.1, from coordinate 22,464,073 downwards.
ATTCATTGATATTTACATTGTATATGACTACCTCACTAGGCAATGTATGCCTAATGTGTCTCATCTCATACATTTAAGGTTAAGGAATCGACCCCTTTTGAAGATCGGAAAAGTCGAGGCAAGACAAGTCACTACAAGCCAAAGTAATGTATTTTGAATTTATGAACTCCTAGGAAGGTGGCAAAGTAGTTGAACTAGTCTCTTGTGCCTATTTTGTTATGTCTACTATGTGTATAAGTTGAATAGATGTTAAAGGCCTTAATATGACTTTTGGTTTGGTTAAAAGTTGGCAAAAATGGCATATATGGCTCACATAGGTGAAAATATAGTGAACATATTCGAATGATCATGAAATTTGGCATGCCAGTAGTTTATAGAATTGAAATATTGTGTGTAAAGTTTCATTGCATTTGAACATCGTTTGGTAAGTCAATTCGATTAAAAACCAGCAAAAAATTGTCATTACATGTCAGATCGTATCGATACGGGGTAATGGCGTATCGATACGGTTAAGCATAATTAAACTTAAGGAACAGGGCGTATCGACGATTTGCCACTGGAATTCTTTGTTTCGATACGGGCCTAACTTGTATCGAAACAAGTCAAAGTCAAGGAAAGTTAACCCGTACCGAAACATGGATTACCTGTATCGATACAGGTAATGGGCAAAGTCAACCAAGGTCGAATATCGTGCACCCGTAATGAAATAGCCTAAAGGTGTTTCGATACAGGGTTAGTTAAGTTGGTTAAAAAGGCAGAATTTGATGGTTTACAATGTTCACAGTTTGATCACTGAAGTTAGGATGAGTCAATTGGATGAGTAAATGAATTCCAAATTGTATGAAAATTTACAGACTTGTTAATATTTTATTGAATTTCACTATGGTATAATAAATTGCATCAAAAGACCTCTAAATTATTAGATTTACAGTTTAGTCACTAAAACTTGTAATGGTTATGAATTGGTCCTAAATGATTAATTATCGCTTCATAATGAATGCATTGGACTAAGATGTATGTTTGGTAGAGTTTTATTAGTTTAACATTAATCATATATCAATTATGAAATGAAATTTTATCGCACTGATCATCGTATTGTTCATCGTAGCACCTTCCGACTCGGTTCTCAACCAGGCCGGGAAGGGGGTGTTAGACATACCCTATAGTTTTTGACTTGAGAACTAAGAGGGAGCAAACCACGAAGCCCCAAGTTACTTATTATCTCTAAGGCAGAGGAGAATTCTATATTTTTTAGTTTGGGCAAAACATTGTTGCCTTATTATTTTCTTTACTATGGCATTGTTTATTTTTTTTATTTTGAGCTTAGTTTCAAAAATTCTAAGTTTGTTTAGGAACTATATGAATACTACGTGTTAAGTGAGACTTCAATTTCCTAAACTAGAGATCAATTGCCAAGCAGACTTGGCATTAATATTCTGCCGCTCCAAACACCAAAACTCACGACAAGAGCTCTCCCTACCCCATTTTCTACTATTCCATTTCCTTGCTTCTTCATTTTGGCTCAGTTTTGAAAGGTAATTACGTTTTCATTTTGCTCTCATCTTTCTCTCTTCAAAAGTACCTTTAGATTGCATTTTCATCCATGTTTTGGAAATTTGGTTTTCCATGGGAAAATGATAAAGGCTAAAGCTTTATGGGTTTTTACTAAAGCTATTGATTTAATAATGTTAGATATGTTGTTTATGAAGCATGGGGTCCAACATATGTGATTTTTACTTGGTTTTATAAACATTCCCGGATTTGGGTTTTGATGGGTTTTTAGAAGGGTTTTGAAGTGGATTTTGGGTATGTTTTATAATGGAAATGGAAGGCTAATGTTAGTATGTTAGTTAAGGGTTATTTTGGAATCATTTGGAAGTGTTAAAAGTGTTGAAATCCAAGGTTTTGGATTGGGTTTAGGGGCTGCTCGAGTTTGATAATTTGAGGTTGTTCATGGCTTGAATTCTTGTGTTTGATGCTTGAATAGTATTCCGGGATTGATACATTGTTGTATGAGCTGATTTTAGGTTGTTTGGATTGTGTTGAGTTGTTTAGAGACAAAGACTTGTGTTGGTGAAGCATCGGGAGTGAATCCGGGAGCTTGAAGGTGTTGGTTGCTTGGTAGTTGAGCTTGGAAGTGAAAGTGAGTGGTTTAATGTTTTTAAAATGGTTTTGAGTATTTGGTTCAAGCATGTGGACTAGGTTGGGCTTGGTAGACCCACCTAGAGTTGGGATTAGAGTGGTAGCCTAATCCCAAGCTTTAGTTAGAGACCTTGGTTGAACTGTTTAATTGATGTCTATGCCTCATGATGATTATATTATGATGGTTATGTATAATGTGCTATACATGTATGTTGAGGCATGGTTGTGATGCATTGTTATATGCATGAGGTATGGGCATGATGTTAATCATGGTGAGTACGTGCTAAGCACGGAAGTGATATGATATGTTGTGGATTTTGTTTAATGTTGGCACTAGTATGCTTGGGTACAAATGATCGATCATTAAGATGTTAGTGTGCACACGTGAGACAAATGCGCGTGTGGTCTTGATGATGGTAGTCATCAAGATGGAGTACGGGTTCACCCGGAAATTTTTCTTACATATATTAGTCGGTGATGAGTGTAATCTCATTGACGGACCGTGAGGATGAGTGGAATCCCCTCCGCGAGAACGGTGATGAGTGTAATCCCACCGTGAGGTAAAGTTGTTGTTGGATGTGAGTTCCAACGTGTTTATCCGCGTATTCGAGTCATAGCTAGGTGCCAATATGAGTTGATATGTGTATCAATGTGTTATGAAATGTGATTCCTATTTGGATTAATATATGTGTTTACATATGCTGTGGAATGAGCTTGTTGAGCATGACATATTGTGAATTTATGTTCATGCATCATTGACATTTTGGCTCATGTGGACCGAAGGTAAGGACATGCATTTACCTTGTTGTGCTCGTGCTTGGACCCTGCATTGTCGAGGTTTGTTTTTAAAGAGCTTACCCTCACTAAGTTTTATGATTACGCTCTCTTTTGTTCGACAATGCAGATCCTTAGTTCGTGGGTTGCTAGTGCAAGAAGGGGCCTCCAAGTGTGCCTTGTGGTACTATCTAAACTATCAAGTATGTGCATTTTAATTTAAGGATGTAATGGTCAAGCAATAGGACATGTATATGTCGTCTGAGCCTTTTGAAGTATGTTGATGTTGGTTTGTTTAAGAGCATGATTAGACTCCTTTCATATGTTATGCTGATTTGACTTTTAGATGTAAGCCTTGCTTGTAAACCATGTTGGATTTGCCTATCTTAATTATCTAAGTGTTGACCTTGTTGAAGCATGCTATCTTTAAAGCCATGTTTAATCTTTGAATGGATGTTCTACCATGTATCCTTGTGTATTATGAGTATGTTGCTATAGGGTGCATGCCTCTAGAATGTATTTGCATGATTTGTATGCTTCGTGTAGTCGTTTCGGACGTTTGGGGTCAATTGGAGATGTCTAAAACTGATTTTGGGAATTTGCAGACAATGGGTGTTTCGAAACGGGTCGTCCTGTTTTGAAACAGGTGTGGTTCCAGGGCCCCCGTATCATAACTAGTTTTGATATGTTTTGGCTACTGTGAGCTCTTATTTCAAAACCAGTTTCGAAACATTTTGGCTACTGGAATTGCATGTTTCGAAACGGGTATCAAAACGGCAAGGCAAAACGAGACCCTATTCCGAGACAGCGTGGATACGTTTCGAAATGGGTGTCTGACTTTTCAAACTAAGGCTTGTGTTTCGAAACGGGCTTTGTCTGTTTCGAAACACAGGCCTGTTTTTGGGATTTTTGACATCTCTAAAGGGTTTCAAGGGTTGGGCTTAGGCCCGGTTTGTTGTTGGGCTTCCGCTTAAGTTTAATTAATGCATTTAGATAAGATAAAATGAAGAAGTTTTTCCTAGGGTTGGTAACCGAAGTGGAACCTTAACGGGTTTCATCTCGGTTATCCCCGTGTAGCCCACTCGAATCGGTCAAGCGTCCGGATCGGGACGAGGGGTTACACTTATAACAAAATTTTAAATTAAATAACTTAAGAGTAATATACTTATTACCAAACATGTAATTAAATAACCTCAATATATTTTACCCTTAAAATTAGAAGAAGTCAAGCTAATGAGAATGAATACCTACTAGTAGGGTTGTTCATTGTCGGGTACCCGGCCTGTGTTTCAGCCCGTTATGTCTAGGTACCCTCTACTCGAGTACCTGTGAAATTCGGGTAATCGGGTAACGGGTACCCGGTTCATTTTTTTATTTTTTAGTTTAAAATTTTAAAATATTACATTGGAAGCATATAAAATTTAAAAGTTCATAATACATAATACAAACACAAAAAATAGTGATTTGAAATTAATTTTAAGATGAAATATTTGGATATATATATATATTATAGTTTATCACAAAAAAGATATTAAAAATATTAATCTCGTTTTTTCTTTTGAATCTCGATATGAGAATGTAATACATTTCTATTTAATAAAAAATATTTGAAAAAATAAAACTTTAAAGTACATAGTACAAACATAGAAATAATTTAGATAATTAAATTTAGTTTTAGGTAAAAAAAATATTAAAAATCTAAAATTAAAATATAATTTAAAATTAAAAAATAAATATATTAAAATTATCGGGTCGAATACCCGATAATTAAAAAAAATTGGGCCAGACCCGGCCTAACTACTCGAGAAAGATCTCGGTTCGGGTATCCAGCCCGATCAGTTAATTTCTTTTAAAATTACTCAGTATTTTTAGGTTCGGGTTATTAAATGGTTAGGTCGGATCAAGCAGGTCGGGTATTTTTTAACACCGGTAGCTACTATGGTAGAAGGAGTGGAGAGAGAGATTGGGCGGTCAAAAAAGGGGATCCTTAGATACTGTATACGCATCAGCAAGGACTCACGCATCTCTCCTGCATATAATTTCGTCGTCTTCCTTAGCTTTAACCATGTGTCCCTCTGTCACTCATTACTCTCTCCTCTTTCATTTTCTCTATTCCTGCTGCTGCTGCTGCTGCCATACGTGTGTTGGACTCTCGACTTTCCTTTTACTTTGTCCAAACCAGTGAAAACCCACTTTCCCTCTCTCTCAACGCACGCTCCCACAGTCTCACTTACATTCTACCACACTATACGTACATTTATACACATATATGGGACCATCGTCCTTTGCCTCAAATTCTAGCTTTTTCGTGAAAGACACGATCCGACTCTGCCGCTCTCTCGACACCCTTTATTATCTTTCTCTCTTTTTGTAGCTTCGCTTCTCTTCTCTTTTCTTCGATATGGAAATGGAGAATCATCATCCATATGGCATGCCTGATCTTAGGCAACTGCTCAACGGAAGGCAAACCCATTTCCAAACTGTTCCTCATAGTCCTGAGTTATTCTCCTCCGGCAACCGGAATCTGCCGCCCCCACAACCTCCCCATCCCCATCCCCATCACCATCACCCCCAGTTTGATATGATGCAAATGGTGGGTGGTAGGCAAGTTGGTCATGAATTGATGCCTCGTGGACTTCATCACGAGTTCCATCCCGATGCCACTGCTAATAATGGTGCCCCCACGGCTGCTGTGGCTGTCAACAGCGGTTCCACTCCTACTGCCAGTTGTGGGTTCGACGGTGATGCTATTCCCTTTGGAGGTGATGGAGGAACCGGAAGATGGCCTCGTCAAGAGACTTTAACACTTCTTGAGATCAGATCTAAGCTTGATCCTAAGTTCAAAGAAGCTAATCAAAAGGGTCCTTTGTGGGATGAAGTTTCCAGGTATTCACTAACTAATCACCAATTCACCACACCCTAACTCTCTCTCCTCTCTTTCCTTTGCAAAGGGCTTCTTTGTTTTACTCAAGTTATCAGTTAAAATGGGTTCTTTTGGTTTCATTGTTCCCAACTCCACTGATATGAAAATGGGGATTTGTTTCAATTTTTCTTACATGATTTCCAACAGAAACATTAACTTATGTTAAGAATACATGACAAGTCATCGAGTACCTTGCTGTTAGATCAGCAAACTTTTTAAACAAATCCACGGTTTTAAGACAACGACTATGCTGAAACAAGTTCAGTTCAGGACCAGTCAACCAGGTGGTGTTTCTTCTTTTATATTAATTGAAAAAAAGGACGGTTGATCATTTCAATAATCAGTAGTCTGCTACTGACTAGTTTTCCTTTGAAAATGTGTTGCCTTCATTATTGTGCAAAGCTTCTTCTTTTTTCTTTTAAAAATGGCTATAAGAATGACTAACCTCTTGGATGTTTAAGTACACATCTACTAGTTTTATCCATCTTTGGTTGCATAATTGAATGGTCAATAATTTGCTTTATTGGGTTAACTGCAAAATGTTGGGCAAGGGAAACACAGTTTTCATTCATAACATTGGCAAAAACTCGTCACATGACCTTTTGTTAGCCATCTTTTATGTTTCAGTTACCAAATTTGAATTAGGGTTCATATTTATAGTTTCAACTTATTATCCCAAATTTCATTCATTTTCTTGTGACTGCAGGATCATGTGTGAGGATCATGGGTACCAAAGGAGTGGAAAAAAATGTAGGGAGAAATTTGAGAACTTGTACAAGTATTACAAGAAGACTAAGGAAGGGAAAGCTGGGAGACAAGATGGTAAGCATTATAGATTCTTTAGACAGCTTGAAGCTTTATATGGAGAAAGCAGCAACTCAGTTTCAGCCCAAGGAACTCAACTCCTTGGCAACGATTTTGGGTTCCATGCCACTCAAAACTGCAATATTACTCAAGCAAATCAAGATGTGTACCACTCTCAAAAGCTTTGTGATAGTCTAAGCCTCTCAAATTCCTTTGAGTTCGACCCTTCTTCCTCAGATGACAATGGTGTAAGCACTGCAGCTGCAATGGAGAATGGCATTTCAGCCAAGAAAAAGAAAAGGGGTGGTAGTAGGTGTTGGAAGGGAAAGATAAAAGAGTTCATTGATTCACAAATGAGGAAACTAATAGAGAGGCAAGAGGCATGGCTTCAGAAGCTGACAATGACTCTTGAAGAGAAGGAGAAAGAGAGGGTCTTAAGGGAGGAACAATGGAGGAAAGAAGAGGCTGCAAGGATTGATAGAGATCATAAGTTTTGGGCTAAACAGCGAGCTTGGATTGAAGCTAGAGATTCTGCTTTAATGGAGGCCTTGCAGAATTTGACTGGGAAACAATTGAAGGGTGTTTCAACACCTGAGGAAACGTTCAAGGACAGCGTTGAGGCAGATGGGTGGCAAGAAACTGAGATTTCTAGGCTAATACAGCTGAGAACCACAATGGAAGGGTGCTCTGAGGAGATTCTATGGGAGGAAATAGCTGCTAAGATGGCTTGTTTAGGCTTTGAAAAGAGTGCTTTAATGTGCAAACAGAAATGGGATAGCATTGGTGCTTACTTGATGAAAACAAAGGAGAGTAATAAGAAGCGAAAGGAGAACACAAGAGATCACTGTGGCTATTATCAGAACAATGAGTCACTCTACACTGAAACACTGAGACTCCAAGCAAATGATGGCTCTTCCCCTTCTAACTCCAACGCTGTTGGCCATGGTGTAAATGACAGTTGCTTTCGCTTCTTAATGGTCGATGGAGAGAACTATTGGGAAAGCTATGGTTTGAAGCTCAATAAAGGTGAAAACCAGTAGAAAGGAAGAGATTTCGAAATTATTCTAATCCCACATCTCATGTATGGAAATGGGTGCTTACACTTCTAAGAGGTAAGAGACTATTTGACAAATTTTACACTCTTTTGAGGCTTGAGAGGGGTTTTTACAATGTATAAGCAACTGATTATGTATAGGAATTGTGTTTAGTGTGTTTCTCTTATCAAGTGCACATTTAAGGTTAAATAGTAACAATAAAGGGTAAAAGAAAGGCTTAAATGTTGTTCTAAATCACTGAGTTCTTCATATCTTCACTACATATTTCTGCCATGCATGGAAACTTGATGATTCTTACAGTTTTCTTCATTACTTTTAATTATCATTTGTTGTTTAAATTACCATATAGCTGGTGTATATTTTCTTTCTTTATATGCAATATACAACGTGCATGACATGAGAGCATCCCCTCCCGCCACGTGTGCTGAAGTTTGTGTACTATTTTCTCGCAGTACAGTGTATAGTGTGTGTATATATATATATATAGAAGAATCACTTTTAACCCCGGTAATTAACCAGTGGTGTTGGGTGAAATTTGTCATTCTTTTCTACCAAGTTAATATTCAATGATTTTGTTTAGTGATCTTGGAAATTCATAGGAAGCAGCAAATTGCAGATAAAATTTAGCTCCTCACTGTTCCTTGATTGTGGAGTTCAATAAAATGTATGAAGCTATGAATAGAAATACCAAACTTCCTTTTTTGTCTGTTTGAAACTTTTTGGCTATTAACAACAAAACATTATTGCAGGAATCAGCAATACCTATACACTCATATTAAAAGAGAGTCCTTGTTTCGAAATAGATACACATAATACATGCATGCGTACATACATACACCCATATATAGTAGTAGTAAAACGCATAGCTTTTTTTTGCACAGAAATATAGCTTGAAATGAACAAATCTTGAGTTTCCTCACATTGCCTTGGCTAGTTTTGGTGAATAAAAAAGACTATGTTAGAAAAAAAAATGCTGGTTTTTAAGCAATATTATTCCAATGATTTTTTTCCTTTGGTAACGCTGCAAAATTAAGGGTGATTTGGCTAAATATTTCTTTTTAGAATTTTATTGGGAAAATACTACCCTTTAAATAACATTTGGAAAAATACTCTCATTCAGGCCACGTAGGGCGAACTCTCGTTTTGTAAAACGCGAGTTTAAAACTCTCTTTTTACAAAACGCGAGTTCCATATTGAATGGATAGATAAGAAAAAAAATTAATTTATCAAATTTTAACTCTCATTTTACAAAACGTAAATTTGCCCTACATAACCTGAATAAAGATTTTTTTAAATGTTATTGGAAAAAGAGTGTTTTTCCAATAAAATTTCAAAAAGCCAAATGTGCCCAAAATTAATGGTGGGAAATGAATTGTTTTTGATATAGGGAAAAAAATTATAATAACTGAAGTGTTGGATTACGAGTATATATCTTTGGGCTACCTTCTTTCACTTTGTGCCAAAAAATTTATTTTTCTCTCCATCCCAAATGCAGCGTGGTTACCTTCTTTTACTTTTTGAGAGGTGATCGACTATTAATTTAGTATTGATTGTCGACCACCGAATTTATATTTTATTTTGTTTTTATCTTAATTTTTAATAATAAAAAAATTATTTTGTTTGATTCGTATATTTGCGCATGTTCGTCTACTTTTGTGGTACATTTTCGTCTGCACTTGTGGCACGTCTCCTCTGCATTAATACGACTTATTTTCGCCTACTTCTATAGTAGATCTGCGACCGTGTAAAAATTCTCACATCGCTCGTATCTGATTTGTGATTATCGGTGCTCTTTCAAAGGTTAGATCCCCTATATGTGGCTGTTTGTCAATGTATTTAGATCTGGTTTTGCGAAGCAGCAAGTAAGTTTGCTTTGGTTCGCTCGCCACTCCTTCATTATATCTAAAGAGCCTAGATGGATAGAGACAAAAGAGCAGTATTGACGGTTACTGGATTACTATGAATGATGAGCTTTAGATTGAAAAGAAGGTTCGACTATCAGTGCGACTAGATTTTCTTTTTCATTGTATTCTTTGTTTAGGTTTTTGGTGGACATAGTCCCTAATTTCCTTTCTTTGTGTAGTTGTATTTTTTTGTTTTAATATAACTCAGTATATTTAAATATATATATATATATATATATATATAAACTTAGAAATGCCATAAACTATGGGCGTGTGTGTATGAATATGGCCTGCCCATAACTGTTTATACTTTGTTGCTACTGATTCCTTCTAGCATTTTCAATAAATGCTTCTTTTTCACAATTAAGACTAAAAAAGGTAGTAAGAAACTTTTGGACCACCTTAAAATTTATTGTTAACTATATAAATATATAAGAAAATAATATCAACCGCTGATTAACCTGAAATTTAAAGTACATAAAAGAGACATTTGAACCTTTTGCTGCTCTCCTTTCCCACATGGTCATTAAGTTCCATACTATGAATGCATGTAAAACCTTGGGCCTAATTCTGATTTTAATTTCTCTAATATGCATAAATTTGGAGTTTAATCCTTCAATTTTAAATTTGCATAATTTAGTCCCTCTATTTTTATAACTAACCCAAACTTATAATAATGTCGTTGTTACTTGTTACCATTAAAGTGATGACGTATCTAGAGCTACGTGAAAATCCAGTTAACAATATTCCATTGATAGTAAATTTACATAGTATTAACCAAATGTTTTAGGGTTTCTATTAAAAAATTATTTATATCACTACTTTAACATCATCAACTGGAACCTATAAATGACACTATAAATACAAAGATCAAAACATGTCAAAATTAAAGTAGAAGGATTAAATCTTATAATTTTTTTGACAAATCTTAAATCTAATCCTAATTCTACCTAAAGGGGAGGGGAAGGGGTGACTTTAGGGGAAGGAAGGAGAATGCTCCTAATAAGTTTAGAACCAATGACCTAAGAGAATATGAAGAAACAAACATGAATAACCGGCCAAATATTTTTGCTCTTAAATCTCATATTTCAACATAGTAGAAAGAATAAAACCAAAATTAGACCTAAAATATTGTGAGAAGTTTGCGTGTGTGTTAAGCATCAATTGAATGTTGGAAAGAAATGGATGGATATGAAATAATGAAGAGAGGGATTGGTGGTGTCTTCCATGGAAGCTTTTCAGTTTCTTGTAGGACTTAAAGCTTTCAGTTTCATGTACATAGACACTCCATTTATGATCTCCCATACTTGTGTCAACTAGTGCTCCTTTTCTTCTCCTTTTTTCCCTTTCCAGACAGGGACTTTCCGTACATAGGAAAGAGTAAAGAAGCTTCCCACGCCAGAAAGGGGGACCAAACAGAGGGGGAGACAACATTGCAGTCGTTTTCACTGCAATAAAATCAAAAAAAGAGAAACGTACATTGCCTTCTTTTATCACTTCTTTTTTTGCCTATTTCGTGAATCCTGAAGCAAGCTTTGGTTGTCCCAAGGCGTTGAAGACAGTACTTTGCAGTGCATTTAGCAGTCAAAGGAAATGGATATTTATACAAATAATAAGCAAATATCAGCGTTTTGTATGATGCCATTTGATGTGACTGATTACTGGAAATTAACTGAAAATTTGGGGAAGTCGACCTTTTTCAGCCAGTTTTGGTCAGAAATGGCAAAACCCCTCCACTCCTAGAAATCTGAAACACTAACACTGCCAATAATTCCTACATGATAGCATTATCTTCCATATAATATGCATCACCCTTTAGGGCTTATCAGTTTGACGTGTGATATATAATTATTGAAGTATATAGAATTGAAAGAAGGATGCATAGATATGTAAACACTGAAAAGAACTTCTATATTGCAACTGGATGATAACAGTTTGAAACATTAATGACTTCCCTGTGAGTTCTCAGAACTCTATTGCCATGGAAGGATTAAAGCTGCTTTGTTTCCAGGGTTGGAAAATGGTTGATATTAGGGTAAAAGACACTTCTCCCTTGAGTTTTTGGCGCGTTTAGGGAGCACGTGATTCGTAGAGAAGATCATTACTAGAGGAATAATTTTTTTCAAAATTATATACATACGTTTGGTTTTAGAGAATTTCTTTTAGAGGTAATACTACATTCTCAATAATAATGCTTTTTTGGATAAATTTTGGGAATGTAATTCCCATTGTTTTCATAGATATTATACAATTCTCAATTGATATGGACAAGAATACACCTGGAAGTTAAATTTACATTGATGTAAGTTTTTTTTCGCTGAGGTTGAATTTATTTTTAAATTTTTCTACTTATAAAAATCAGAGATGAATCCAAAAATTTAAATTTAATAATTCATGGATTGAAAATAAATATATTGGCATGCACGGTGTAGGAGATAGTGAGAATAGGAGATAGGAATTGAGGGGAAATAAACTAAAAATTGAAGAGATTTTGGAAAAGAAACTGAAAATGTGTTAGAAAAAGAATTACAGAGAATAATTCAATGCATTGTCTCCAACGGTCTCCGTCGACAGAAGTAACCCTCTCCGAACCTACTGCTACTGCTCTATTGTATTGATTATGCTAAGTCAGCAGTTAGTTACTTTCTAGGTTATATCAGCTTGTATGTTTGTTAAAATAGTTAATAATTTTGCTGGGTTAGTCGATAGAGTAGTTGGGCCGTTTTTAATATGTTGAGACATAGGTTTATATATGCTCTTCTTTGCAGATTGGGCTTTGTAACAATTCTTAATAGTGATCCATTTAATAAAAGGTGGAATTTTTTCAGTTAACTTTTCTCTTGTTTTAGCCCTTCTTCATTATTCATCTCGCTGTTGTTCTCTTCTCATCGTCGATCACTTACGACATTCATCACAATACCATTCACGGCGTTGTTTTTTATTGTCTATGTTCAGAGTACGAGTTTGTCCCTCCCAACAATATCGTCTTTAAAGTGTGAACTCGTGTTCTCTCCTTAAGAGTACAATGTATCTTACCATCACACACAACACTCGTTGGTAATATGCTAATTATATTAATCATATAATACTCATTTTATGTCCGGGCTATAATCACTTGTTTTTTTTATTTATTTCGAATATTATTATAAAAACAAAAGCATAAAAAACAAAAAAAAATAAGGATAGTAAAAAAATAAAAAGTGAAAAAAAAGCAAAAAATATATATAATAAAAAAATTTAAAGAAAAAAAAAAAGAGCAAAATTGCGTGGGTGCCATGCAAGACACCCACGTCCCCACCATCTTCACAACTCACCTCCTCCCATCTGCCTATAAAAGGCGTGGGAGGGAGGCATCAACGGACAAATGAAGCAAAATTGAGCCATGGAAATTGCGCAAAGTTAAGGGGCAGTGCCCTTTCGATGGTTCGGGGGACTGGTGAGATTTATTCGGGTCGTTGTTTTTATGGTAAGATGATGTAAAAATCTTGATAGGGTCGGTCGAAGTTTTTTATTCGAGCTTCTACTATGGTACATTTTGATTTTTGTTTTTGTATTGTTTTAATGTCAATTTTTTTTGTAATAAATATTTTTGTATGAAATAAAAGATGTTCTTATATTTGTTGGTATGTTTTTTTATCTTATATGCCATGTTTGTATATTTTATTTTGTATGTCAATAAGATATATTTATTTATGTTGTTTAATTGAATTTTAAATTAAAATCTTTTACTAGGGATTATTGTGAAAACATACCCCGAGCGTAAGGGTGCCACTTTCTGATAGTCTCTATTAAAAATATGTTTTATTCTAAATCATAATTTTCAAAATAGACTCCCTTCAGTCGAGAATCTAACGGAAATTATACCCCGAGCATAGGGGTGTAAATTGTTTCTCTCTATTAAAAATATTTTCAATTATAAACCATAATTTTCAAAATAAACTCCCTTCAGTCGGGAATCTAACAGAAATTATGTCTCGAGCATAAGGGTGTAAATTTCTTCTCTTAAATACAAAATATCTTTTTTAATGATTTTTAAAATAGTTTCTCCCCTATTTAAGGATCTAACGGAAACTATGCCTCGGGCGTAGCGGTGTAATTTTTTTCGTACAAAGAAATATTTTTCTAAATATTTTCAGGGATCACAATTTTAAATTAAATTCGAATTCATAATTTCTATCGTTAAAACAAATTGTAATCGGCTATGTACCAATTTTTGGGCGTTGTGGGGGTGCTCACCCTTCCCCACACGTAACCGACTCCTGAACCTGTTTTTATGGTTTTCATAAACCAAAACTCGTTGTTTTAATAAAAACGACAAAACATAAGTTTTATTAAAATAATCGGGTTTTCAGGTGATCCAATCTTACCTAAAGTAAAACAAAGGATTGGTGGCGACTCCCCCGTTGTTACAGCTTGGCGACTCCGTTGGGACACTTTTTTAAAGAGTCAAGCCACGAGTCGATTGTAAAGTGCTCATAAGTCCTATATTTTGTATGCATTCCATCTCATATTATTACTATTCTTAAGTGCATTTTAGGCATATTTAGGTGCATGCATGCATTATTTACAATATTCTTTGTTTTTGTCTTATTTTTGTTGAATATATTTAATTTGGTGAGAAAAGATACTATTTTAGTTTAGTTTTAGTTTCAGATGCTAGAAGCTGTCATAAGGAGGAGAAATTAGAAGAGCTAACGTTGAGGCAACGAACCAAGGAGCTGTACTGAAGTAGTTCAACACAGAGAGAGACACTGTCGAGTAACTATCGTCGCCATACCTGCTGCCCAGGGCAACAATTTGGGGAATTGGAAAATTAGAGTGCGATTGGAATAGCATAATTTTCCAAGTCCACTAAGTCCATTCACGCAATTTACTAATGCCGGAAACAACATACAGAGCCGCCAAAGGAGAAAATGTCTAAGGCGTGCTAAGCTTACTTGTAGCCCAAGGAGTCCAACTTCAATCAAAGAAGTCGGAATTAAAGGATGCATTCAATGCAAAAGCTACTTTATCATGAGGAAGACTTCTACTCCAAGGAGGACTTAATTTAGGTCATGCTTTAGATATACTTGATCATATTTTGTATCTAAAAAAAAACCATAGTCGGCATAGCTTAGGTTTCTCTTGTGTTTTCTTGTCGCCGCTATGTTCTAAATTCTTTAGGGTTTGGGTTGTGTTGTAAAATAGTTGCATGAACGGTTGTTTAGGTTTAAGTTTGTTATTGCAATAAATTCAAGGTTTGCTTATTTCATGTTCTTCATTGTTTTCAATTGAGTTCGAAAGATCGATTGTGAGCAATTCATTTGTTTGGCATCGAGAGAGTCAAACTCACGAAAGAAGTAAGCACGATCTCATCCATACCAGGTGTTGATCAATCCAGCCTAGACATAGGTTAGGGTTTAAGGCGGCTAAAAGAGTATGAACCAAAGGTTGTTGTTCATTGCAAGATTCACGCCGACGGGTATTATCTGCAGCGAGCATCAACAATATTTTAACTTAGACATAAGCTGAATCATTCTAGAAGTGTTCTGCCGAGCCTTGAAGGTCTGCCGAGTTTGTCGCCGAGTCAATTATCCGTTCCACTACCGAGGCAACGAAAGTTGTTGAAGCACTAATCTGCCATCTTCCGCCGAGGCAGCAAAGTCTGGCAGCGCAATACAACTTGACTTATTCAACGTAGTTTCACAGTACGTAGCAACATAACCTGACTCATTCCATCAATCTAATCTCTTCTTTTAATTACTTGTGTTATTTATTTTTCTTTTAAAGAAACTGAAATTTACTTGTGCATTTAAATATTCTTTGGGCAGGAATTTATATTCGAGTTAGCTGTCCAATCCTCGTGGGAGACGATATCTTTTATATTATAACTTGACAAGAGTGTGCACTTGCGCTCATAATTGGAGAACACCCTAACGCTCTACAAGTTTTTGGCGTTGTTGCCGAGGATTAGCAACAATAAATTCGTCTTTATTTTCTACACTTTTATTTTATTGCATTTAGTTTTAGTTTTTATTTTTCCTTTTTATTCGAAAAAAAGAATTTTACAATTTTTTTGTCTAGTGCATAACCAGAGCCAGGCCATCGACCGAAATCATTTACATAGACCAGATCGAACGAAGAGCAAGAAAACTAAAGAAAGAAGCAAGAGAAGCCCTCAGAAAAGCTAAGGAAAAAGGAAAATCAGAGGCAACCATGAACGGCCAAGATGACAACTCTGCCAATAATGCCCGAAACGACATTAACGAGTAGCAATATCTACCACATGGGCAGCTGCCCCCAATTCAGCCCAAGCAGCAACAATATGTGCGCACCACTAGGGACTACTTGGAGCACGACCTAAGAGAATTTGATCCAACTGTGACAGAGCCTGAAATTGAAGCAGATCACATAGAGCTGAAACCAGTGATGTTTAACATAATAAACACATTAGGGCAATCTGGAGGAACTGTCACGAAAGATGCTCGACAACACTTGAAGGGATTCCTAGACATTTGCAGAGCTTTTAAGATACATGGATAAGGATGGCAACGGGGTGGGTTTTTGGCCGCCCCGAACCCGCCCCGAAATTGAAGATAAGCTACCCGAACCCGCCTCGCCCCGCCCCGGTGATTGGTACACTTTATCCCGCCCCGAACCCGCCCCGCTCCGCCCGACTCGAATGAAAATATTTTTTAACTATAAGCATTTTTTACAATATTGATTTTATTGAAAGTAAAAAATATACAACATAATAATATCATTATCATGCACTATTGCACTTCAAAAACATAATAATATCATTTCTAGTTTCAAAATACCAATGGTATTTTAAATACATACCTTTCCTTGCTTTAAATACATACCTACATTTCACATGTAACTTTCAGTTTCAAAATAGTGCCAGATATATGGCTATTCACCATCAAACATAACTGTGAATCACTTTGAACCAATACTAAATTATTACCAATAACTCCAAATTGCTAAATCAACTTTGATTCATTCATAAGAGAGTCCAATTTACCAAGGAAAAAAGCATCAGAAACTTGATCATACTTCCCTTTTTGTATGTCCTATGAACCGAATCCAAAACTCATATATCAACTAAAACTCTATCAGAGATAGTTGTGAATCATTTTGAACTAATAATAAAGTATTACCAATGAATCAGCAAATTCGTCGAGTAATCCCTGTAAAAAAAGAAATGTTATACAACAATACAGAAGCAACAAATAATTTACACATGCCAAATGATAGAAACTGAAAATACTGGGTGCAATATGATTCATTTAAAACGAACCATACATCGAAAATGATAAAGATGTCAAAGACTGTTGATTTCCAAGCATAAAATGGTGTGTAGAATTGAGCATCAACTGCAAAGTACCTTCTGGTTATATAAAGGTGGGGATAATGAATACCAATGGTATTCTAAATACATACATTTCACTGCTTTAAATACATACCTACATTTTAGAACTGAAACATAATAATATCATGCACTATTGTACTTCCAAAACGTATATGATATTATACCATGCAATTTTCCCTTAGATTCCCTTTAAACACAAGAACATAATATATAATCAACACAAGAACACAACAAAATTTTCTTAATACTTAAAATCACAAATCCATAGCAAAATGAGTTCAAACACAAGTCTAAATAGAAATTAACACACAAAAGAGTTCAAACGTTCAAGTTCAAACCTAAGGCAATTAAAGTCACTTGTGGCAAAGTTAAACTACAATAATCAACATCAACAACCACACAAAAAACATCCATTGTCATGAAACATCAGCTTTAATTTCTTCCATTTTCAGTTATCACAAAAATCCTACAAATAAATTTTTTAGATCAATGAATTGAAACGATAATATAATCAAAGTAATAAATATAAGTTATTCATTATACCTCAATGTCATCATCTTCATGGAATAAGCTTGATCTCTCGTTTTCATCATCTAAAATGACAAAAATGAAATCTAATAAGAAAAATAATATAATCAAAGTATTTGTATAGTTTCTACCTTCTTCAGCACATAACCAACTTTGGCAACATGTCAAGGCTTCTACAGTTGATGGATGAAGTCGATTACGTTGTGCATTCACCAATCTTTCTCCCGTACTAAAACTAGACTCTGAAGCAACCGTAGAAACATATATAACATATATATCTCTGGCAATAGCTTGCAAAATAGGAAATTGAGGTCCAATTATCTTCCACCAATTCAAGATATCAAAAGTTGGTGTTCTAGGAATAACATCTTCTTCCAAATAACGATCCAATTGGGATAAGACTTTTGACTTTCTTTTTTTCTTTGATGAAATATAATCATCATATTTTTTAAAATTTCCTTTGTCTACTACAGCAGTATGAGAAGATGCAGTGCTGAACAACTGAGGTTCACTCCCCGATGACATTTTTCTTTCATACTCATTGACCAACTCTCAACATAGTTGCACAATTTTATCAACTTCATACTTAGCATCAACCCCATATATATATTCAAAGTAGCACTCCAAGAAGTCGACTTTGTACCTTGGGTCTAATAGTGTGGCAACACCCATGAGACCATTCACAGTATTCCAATACTTCTCAAATTTATCCGACATGCGTCTTGCCATACTTGAAATAATGGCACCACTATCATTGATCCATTCATTCAATGCCACCCTGATGGAACAAATATTCGGAAAATAAAGATTTGCCGTTGAATATTTTGTCCCTAAAAAGTCTCCAGTCATCTTATAAATCAACTTAAACTTCTCACAAATCTTTGTTGCAAATGTCCAATCATCTTCGGCTGGCAAGTGCCTATACAGAGGATCACAATGCAATTACACACATCGAAGGAAAACGTCTTTGTAAGACAAAGCTGTCCGGAGCATCAAAAAGGTTGAATTCCATCGTGTTTTGACATCACTACATAATTTTTTGGTAGTTGGAATGCGCAATTGTCGCGCTGCCTCTTCAAAATTTTCCCACCTTTTCGGAGTATCGCTCCAAAAAAGAACACATTGTCGAATTCTTTCTATTCCATCTCCAAGCACACTGAATCCATCTTTGACAATTATATTCAATATGTGTGCACAACAACGCATATGAAAAAAAGCTCCATTAACCGGTAGTGTGTCACTTCCCAATCTATCAACCAACAAACTCACAACACCATCATTCACACTACAATTGTCAACTGTAATTGACATAAGCTTTCTATCGATATTCTAATCCAGAAAATGCTTCATCAATCTTGTAGCAATAACATCACTAGTGTGTGGAGTTGGCACAAATTCAAACCTTATTATGCGCTTTTATAAATTCCATGAGTTATCTACATAATGCACAGTAACAACCATATATCCTCTATTTTGGTGATCCGCTGTCCACATATCAGTTGTGATGGCAACTCTTCCCTCATTAGCCTCCAACTCTAATATTGTTTTCTCTTTCCCATCTTCGTACATACCCAAGATGTCCTTCTTTATTGTATTGCGAGAAGGTATATCAAACATAGGTTGTAAACTATGACACAATTCTTTTAACAAAGCATGATCAACGATTGACAAAGGGTACTCATGTCGGATTATCATCTTGCCAAGAATCCTCTTTGATTCCTCTTGATTGAATGAAAAGGCCTTCAATGTTACTTTTGCATCTGACTTTTTTTATTGGCTATTAGCACTTGTTGTCGAATATCGATTTGTCCTCGCTTTTGGCACCGTGATAAATAAACATGCAAATGTTTTATCCCATTCTTCGAATCACCTCCAAGTTTTCTTTTGCAATGATTACATATTGCTTTCCACTCGTTGTTGATCTTTTCTTTTTTAAAATGCTCCCATACGGTAGATTTCAACTTCGATGGATTGTATTCGATCGACTCATTATTGTCAACAACATCATTAGGTTGACTTAATGAGGGTTGAGTGGTGTCCTCGGTATCTGAAGTTGGAATTTCCTCACTTGGTATTTGAGGAGAAGTAAAACTAGGAGTTTTAGATGGACCAGAGTTCTCCCCAAAAGTAGACATTAGTGATTATTGTACCTATAAAAGTGTTCAAACCGAACATTAGAAAGCACAAAGAACACACAAAGAACACACAATAAGTGGCAAACATTATTGTACCTGTAAAACATAGGATTTGCAAGCAAATATTTTTTCCCTTAGAGTTCCTTGCTAAACCAAGATCAAAGATAAATTTAAAAGTAATGAATGTTGTAGCAGCAACATCAAAATTACAATCTTTCTAATCTTTTGAGATACCACTATGTGGCAGCTGCACCAGTGTCATAACACCTAAACATTCTCCATTCCGATCTTACTATTTAATATTAATAAATTAATCTAGTTGATTCAATTCTAGTGCAAGAGACTTATTTACGAATTAGACAAGTCATGTTATATTTTCAAAGAAAACCATCAATAAGTGGTCATCACAGGGTTTATTACAGTCAAAATTAACAAAATAAACTAGAATGTATCTTCTCTTTAGATTTTTATTCTAAAAATTTAAAGTCTTAACAATTTTATAATGAGACAAAAGTATTATAAAACCTTTAATTGTTTGGCCACTTTCAATAATTTATTAAGTTACAAATATTTGGTCATATATTTGACATATGTATGCATACAAGCAAGAATTATCCTAAAACAGTTCGAATTATTTCTTCAAACGTGCAACCCAGTCCTTAACAACAAGACCACAAATAAAAAATGTCAAGCTTCAATTGTCAAGGTCAATTAACAAGCTCAAAGAATGCTACTGAACCAAAAAGCTTTTTCTTACTTGGGCCAAACACCAAAGAGCTTAATAGCCTCAAATCCTTGATGTTAAGACTTCTTTTTTCCAGCCTAATAAATCCTTGTTTCTAAGCTACGAAGCACCCAATAACTCCCTCCCCCAAGAAAAATGCTTTCAAGAACGCAGAGCACATACAGGAAAGATGAGTTATGAGAACACAATCCCAGAGTTGTCAACTAATTTAGGGTAATAACACCAGCCTTGAATTTTAACCTGAAATCGATAAAAATGGACTAAAAAATTAGAAACCCTAATCCCTAAAATCAATTACCTTGTTAAATGAAGTCGATGAATGTGACTGTTGTGTTGGGCAGTTGAGGGGAGAACAAATCAAAAAACCAATCGAGGAATCGAAAAGATTTGATGAAGGGAGATCTGGAACAAAACAACTTGGTGAGTGAGAGGAGTGAATGTCGATTGTCGACTTTGAAAGGAAAACTGAAACAGTGAAAAATGACAAAGTATAAAAAAATGAAAATGGAAAATATAAAATATAAAATATATTATATAATAAGGGATATTTCAGTAATTACATAACCGGGGCGGGGCTTTTTAAGTCTAAACCCGAACCCGACTTAAACTTTATTGAAACCCGCCCCGACCCCGAAATTTTCAGGGAAATACCCAGTCGGGTCGGGGCACTCTGGGTCGGGGACGGGTAAGTTTGCCATCCCTATACATAGAGTCCATCAAGATGAGCTTAAACTGAGACTATTTCCCTATTCACCGAGGGATATGGCAAAACAGTGGCTGAACAACCAACCGGCATGATCATTCAACACCTGGATAGAATTGTGCAAGGACTTCTTCGATCATTTCAGCCCTTTAAACGTAACCGACAAATTAAGAAACAAAATCATTGCCTTTCACCAAGGAGATGACGAACTGATGTATGAAGCTTGGGAGAGATATCAATAGATGTAGAACAACTGCCCGCTTCACGGTTTCCCATCCTGGACTCAAGTATCGATGTTCTATAGGAGTAAATCAACCAACACAAATGATGCTCGACGCTTCAGCCAATGGAATCATCCTAGACAGACCACCCGAGGAGGTACTACATATTTTGAATAGAATTGCAAAGAATGACTACAAGTTCCCTACTACCTGCCGCGGCGGCATAAGGCGGCCATCTGTTGTGAATGAAGTAGAAGCCACCGACTCTGTCACTGCCCGCCTGGATAAAAAGACACAACTGGTGATGAATATGGCCAAACCCACCGGGAAAACATATGAGGCTAAGGTTGTGGAGCCCTTTTGTGATGAGTGTGAGGGCAACTATGATTCCTCCGAATGCAATGAATCTACAAATTTTATGGGGACCTATGAGAGGAACAGCAAACCCAACACCAACGCGTACAATTCGGGCTGAAGAAAGCATCCAAATTTCTCCTGGAGTAACCCTAACACTGCTGCAAATCCAAACCAGGAACTAGAAGGATATCAGTAAAACTTGTTCCGACAACAGCCTCAACAGCAACATAATACGAACAATAATTCACTCGAATCTACTTTACATACTTTTATATCTCGCACTAGTGATTTTATTTTTCATACTAATAAATTTATTAACAAGACTGAGTCTTTCATGGACAAGACTGAAATACGGATGAACAACCAGGAGGTAGCAATAAAGAACCTGGAGACCCACTTCGAGTAGTTTACAAAGATTATAAGCAACAGGTCAATGGGTGCATCATCCAGCAACACAGAGGCCACAACAAAACCCACTTATGAGCAATGTAAAGTAATAACGACAAGAAGTGGGAAACAATTAGATGATCCTAGAGTTGAGTAGCCAAAGGAACAACAACCAGAACAGCCCGCCACAACAGCACCATAAATTGAGGCCCATGCAAATGATAGCAGCCCTGAGACAAATGATCTTGAACCCACATAGATCAGATTTTCCTGTAAGGAACGCATCCAGGACATCCATCTAGGGGTGGGAATTGTCGGGTACCCAGTTTATCCGAGTACCTCAATCTTCGGCATGTGTCCCGGCCAATCTCTTCTGGGTACCCGAAACACCTGGGTACCCGCATATTTTTTTAATTCTAAAATCTAAAAAAATCACATATTAAACACAAATATTTTTTAAAAACTTAAAAGTATATAATACAAACATAAAAGGAATTTAAGGATTTAAATTTAGCTTTAGAGTAAAAATATTAAGAAACTTAAAATAAAAATATAATTGAAATTATAAAAAATATATATTAAACATTATCGGGTCGGGTTGGGTACCCAATAACTTAAAAATTCTGGCCCGTATCTCAGCCTGTGTCCCGAGAAAATTCTTGGGTCGGGTACCTGGCTCGTTCGGGTAATTTTTTTAGAGAATTACCCGGTATTTTTAAGTTTGGGTCATCAGGTCGGGTATTTTTTCCCACCCCTAGCCGATACCCTTCCTCTAAAGGCTTAAACAACAAAAGCAAGAGCACCAGTTCAAGAAATTTCTAGATATACTAAAGCAGGCGCACATCAACATCCCACTCATGGAAGCTATACAAAACATGCCAAATTATGCAAAATATTTAAAAGATATGGTTTCCAAGAGAAGGAGACTTGGGGAATTCGAGACGGTAGTTGTCACTGAAGAATGCATGGCAATGTTACATAACAGGGTGCCGCCCAAGAGGACAGATCCAAACAGTTTTATCATTCCCTACAAGATAGGCAACAACCATGATATGAGAGCTCTATGTGACCTAGGAGCAAGCATTAATCTGATCATCAAGGTCGTCTTCAACAAATTAGGAATTGGAAAAGCAAAACCAACCTCCATCATGCTCCAACTAGCTGACCATTCCTTTGTGCATCCGGAAGGAAAAGTTGAAGATATCCTTGTACGAGTGGGCAACTTTATTTTTCCACCCGATTTCCTTATCTTGGACTGTGAGGCAGACGAGAACGCCCCCATCATTCTTGGGCAACCATTCTTAGCCACATGCAGAACATTAATAGATGTAGAGAATGGGGAACTCATAATGAGGGTTGGCAATCAGAACATAAAGATACATGTTTTACAGCCCATGAAACCCGCCAAGGAAAAAGAGGTATGTCAAGACACACATGCCTCCAAGGTCAGCACAGAAACAGAGCAAGGCAGCAGCCGCCAGGAAGGAAGTCAGGGCAGCAACAAAGACCCCAAGGAACAAGATGACCTATCTAGACGAAAAGCAAAACACAACCAACTCAGGAAGTGGTTATGTTTGGGAGATGCACCTCAATGCACTCCCAACATAACTTAATTTATTTTTAATATCTTTTCTTTTTATTTTTATGTTTTAGGATTAGATTTTAATTTATTGCAATTTATTTTCTACATCTTTATTTTTTTCATATTTTAAGTTTTCTTTATTTAGTATTTTTATTTTAGGTTTAGGAATAAATAAGTAGGACCAAGAAGAAGGCCCAACAAGGAGTCCACCCACCATGTCGTCGAAACAGATGAGGGCAACCCAACAAAAAAAGAACGCGCAACGTCTAGAATACCGCCAACGGCTATAGCGTAACGGGCATTTAATCTCGTAACACGCGCCGCAAAAATCTGCCCGTTGAAATTTAAAGCCGCCACGACATGTCTCGGCAACCTCTATATATACATCACTATTTCATTCATTCTCTTCACTTCATCTCCTTGTTTAACCTCTTCTGCGTCAACTTGCTATCGTAATATTTTCTATTTCCAGTTTACTTTCATCTTACAACCGTCTCACTACCATGGCATCATCACAATCCAAACCCTCTTTCTATCGATTCTTCTCCGAATTAGATCAAAAGAGGCACATAACGTAATTTACCAACCGGTCAGTTTGGGAGGAGCAAGGGTTTCACTACTCACAATAGACGGGAGACTTAGGTCTCTAGCCCGCCCTCTTCGAGAAGATACGTAGCCAAGGATGGAAGATTTTTGCAAAGCAGCCCGAGGTGGCCAATATTAGGGGTGTTCAAAAAAATCCGATCTGATTGATCCGTTGATCTGATCCGAAATTTCCGATATCCAATCCGTTTTTTTATTTTTCGGATAATTTGGATCGGATATCCGAAAATTTTGGATCGGATACGGATAGTGATTTTACATTCAGATCGGATATCCGAAAATTCAATTTTTATAGGTATAAATCTTGTTATATTCGATATTTTTACTTGTTATATATGAAAAATTGAAATTTCCATGATACAAATATTGTTATATTCAATCATTTATTAATTTTTATATTCAAAAACCTAAAATTTTCATGGATAGAACCATTAAATTAAAAAAAATCAAATAAACTCATAAATTTTGGATATTCGGATATCCGCAGATATCTGATTTTTTCGGATCGGATACGGATCGCTATTGAATGATCCGAATTTTTCGGGTATCCGAATTTTCGAATCGGATCGGATTCGATATCCGAAAATGAACACCCCTAGCCAATATCACCCTCGTACGAGAGTTCTACGCCCACCAACCCCGCCTAGAAATTCTATTTGTCTTCGTCCAAGGGGAGGCAGTAAAACTCAACGCCGCCACTATTAACAGATTTTATGGACTGGAGATGGACGATAACCCCATGAGGAATGGCGGAAAACATTGACAGCATCTGACTACGACAGAATAAAGGACATGTTTTGTGAACCAAACACCCCGTGGCTGGCAGGGAAACATAGTGGGTCTATTCAGCGCCATCGTTTGTTGCCGAAGGCAATGTTATGGAACACTTTCATCAAAAGATGTCTGCTGCCCACCTCCCACAACACAACAGTTGATCGACCTCGTCTCGCCCTGATCCATTTAATCATGAACAACCGGCCGATCAATGTAGGAGATATAATCTGCAAGGAGATCCACAGTTGCTACCAGAAGTCGAAGTGCAGACTCTATTTCCCCTCCCTTATCACCAGACTGTGCGCGAACTTCAACGTCCCCTCTGAATCCAAGGATGTGATGACACCATCAAGGGAGAGCTGGACCAGAAAAGTTAGGCTCTAGATGATGCATGCGTCTAAAACAGAGCCGATCACACCATCTCAGCCATCGGTCGACAACACAGCTGCCCCGACAACAAGAGGCAGTACTGAAGCTGCCCAAAACCATGAGGTCATCCAGCTGCTCCACACACTGATCGAGAATAACAAGAGAATTGAGCAGCAGAAGCTGACCTTCATAAAGCACATGAGGGAAGTTCAAGAGGCCTTTGTGGCCTATTTGTTGCAAAAGTTCCCCAATGACGACCTCTCACTGCCCAAATTTCTAGAGGACTTGGCCGCTGTAGCTGAACCAAGAGTGGCTACACCCCCAGAAGCTGTTGTCCGCCATGTCGCCTTCCACCGCCAGATGCCTTCTCCTGCACGATACCTGTCATACTCTACCACCTCATCCTCTCACACGGTGGCCGACACTCCAGAAAGGCATCACCAACAATTCTTTCCTGCCATCACAGCGGCAATAGTGGCAGACACCTCCTCGTCCAAGGATTTTGGGCAGCAGACGACAGAAATCAGGGAACCAATAGCCACAGCAGAACCATCGGCACCACCCATAGCAGAACCAAGTAGGAAAAGGAAGCGACATATAATCTCGGCCGAACCGGAGCCGGAGGATGAGGACTCAGAAACTGAACCGGTCCGCATTGAAGCTCTTCGCACTACGCCCAAAAGAGTCCAGCCGCCACGCACATTAAAGATTTCACCTGCCAAGCCTGCTGCCAGGACCTCTGCAAGCCGCTGCCTGGTCATCCAATCATCATCTTCCTCTTCTGCCTCAGAAACGCCAACATCATATCAACCATCAGCCAACTTCTAGCGTTGTTTTCTTTTCTTTCTTTTTATTACTTGTTTTTCTGTTTTAATTATTTTTCTTGTCTTTCATTTTTCTATTTTTATTTTATTTTGTGCATTGAGGATAATGCTCATCTCGGGTTTGGGGGTTAGCACTCATTTATTGTTTAGGCATCATTTAAAGAATATAGTTGCCCCTTAAAATTAATCAAAAGAAAAATTTTGTTAGAACTTGTGCCTATGGTAGGATAGCCGATTTTAAATTTTTCGCACCATAAAAATGAACTTAATTTTGGGGAAAGCATGAAGAAAACTTAGAATTTTTCTATAATTGCCAAAAAAAAACACTATTGTTACTTGAACTTAATTTCTAATAAACAATTCCTGCTTGAATTATTTGTAAAATTCTAACAATGTTGCAGGTAGTTGTCGCGGCAGACAACAAACAGAAAAAAAAAGAGAGAAGAAAAACACTGCTACGGCAGGAAGAAAAAAAGATATGTTGTTTTACCCTAAAGGTGCCCGAAACAAGCTCTAGCAAGAATCATGTGCCAAGGACACTGCGCTACTATCAAAGTCCATGTATCTGAAATTTTTTGAAGTGTCAGACAAATTAGCATGAGTGAGTGAAAGTCTTCATTGGATGACTCTACTTAATGGGTTTGGGGTTTTGTAGTTTGCTCCTATATTAATTTCAGATCTAAAGAGTAGTTGTGATGAGCTGAAGCCTTACTACCATGATTATAAACTATGCTTAATTGTGCTGCCTCGGCAGCAACCTTATATTACCTTGATAGCATCTTTGTTTACTTAGAATATTCTTCAGATTCAGCTTGTACACAGTTTTTGCACACACTGCACTGCATTATAGTCTAATTCTGAGGTAATTCATATTATTTCCCTTCCACTAATCTAATCTTAGGTGCCACAGTCTTGAGGTGCTAAATCAAGTTTAAAACAAGTTATTCTTTCTGATTAGTGCAAGGGCAAGTATATTTAGGATTGCATTGCTTGAGGACAAGCAATAGTTCGAGTTTGGGGTGTGTGTAAAGTGCTCATAAGTCCTATATTTTGTATGCATTTCATCTCATATTATTGTAATTCTTAAGTGCATTTTAGGCATATTTAGGTGCATACATGCATTATTTACAGTATTCTTTTATTTGCCTTGTTTTTGTTGAATATCTTTAATTTGGTGAGAAAAGATATTGTTTTAGTTTAGTTTTAGTTTCAGATGCTTGAAGCTGTAAGAAGGAGGAAAAATCAGAGGAGTTGATGCTAATGCAGCGAATCAAGGAGCTGTACTAAAGCAGTTTAACATAGAGAGAGACTCTGTCGAGTAGCTGGCACCGCCATACCTGCCGCCCAGGGAAACAATTTGAAGAATTGGAAAATTGGAGTGCGATTGGAAGAGCATAATTTTTTTGAGTCCACTGAGCCTATCCACGCAATTTACTTATGTCGGAAACAGCGGACAGAGCCGCTAAAGGAGAAATTGTCTAAGGCGGCCTAAGCTTACTTGCAGCACAAGGAGTCCAACTTCAAGTCAAAGAAGTCAGAATTAAAGGATGCATTCAATGCAAAAGCTACTTTATCACGAGGAAGACTTCTACTCCAATGAGGCTTAACCTAGGACATGTCCTATATATACTTGATCATATTTTGTATCTTGGAAAAAAGCCCATAGTCGGCATAGCTTAGGTTTCTCTTGTGTTTTCTTGTCGTCGCTATGTTCTAAATTCTCTAGGGTTTGGGTTGTGTTGTAAAGTAGTTGTGAGACCGGTTGTTTAGGTTTAAGTTTGTTATTGCAATAAATTCAAGGTTTCCTTATTTCATGTTCTTCATTGTTTTCAATTGAGTTCGAAAGATCGATTGTGAGCAATTTATTTGTATGGCATCGAGAGAGTCAAACTCACGAAAGAAGTAAACACGATCTCATCCATACCAGGTGTTGATTATTCCAGCCTAGACATAGGTTAGGGTTTAAGGCGGCTAAAAGAGGACGAACCAAAGGTTGTTTTTCATTGTAAGATACACGCTGACGGGTATTATCTGCAACGAGAATCAACATTATTCTGACTTAGACATAGGCTGAATCATTCTAGAAGTGTTTTGCTGAGCCTTGAAGTTCTGCCAATTTTGCCGTCGAGCCAATCCTCCGTTCCACTACCGAGGCAGCGAAAGTTGTTGAAGCACCAATCTGCTATCTTCCGCCGAGGCATCAAAGTCTGGCAGCGCAATACAACTTGACTTATTCAACGCAGTTTCACACTACGGAGCAGCATAACCTAACCCATTCCATCAATCTGATCTCTTCTTTTAATTTTTTTTGATTGGCAAAAGAGTATGATTTTATTAATAAGTATCATACAGTGCCATCATACTCCATGGCCTCATTAAAAACCTCCCTACACCTAAATGGAGGAAAAGAGTATCGATGAGTATGAGATAAAGAACAAACACTAAAAACAATCGAACAAACACGAAAAAAACTAAAGCAAGAAACCAAAACACAAAACATTCACGCTAGCATGCAAAACCAAGATGTACGATCAACACCACCTCTCGCCAAAGAGACATCCAAGCAATTTGCTTCTCGATAAAAACATGAATACATGAGCTTAATAATAATCCCCCTCGGATGCAATTTCCAGGCCAAAAGATGTCGTCAAACACCAACAAAAAAATGGTCTGATGTTGTGTGTTTCCATACTATTCGATCCTCACACTTTGAACAAACCACACCACGCCACTCTATCGACACGAAGAAAAACACGCACCACAGCCAATGAGTAATTCCACCATACCTCGTTGTAGATTACCACACCATATATCGTCTAACAAACTCGCTTGATCCCCTCCCACACACGGTAGATATACTCCTACTATACCACAAAAACAGACATTCAAGAATCGAGCAAATTTGTCTTCTCTCTCGAATTTCAAAAAATTCCGAAGAAGGCGTAAGCACATAAACAAAATCATTCGTAAACCATATCTTATTCACCATACCGTCACTTGATGTCTTTAATTTAGTCACATATAAAATGACCATCACACACATTTGTTGTCGCAAAAAACGTTATACTGATTTACGGTTCAACACTGACCCAATCCCTCTCACATTCCACGACCACAAACTCAACGCTCTTTGCAATTATTGTCGTTCTCGCGCTTCAATAATACGCGCGATATCCTTTACAATGTCTTGTTCGTTTCCAATTGTTTTCACCCCAATCAGTTTACCCAATTTCAATGTTTCCTCTGCTTCTCTTAAAATAACCCGTTTCCGATTATAAAAGTCCGAATCTGACAAAGAGCCATTAGCAATTACCTCTGATGATTTTTGGTTTTTCTTCGGACGACCTCTGCCCTTTTTTACCAGCTTCGCTTCAGCCTCACCTCGTTCATCAGGCGATAAAAAACTCAGTTCGATTTCTGAAACTTGTCGTAACCTTCTAAACTCTCCATTGTATTCAATTGTTTGAGCCTTATTAGACCTAGGAATTTCTATCCTTGACCCATCAACACGTGGGCTCAATTCATCAGCTACTAGTTCTTCGGCAACTAGTTCAGCACACGATACTCCCACATTGTTTGGAAAAACATCCACCACAGCATCACTCAAAAAAACATCCAGAATTCACTGAATTTCCCCTTCACGATGGACATGGATTACGTCTTCATCCGCCATCCAACTTGCCGTGCTCATGACATGCCAATCCTCCCTCTTGTTCTCATTCCTTTGACTCGAACCCAGAGCTGAATAAGAGAAAGAATTGGGTACCATTGTATCATTTGCTGACCTCCCACTTATAGACACCTTAACCGGGCTGGACATATCCATGATCAAATCCTCAGTACTCACTGTATCTTCCGAGCAGTTCACCGCCTCACAACTACAATCACACTTAGGGCCAATCGCTTCCTCAATTTTTGTAACGCGAATTGTGAAGACGTTATCGTTAATGCGCAAGTTCATTACTTCATCTATGTGTGAAATCCAGTCGGTTTCGATCTTAAGTCAACATCGTTCAAACGTAAAAGGCGCCAAAGTCAATGTCAATCCGTATGAGTTCGCCCCAAATCGATGCAATATTCTAAAATGTTTCTTCAGACCATCCATGAATAGGAATTCCACTTACTGAAAGCCATACCCTTCGATTCGGTAAAAATGATGTAGGTGACCATTCAATTAAATTTTCAAACCATGTTTTTAGACGCCTAGTCTCCAAAATTCTCTTCCTCGATTCTTTATCTTCAAACATGAATAATACAAGAGAGCCTGCAACTCGCATCAACGTAAAACCTGTCAATTTCGATTTTGTAATCTCATTTGCAAGATTTGCTATTTGAATGGGTTGACGGCAAAAACCCATAGCGAAATTCTATAAAATTTCCCATTTATCAGCATCAACAACCCCATCCACACATTTGCGTTTCTCTTCCATTCTAGATTACTCTTTCGCTGTGATCCGATCATCACCATCCTTAGTATGATCATGATCATCCCACTATTTCTGGATCTCCTTGTTCGTCCTTGAATCAATGTTATCACGTTTTCTTTTCCAAAATGTATCCCTAGTCACCCTTTGCGCCATCATTACCTTTAATTTGTATTCGTAAAGCTGAAATCCATGAAAACGCTCTATGATTCGATCCACATCTGCCTTTGACCCCAAACGTACAAAACTGAATCTAGTTCCATCTCTCGCTCTCTTTCTTGGTACAAACACATCCACAACCACTACATGTCTGTCGAAAACTTGCCAAACGCCTTGTCAGTGTAGTTGCTCCGGCAAGTTTGATACAAAAATCGTCCAAACTCTTTGAATCAGATTTCCCAAGCTCGTTTTCCTCACCATTAAGATTGTGTGCGCGCCTCTAATTCTTACTTGAAATTTCAATTGTGCACACAGTTTTATTCAGAAATATTCACAAACACATGGTGTGCACACATTAAATCCAATCCATTTTCACTTCTCATGCAAAATATGAATGCAAGCGATGATACACAAGGTTTCGTAGTCTCCAAGTGCAAACCAGAGGCAGTGAATCGCATTGCTGATTGGTGTTGTCGTACTATGCAGGACACGTAGACGTATTGCTAAAAAAACATAAAGTCTTTTATCTTCCCATGAATTAAATTCTAGGACGGGAAAGTAGATGTTAGAGAACAGATAGCCAGTATATTGAATAGATTACCAAGGGATTACAGTCTTTCATGGCTGTTATTACGGCTAGTAAAGTGTTCTTTACTCTTGAGAGGGTTTTTACGTTTTTGGTTGATTCTCTTCTTTTAATTACTTGTGTTATTTATTTTTCTTTTAAACAAACTGAAATTTACTTGTGCATTTAAATATTCTTTGTGCATGAATTTATATTCGAGTTAGCTGTCCAATCCTCGTGGGAGACGATATCTTTTATATTACAACTTGACAAGAGTGTGCACTTGCGCTCATAATTGGAGAACACCCTAACGCTCTACATCGATTATTTTTTGTTTTAACAGATAGAAATTATGACTTCGGTTTTATTTAGTTTTGTGATCCATATCCTTTTACTTATGATCTTCTTACAATTTTTTTTTTTAAAATTCGTTGATTTTTCATATCATGAGCTCTGTACCCGAGCTCTGTCCCTTCTAAGAGGGAGCAAGAAACTACTTCTTCGTGAGGTACCCCCTTCGTGCAGGATGGTGGATTGCTTCCGGGATATAGGTCCCTTTGTCTTCGTGAGATCTTCATCTCCGTGCAGACCTAGGGAAATATATCCTCCCGAATCGATGTCCTAGCAACAGTTTGGGTACTGTTACTCTAGAACTAAACCACATGTAGTGAACCATAGGAGCCAACCCTTTAGAGCCATACCGAACCTCTGCCCATTAGTGGTCACCCTGTTTAAGTTTTATGCCTTTATTTATCATTTATGTACAAATTTCTTTATTGTTAGTTTTTGTCCTATTCATTATTTAATTTATTCATTCAATTCTTTTATTATGAACTAACCATTTTTTCTTTTTGGTGATCACACTGCATTAAGTCATTCATTGCACATTGATTACATGACACCTCCATAATATTTTAATTTTTACATTTCACTAGCATGAAGTATTGATTCACAATTGGTTCCCAATTAAAAAAAAGAAATATTTATCATCGGGAGAAAATCTGGTACTTTAGATATCGATGCAACATTCAAAAGTTGCGAATAAATCACGTAAATTCAGAAGTTAAACCACGGGAACCATTTTTGAATCAGTACTTTCACATCTAGGACACGCACCTTGCATTTACATTTCAAAATTTTGAAAACCGATCCCAGGGACGCCCCATGCCAGCAAATATCGGAGAAAGAAAAGTTAGCCGATCTAGCGCCTTACTAAACCTAAGCAAGAGCCCGGTCCAGGGGCATTTTTTAATAACATCCACCTTATATAGACACCATGCCTCTACAATGCCCCAACCTGAGAGCATTCTCCGACGAGTTCAAAAATCGAGCCTTCGATGCCGAGTTAGACTTATGTACCCTAGACGACTACATCAATTATCGTCTGTAGCACTTCGCTAGAGCCGAAAGTAATGAGCTGACATGAACCCACACAACAAATTTATAGACCCGACCGGAGGGCAACATAACGTGTTCACGAGAACAATGAAGCTCTTCAAGAAGAGATGAAAACGTACTTCAAGCTTCGAGTTCGCTTCAAGAGCAATCTTAGACGAAAATGATGAGGCGTTTACTCGATTTAGTAATTCCATAGAAAGATAATCGAACCCAGGGAGGTTGGGGAGCATCCTTACATACAAGGAATTGAGCACTCAAGCAAATATTTGATCACTATAGAGTTAGAGGCATCCCTTTGAGGGGGAAAATAGAATCCATCATTCACATATTCATCATTATACACTAATTGCATGTATCATACAAGTCATCATGCATTTAGGCTAGACACATGCATTAAGCACAAAGTTAAGTGCATACATACCATATTTTTGTCTTGAACGTATAAACAAGTCCAGGAAAGAGACCAAAGACCTCAACTATGGGGGAAACAACATGATGATCAACCTTTAGCCCTGAAGGAGGCCGAATATGCAAAAAAACGTGAACATCCAGGTAAAAACGGTAATAATTTCCGAACAGATTACTAACTAATGTTTTATTTTCAGGGTCATAACTCCATACCATGAAGTTCTAGAATCAACCTTTCCCCAATCTTACCTTCGTCAGTGGTGGCGAGCCAAGTAAATTTCCCTGGAAAAGAGATAAAAAAGGTGATGACTTCGGGATCATCCAACTTAGAAGTTCAAATTCAGAAAAATGAGGACAATGAAGCCTCGGGGGAAACTTTTGTTGGGGAAAAATCTTGAACAAAAATCAAAAGATCAAACAAAGTTAGAAGAAAAAGACTTATACAAGAATTTCATACATCCCCATGAGAACATACATGAAAGCATATGCATCATTGCATCACCAAACATGTACATACATCATGACATCTAGTTTTTCATTAAGCATTCATAACTTGAACATTCTGACAAGAATTTCATGCATCTTTGCATCACCACAAAAGCAAAAGCATGCACATGCATATCATTTGCATAAATACATTGCCGAAAACTAATTGTACACTTGTTACTCAAAAAGTTCTAAAACCATACCTTTCATATGGACACCTTTTCTCAAACTCGGAATTTCTTAATTTCATCCTTTCTTAATGATACTTTTTCCCAAACTAGGAATTTCTTATTTCCATCCTTTTTTAAGGATACTTTTTCCAAACTAGGAATTTCTTAATTTCATCCTTTCTTAAGGATACTTTTTCTCAAACTCGGAATTTCTTAATTCCATCCTTTCTTAAGAATACTTTTCTCAAACTCGGAATTTCTTAATTCCATCCTTTCTTAAGGATACTTTTTTCCAAACTAGGAATTTCTTAATTCTATCCTTTCTTAAGGATATTTTTTACCAAACTAGAAGTTTCTTCCTTTCTTAAGGATATTTTTTCTCAAAATCGGAATTTCTTAATTCCATCCTTTCTTAAGGACACTTTTTCTCAAACTCAGAACTTCTTAATTCCATTCTTTTTTAAGGATAGTTTTTCTCAAGCCAGGAGTTTCATAATTCCATCCTTTCATAAGGATAATTTTTCTCAAAACGGGAATTTCTTAACCCCATCCTTTTATAAGGACTCTTCGATGAAAACAAGAATTCCTTATTCTTATCCTTCCATAAGGATACTTTTTCTCAAAATCTGAATCCCTTAATTTCATTGTTTCCCAAGGACGCTTTCCTCAAAAATATGAATTTCTAAATTCAACGCTTTCATAAGGATGTTTTTTCTTAAAAATTTGGATCTTTTCTCAAAGATCTCTTCTTAAGTCAACTCAATCTTTTCTTAAAGATATCTAATCCTTTCTTAAGGACAAAAAATTTTACAGGTTTAACATCTGCAACCTAAAAGGAACAGATAAATTCCAACGGCCTTGACTCGAAGAATTGGAACAAATATGAAGATGTGGTATGACGTCTTCAATCAAGAAGGAACAAATGATCCAACATCCTTGACATGTCTCATCTCACCCGTAACATGGTGCAACAGATCAACAAATTATCTTCAAAGATCTTATTTCTTCGCCAGTGTTGTAGCAAACTGAACCTCAGATCATGTCGCTTCATCAGAGTCGCGGCAGGTCAATTGTTTTTCCAGGTCTAGTTTTGCCGTAATAGGTGAGACTAGATCAAAATCCAGATTACACTACGACGATAGAGCCGTAGTAGATCAAACCTCAGATTATGTCGTTTTGTCAAAGTCACGACAGGTCAATTGTTTTTCCAGGTCTAGTGTCACCGTAATAGGTGCGACTAGATCAAAATCCAGATTAAACTACGACGATTGAGCCGTAGTAGATCAAACCTCATATCATGCCGCTTCGTCAGAGTCGCGGTAGACCAATTGTTTTTCCAGGTCTAGTTTCGTCGTAATAGGTGAGACTAGATCAAAATCCAGATTACACGACGATGATAGAGCCGTAGTAGATCAAAACTCTCATATCATGCCTCTTCGTCAGGGTTGTAGCTTGATCGAAATCAAACTCTCAGATCATGCCTCTCCGTCAGGGTTGTAGCTTGATCGAAATCAAACTCTCAGATCATGCCTCTTCTTCAGGGTTGTATCTTGATCGAAATTGAACTCTTGATCCTGCCTCCTCGTCAGTGTTGTAGTTGGATCAAAACCACTTTAGACCGTGCCTCTTTGTCAGGTGTCATAGCTCAGTCAAATCCTGGTCTCGCCTCCTCGTCGGTGTTGTTGCTGGACCAAACTCAAAATCTAGATCATGCCTCTTCATCAGTGTTGTAGCTGGATCAAAACAACTTTAGATCGTGCCTCTTCTTCAGGTTTCATAGCTCGGTCAAATCCTGGTCTCACCTCCTCATCGGTGTTGTAGCTGGACCAAATTCAAAATCTCGATCCTACCTTCTCGTCAGTGTTGTAGCTGGATCAAAACAACTTCAGATTGTGCCTCTTCGTCAGGTGTCGTAGCTCAGCCAATTCCCGGTCTTGCCTCCTCGTCGGTTTTGTAGCTAGACCAAATTCACTAACTTTTGATCATGCCTCCTCGTCGGTGTTGTAGCTGGATCAAAATGATTTCAGACCATGCCTCTTCGTCGGTGTTGTAGCTTGGTAAAAAAAATTACTGATTTTCAAATCTATCCCCTCACTCAAAAAGAGAGAAAGAGAGAGAAATGTCTGTCAGATCTTGTTCCTTCGTCAGAATTGTAGATGAATCAAAGCTATTTTGACAAGTCTGACAGAAATGTCGGCACAACGTGCTTAAACACGGAAAAGTTTAAGAGAATGGACAATTCAAATGTCCATCGAAAATCCATTTTCACGAATGGTCAAAGGAAAATAAATCCTTTGGAAAAATCCAATCTCATGATCGGTATAAACTGATTGTACCTAGGGAAATGGTACATCTAGCCCGGAGCAAATGGCTACCGGTAAAGGCAAGTCAAAACTGTTGATCCCTGTGCATTTGGGAAAAATGCAAAAGGAATTCCTTAATTCCATCATTTCTTAAGGATAGTTTTTCTTAAAACAAGAAATGCTTAATTTCATCCTTTCATAAGGATCGTTTTTCTGAAAACAGGAATTGCTTAAATCCATCCTTCCATAAGGATCGTTTTTTTCAAAACGGAAATTTCTTAATTTCATCCTTTCTTAAGGATAGTTTTTCTCGAAATAAGAATCCCTTAATTTCATCATTTCATAAGGATCATTTTTCTTAAAACATAAATTTCTTAATTTCATCCTTCCATAAGGATCAAAGCTATTTTGACAAGCCCGACAGAAATGTCGGCACAATGTGCTTAAACACGGTAAAGTTTAAGACAATGGAAAATTTAAATGTCCATCGAAAATCCATTTTCACGAATGGTCAAAGGAAAATAAATCCTTTGGAAAAATCCAATCTCATGATCGGCATAAACTGATTGTACCCAGGGGAATGCTACAACTAGCCCAGAGCAAACGACTACCGGTAAAGGTTAGTCAAAACCGTTGATCCCTGTGCATTTGGAAAAAATGCAAAAAAATAGGAGCCAAGCTGGTGGTATTTTCTGGATCCAATGTCAGAACCTTCATCTTCCGACTTTGTCTCTTCATCGGTGATGCAGTTGGATTAAACACCGGAGCCTTCATCATGTCTCCTCAGATCAACTGTCAAAAGCTTCATCCTCCCATCTGTTTCTTTGTCAGTGTTGCAACCGGATCAAGTTTTGCAGACCTTGCTTCTTCATCATTGTTGCAGTTAGGTCAAGTTTTCTCCAGGTGTTGCATCGTCGTCAGAGCCGTAGCAGGCCAAACTCATTTTGTCTTCTCCGACGGATCACCCCATTTTGAAGATTTTTCCTACAAGAGTGGCCGAGCAGATCAAGTGAAGCCTAAGGAGAAGCGGTGGCCAGAGAAAGAACCCATACCCGACCGAACATAAAATGGTTATTATTTTGTCTTTGCTTTATTCATGTTACACAACAATGAGCAAAGAAGGGCAGCTGTAATACCCATTTTATATTTGGGCTATAACCACTTTTTTTACTTATTTCAAATATTATTATAAAAAATGCAAAAAAGAAAAAAAAAAGAAAAAAAGAAGAGAAAGAGCAAAATTGCGTTTCCCCACCATCTTTACAACTCACCTCCCCCCATCTGCCTATAAAAAGGCGTGGGAGGGAGGCATCAATGGACAAATGAAGCAAAATTGAGCCATGGAAATGGCGCAAAGTTAAGGGGCAGTGCACTTTCGATGGTTCGATCAGTTATTCGATCGGGGTTCTGGTGAGATTTGCTCGGGTCGTTTTTTTTTATGGCCAAATGATGCAAAGATTCTGCTAGGGGTCGGTCGAAGTTCTTCATTCGAGCTTCTAGTATGGTACATTTTGATCTTATATTTGCAATAAATATTTTTGTATGAAATATAAAATGTTCTTATATTTGTTGGTATGTTTTTTTATTTTATATTCCATGTTTCTATATTTTATATTGTATGTCAATAAGATATATTTATTTATGTTGTTTAATTGAATTTTAAATTAAAATCTTTTAGTAGGGTTATTGTGAAAACTTACCCCGAGCGTAAGGGTGCCACTTTCCGATAGTCTCTATTAAAAATATTTTTTATTTTAAATTATAATTTTCAAAATAGACTCCCTTCAGTTGAGAATCTAACATAAATTATGCCCCGAGCATAAGGGTGTAAATTTCTTCTCTCTATTGAAATATATTTTCAATTC
Organism: Hibiscus tridactylites; assembly: GCA_958450335.1. Lineage (NCBI taxonomy): Eukaryota > Viridiplantae > Streptophyta > Magnoliopsida > Malvales > Malvaceae > Hibiscus > Hibiscus tridactylites. The sequence goes on along the minus strand of OY288268.1, from coordinate 22,426,111 downwards.
TAAACCATAATTTTCAAAATAGACTCCCTTCAGTCGGGAATCTAACAGAAATTATGCCCCGAGCATAAAGGCATAAATTTCTTCTCTTTAAATACAAAATATATTTTTTATAATTTTTAAAATAATTTTACCCCTATTTAAGGATCTAACGGAAACTATGCCCCGGGCGTAGGGGTGTAATTTTCTTCGTACAAAGAAATATTCTTCTATATATTTTCAGGGATCACAATTTTTAAATTAAATTCAAATTCATAATTTCCATCGTTAAAATAAATTGTAATCGGCTAGGTACCAATTTTTTGGTGTTGTAGGGTGCTCACCCTTTCCCCACACGTAACCGACTCCCGAACCTGTTTTTATAGTTTTCGCAGACCAAAACTCGTTGTTTTAATAAAAAAAGCCAAAAATTAAGTTTTATTAAAATAACCAAATTTTCAGGTGATCCAATCTCACCTAAAGTAAAACAAAGGATTGGTGGCGACTCCTTCGTTGTTACAAATCATATATTAAAAATAATTTTTTCTTAAAAATTTAAATATTTTCTCATAAATAGTGTAATACACAAACCCGAAAAATTCAACTATTCTATGAGGGCCACATTTGGGTGACCGAGCGACTACAAAAAAATTACTTTAAATTACATGGTTGATCCCTTTTGTTATCGGGAAGTTTGATTTTATTTACAAGTTATAAAATGTTACGTTTTAGTCATTTATGTTATCGATCTATAACATTTTGGTCACTAAGCTGTTGACTCCGCTAGTTTATTGACGTGGCACGTAAGTCAAAAGGGTTTATTTTTAAGTTGACCAATGAATTTTAGATAAAATATCAAATTGATCCTTAATTCTAGATAAAATATCAAATTGACCCATAAATTTTAGATAAAATATTAATTTAACTCATGGACTTTAGATAAAATATCAATTTGACCCTTGAAATTTAGCTAAATCCCCCAGCCAGTTGTCGCTAACTCTGCTATCAGTTGTTGCTCACCATTGTTGACTGCCGTCAACAACGACTATTGCACCAAAATTTGCAACTCACCCATTTTTAACCTCGTGAATGCGAATTCGATGTTTGTTTCACTCGTCTTTGCAAATACATGTATTTTAAAAAATAAAACTTAAAATTTTTGAATTTGAATAATTAAATTTGAAACTAGGAGGCACAACAGTTTACAAGAGTAGTTACTTGTATCATCTACATTTCTGTTAGAACCAGTAGATTTAGAACTCCCTTTTTCCCTGCCCCCTCTTTTGCTAGTCCCTCTTGTATTTTTCGAGCTCGTTGTCTTACTGCTGGCGGCTGCAGCCTTGGAGTTGACACCTGGTAGGGCATTCTCATATGCTGTTACTAAATTCTCAAAGTAATTCTTTGTCACACTGTATAAGAGAAATGTGACAAAATTTGAATTAGAAGATGAACTCAAAAATCAAAATCATTTTAGAATTAGAAATGTGATCAAATTCTCTTCCAATGTAATCTTTTCTTATTTTCATCTTTGTTTGGCCGATGGTGGTACCAGCCTTGATGTTGGTCGTCAACCGCCGATACACCTTATTTTTCCTTTACTTTCTTTTATCACATCTTTGTTTTTTTTTTTTAATTTTTCAATAACTCCACCTCTATGACATGTTAATTTAAAATTATAATTTAAAACTATATAATTTACCCTAAAACATTTAGTTTTTTTTAGTCGTAACATATGGTTTAGCTCAATAATACAAACTACCTTATTGATACCATGTTGAGTAGTTAATGCAAGCAAATTAAGCAACATAATGATATGAGTATTATGATAATATTCACACTAATTAACTAGGTTAATTATTTATATTTCAATACTGAAAGATTTTATTAAAAAAAGATTGAAGGATAATAATAGAGCGTGAGTTATTCTGTTCCATTAATTCTCCAATTTTCCCGCATCCTGAACTCTCTTAAAAACCGTTTGCCTTGCCTTTCTTTTTCACTACTTCAATTATTTCCTTTCTCTCGTCCCACACACAATACTCTCTTTCCTTTCCTTTTTCAATCATGTCTTGCTTCATTAGCAAATACGCCGGTAGTTTTTCTTTCAATTCTCAGCGTTATATGTTATTTGCATTGTGATCAAAGGATTTATTTATTGGATATTTAAATTTAAACAAAAGAAACAATGTTGCAGATGAGCTGGCCAAAAACGCTGCCTACATCGGCACCCCTGGGAAGGGTATCCTAGCAGCTGATGAATCCACCGGCACCATCGGCAAGCGATTTGCAAGCATTAATGTAGAGAATGTTGAAGAAAACAGGCGACAACTCCGAGAGCTCCTCTTCACTGCTCCTGGTGCCCTCCAGTACATCAGTGGCATTATTTTCTTTGAAGAAACACTCTACCAAAAAACGGCTTCTGGTATTATTACCCTTCAAGTTCACGGCCATTAATATATATAGTTGGTTTCTAATACAATTCTTGTTTGCAGGCAAACTCTTTGTTGATGTGTTGAAAGAATCTGGTGTCCTCCCCGGCATCAAGGTTGACACTGGCACCGTTGAGCTTAATGGAACCAATGGTGAGACTTTCACCCAGGGTCTTGATGGCCTTGCCCAGCGTTGCCAAAAGTACTATGAAGCCGGTGCTCGGTTCGCTAAATGGCGTGCCGTGCTTAAGATCGGCACCATTGAGCCAACCGAGGTAGCAATCCAAGAAAACGCGAATGGGTTAGCCATGTATTCCTCCATCTGCCAGCAATGTGGGCTGGTCCCCATAGTTGAACCTGAAATCCTTGTTGATGGACCACATGACATTAACAAATGTGCTTATGTAACCGAGCGTGTCCTTGCAGCTTGCTACAAGGCTCTAAACGATCACCATGTGATGCTGGAAGGTACATTGTTGAAACCCAACATGGTGACCCCCGGTTCGGATTCCCCCAAGGTTGCACCCGAGGTTATCGCTCAGCACACCGTCCGTGCCTTGCAACGAACCGTCCCTCCCGCGGTCCCTGCTATCGTGTTCTTATCCGGTGGACAAAGTGAGGAAGAGGCTACCATTAACCTTAATGCCATGAACAAGCTACAAACCAAGAAGCCATGGTCGCTCTCCTTCTCATTTGGACGAGCTCTTCAACAGAGCACTCTCAAGGCATGGGGTGGGAAAAAGGAGAATGTGGGAAAGGCCCAAGAGGCATTGCTGGTTAGGTGCAAGGCTAATTCCGAGGCTACCCTTGGCACCTACAAAGGAGATGCAAAGCTTGGCGAGGGCGCTGCCGAGAGCCTTCACGTTAAGGACTATAAATACTGAGAATTCGGGCCTCTGCTGTTATCTGCCCATGTCTTTAAGACCATATTTTGGTATGCATCGTACCGTTTTAGGGTTTTATTTTTATTTTTATTTTGGGTGGGGAGTTTCTCTAATTTCTCATCAAATCTTGGGGTGAAACCTCACGAATAAGCTCGTTGATTGTGCACTCATAATTTTGTTAAATTTATATTTATACAATTATTTAAAAATAAAAATTCTGATATATCCGAAAATCTAATTTTTTTTATAATTATAATTCTTCTTATATTTAGTAATTTAATGCTTGCTATATCTGTAAATTCGAAGAATAAAGATTTTCATAGATGTTAATCTTGTTATATTTAACAATTTGTTAATTTTTGTATTTGAAAAAAATACTTAAATCATATTATATATTGGAATAATATATTTGTTATATTTAAAGATTTTTTCGGATTGGATACTGATCACTATTTTACCAATCCGAAATTTTGGATATTCAAATTTTCGAATCCAATCTGATATTCGAAAATAAACACCCATACATTCAGGGACGGAGTCAGAATTTGAAGGTGAACACAAAAATATAAATGTTTGAAAGTGTAAGGTAATTTCATAAATAAGTCAATTTTTTTTTCAAATTATATATAAAAACAAAAGTAAAAAAAATAAGGGTGAGAAGAAATTCATAAATAACACATGTAATTTTTCAACAAATCATCTACTAAGATTTGACCGAGCTTTGACCAAATAAAACTCGAGTAACATGTAATTCGTCTCGTCTCATTTACAACCATATTTAGTATTAATAACAAGTTTTTCAACAAATCATCTACTAAGATTTTTTTGGGAAAGAAAATGAATGAAATTATAGTAGCAAATCATGACATTCAACTTGTAGAAGAAACTCCTACAATGTTGAGAAAATTAGTTGAAATTTACTCCTAAAAGTGTTTAAAATAATATGTGAGATTGTTGAAATTTTTTTAATTTTCATGAATTCAAAATTTAGAGCTAATATCAATTTTTTGCTTTCTCAAATGTGTTTTTTTAATTGAAAATGTTATAAAAATTAGATGAAAATAAAAAGAGTCTTGATTTGAGAAACGAGATTAAAATATAATATTAAAAATACAAACTCAAGAGAAAGACTAAGTTTATGTGTGTATATATCAATTATATTTTTATCAATGTTTCATTGGTTTTTGAAACTTTTACTTGTATTTTATAAAAATAAGTTTAAATTCAGATATTTGATTTTAATAAATGGTCATTTAAGTTTTTTTAATAAATGGTCATTTAAGTTGTATATATATAATTTATATTTTAAGAATATTCATTCAATTTGATTTTTAAATACACATAAATATATATTAGCGTTAAAATATAGTAACAATTTTTTTAAAAATATTTTAGAAGATTAATTTTCAAGTATTAGAAGCCATGCCCATGCCCCTCTAATTCCAATTGTGTACCGCCTCCTCAGTGCAAGAAGTCAAAAGAAAGAAAAGTAAAAGAGGTAGGTAGGAGGGGTGGGGAAAAAATGAAAGTATGTTGAGAGTGGGATTTGAACCCACGCCCTTTCGGACCAGAACCTTAATCTGGCGCCTTAGACCAACTCGGCCATCTCAACTTGTTAATAATTTTCCTTGAAGTATAATTCAATCCTATGATTTTATGTCTCGTGACAAGTTTTTCATTTACACGTTTCAACTTGTTAACTAATTTACTTTAAAATTTATAAAAAGTCTCATAAAGTTTTTTTTAGATATTTTAATTATGCCTCGAATTTGTTAAAAAAATTCATTTAACTTTATAAAAAAAATAAATTTTAATTAGACTCTCACATTTTCAAAATAAGTTTCTCATTAAGTCCCTCAAAATTATTGAAAATTTTCTTTAGACCTCTAAAATTTTAAAAATTGTGATTAGGTTCCCTCAAGCTATACGGTCAAGATCTCCACTGATAATGAGATACCAAAAACTGATAAATTTAAAAATATAACCGGAAAGATGACCAAAATCAATTGAGGTAAAATAGTAACTCGAAAGATGTATTAGAATATGTAAATATAGTTTATCAGTTTTAGCCGTTAGGATTAGTTTACAAGAGTTAATTAGTTAGATTCTTTTTCTTTTACTGTATAAAAGCTTGTACTCAGTGGTTTATTGGAATAAAAAATGATTATTGTTTCCTTCTCCTTCAAACTCTGTCGAGACTAAAACTTAATAAGATTACCAAAATCAATTGAGGTAAAATAGTAACCCGAAAGATGGCCAAAATCGATGTGTCAATCACTATTCACTAACCTAAGCCCTGCAACTTGCATGTAGGAAATGTCCTTTAATTGCCTTCAAAAATGACCTAAACAGATCAAAGAAGAGATGGAAGACACTAATAATTGCAGCAGTAAAATTTTGGCTACTATATGTCAAAACATGCAACATCATTTAGATTTGATATTCATGGCCTGTTTCTTTTAGCTTTTTGACCTTCAAACCGAATTATCAATGTTCCAATTGCAAACGATGAGATAATTTTGATAATGACAGTAAACGGACTCCTATTTGGATTACTATTGTTGCCTAACTATACATGGCAAATGAAACCAAGTCATGCACAAAGACAGACGCAGGATTTTATGTAATGAGGTGCGAACTATCAAGAAGTTATATCAGAAATATAAGGGTGTAAAATTACAAAATTTTAGGGGTGCAAAATTAAATTATCAATAGAAAATACTTTACGATCCATCGTTGGACTCATGGGTTTATCTCATCTGAAGCTACCATTGACTCGGTGGCATCTTTGGCAAGGGAACTTAAAACTTTTAGGGGCTGCGGATGCCCCCCTCCCTCAGTACTCTCTGTGTCCGTCTCTAGTCATGCATGCATACATACATATTCATACCTATTTAATATTTATGTATAACATGTGTCTGAATATACTAATATGATGAGTCCAAACTTATCTCAATCAGTAGAATGTATCTTTTTGTAGATCCTATTCTAGCCTCAACATTTATAATATCTTTCGCAATATAGAGATAGTGTTTATCCAAATTGATTCATACCGTCGCCTTTTAAAATATGGCATTTGGTAAATTTTCAAGTTTTAGCATTTATAACATTCATGGTTATATGTATTTAGGTATCAAAGGTTTGAATACAGTGAAGGAGATAAATTAGAAAAGGCCAGTTTTGCTTTCTATAATAAGGCCAAGGTTATTGTCTTTTTGCCTAGGAATAGAAACAATATAATTCAATATATGTGAAAGATGCATGTTGACATAAAGCTGCCTGTTTATATTTGTAATCTTATCAAAGTTCTCAATCATGCAAAGGAAAATGAATGAAATAATTGAGAAATCTGTGAAGGATGGTGGAGACAGATCTACTACATTTCAAAATCATTTCTTATCAGTAATATTAAAAAGAACAATAAAAGTTGTCTCCCATTACATAATTTCTTTATTTATCACACTTTAAATTTATTAAAAAAAAGTCTTAATTTAAATTTCCAGCAGACTTTAAAAGTTTTAAACAAGGATAATTATTTGATATACTGTCAATAGATTTTTTTTTTCACAAGCGGGCTTTTAAAACTGTCATGTATCCCTTGCAAAAAATAGGGTACTAAACGCTAACCTCTAAATCTAACCTTTAAATCATAAAATCTATTCTCAAGCCTTAAAACCTTATCATAAACACTAAAATCCTAACTTTAAACCCCCAAAACTAAACACTTGTGGAAAAAAAATTCACAAGGTATTTCCCTTAAAACAATAAATTATAGGTACTTGGGGAGAGGTAGCTTCATATATCCTCCAAGGAATAATATTATTAAGAATAATTAATACCAACAAATGTTGGATATAGTGGTAAAACACAAAAACAGTAAAATGAATATAAAATGTATATAAAAAACATATATACAGCTGATTCATTCTCTCCATCACTAAAATCCATTTAGGGTGCAGCAATCAAAGATGCAGTACTTTGGTATAAAAATTATATTCCATACATGCATGAATGATATGAAAAAGGCCTAAGATTCAATCTATGGTCCCGCCAGTTTTTTTTCTTTCAATTTTTGTCGAGTTTAAGTTGAAAATGGAAATATATAGAGGCAACGTGAAACTCATGCAATAGTCAAAGCTTTTATTCGATATGTGTTTTCCTTAGTTCATTGGTGTTTCATTCTCAATCTGGAAATTGATATCATTATTGTTGTTCAACGTTCAAGCCCTTTAGACAATTCGCGTAACGATGTTAAACAATTTTTTTTTTGACAAAGACTACTTACTTCTATCTAGAGGGGGAGGGGAAGACTCTAAAAAAAAAAATGCTCCTAATGGGTCTTGCACCCAGAACTTAAGGGGAAGGGGAATGGAGCGGAGAGTAGCTCTGACCAACCGATTATCAACGCTTGCTCACCATGTCAAACAAGTTAACTGAAAATAAAATGCACTATTTATATAGTTGGCTATGTATGCAGAACTTCTCTAAAAATCAAATTCATGTATTTAAAATTAGATCGGATTTGAATAAATATAAAACACATTAATATCGTATGTAAGCTTAATTCAAGTCGATGGTATGTATCATGCATGCATGCGTGTATTTATATATGTATAAGACAAAATTGAAAAGTGTGGGGGTTATAAACGTTTTTCCTTCATTGAAAACTCTCTACTTATTTGCCAAAACGTCTAATCCTTTATCTCTTCTTTCTTCTTTTTTGGGTTAATTTTTCTTTGAAAGAAAAACTTTTAGAATTTCGATTTTGTAAAAGTATCAAACAAAGGGAGTGGCTTTCACACAGTTTAGACTGACACAGACATAGACACAGTACCTTTGGCAGTTCAATTATTGAAATTAAATTCAAACATTGAAAAGTATTGCACCAGTTTGATTTAGACTCGGATTCATGAAATTCAGTAAACTTAGAGGACAAGTAGGACCAAAACTCCATGATTTTCGTATCACAACCTTAGATTTTACTGCACGTCTATTCATCCAAATGGAACCATCAAAGTGGAAAGTATTGAATTAAAAACATCTATTATTTGTATATTCGTTTTATATTAATATAATGTTAATAAATGCACCTAAAGTTTAGTTGGATAATCACTTTAACTTTTTTTTTTGAAATATTTCAACTCTTGATGTTTTATTTTGGGTCAAAATGTTTTTTCTGTGGATGAAATTTTTTAATCAATTAACAATAAATAGATTGAAATTACTTGACAGAATAACACATCAACAGAAAAAATTATTTTATAAAATTATTTTTTGATTGATGTGTTACTCTATCAAGTTAGCAACCTTGTCTATATGACACTATTATGTCAGTGTGCACTGTCATTAGATTTGTCACGTCATTCAAATTATTTATCGTTAGTTGACTAACAGTTTCATCTATGAAGATATCATTTTAGTCTAAAAAAATATTGGAGGGTTAATGTGCTTCAAAAAAATATAAACAAAAGTGACTATCCAATCAAACGTTAATAATGTTTCTTTTGATATTATGCCTTTTAAATTTATGTAAAAGATAATATCTTGTAAAATTCTATAATAATTATTCTTGGTAGATGGTTGTGAATAATTGTACATAAATTTATAAAAATACGCGTAAGTGACTAAGTGTGGGTTTTAGTTCTTTATTTCAAGCTATTATATAGAAGTTTTAAAAAGTAAAATATCATTATAAAATAGTAATTATATTTTTAAGTATAATTATTTTAATAATTTTAAACTGAATTAGCATCTGATCAAATTGTAACATATAATACAGTCATAGTTTCAATTATTAGTATAGATATATGTTAATTTTATATTAATTGATGTTCAATGATTGGGTGTAGATTTTTGGCCGCCTCAACTTTAACCTAACATTTTTTTCTCCGTGAGATATGAATTTATTATCGTAATAGGTTGTACAAAATCACTATAGGCCTCGTTAAAAAATTCAAAGAGCGCATAATAGCATTCCTTATTTGAAAAAATACAACCCCAAGAAACTCAACACCTTTCACCAGTGCACACCAAATCCAAATGTCCACTAGCAATCTTACGGATAAAATTCGTCTGCCCCTTTTCGGTGCCCCTACATATGCCCCAACACTAAAAGACACTATAAAATTAAAATCTAAGTCCTAACCCTAAATTCTAAATCCTAAACCCTACACCCTAGACCCTAAAAAATATACCCTACCCTAAATTCCCTAAACCCTAACCACAACCCCTAACCTAAAACCTTAAATCCTAAACTCTAAAGTTAATTTTGAGCGTGAGGCATATGTAAGGACACCGAAAAGGGGTAGAGGAATTTCATCCCAATCTTACTAGGGAAGAAACTACACTAAACGGGCTGCCCCATAACGCCAATACAAGATAACAATCGAGAACAATCCAAGTGTGAAATCAAAACAAAGATGCACGACCACGCATACAAATTGCCACTGTGAACAATCGGAAAACTTCTCTACCTGTACAAACTTTCTCGATCTGCCCATCGATTTCCTGGACCACAATGCCTCAGCCGCACATCGTTCCTCAGAACCCAATTCACTGAGCACAATATCTTTCACCTCGCGCACCTTTCGTGGCACACTGTGATAACCAACAACTCGGTGAATTACTTTTTCAAGTTGATACCCGCCCCATACAAATGTTAACAATCCAATGCTTTTGCAGCGAAGTTTTTCAAAGCCATGGTAATGTAATGATGGGTAATGGAGAAGAAGCTGATAGGTAAATTGTTAAAAAATAGTATTTTTAATTTTAATTAGGGGCCATATTGATATTTTAGCTAAAGTCCAAGAGTCAAATTAGTATTTTATCTAAAGATTATGATCAAATTTAAAATTAACCCACTTTACTAACGTGTCACGTCATCAAACTAACAAACTTTAATGTTTCAATGACCAAAACTTTATAAATCGATAACGTTAGTGATTAAAACATTACATTTTTTTAAAATTTTATGAGCAAAAGTAAACACTTATAAAATTGTTTATCACTGATTTGAACAACCCTTTTGGACGATGGCTTTTGGATTGTTTAGAAGATGAAGATATGGGGTTTAGGTTGTTTGTTCCCGAGATCTGGTCTGAATCCTTCTCTCTTGGATCCACGGCTCCCTATAAAGGGTTAGAAGGGGTGAGGACATGTGTCAACCGAGGATGACATGGATAACATGTGTGTTAGTGAGTTGGGTTCGTTGTGACTCGGATATTAACATGAATCACGTGACCATGCACGTGGTTCAGGTAGCGTTCGCATATCGAGTCCGTAACAAAATGACTTTGGCCTTGCTAGTATGTTCGCAGAGGGTTGTAACTGGGTATTCACATGGTCGTAGTTCGCCAATACCAACAATTGCCCATGATGAGTAGTTTAAATGGTTACCTTTTTATCTTTAACTATGCACTTAATGGTTAGTTCATAGTGCTAATTTGGATGTTTTTGGACGCAGGACTACAATTTTGAAAATTACACTTAAAAGACAATATTCTGCAGTTTTGTTTCTTGGAATCAAGGTTGGGCTAGTGGGCATGATTCTGGGCATGAAGTCTGATGTGGCATCCAGTCAGCAGCTTCTAGAAGATCCAGTCAATAGCTTCTAGAAGGCGTGATCAGCAAGGACGGATAAGAAGATCAGCTGTGTTTTAAATTTCAAACTTAGAATTATCTTTTGTTTTTAGAAATTAATTTAAATATATTTAAGATTTATCTTTTATCATTTTAGGAGATTTATCCTTTCCCTTGTCATGTTATTCGAACCAGCTTACTTTTCTCCCTTTTTTATGTCAAGCTAAAAAATTAGTGACAACAGACGCCAATTCAAAGAGATCGCGATTATAGACAAAAATATTAGTCTCAAGCTTGTAGAGAACCACTGGAGTGAAAGCTAGAAAAATCTCCTCACGACTAACACCATCAAGAGAGACTGGCGGAGTGAAAGACCTGCAGCAATAGTTGGACGGCACGAAGGGAGTTTGTCGAGGACACTCGGCTCTTTTCTTTTCTTTTCTTGATAAATCGTCGTACTTTAATATTTTTTATGGATGTTTTATGCTTATACATGAGCTAATTACTTTAGTTAGGATTATTGCTTCCCAAGATTTTATGTAAAACTAATAAATTGATTTTGATATAACAAATGATTTAAAGACTAAATTGAAAAAGAGAAAATGAATTTTTAAGTCCTCAAAACCACTCTATATGTTTAAAGAAAAATGTACAAGTCAAAACCTTAACTTATCAAATATTTTCTAAGTGTTTACCAAGTCAAAACAGTGATTTTCGAGTCACCGTTTCAGAACGGCCTTTAGCGTTTTGGAACACTTTGAATCTGTTAACTACTGTTTCGGAACTAGCTTTCCCGTTTCGATACGAGCGTATCGAAACAGCTAGTTGCGTTTCGAAACGGATGAAGAACAACGGAACGGTTTGAACCGTTTTGATACGGGCGTATCGAAACGACCTCAAACGTTTCGAAACGAATTTCAAACTTGGTTTCTAAAATATGACCGTTGAAGTTTTATAACTGATTTTAAAAATATTATTAAGGCGTATCGAAACGCTTTTAGCCATTTCGATACAGGTTTTGACAGTGGCAAAATGATTCGAAACGTGTTTCGGAACAGGCTCTTAGCGTATCGAAACGATCGTGCCCGTTTCGGTACGATCTATTTATTACAGCCCAACGGCTCTTTCTATTTTGGTCTATTTTGAAACAGGGCAGGGCGTTTCAGAACGGGTAGTTGCATACTGCATTTATAGAGGAAAGATAACATCTCAACGGCTATAATAATGAAGGCAACAACCCCAACGGCTAGAATTCAATGAGAAGCTATAAAAAGGACCTCAAAAGCACCAACAACAACTATTGATCCAAAAAGAATCGTCTAAACATAAAATCCAAGCAATTGTGCAAAAATCCTATATTTTATTGTAAACCCCAAATTGTGTTGTGTGTAATTCCATTCTTATTTTCCAATTTAGGTTGAGTGCTTGTAAAAGGGGATACATTTGTGTTGAGAGATACTAGTCTTTAGCCTTAAACTTCTTTTTATTTCTTGAGTGAGGATTGGGTCAAATTTTGGGTAGAAAATTTGATCGGTATTGTAAATGTTACCTTCTAAGCCTTGAAAAGGGGAAGAGCAATTAGTGGATTGTTGGAAAATCCTTAGTGATAACTAAGGTAGTGGATTTAGAGTTCAATTGGAACTTGAACCACTCTAAATTCTCTTGTCTAGCAATTTTTAGCTATTCCACTTTCACTCCAAAAATTTTAAAACTCAATTCACCCCTCTCTTGGATTTGATCAATCCATTGATCCAGTCAACAATTGGTATCAGAGCTTACCTCTTTGAAGGATTAACAACCACAAGAGGAGATTCTAGGAAGAGTATGATCAACTACAAAGCAAGACATGGCATCTACCTCCGGGTCAAGCATGTACGAGTCTCAATCGACCACCAAACCGCCTTTCTTCAACGGTGACAACTACCCCTTTTGGAAGAACTGGATGCGTATCTTCATTAAATCCAATGATTATCTTGTTTGGAATGCTATTGAAGATGGTCCCTCTATTCCGATGAAGAGAGACGACGAAGGAAGACTTGTGCCAAAAAGGAAAAATGAAATGGGTGAAGAAGAGAGAAAGAAGATTCAAATCAGCGACAAGGCTTTTCACATGCTATTTTGCTCTTTTGGTCCCGATGACTACTCCAAAGTTTCCTCCATCGAAAGTGCTAAGGAAGTGTGGGATACACTTGAGACTACATATGAAGGAACCAGTGATGTAAAGGAAACAAAGATTGGAATTCTCAATCTTAGCTATGAGAATTTCAAAATGGAGCCCGACGAAACCGTTTCAAATATGTTCGATCGTTTCTCAACAATCGTCAATGTGCTAAAGGGTTTTGGAGAGATAATCCCGGAAGACAAACTAGTCCGAAAGCTACTCTACTCACTTCCCGAGTCTTGGGATGGGAAAAGAACCGCCATCATTGAGGCCAAAAATTTGAAGACACTCAAGCTTGATGAGCTAGTTGGTTCTCTCGAAACTCATGAGATCATGAAGCAAGGAAGGGGAGATGAAAGGAAGAAAGAAGAAAGAAGAGTTGAGAAGCTTGAGGTAGACAAGAAGAAAAAGCTAAGAGTAGCTCTCAAAGCTTCTCTACATGAGAAGAGCGCTTCTAGTGATGAGGAAGATCTAGAAGAATTGGCTATGATAGCCAAAAGATTCTCATGGTTTATGGGGTCCAACTGAGGTAGAAAGATTCAAAGAAAAATGGACTTCAAGACCAAAAATAAAGAAGAAGAAAAGGATCCTATCATATGCTATGAGTGTAAGAAACCGGGTCATATTTGTTCCGAGTGCCCTCAACTCAAGAAGAAGTGCTTTGAGAAGAAAAAGAAGCTCCAAGCCAAGCTTGCTACTTGGAGTGATGAGGAGTCATCCGAGGATGAGGAACATGAAGTGACCAATATTTACCTCATGGCTCTTGAGGAGGATTCCTCCATGGTAACCTCTAACTCATCTTCTTTTGATTTTATATTTGATGAATTGCATGATGCTTATGATGAGTTACAATAGGTATATGATGAGTTAGTTGAGAAGTATAAAGAGTCCGTCTTAAGAAATAAAAAGATCATTTCGGAATTAAGCTAACTTGAAATTTGAGAAAAAAGATCTTAGGTCTACAAGATGAACTTGAATTCTTTCAAAATAAAAATGTAGATTTAAATAATCTTATTTCTCAATGCAATGTAGAACACCAAAATGTGTTAGGAGAGCTTAATAAGCTCAAAGAGTCTTTCAAAAGTGTTGGTAATGTGAAAAATGAAATAGGTGAACCATCTAGAACTAACCAACCTAAGAGAAAGACTTATAACTACAAACAAAGTGGCTTCCATAGGCATAATAGAACTAAAAGAATTAGAAGTGTATGAGTTCCTAAGGAACTTGTCAAATCTAATAATGTTGATGTCATGTCACCTTGGATTCCTAAGGGAACCAAGCTTTTAGGAGCTAACACTCGTGGACCCAAAATGATTTGGGTACCAAAAATCAAAGCTTAATCTCTTTGTTTGTATGGGGAGCATTGCTACAAGGCCAAAGCACAAAGCCAAAACTTATAGTACCTTGATAGTTGATGCTCGAGGCACATGACCGGAGACAAGAGTTGATTCATGGACTTAAAGCCAAAAAGTGGAGGAGTAGTGACATTTGGTGACAACTCCAAAGGCCACATTGAATGTATTGGCTCCATAGGTAATCACTCTACTATACTCATTAAAAATGTTTTGTATGTCAATGGTCTAAAACATAATTTATTGAGCATTAGTCAATTGTGTGATAAAGGTTTTAATGTCTTGTTTGATAAAAATGGGTGCAAAATTGTTGACATTAAATCAAATAAAATAATTCCCATTGGTCATTGCATAGGTAACATTTATATGGTGCATCTAGATGACATTCATACATCCCATGCATGTTTTGTTGCTCAAGATAAAAATGATGCATGGTTATGGCATAAGAAACTAGGACATGCTAGCATTAGTGTTTTAGAAAAAATAGTTTCCTTAAATCTAGTTAGAGGTTTACCCAAGATCAAGTTTTCAAATGATAAAATATGTGATGCATGCTAATTCGTATGGATTTATTTGGGCCTATTAGAACTATGAGCTTGGGTGGTAAATCGTATGCTTTTGTACTTGTTGATGACTATTCTAGATTTACTTGTGTTCTATTTTTAGGTACAAAAGATGAGGCTTTAGAAAAATTCATCACATTTTCAAAATTGACTCAAAATGATCTTGAACTTAAGATTTCTCATATTAGAAGTGACCATGGAACCAAGTTTCAAAATATAGGTTTTGAAGAGTTTTTAAATGAAAATGGTATTGGCCACAATTTTTCGGCTCCTCGAACTCCTCAACAAAATGGGGTAGTTGAGAGGAAAATATGACTTTACAAGAAATGGCTAGAACCATACTTTGTGAAAACAATTTACCTAAATATTTTTGGGCGGAAGCCACAAACACCTCTTGCTACATTGTAAATCGAGTAATGATTAGACCACTTTTAAAGAAAACACCATATGAGATTTTAAAATCTAAAAAACCTAACATTAGCTATTTTCATCCATTTGGTTGCAAGTGTTTTGTTTTAAATAATGGTAAAGACAACTTAGGTAAATTTGATGCTAAAAGTGATGAAGCTATTTTTTAGGGTATTCTTTAAACTCTAAAGCCTATCGTGTATTTAATACAAGAACTTTAGTAGTAGAAGAGTCTATTCATGTTGTTTTCGATGATAGCCTCCTTCCGAGGAAGGAATCTTGTGACTATGATGATGTAGGAATCCTTGATGCCTTTGATGAAGGACAAACTTCAAAGGAGGATGATATTCCAACTAAAGAGGAAGATGTACAAGATCCACCTCTTGAAGCCTTGAAGGACTTGGCTCTTGAGAAAAAGAAAGTGAGCTACCCAAGGGAGTACAGCTATGTCAAAGGTGGTGAAATCTTGGGTGATCCATCCAAGGGGGTAACTACTCGCTCTTCTCTTAAAATGCTTAATCATGTTGCATTTGTCTCATGACTTGAGCCTAAAAATATTAAAGAAGCTTTAAAAGATGATTTTTGGATTATGGCCATGCAAGATGAGTTAAATCAATTTGAGAGAAGTAAAGTGTGGACATTAGTTAAAAGGCCTAGAAATCAATCTAATATAGGAACTAAATGGGTATTTGGGAATAAACTAGATGAGAGTGGTAACATAGTGAGAAACAAAGCTAGGCTAGTTGCTCAAGGTTACACTCAAGAAGAGGGAATTGATTTTGATAAAACCTATGCACCCGTAGCTAGAATGGAAGCTATTAGGA
The DNA here is from genome assembly GCA_958450335.1 of Hibiscus tridactylites. NCBI lineage: Eukaryota > Viridiplantae > Streptophyta > Magnoliopsida > Malvales > Malvaceae > Hibiscus > Hibiscus tridactylites. Next base: position 22,409,936 of record OY288268.1, on the reverse strand, counting down.
TGTTGCTTGCATAACCATGTTATCATGATTTCAAGCTTTTTCAAATGGATGTCAAGAGTGCATTTTTAAATGGCTTTATAAATGAAGAAGTGTATGTGGAACAACCACCGGGTTTTGAAGATCCAATTTTTCCAAACCATGTTTTTAAATTGTCAAAAATTTTATATGGTTTAAAACAAGCTCCTAGAGCTTGGTATGAAAGACTTTCGAGTTTTCTAGTTGGAAAAGGTTTTGAGAAAGGAAAGGTGGACACAACACTATTTATTAAAAATAATGGCAATGATATATTAGTAGTTCAAATTTATGTTGATGATATTATATTTGGTTCTACTAATGAATTAATTTGTCAAGATTTTTCTAAGTTGATGCAAGGTGAATTTGAAATGAGCATGATGGGGGAGCTCTCATTCTTTTTGGGACTCCAAATCAAACAAATGAAGGATGACATCTTCATCAATCAAGCTAAGTACATCAAGAATATGCTCAAGAAGTTTGGCTTGGAGAATGCAAAGCCTCAAGCCACACCAATGAGCTCATCTACAAAGCTTGACAAAGATGAAGGAGGTAAGTGTGTTGACTCCAAGCTTTATCGCTCTATGATTGGATCTTTGATATACCTTACCGCAAGTAGACCAGATATATTGTTTAGTGTTTGCTTGTGTGCTAAGTTTCAAGCTAGTCCTAGAGAGTCTCACCTTATAGCCGTTAAAAAAATCTTTAGATACCTTAGAGATACTCCTTGTCTAGGTCTTTGGTACCCTAGAGACTCAAACTTTAACCTTCATGCTTATTCGGATGCGGATTACGGGGGTTGTAAAATTGATAGGAAAAGCACATTCGACACTTTCCAATTCTTAGGTAGTATGCTCATATCTTGGTTCTCTAAGAAACAAAATAGTGTAGCTCTTTCTACCACCGAAGCTGAGTATATATCCTTAGGGAGTTGTTGTGCTCAAGTCCTTTGGATGAAGCAACAACTCTTAGATTATGGTGTTAAAGTTGAAACCATATCATTTAAGTGTGACAAGACTAGTGTTATATGCCTAACTAAAAATCCCATCCAACACTCTAGAACCAAACATATTGAAATAAGACATCATTTCATTAGAGATCATGTCCTTAAGGAAGATGTTGTTTTAGAGTTCGTAAATACCTTAAATCAACTAGCGGACATCTTTACAAAACCTCTAGATAAGGAGCATTTTTGGTCCCTTAGGAGAGAGTTAGGTCTAACTAGCCTATCTTGACCTTTTAGGACCTTTTTTGTGCTTAAATTGCTTGATTTCTTGTAAAATGCCATGCTTATGTGTTTTTACTCCTAATTTCATCCATGCTTATAGTTAGGGGGAATATGTTTGTGTTTTAGCATGTTATTCCAACTCATTCATATCATTTATGCATCTAAGACTTCATAAAATTCAATTTTTCTACAATATTAGAGCCTCATGTGCACCTCCAGGCCTAGGCGTATCGAAACAGATTGACCCATTTCGATACGGGTGCCTTAATATAATGGTTTGTGACCAGGGTGTTTCGAAACGCCAAACAGGGTTTCGAAACAATTTGCCTCTACCAAGAACTGCATCGAAATGACCCAAAAGCGTTTCGATACGGGTTACCACGTGGGATTCGATACGGTCAAAGCCGTATCGGAACGGTCAACAGGTTTTGAAACGTCAGTCAACATTTCGGTACGCACGTTTCGAAACGATCGTGCCTGTTCCGAAACGCCTCTGCGGACAACTTTTTAAAGAGCTTTAATTGATAAAGTTGCTTTTCATTAAAACTTCTAAAAACCCTAAACCCAATTTTTCCCTATAAAACCCTCTAAACCTCATTGTTTTTCATCAAATCTTAAGGGCTTAGTTTTGTATAGTTTATATGTTTTGCAACTTGGGTTTTTTCAAAATTTGTAAAAAATTTCAAAAACTCAAAGTTTTTTATTCGAATATATTTGTTTTTACTCGTATTTTTTTGTTTTTCAAAAGTTATTTCTTTTTCGAAATTTTTTATTATATGTAAATATGTTTTTAAAGTGTTTTTATTTAAAACCTAAATGAGATTTTTCATTGGATTGAATTAAGGATAAATATGCATACATTTAATTTTTCAATTACTTGCTTTATGTTTTTAGGACTCTAATGGAAAACATCAACAAGAAACGCAAGACGACTCAAATGGGTGAAACTTCAACCCAATCGAACATTCGTCCTAACCTCACCCTTCTTTTTCAAAAGAGTCTTCGGAATCAAGAGACAAATAACCGTTTCAAAATCCTCAAAGATATAGCCGTTCGCCGAGAGCGTGTTGTGGATATCGCGTTCCTTAACTTCGAGCGTTTCGAATTCTGCTATCTAGCTCGTTTGCGAGAATGGAGTTTCTTGGTTTTTTTTTAGCATTCCGGATATTGTGTACAAGCATATGGTCCTCCTTTTCTACTCCAATGCCATTCTTGTTGATAATGAGGATCATACCAAGGTGATTGGCATTGAATTGTACCTTTTGGGTAAGAATTTCATTATTAGTATATTTGTTTTAAAGAATGCTCTCGGGCTAAAGGATGAAGGCATTGAGGATGAAAACCACTTTGATGCTCACACCGGATTCGTTCTCTCATTGGATGCTCATGATCGGTTCCTCAATTTGATGATTTCTTGGTTCATCCGCCCTTCCGGAGGTAAATTCTCCCATATCTGTCAAGTTGACTATTTTTGGTTAGAGTGCTTTCGCGAGGAGAACAACCAAATCTTATCAAAATCATGTTTGCCGAGATGGTCCATAATGTGAAGATTCGCGAAACCGATGCTCTTACCTCTTTCGCTTATGGGGTTGTTTTAAGCTATGTCTTTGGTACCCTCAACATTGATTGCACCTATGATTCTCCAGATCCTTGCAAGCGCAAGATTGGTGAATCCTCTCTCATTAAGTCCGAGTTTCGCTACACACTTGGCCAGTGAGTTTGGGTTGATAGGCAAGCTCTGCCACCTCAAGTTGAGCCACCACCTCAAGCTCCGGCTCCTAACAATGAAGCTTTTATGACTTTCTTTACCGAGCGGTTCAACTCGATAGATACGAGTATGGCTTCGGGATTTTGTGCCATCAACACTCGTTTGCAATCCTTGGAGGATCGTGTTCTTAAAAACGAGAATCGTCTCACCGCTCTTGAGAATCAACAATCATCGATGGACTTGTCTTTCTTTACCTTCTATAGTGATTGGAGGAACTTTCGCCGTGCTCAAGCTAAAGACGATGATTCTCTTGATGATGATGGTGGTGACGATGATGACGAGGCTTAGGATTTCCATTGCATCTCATATTAGTCTATCATATTAGGAATAAGTTTGCACCTTTCAAATTTTTTTGTTGCTTTAAGAACATATGCTTTGTTTATTTTGTGTTTGAGATTGAGCTTAGACTCTATTGCTTTAAGTATTTATGTTTTGTTATTTGAACTTAATTCTATCTATATTATGTTATTTGGTTTTTGCTTATAACCTTGTTTCTTCTCATGATTAGCCTTGTTTATTATTCTTTTTGATCTAACAAAAAGGGGAGGAAGTAATATAAGAGCCAATTTTTTGTGGTTTTGAGTTTCAAACACTTAATTTTTAAATCACTTTAAAACTCATCTTATATTGAGAGGGAGTTAGAACGTTTTCAAGATTTCAAAACTCTTACAAATTCAAACTTGGTTTTGTTATATCAAAAAGAGGGAGATTGTAAAACTAATAAATCGATTTTGATATAACAAAAGATTTAAGGAATAAATTGAAAAATAGAAAATGAATTTTTAAGTCCTCAAAACCTCTCTATATGTTTAAAGAAAAATGTACAAGTCAATACCTTAACTTATCAAAAATTTTCTAAGTGTTTACCAAGTCAAAACAGTGATTTTCGAGTCACCATTTTGGAACGGCCTTTAGCGTTTCGGAACACTTTGAATCTGTTAACCACTGTTTCAGAACTAGCTTTCCCGTTTCGATACGGGCATATCGAAATAGCTAGTTGCATTTTGAAACAGATGAAGAACAACGGAACGGTTTGAACCGTTCTGATACGGGCATATCGAAACGACCTCAAACATTTCGAAACGAATTTCAAACTTGGTTTCCAAAATATGACCGTTGAAGTTTTATAACTGATTTTAAAAATATTATTAAGGCGTATCAAAATGCTTTTAGCCATTTCGATACAGGTTTTGACAGTGGCAAAACGTTTCGAAACGCATTTCGGAACATGCTTCTTAGCGTATCGAAACGATCGTGCCCGTTTTGGTACGGTCTATTTATTACACCCTAACGACTCTTTCTATTTTGGTCTATTTTGAAACAGGGTCGGGCGTTTCGGAACGGGTAGTTGCAGACTGCATTTATAGAGGGAAGATAACATCCAAACAGCTATAATAATGAAGGTAACAACCCCAACGGCTAGAATTCGATGAGAAGGTATAAAAGGGACCTCAAAAAGCACCAGCAACAACTATTGATCCAAAAAGAATCATCCAAACATAAAATCAAGCAATTGTGCAAAAATCCCTTATTTTATTATAAACCCCAAATTATGTTGTGTGTAATTCCATTCTTATTTTCTAATTTGGGTTGAGTGCTTGTAAAAAGGTCTACATTTGTATTGAAAGATACTACTCTTTAGCCTTAAACTTCTTTGTATTTCTTGAGTGAGGATTGGGTCAAATTTTGGGTAGAAAATTTGACCGGTATTGTAAAGGTTACCTCCTAAGCCTTGAAAAGGGGAAGCGCAATTAGTGGATTGCTGGAAAATCCTTAGTGGTAGCTAAGGTAGTGGATGTAGAGTTCAATTGGAACTTGAACCACTCTAAATTCTCTTGTCTAGCAATTTTTAGCTATTCCACTTTCACTCCAAAAATTTTAAAACCCAATTCAGCCCCCCTCTTGGCTTTGATCAATCCATTGATCCATTCAACATTTTATGTTTCGATTTTCTTATTCTAATGCTATAGTTGTTTTCCATTTATCTATTCTATTTATTGTTCTTCATGCGTAGTTATTGTAAGAGCTATCAAGAGACACAGAAGTTCCTTAGAAAATCATGTCGAATAGATAAATATCCTTATGGCCTATGTGGACACTTATTGTCAGTTGTTGTAGCATTGAAATAAGTAATCAAGCATATATCCTTAGCAATAATCTCAGCTTCCATAATTATTTGTTATTTTCCGCATTTGTTCATCTTAATCATACCTATCTATCTTTAGTTTTTATTGTTTTAGTTTAATTAAATCAACAATAATCATTACTTGCAAACTCATTCTTATGCCTAATAACTTCGTAATTATTAATCCAATCCTTGTGGGTTCGACACTCTACTTATCAATTTATTACTTGATTCGACGAGTATACCATCACTATTCAACAAGCATCAAAGGTCGAAAAACATTAGAAGGAAAAGCATTTTCACTAACCAAAACAGTCACATAAAATGAGCAATAGAATGTACATTATGATGAAAGGTTAAAGCAGAATGTATATCGAACAGTGTAAGTTAGGTCACACTTTTTCCTGTTTGGTGTGTCTCTACTTTGTGACGAATTGTCATTCTCTCGCGTCCTTGCTACTATGCTTAGCTGCTAAATAGTCTGCAACTTTGAATCGGACGCCAACCTTGATCATTTTTCAAGCAACCAAGGAGGTTACGGGGGAAACCACTTTACTCTCAAAGGTTTACAACTTCGAATTTCATCAGCAGGGATTACTTCTTCTTTTTGGGCAGAAAGACCATGAGGGGTCCTTACATCCCTCGTTCAGACTTCCTGCTTCTTATGTCCATACTCTCCCCCATGTCACTTGTGGCGCTCTTAGTTTTACATCTCTCATTCGAACCTTTAAATATTAGTGGGTCTTTTCCTTTTTTTTCTTTTTCCGTAGTTTTTTGTTTTCCTCTCTTGATCGACGAGTTGTTGCTTCATGATTGGTTTTACTGCATGCATGTGCCCGTTTTTTGTCGTTCCGGTTGCTTTTCCTAGTGCCTCTACGATTTCCATCCTACTCTGCATGTTGACCAGTTGGTTACTTCCAGTTTGAAAGAGGGAGGTTTCCTTTTTCTACTTCTTCACCTTTTTCCTATCTCCGTCCATTCTTTCATTTATGCTTCTATCAGGTGTTGCTTCTCGTTGTTTTCTGAGAATTGGACTAAGAAAGTGAAGGGTCCACGCTCACGACACCAATTGTTGATCATTGATGTGAGCAGCTCTTTTGGACGATGGTTCTTGGATTGTTTAGAAGATGGAGATATGAGGTTCAAGTTGTTTGTTCCACGAGCTCTAGTCTGAATCCCTCTCTCTTGGATGCATGGCTCCTTATAAGGGGCTGGACGGGGTGAGGACACGTGTCAACCGAGGAGGACATGTGTGTTAGTGAGTTGGGTTCGTTGTGACTCGGATATTGACACGAATCATGTGACTATGCACGTGGTTTGGGTAACGTTCACATGTCGAGTCCATAATAGAATGACTTTGGCCCTGTTAGTATATTCGCAGATAATTGCAACTAAATATTCGCATGGCCGTAATTCGTCGATACCAATAAAAACAAAAGTGATCAGTCCTATCCTTTACCCTTTTATAGATAGTAAGATGTTTGGGTGGTACATGTAACTCTAGAAAAGCAAATACGTAAATAGAATATGAAAAGTAGCAGCAAGTTTTTCATGAAATTCTCGTGAGTGGGGCCATTTTGGCATGCGTTCAAATTCCAAAGCCAGAAATACATTAGACGTGACATGACCATACTTTGTCGTTGAAATTTAGGTAGCTTTAGCATTGACGCAAATTTATCATTCCATCTTCTTCTTCTTTTTTCCCTTCTATTTATTACTATTTGATATTTGATGTTCATGTTTTTAAATTTTTTAATAGAAACAGTCGCTTTTAATAAAAAAATATTCAAAATTATAATAAGGTTGACAATTATTATCGTAAACTAAATATATAATTTGGATATTTTCCTATAATATTGGCACTAGGCGCTTTAGATCATACAAGGACCATACATAAAAAAGGTTAAAAACTCAATCAAAAGACTCCAACGAAAAATATATATGAACAAATTTGACTGCATCGACAAACAAATCACAAAAAGGGATTAAGCTATTGAAAGATCACCTAGAACGCAAATCAAAGTCAGGGGTTGTAAGGAAATATCTACAAACGCAAACCGTGTATCCTTCAATACGAGGGTTTAGAGCATAGAAGATCAACATGATTACAAATAATCGTCATCTTAATCAGTCGTGGCGTCATCGAAGCAAACCTTGAGAAAATATAAAATAAAAACTACGGCCAAATGACCGATAAAGAAGAAAAAAATGTGTTAAAAGACAGAGATAATGTGTCAAAGGCAGGAAAAAACGTGTCAAAAAAGGTAGGGATGGGCACAGGTCGGGTCAGATTTTTGGCCCACCCAAACACGACCCAAACATAATTACCCTAAACTCGACCCCGATCCGAAAATAAATATTCTAAACCTGACCCCGACTCGATTCGACCTATAGAAAAAAATCATTTTAGGGACCTTATTGTAAAAAAATAATTTTAAGAGACTTAATTGTAAAAAAAATAATTTTAAGGTCTAAATTGTAAATAAAAATTCAATTTTAAGGACCTAATTATAAAAATATATAAAGACGAGATATTATTAAAAAGATCCCTAAAAAATTAAGGGAGAATTACATTATTAGTCTCAGGCCGGGTCAATATTTTTCACCCTAAACCCGAACCCAACCCAATTCCACCCTTAATAAAAACTCGACTCGGCCTGAACCGAACCCAAATAAAAAATCAAACTTGACCGGCTCGGGTAAAATATTCATCCCTATACAAAGGCAAAATTATTCTTGTAAAAAATTTAAAAGAACAAATAAAGAAAAAAAGTGGCGATTGGCAATCAACATCAAAACTGATATCGCGGCTAAATAAAAAGAGAAATAAATTTTCGAGCAGAGGAAAAGGGTTATGCAGCGTTATTAGGTTTTTTTAGGAAAAGGGTTGAGACCGACTGTTTGTAAAATTAAATCTAAATGTTTAACAACATAATATTTTATCATTATATTTAAGGGTAATTATTTGATACACTGGCGGTGAAACTAAAAGTTTCTACAAGCGTCTTAGTTTTAGGGTTTAGGGAGTTAGTTTAGGGTGTATGTTTTAGGGTTTTAGGTGTATATGTTTTGAATTTAGAGATAGTGGTTGAAATTTATAGTTTAGGGTTAAAATTTAAGGTTTATAGATTAAAATCTAAATCCTCACCATATTACCCTAAAAACTAAACCCTAACCTCTAAACCTAAACTCTAAATATCTACACCTAAACCCTTAAACTATCCACTCTAAAACTAAGCCCCTATACTCTAAAACTAAGGCGCTTGTGGAAACACTGCCAATGTATAAGATAATGAAGAACTAATGTTTTGATATAATAATTGAAAAATAGTTTTGGACTAAAGTGAAAAGATTTCAAAATGCTTTTAAGTCCAAACAACTTGAAAATATGTTTGAAGAATTTTTAAAGGGGTTTTAATGCGTTTTCTAAAGCCAAACTTTACAAAACCACCCAAGAGTTTCGAAACACCCCTAGGCGTTTCGAAACGACCATTCACAATGTCAAAATGTTTTGATACAGCTCTGTCTATTTCAAAACGGGATTTAATCTGGGTAAGGGTTTTACATAGCATTTCGATGCGGTTATTTTCCCAACGGTCAAATCCCCAACGGCTATTTCCCAACGGTAATTTAAATTACAACTCAACTATCACTCATTCCGAAACAGTGTGTAATCGTTTCAATACAGATCAAGAGTGTTTCGAAACGGCCAGAGGCATTTCGATACGACTTGCTGCATCAGACTTCAATGGCTAGTTCTGAAGAAGGTCGTTCCAATATGGGCTCGCCTGTTCCGAAACAGACATCACTAGAACTACATTAATGGTGGAAAATAAAGTCTCCAACAGCTCCAAAACAACCCCAACGGTCCTCAACATCTACAAACTAAATTGGGAGTATAAAAATGACCTCCAAGCATCAAGAGAAGACTAATGCTTCAATTGTCAACAACATAATGATAAAGAAATTGTCGTAGAGCTTAATTGTACATTTTCTTGTATAGACAACACTTGTGAGCTTAATTGTCCAATTTGCTCAAGTGTTTAGGTTTTGGGTGAGAGCTTTATAGTGCAAACAAATACCTATTAGAGGGATTTCAAATTTGCTTAGAATTGCTCTTGTAAGAGAGTGTGTGATCAAGCTTTGGGTAGAAAGCTTGATCGTTGTAACAGTTTCCTCCTAAGCTGAGAAAAGGGGACGAAATTCTTAATGAATTTGTTTGAAATCCTTAGTGAGGAGATAAGGTAGTGGATGTAGGTGCTTGTTAGAAGGCCGAACCACTATAAATCCTTGTGTTTATTGTCTATTTTTCATCTCCCACAAAATCACTCAAATATCCAATCTTCTCCACACTTGGCTAACTAAAACGGTTGAAGGAAATCGAGAACATAAAACTCAATAATTGGTATCAGAGCGAGGCTCAATTAATCGGGATTAACATTCTATTAAGGTGATCCGGGAAGCTCGATACATCTATCTAACCAACCGAAGCAATGGCACACTCAAGCGAAAAGCCACCATTCTTCAACGGTGAACACTATGCCTATTGGAAGAATAAGATGAAGTTCTTCATCAAGGGTAAAGATTATCATCTATGGGACCTTGTTGAAGATGGATCGTTCGTGCCAATAAGAAGAAAGGCAGATTGGAATGTCAACGACAAGAATATGATAGAGCTCAATTGCAAAACCTTGCACTTCATGTTTTGTGCATTAGGCCCGGATGTGTATGCCCAAGTCTCTTCTTGTGAGAGTGCCAAGAAAGTTTGGGACAAGCTCGAAGTTACATACGAGGGAACAAACGAAGTAAAGGAGACCAAGATCAGCCTCCTCAACCTAGAGTGTGAGAACTTCAAGATGGATCCGGAAGAGGATATTGAGAAGATGTTCCATCGTTTCTCCACTATCACCAATGGACTAAAAGGCTATGGAGAAGTCATTCCGAAAGAAAAGCTTGTCCAAAAGCTTATCTACTCCCTTCCCGTGTCATGGGACTTGAAAAAGACCACCATCATCGAAGCTAAGAATTTGAAGACCTTGAAGCTTGATGAACTCATGGGGTCACTTCTCACTCACCAAATCATGAAGAAAGATAAAGAAGAGGAGAAGAAGAAGGAAGAGATAAAGAAGATGGGGAAGAAGAAAGACATGGAGCTTGGCATCAACACTAATGTCGTTGCTCTCAAAACCTCAAAGTGCAACCATGTTGATACATGTGAGGAGAGGATGAAGAAGAAGAGATATTTCATCTCTTCAAGAAGTGTGCCCCATTCATGAAGAAAGCAACGAAAGAATTCGATCGTGAATCAATGAAGAAGAAGATGGCAAACACTTCAAGTCATAAAAAGAAGGCATATGTGGCTACATGGAGTGATGAAGACTCCGTCGACGATGAACAAGCCAACCTTTGCCTTATGGCCATCGAAGAAGATTCAAGGGTAACTTCTAATTCATCTACCTCATGTTCATATTCTTTTGATGAATTACAAGATGTCTATGATGATTTTCTTTTAGAGTTTAAAAATCACATTTTGAAAAACAAGAAAATTGTTTCAAATTTGAAAATTCAAAATGATTTGATTTCTAAAACCAAAATAAAACTTGAAGCAAAACTCAATGAGTTTGAACAAAAATGTGTTGATTTACAAAAAATGCTTCATAAAGTTCAAGAAGAAAAAGATTTGATTTCCAAAGAGCTTGAAAAGAAAATTAATTTTGGAAAATCAAACTTTTATGTTAGACAATCTAGTGCCCCTAGATTTATAAATAGAAAATGTTTTAGAAGTGTTTGGGTCCCAAAAGGACTAAGTACTTCAACTAAAAAGGATGAAATTGAAAAATGGATTCCTAAAGGGACTAAATTTTGTGCAACTAATGTCTATGGATCAAAAGCAACTTGGATACCAAAAATCACTTGATTGTCTTGTTTAGGTGTGATGTAGATTGATCAACAAGTCCAAATTTGAGGGGGAGCTCCATGCACACAACGAAGAACACTTGAAGAATGAAGGCTTCACATCCTCCCTTGAAGTTCAAGTGTTGGTAAAATCTAGTTGTTCTTATTTGTTTAATTTGATTTATTTTTTTAATTCAACTAGATTATCATATGTTGGACTAACACTATTTGATGATGCTTTAAATAAGGGGGAGCCATTCTAAAACAAAAATTCTTATTTGTGTCAATTTTTTTCTCCTAAGTTATTTTGAACTTAAAGTTTTTTAAATTCTTTTTTATATAACAAAAAGGGGGAGAGTTTGGTTTGAAAAATTGATTTTTCAAGAGAATAAGGGGGAGCCTTAACTTCTTTTAATTTTTGAAATCTCTTATTTCAAATTTTCAAAATACAAAGGGGGAGAATCCAAAACAAATTTTCAAGATAGTTTTATTATATCAAAAAGGGGGAGATTGAAGAACTATTGTTTTGATATAATAATTGAAAATTAGTTTTTGACTAAATTGAAAAGATTTCAAAATGCTTTTAAGTCCAAACAACTTGAAAATATGTTTGAAGATTTTTTAAAGGGGTTTTAATGCATTTTCTAAAGCCAAACTTTACAAAATCACCCATGTGTTTCGAAACACCCCTAGGCGTTTCGAAACGACCATTCACAGTGTTAAAACGTTTCGATACAGCCATGTCTGTTTCGAAACTGGCTTTAATCTGGGTAAGGGTTTTACATAGCGTTTCGATACGTGCTTCAATGTTTCGATACGACTATTTCCCCAACGGTCAAATCCTCAACGACTATTTCCCAACAGTAATTTAAATTGCAGCTCAACTGTCACTCATTCCGAAACGGTGTGTAACTATTTCGATACAGATTAAGAGCGTTTGGAAACGGATAGAGGCGTTTCGATACGGCTTGCTGCATCAGAATTCAACGGCTAGTTCTGAAGAAGGTCGTTCCGATATGGGCTCGCCTGTTCCGAAACGGACATCACCATAACTACATTAATAGTGGGAAATAAAGTCTCCAACGGCTCCAAAACAATCCCAACGGTCCTCAACGGCTACAAACTCAATTGGGAGTATAAAAGGGACCTACAAGCATCAAGAGAAGACTAATGCTTCAATTGTCAATAACATAATCATAAAGAAATTGTCTTAGAGCTTAATTGTACATTTTCTTGTATAGACAACACTTGTGAGCTTAATTGTCAAATTTGCTCAAGTGTTTAGGTTTTGGGTGAGAGCTTTATAGTGCAAACAAATACCTATTAGAGGGATTTCAAGTTTGCTTAGAATTTCTCTTGTAAGAGAGTGAGTGATCAAGCTCTGGGTAGAAAGCTTGATCGTTGTAACGGTTTCCTCCTAAGCCGAGAAAAGGGGACACAATTCTTAGTGAATTTGTTTGAAATCCTTAGTGGAGGAGCTAAGGTAGTGGTTGTAGGTGCTTGTTAGAAGGCTGAACCACTATAAATCCTTGTGTCTATTGTCTATTTTTCATCTCCCACAAAATCACCCAAATATCCAATCTTCTCCACACTTGGCTAGCTAAAACGGTTGAAGGAAATCGAGCACATAAAACTCAACAGATAATAATCCTATATTTAATACTTGATATAAATCTCTCATTTTAAAATAAATTATCAACAAATTTATTTGGATATAAATTTAATATGATATTACATATTAGTCTAATGAAAGTTATTTGTAAAAATAGACATTTAAAAAATTATTTATATTATAGTTGAATATTTTTATTGACTTCAAGAAGCATATAGAAAGTAAAAAAATAAATAGCATTATCTTGGCATGTAAACGAATCGAAATATGATATGTTCATGTTTGTTCATTTAACTTTAATTGAACAAACGAACGGACATGAACAACTAAACAATTAAAATTTCTTCTTCGTGTTTATTCGTTAATGAATGTAGCTTTTTCGTGTTCGTTCGTTAAAATGATAAACGAACACAAACGAACGTAAAGGAACATAAACCACAACACTAGTAACCACATAAAATTTACTAATATAAGCTGCAACTTTAGAGTTTTGTTCGAGTTAGATAAAAACATGAATATATCGTAAATAAGTTATATGGAAATAATAAAGTTAACTTAAAGTTAATTTAGGATTTTTTTCAATCTATCGTGAAATGAAAAGGGATAGTGAGTTGCTGGGTGGGAACTACATATGTGAATAAATTTAAACGGACATAAACAAACGGATTACAGAACGTTCACGAATGTAAATTAACGAGCGAGACGTTTGTTCGCGTTCTTTCAATTAATTAAACGAACAAAAAGTCTTGTTCATGTTCGTTCGTTTAATAAATAAACGTACACAAACGAACTTCCCGCTAAACGGTTTGTTGAACGTTCGATTCGTTTATAACATTAACATTACCTAGTTAAAACTTATGTCATTATTCATTAGTATATATCTAGTTGGTAAAACTACCAACAATCAATTGATTTAATGAAATAAAATACTAGATCTTTTAAGTAATGTCCAAGGTTTGAATCTTGTCATTGTGAATGGAATAAATTGGGTTGATTGGTAGTTCTCATAAAGAATTCTATAATATTCAATTTAAATTAGTCAGTCAATAAATTAAATATCGTTGATTATTAAAAATCTAGTTAATAGGTTGATACTATAGAATTTTGATCCATTGTTATTGGTTAGTTATATGTGTTGGCACATGAAATTATAATAACCTCTAAGTGTATTTGAAGTCTAGGCATAATGATAGGATTTTAATTTCTTTTATATATATGAGTTACATTTATATTTTCATTTGATTATGTTTAACCATAATCTTTAAAAGTAAAGAGTCAAACACTACCATTACATCATACGATTTATAGCAATTATATTTTTAAAAAATTAAAAATTTAAGCAGGCTATTAATAAAATGAGTTTAGAACAGGCAACGCACACCACTAAACACCACTAATGTAATATACAGTTGAACACTATTAATTTTTTGGGTAAGCTACATAAATGGTCCTCCAACTATGCTCTAATTGTTTTTGCATCCCCTGACTATAAGAAGTTATAAACTAGCCCCCTACTTAAAAAAAAGTAACAAATTGGTCCAATGTCGTTAAAAATTTAACAGATGAAGACATCGCAGTTAATATAAATTGGTATAATTACATAGTTAGCCCTCAAGTTCTACACATATTTTAATTTGATCCTAATTTTAAAAAATAACCCTCATTATTTTAATATTCTAGCTATTTATTCCAGCTTCTTATTCTATTTCTTTTCTCCTTTAATTCTTCAATTCATTTTCACCTAAAATTTTGAAGAACGAACGAAAATCATGGGAACATGACTACAAAGAAATCGAGAACGTGTTTGAATATTATTGATGGATTGAATTGATAGAATATTAAAAAAATGTGGATTCATTTTTTAGAATTAGGGTCAAATTAAAATAAGTGTGGAACTTGAGGTCTAACTATGCAATTATACCAATTTATATTAACTGACATGTCATAAGCCGTTAAATTTTTAACGGCATCGGATCAATCTGTTACTTTTTTTTAAGTCGATGGACTAGTTTGTAACTTTTGATAGTCAGGGGACGTAAAAAAGAATTAGAGCATAGTTGGGGGACCATTTTTGTAGTTTACCCTAATTTTTTAATGACTTTTAAATAATTATTAAAAATATCAAAGGCTTGACATGAAATTAATCAAATTTCACCACTAAATGTAACCTCTAAACCCTGCCCAAAAGAATAAGACGAGTTTAAGAAGTCAACATTGAAAACTTAACGCTCAAGAAAAATAATTCTCAAAATTTTATTAAAATTTGAAATAAATAAAAATCATTTAACACATTTTTAATCATTCATAAAACTCAAATGTCAAAATAATACTCGAGATTTTAATAAAATAACAAAAAATAAAACTTGTAAATGCATGTTGAAAATAGCCCTAAAATATAAACTTTTTCAAGTCTAAAATTACATAAATGTCCCCAAATAATAATAAATAATAATTCGAATAATAAAAAGGTAGTTTGTACTTATAAATAATAAAGCCGAGTAAAATATGAGATCCTCCAAGTACTAACTCACCTAAAGTCCAAGATATCTGCAATAGAAAACTATGAGGGAATAAGCTATAAGGCTAAGTTTGTCTCTAAAGTGCAATCAACCACAATCTTAGTTTCACAATAATTTTCTCAAAATATTCAATAAATCCACATTAAAACAAAATACATGAAATGATGTCATCAACGATACGCAATACCCAGCTACATACTCTAATCATAGTGGTGGCAAAGTTAACTGATCACGGTGGAGGTAGTTCCCCAGAATCCCTCACCCTTATTTCACCAATCAGAGTGTGGTCTTATATCAGCCATTTGACGAGGTGAAATTCACTAATTCCTCTGTACAATCTCATCCCATTCACACAATAATATGGCAATGATTCTTAAAACAAAATCACATCACAAAATAAAAAAAATGTTTTAAAATATGATATTGCATGTCGGGCTTTTGAGATTTTTAATAATCATTTAAAAGTTATTAACAAAATTAATGGTGTTAGTGGTGGTCAGCAATATGCGCCACCCGTTCTAAAATTTTCTATTGTGGGAAAGTAGGAACAACATGGAGTGTGAAAATGGAAGAAATGGGATACAATTGTCGGCCAAATAATGGGGTGTTTTTATCCAAATTTTCCTTTTTTAATGTTATTTATGGATCTAAAACTTAAAAAATATTAATTTTTGATCTAATATTTATGTCATGTCATGTGAAAGCGTGTTTGGCAAAAGGTGTTATTGGTCATTAAGTGTTTTCCATTGACGTGCATGCCATGTCTGCTTTTCTGGTGAGAGCGCTTTTGATGAAACATGCATTTACTTTAAATCCCAAAAACCTCATTTCGATAAACTCACTCTACGCTTTAAATATAAAATAATATATTTTAAATAAAGACAATATTGATAAAAATAAAAATTAAAAAGAAACAATGATATTCATAAATATGAAAAAAATAACAAATTAAAGTGAAAAAATACAATATTTATAAAAAAAAATAAAAAATTAATAGCATCACGATAACATCTATGTAAATGTGTACCACAATGCGATGGTCATTTATTACAATCGAGATTTCTTCGAATTAGCCGCTCATCAACAAGATCATAATTATCATTGTCTTTATTATGTTGACTGGTAACAGTTTCGACATCAACGTGTGTTGATGGGCGGCAGATTAACACATCGATGCTAGATTACCTATGAAAAATATCCACTGCGAAGAGGTCTGGTCAACAATCCCTCCACTATATGGAAACTGCGGAAATCTAATCGGTGAAAATGATTGAAATGGCTGGAATGGGTGTAAGGATTGTGGTAGTACTGGTGACGGAGCATAACCTGCCAAATACGATCCATAGGCAGCAAAGGTTGGGTTCAGTGCGCTTGGCGTAAAAACGTTTTGGTGGGCTTGAACTCTGCAAAGACGGAGAGAAAAATAGAGTGAACAATTCAAGAATTAGGCTAAAGTGATATAATGGCATCATCATTGTTGGCGTCATCTACTATGTCAGCTATGGTGTTCTATGAGGTGCTTATGACGATGAGCCGAAATCGAAAGCTCTCTCTCGAGTCAGGGGACGATTATTTTATGTTGGTGAACGACTGAACTATAACAACCTAAATTTTGGATTCTCTGGTTGACCTTACTCGAGCTTTGGGCTTCGGGTGTTGGATTGATGTAATAGGCCCATTGGTGGGTTTAGAGGATTTTGTTGGGTTTGGTTAGTGACTATAGTGAAATGAAGGAAATGTGAGAAGGGCTTATGTTGTAATTAGCCAAATTTTTAAAGGAATGTTAATTTTCATTTAAGTTCATGTAGAAAAGTGCGGGGTGATATCACCCTTTTTCCCATGTCACTTCCTTCACCATCTCATTACCTAAAAGACAAGATCCAACATTTGTCATTTAGAGTCGTAATTTCGGATTTGAGAGTTGAGTTGTTGAATTCTCAGGTAAAGTTCATCAAAAATAATAGTGAGTTGAAAATGGGTTTTGGTGAGGGTGGAGAAGGTGAACAGGAATGGAAAATTTAACCACATTTCTAATTGTTAGATTCTTCCTTTAGCATCGTTACTCCTTCCAGCAACATTGTAATTCATTTTACAACATTTTCTTGTAGTGAAAGAGATAGGAGAAGCTTCCAAGACTCAATGGAAGAAGAAGGCTTGAGGACTTGGGAAATGAGCTTCCTTTGAATCTGTAAGAGTAAGGTTAGTACACCTCTTACTCCTTTGTTTCATGCATATTCTAAGGATAATACTATGTATGTTTGGTTTGGTGCTTTGGTTGTTTTTTGCTTTAGAAAACATGTTAATGGCTTAATTCGGATTTGGTGCTAAAATCGTATAAAATGGTAGTAAATCACATAAATCAACTCCCATAACTTGTAGGCTCGTTTGGGGGACTTGCCTTAAGTGTTTTGGGATGTTGGGGGCAATTTCTGAGCTTCATAATCTAAATTCTGGGCTCGAGTACCAGTACACATGGTGTTCGTATCGGTACTTATGTTCAAACTGATGAACACATAAGAACTATGGGGGAAGTACAGGTACGGGCTTCAACATATACCGGTATGATGTTTAAGACGTATCGATACGAGTTATCTCGTATTGGTACTCACTATTGGATTGAAATTCTAGTGAGCAAATTTTGTACTGGTACGCGTGAGAGTGCATCGATACCAATGGTCATGCCGAGTACCGATATTGAGTGCTTGTTGATTTCCCCTCTGTGTTACCCGTGTATTGGTACGCTAAGAGCGAGTACCGGTATCCAGTGTACCGTATCGGTACGCAGAGTAGAGTATCAATACCAACTAAGCAATTTACCTGGAAATGTTCATTTTGAGTTCGAGTGACTGATAAATTGTGGATTATGGCCTAGTAGACTCCTAATAAGGTAACATGACTTGCAAAACCAAGAAATTGATATTATGCTCTCATATAAGAGCATAATGTGTAACAACTTGGTAATATCGATGGGTGACTTGTTAATGATAGTAACCATAAAGCCTTTGTTAATGGAAATGATGTTGTGCGCCATGATGGCACTTGTGTGGTTGAGTCACCCTTGGTTGTTGGGATCTGGATACCCAGGAAAATGTATTGCAACACTATGGTATGTGGCACCGAACGTACGAGCCTGATATTTATGTCCTTAGGCCTCGTTTGAAGATACTCGAGGGGTAATTTCAAGCATGTGTTTAGGCGGCTAGTCGTAGCGCCTCGTAATGACTTTAATGTCATGTCATCATTTCTAGTTAGTTGCTCATGTTTATGATTTGCATGAAGCATCGTAGATTGTATGTGTACCATTGAACTTTGTAAGCTCAACGTTCGGAATCATTGTTTTCGTTCGCAGGTTTTTAGGTTTGCCACGTTGCATCGAAAGAGCACCATCGGAGTAGGTTTCAGTGCATCACTTGTTCAAAGTATAGTACTTAGATTTAATGGGCTATGTATTCGTAAGACCCTATTGTAATTTTTGTAACTCTTATTTCGAATTCATATTGATCAAGTCGAATGTTTAAATGTTTTAACTTATTGGAGCTCCCTTTGTAAACGTTTTAAACTATTTATCTATGTTTTAACTTATGGTTTTAAATGATTTTTGGGAAGCAATTCTTTTGGGATAAACTAGGTTGAGAGATTTCATGGAAATGGGTTGGCTTGAGACCTAAATGTGACATTCGGGTTTAGGGTGTTACATGAACGCCTTTACCTTCATCAACGAATAGATTCTTCGATTTCCTTATAGGTCAGTATATATGGCATCTTGAACAGCATGTACCACGCCATGTATCTGTCGAAACCACCGTTTTGAGACTCGAAATGTTTTGGAGTGCATTTGTACGGTCAAATAGACTGTTACTGTGTGTGCCTTATATTCCAATCAACATCCATCTTCCCTAAAGTCATGCAACGCGTCTAGATCTCTAACTGGTTTGGAAATAAGTTCATAAATATTCTTAACCCTAAAATGGTATAGTTTAAGCACTTATTTGACTGTTAAACTTATTATCATTAGAGAAATTTTATCATGGCTAAAATATTTGATAAAGTTGTGTCACAGTTTGATTTTTTTTTTTTGAAATCTCTCATATAACTAATACTTCAAAGTTAAGAACATTGTTTCAAGATTGTCTCTCTCTCTCTCAAGTGCGACTTCCCTTGTAGTATTTGTTCATAAATATTCTTAACCCTTTGACAACACATACTTGCATATATTGCGATTAAATTTAGGTCTCCTAGGATAAATATTATCCGTTTTTTCATTAAGACCACTTGTTGGGTTCATAATCATTTCCTTGTTAATTCCTTATCATTGTTATATATATAAGGTAAGGATCATCATCACGTGCATCGTGAAATGCCCCTAAATTTAATCGGAGAAAAAAATACACGCGATGATATTAAAAACAAGAAATCCAACTTACAATGAGGCAACAAACTAAATAACTAGATCATAATGTAAAATAGATAAGATTTTATTTCGCGGCAAAAGGAATTAATGGTTTATGAAAATAATTGTTCTTTCTCTTAATAATAATCTACCTTGAAAATAATTGTTGTTACATTTGTAACTATCTTAATGATTTATGAAAATGCAATTAAAATTAAAATTGTATGTATATAATTTAATAAAATCAATGAACATTCACTATAATACACATTAATTAAAATCCCTATATTGTTTTAGCATTTATCTCAATTATTTGTATACTTTGCTCGTGTGTTCAAAATGGATAAAAATATAATTTTTTAATTTAATTATCGGTATTTGACTTATTAACTGATTAATTCGGATCATATTTTATAAAAATTTAATATGAGAGCGACCCTCATAACATAATTTTTTTTATGTACAATATCAAAATCTGAATCCATGATTTTGTTTGAGAAACCTAAGTTCTCATCCTGCTGATTGTTTGTGGTAGAAATACAATTTTATTTAGTTATTTACAGATTTTTTTTAATCTTTTGAGAATAAAAAGGGTTTGAAATAGAGGAAAAGATAGTAAAACATTGGGAATAAGGGGGGTCCACCAACACTGTTGAGAGTTGTAACTGTCGTGTTAAGGATCTGCATGTGACTTAAACCTCTCTCTCTCTTCCTCTGCTGCTATTTATACACACTTTCCCACTCTTCTTTTTCATTACAAATATTCTTAATCATCCTCTTTAATCTTAAAACAATGAAAGGAAACAGCGTTGGGGTTTTAAGCTTTTTGGTCTTAGCTTTTCTTCTTCTTTCTTCCTTGTCAACATCTGCTCGTTTGCTGCTGCAGATCAACCATGGTTAGTTTCAACAAATCCCTTCTTTGCACCCTTTTCTTTTCCGAATTTATAATATAGTCCTTGATTTCTGCAAACAGGTGAAGAGGAGGTTAATACAAACGGGATGATTATTCAAGCTGATGCAAAAGAAGAGCTCTCAGATGTAAGAAATTTTATCTTTTCTGCTTCTTCTTCTTTTTCCTTTCTGGGTTAAATATGATTTTCTTTATATATATTTTAAATGGGCTAATTTGAGTTTGTATTATGGGGGGTGTAGGTGATTGGAGCAGAAGAGTGCGAAGAGAAAGATGAAGAATGTGAGAAAAGAAGGGTGATTGAAGAAGCTCACTTGGATTATATATACACTCAAAACCATAAGCCTTAGAATAAGATTTTATATTAATCATCCATAAAGACGATATGAAAAGGGGTAAATATTTGTATGCTCTGTCAAGACAAAATTGTGAAGCTGCAGCTGCATGAATGGGATGTTTTTTTTTGTTTGGTCATATGAATGGGATGTTATGAAGATAATAATGGAGTAGTAGAGATATTTGGAGTTTGGATCTAATTTTCTTTTCTTCTCTTGTATATGCGAGAAATAATAAAAATAACACAAAGGCTTAAGGCATAAAACACAGAAAACAATGTAACATGTGATAGCCATTTACTCCATCAGCATAAGTAATATCAAAGTAGTTATAAACCGTATTGATTGGAGTTTCAACTTGGAACTTTTCTTTGAAACTCTGCCTCTTGTTTCACCCGACTCCGGTCATCGACGATTATGCGATGATTCTGGTAGTTTTCTTGCTGCATCACCGTTACCATGGGCGGAGCCAAGGACGGACCCAGGACTTTAGGTTAAGGGGGGCGAACCTATAAATTTCTAGGGGGCGAACTTATATAAGTTTAGGGGGGGCGAAAATACATTTTTAATAGAAAATACATAGAAAAATTCTAAAATTTTTCTAAATCATATATGATTTTTAAAATTTTAGGGGGTGCGGTTGCCCCCCCAGCACCCCCTCGGTCTATCCCTGGGCGGAGCCACTAATGGTATCAGACACCCTAAAAATTTTTAGAAATCGTATTTTTCTATATAATTTGTATATAAAAAACAGAAAATTATATAATTGACACCCATTTATAAATAAAATGACATCCTTAATACATAAAATAACACCTCTTTATAAATAATTAACCATTCTTAAATACGTTCAAAAAAATGACACACCTTAAAAAAATTTCTGACTCCGCCCCTGACCATCACTGTCTTTTTCTCTTCCGTGCAGTTTGCAAGAATGGTAGTTGGCATGGTGTTACCCCTGTTTTCTGCAAATTGTTATGTTTTATGTTTTCTCTTGTTCTCTTGTTGTTATGGTTTCGCGTTGCTTTTTTCTTCATTTTTGTATTCTCTTTGTTCTTTGTTGTCTCGTTGTTTCTTTTTTCTTCCTTTGTAATATCTGTTTGCTCCCTGTATTTGTTCTTTTCTTCTATGAATGTCACTCTGCTTTTGTTATATATATATATATATATATAAAGAATTAAGCGAAACCTAAAATTTGAGATTGAACCCTCAGGTTTTGTTTTGATTTTGTTCGATTTATTGCAGCACTTCATTGCTGCTATCCACAACCAAAACCTGAAAAGAATCATTTAAAAAAAAGAAAGTCTGAGTTGGTGAAGGATTTTTGGGTCCTGGGTTTGAAATCAAGAGTTTTAGATTTTTGTTTATTTTTTAGAATTAGAATTTAAAAATAATCTAAATGTACCAAACTGATAATTTAACCATAATTAATGAGTCAAATTAGATATGAACTCTTTTCTTAAAGTTGCTACGTCGCGAGTTAATAACTAGGTGATCATAATTAGGGGTGATAATGAGCATGACCGGCTCACGAGTTACTCGAGCTCAGTTCGGTCAAAGTTCGGTTCGAGTGAGCTTGACTCGGACTCGGGCTCGACTCGAGACCATAACAAACCGAGCCGACCCAAGCTCGACTCAGAAAACTCGTGAACATACTCGAAATAATTATAGATGTATGCACTAAAAATAATATGTTTAGCAAAAGATACAACAATTAAGAAAAAGTCACTTCTAAATTATAGTTGTAATTATTTAAATTTATTTCTAATGATTTTTAGATTGTTTTCTAACACTTATATTAGTAATTTACTAAAATTAAATGACTAAATTGAATTAAAGTAAACTTTACACTATAAATTAAAAAAAAGATTAAGGACTAAAATAATAAAACTAAAATGTAACATGATTGAAATGAGTATTTATCTATCCCATAAAGATTGAGGGCGAGAAACATCTTTACACCAATATCCCACATCTTTAACATACATAAATCAATGAGAGTAAGCAACCTATAAATATGTGCTTAAACTTAAAACAATAATCTAATTTACTCTTGGCCTTTTGACTGAGATGGAGTAAACATGAGCCTTTTGTGCCCATGGGTTTATAGTTGAGATGACATTAAATTTGAGTTTTCAAAGTTCGCATTATTTTAATGATTCTTGAGCTTACAATGATTTATTTTGAGCTTGAGCTGAGCTTGACGAGCTTGGGTTGAGACTAACGAGTTTCGAGCTCGAGTCGAGCTTAATAGTTATTTTTCTAAGCTGGTTTCCAAGCCAAGCTTGCGCCTAAAATTTTAAACTTGGCAAGCTTTGAGCTCAAGCCGAGTCTAATAATATTATTTCTGAGCCGAACCGAGCCTGGTCAAGCTTGGGCTCAACTCGGCTCGTTAGCATCCCTAATCATAACATGATAAATCAAACCAAATCCTAACTTTTTTTTAATAAAAAGCTAAAAGGATCATGAATAAAAAAATTGGAAAATGTCGCCCATAGGATTCCATCAGAACCATTTTTATGATAAACAAGTAAAATAAATTATATAATTTAAAATTTTATTTAGCCAAATTAAAGAAAATAGAACGTAAGGGTGGGCCGCCATGTCCTTGTCATCCCTTCTTGTAGCTTCGCTCGTGATGATTATAAGATAATATATGTTCAAATATTTTCTTAACCTTTTAATAATGTACACACATTAATTTTTCAACAAAAATACCACCCACAAACACTGCCCTAACTTTTATTTTCTCTCTAACACCGCCACTCTCTCATTTTGGTTTAAACTAAGGCCGGCGGCGGTAACAACTTTAGGGTTGTTTTTTCGACCGTCGGCCGCTCACTTTTATTTGTTTGTTTCGTTCTTTTATTTTTCAGTTTTTTAATTCAATAGATCTGTCTTCATGACACGTTTTCCTCTACCATTTGGTACGTTTTTCTGCTTTTTGGCACGCTTTTTTGTTATTTGTTTTCTATCAAGGTTGGATCTGTCGCCGCCACGACTGATCAAGATGGCGCTCCTTTTATTATGTTGTTGATCTCCCTGTCTCGGGCCCTTGAATCGGATTCGGATACGCGATTATATCTACCGTTTATTCGCGATTGAGTTGTGGTAATGACCTTTTTGTCAACGTACGTTCACTGTAATATGTATTTGTCAATGTTGTTTGTTGATGGTTTTACCCATCATCGTCTATTTGGGGGTGTTTGTATCCATCTTTTGTTTCGAGTCTTTGGATTAGGTTCTTACATGTTCTTGTATGGTCCTATTATGATCTAGAGCCGCTAATTTAGTTTTTGAGTTTGTATCTGGATTTAGATGTTCGTTTACTTAGTGGTAAACTTTCATTGTAATTTCAGATATTCCCTCGTTTAATAAAATTAGTGGATTCAATTTCAAAAAAAATGTACACACGTTTATAAATAAAATTGCTCGAACTTAAAATTTTAAAAATAAATATTATCCTATTTTCATTAAGACCACTCTTTGTGCTCACAACTTCATTTTTTTAAATCTAAAACATTTAATGACCGCCCGATGTAATTTACCTAAACATAATACTACATAATTAATACAACTTTAGGCCTTCATGCAACACTACGCCATGTACAATGAACTAATTCTTGCTATTTTCTGTATATTTTTTAGGGTAAACTAACCCAATGACCACCATACTATGGTAAATGTATTAAAATGACCACATTAAAAAAATCGACTCAATTGACCACCCAACCTATTAAAATTTGATCAATTAAAGCACCGGTCGTTAATGGGCTAACGGCAGCGCTTACGTGGATGCTTGGGCTTATTATTCTATGATTATTTTTTCCACGTTGGATTAGAAGGCATCCACATCAACCTTCCACCTAAGCATTGAAAAAAAAAACGTTTATAAATTACCCCCAAACTCAACCCTAAACACATTCTATCGTGAAGAAGAAGAACATAGCAGCTGGTAGAAGAAGCTGTAGAAGAAAATGGCAGCAGAGATGAATTGTGATTGTTATTGTGAGGTTCGTTCGAAGCTGACAACAAGTTGGACTTATGAAAATCCAGGTAGGAGGTTTTGGGGTTGTGGAAATTTTCGAAATGGGGTTAGGGCTTGCAATTTTTTCTTGGTTTGATCCACCAATGACCGATAGGCCAAAAAGAGTTATTGTTGGTCTTCTTAAAAAAGTTGATTCGATGGAGGAAGAAAGAAAGAAGTAAAGAATTATTGGAAATTTGTTTGTTGTTGTTGCTGTTTTGGTTGGTTTTATTTTGGGGGAAAATTTCTTCTAGGTTAGGGTTATTATTGTGGTGGGTGAGTTTTGTGTTGGTGAAAAATTTTGTGGGCTGATAGCTATGATTTAGGGAGGAAGAAAGGAAAAACATTGTCTACTGTTATTGAAATGTTTTGGGGAAGGATTTTTTAAGAATTTTGTTGGATGATGGCTATTATGATGGAAGGATTATGTAATGTAAAAGACAGTGGAAGAAAAGTATTGTAAGGATTTTTTAATGTTTTGGGGAAGGATTGTGTAATGTAATCTTTATTGAAATGTAAGAATTTATCTTATTGAAATGAAATGTAATTTAATGTTTGTTTATGATAGTTGATCTAATTGTTATATTACACATTGAATCTACAAGACAACAAAATAAAGAAAAGATAATAACAATAAGCAAAATATAATATTTCATTTGATAATTTCATAAAAGTATTGCATACATATGTTTGACCAATACATGTGATATTTCATGTTTGTTATGACAACATGTTATACTTTGGTCAAACTCAACTCTAAATATGACAACATGGTGTCATACAAATGTTTGACCAATACATAACAAAAGACATTGACCCCAAAGCAAGTCAAAATAAAATGTAACAAAATGTGATATTCATGTTTCTTATCAGAAGAACATGGTATACTTTGGCCAATTGTATGCAAAACACATTCACTAAACGAAATGATTTTGTCTTCAACAGAATTCAAGATGGATTGTAGAAGCTTGTTGAGTTGATCACACAATTGCAAATGGCCAAAAGGGGGTGAATTGGCGATAAAAATTTTGGTAGGAGATAAAGGTGAAAAATAAAATGTGACACAAGAAGTTAGAGTGGTTCAAGTTCTCCAAATGAACTCTACATCCACTACCTTAGTTCCCACTAAGGATTTTCAACCAATTCACTACATGAATTTTTCCCTTTTTCTTGGATGAGGAGGTAACCTTACAATTTGATTAAGCTTTCTACCCAAAGCTTAATCCACTGACTTTTACAAAGAAATGAATTTGGTAAACTCTAAAAGTTCCTCTCAAAGGATGAATGTTTACCCAAATACAATTTCACACTCCCCAAACTCACAATACAAGATTACAATAAGAACACAAGAGTTGGGTACAAGAATTTGACAATGAAAGGCACTAGGGTTTGGATTTGATGCTTTGATGTTGCTTGTAGGTTCAATAGTTGTTGCTTGTTCAATTGAGACTTGTTTTTATACCCTTGCATTGAATTCTAGCCGTTTGGGTAGTTGGGATCATCAATAGAGCCGTTGAGAGCATTTTTCCCACAATAAATGCAGCTCTGCTGCCTACCGTATCGGTACTCATAGGGAGCGTATCGATACCTGCATCAAAGAGGAAAGAGCCGTTGTTATGGGGTGGGAATTGTCGGGTACCCGGAAAACCGGGTACCCGATTCGTCCGGGTACCTCTTTAAACGGCCCGTGTCCCGGCCCATTAAATCCGGGTACCCGTAAAATTCGGGTACCCGGGTAATCGGGTACCGGGTACCCGGTTCATATTTTTTTTATTTTTTTATTATTTCAAAATTAAAAAAATCATATGTTAAACACAAAAATATTTAAAAAAAATTAAACTTAAAACTTAAAAGAATATAATACAAACATAGAAAAAATATAGGGATTTAAACTTAATTTTAGAGTGAAAATATTAAGAAATATAAAATAAAAATATAATTTTAAATATAAAAAATATATATTAAATTTTATCGGGTCGGGTCGGGTACCCGGTAAGGGAAAACTCTCGGCCCGTGTCCCGGGAAATTTTCCGGGTCGGGTACCCGGCCCGGTCGGGTAATTTTTTTTCGGGAATTACCCAGTATTTTTGTTTCGGGTAGTCGGGTTTTCAGGTCGGGTCAATCGGGTCGGGTATTTTCTCCCACCCCTAGCCGTTGTGACTGAAAAACATAGCGTATCGATACGGAGGGTCGTATCGATACAGTGTTTGCTCACTGGAATCCCAAGTTTGATTTTCTTAAAGATCGTATCGATACGCATACTTAGCGTATCGATACGGTATAACGATTTTTAAAAAATTGAGAAACCAGCCAACTGACAAGTTAACGTTCGAAAATTAAATGCAAAGATTTTGCAAAGATAAGCTTATCGTATTGATACGGTTGCAAAGCGTATCGGTACGGTATCATTAAAAGAGTTGCCCAGATGAATATCGTATCAATACGGGGTAATACTGTATCGGTACGCTATGTCCATTAAAATTCTAGTGGCTAAAACCTGTATCGATACACCTAAGGGTATCGATACGCCTGGGCGTTTTTGTATAGTTTGGCTTGAAAACTTATAGGAAAGACTTAGAAAAATTTATCCTTTTAAGAACTTGTCTTGAGATATTATTTTGTTTAAAATACTTGTCAATAGTGAGACTTTAAAGAGTACTTAAAAATTTATTGTTATGCAAATTGGTCCATAAGTTTAGATGTTATATCAAAATCAATTTTGGTTTCACAATCTTCCCCTTTTTTATATAATAAAACCACAAATAAATTTTTAAGTTTTTGAAACTTTTGAAAAGCTCTCCCCCTTAATTTAAGATGGATTTTCAAAAAAATAAAAAATTGACTCTATAATCCTTCTCTCCCTTTTTGTTAGATCAAACATAAACACAAGGATAATAGAAATTATAAAATTCAAAGCAAACATAATAGTTCAAATGAAACTTCAAAGGAAAAGCAACATAATAATCCAAACTTAGATCCTAAGACAGATAAAAGGCATAAACTTATATCCTAAAACAAAGGTGCAATAATAAAAGAGAGAAGACTAAATGACATGAGATGGTATGCAAAAACTACTCGTCCGCCCCATCATCATCATCTTCATCGTCTTGAGTGGGTCGATTCCTCCGATTTTGGTTAAGCCAAGCACCATGGAAGGCAGTGAGAGAGATATCTATGGAGTTTTGTCGAAGAGCCATGGCTTCCTTTATTCTCCATACCTTTGACACGATCTTCCAAGGAGGTGAATCTAGTGTCCATAGCGATAAACCCGGCTTCCATGGTAGTGAACTTCTCATTTAGGAATGTCATTGGAGTGCCCATGGAAGAGGATTCAATCGGAGCTCGTTGAGAGCTTGAAGAAGCACGAGAAGCATCAACCGGAGCATCTTGTGGAGGAGCTTGAAGGACACGAACCCATTCATTGTCAACATAAGAGAAACCGGTACGAGATAGAGAACACTCATCTATGGGTAGGCCAAGGGGTTCGGGATAGTCATGGGAATAATCAATTTCAAGGGAATGAAAAAGGTAACTCAAAGCCGTAGAGTAGTAAAAATATTTGACTTGTTCGGTGTGACGGTGTTGGACTAGATGGACAAGGTCGGCAAACATAATTTGACAAAGGTTTGGACGTTGACCTTCCCTAAAGCACCTAAGCCAAATATCGTCGACTTGACGAATAGTAGAAAATTTTCCTCCCGATGGACACAAAAACCAAGAAATAAGAAGATGAAGGATTCAGTCTTGAGCATTTAAGACTTTGACTGAGCCTAAAGGACCCGTACCTAAGGACTTCTCTTCATCAATACCAATGTTTTCAAAACCAAAAGTCGTACATAAAACATTTTGATCAATTTTAATGGTTTTGCCCATAACAAAGGACTCAATAGCAATGACATGTTCTCTAGGTTCATCATGAACACATAAAGCATTTGAAAAGAATATGATGACCAAATTCCTATATAGAATAGGAGGAATGCTTAAAAAATTTAGAAATTTTCATTGCTTAATTAAAGGGAGGTATTGAAATTTAAAACGGGCATAGCTTAAAACGGGATAGACACAACACGTTCTTCCCTAAGGGTCATGCCTTGAAATAGTTTGTAACGAGACATTTCGGAATTGTCGGGAAAACTACATTGGATAATATAAGGGAGATTAGGTTTAAGGTTACCCTCGGCATCCTCACTAGGATCGGAAGTAGCAAGATAACATTTAGCTCTCTTTTTCGGTGCCATAACCCTGAAAACACATCAAAAATGATTCGAATATGTATGCAATTAACATCTTATTCAAACCAATAAATTCTAATAATTCAAGGTAATTGTAAAGGAAAATTTTATTTGAAAAAGATATATATACAAATTTGAGAAAGGGTTTTTTTAAAAAAAAATTAAAAATACGAATAGAAAATATATTCGAATGAAAAAATTTTGATTTTTGAAAAATTTTGATGAAAAAGTTGAAACCCATAATATAAAAGTATGTTTTGTACAAAAACTAAGTTGAAACAATTATAAAAATCGAACGAAAATAAAAGAAAATAAAAGAGAAAAGTTTTATACCTTGAATTATTAGATTGGATGAATGTGTTGATATGAGTGCACTAGATTGTTAACAAAGCTTAGCTTTGATGTGGAGATCAAAAACCCTCAAAGAATTTTTAAGTTTGATGGAAAAAATTAAAGGATTGAGGGGGTTTTTATAGAGGGTTGCGCCTAGGGTTTTGAAGAGAAAATATGGGTTTTTAAATTTAAAGTGTTTTTGAAGATGCAACCCTAAATAGCCTCTCCGTCGAGACCGTATCGGTACGCGTGTATAGCGTATCGATACCCTTTAACCCTAATTTTTAATTTGTCGTTACTACCGTATCAGTACGACTTGAGTTGGATTAACTCCCTTGACTTAACCGTATCGATACGCGGGGTCGTATCGATACACGTTGAACTTCAAAGATTTCCCAGTGATGAACCCGTATCAATACGCTTCAGCCGTATCGATACGCCTTTACCAGATAAGGCATTTATAACAGATTTGAGTGCAAAAATCCAACTTTAAATGTCCTTAAATGCATGTAAATGTCCTATGAACAAGTTTTAATGGCTAAACTTAATGCATACTCCCCCTAGCAACATGCATAGAAGCAAAAGGAGTCAAATTAACACAAGCATGAATCACAAACAATTTCAAGCAAATTTTTGACATTTTGGGATCTAGAAGGGGTCAAGAAAGGCTAGTTAAACCTAACTCTCTCCTAAGGGTCCAAAAACGCTCTTTATCTAAAGGCTTTGTGAATATATCCGCTAATTGGTTCAAGGTGTCAACATACTCTAAAACAACATCATTTTTCAACACATGATCTCTAATGAAATGTTGTCTAATTTCTATGTGTTTGGTTCTAGAGTGTTGGATGGGATTCTTAGTGAGACAAATGGCACTAGTTTTGTCACACCTAAGAGGTATAGTTTCTACTTCAACACCATAATCTAAGAGTTGTTGCTTCATCTAAAGGACTTGAGCACAACAACTCCCTAAGGATATGTACTCCGCTTCGGTGGTAGATAAGGCTACACTATTTTGTTTCTTAGAGAACCAAGATACGAGCATACTACCTAAGAATTGACATGTCCCGGAAGTACTTTTCCTATCTATCTTACAACCCCCATAATCCGCATCCGAATAAGCATGAAGGCTAAATGAGGAATCTTTAGGATACCAAAGGCCTAAGTTAGGTGTGTCTCTAAGGTATCTAAAAATTCTCTTAATGGCAACTAAGTGTGATTCTCTAGGACTAGCTTGAAACCTAGCACACAAGCAAACACTAAACATGATATCCGGTCTACTTGCAGTAAGGTAAAGCAAAGAACCATTCATGGATCTATAAAGCTTAGAATCAATACACTTACCTTCTTCATCTTTGTCAAGCTTTATGGAAGAGCTCATAGGTGTGGCTTGAGGTTTTGCATTCTCCAAGTCGAACTTTTTGAGCATATCGTTCACGTACTTAGCTTGATTTATGAAGGTGTCATCTTTCCTTTGTTTGATTTGGAGTCCCAAAAAGAATGAGAGCTCCCCCATCATGCTCATCTCGAACTCACCTTGCATTAGCTTAGAAAATTCTTTGCAATAACATTCGTTAGTAGAACCAAAAATGATATCATCAACATAGATTTGTACTACTAAGATGTCATTATTATATCTTTTTATGAAAAGTGTAGTGTCCACCTTACCTTTTTCAAAACCCTTTTCAATTAAAAAATTTGAAAGTCTCTCATACCAAGCTCTAGGAGCTTGTTTTAAACCATAAAGAGCTTTTGTTAGTTTGAACACATGGTTTGGAAATTTTGAATCCTAAAAACCCGGTGGTTGTTCAACATACACTTCTTCAATTATAAAACCGTTTAAAAAGACACTTTTCACATCCATTTGAAAAAGCTTGAAATCATTATAACATGCAAATGCTAAAAGCATCCTAATGGCTTCCATCCTAGCTACGGGTGCATATGTCTCATCAAAATCAATTCCCTCTTCTTGGGTATAGCCTTGAGCAACAAGCCTAGCCTTGTTTCTCACTATATTACCACTTTCATCTAGTTTATTCCTAAACACCCATTTAGTTCCTATAATAGATTGATTACTAGGCCTTTGAACTAATGTCTAAACTTTACTTCTCTCAAATTGATTTAATTCCTCTTGCATGGCCAATATCTAAAAATCATTTTTAAAGCTTCTTTAATATTTTTAGGCTCAATGCATGAAAGAAATGCAACATGGTTCATTAATTTGAGAGAGGATCTAGTAGTTACCCCCTTGGATGGATCACCCAAGATTTCACCACCTTTGACATAGTTGAACTCCCTTGGGTAAGATACCTCCTTTTCCTCAAGAACCAAGTCCTTCAAGGCTTCAAGAGGTGGATCTTGTGCATCTTCATCTTTAGTTGGAATCTCATCCACCTTTGACGTTTGTCCTCCATCAATGGCATCAAGAATTCCTACATCATCATCATCACAAGATTCCTTCCTCGGAAGGAGGTTATCATCGAAAACAACATGTATAGACTCTTCAACTACTAGAGTTCTTTTATTAAATACACGATAGACTTTAGAGTTTAAAGAGTACCCTAAGAAAATAGCTTCATCACTTTTAGCATCAAATTTACCTAAATTTTCTTTACCATTATTCAAGACAAAACACTTGCAACCAAAAGAATGAAAATAGCTAATGTTAGGCTTCTTAGATTTTAAAATCTCATAAGGTGTTTTCTTCAAAATTGGCGTAATCATTACTCGATTTATAATATAGCAAGTGGTATTTGTGGCTTCCGCCCAAAAATATTTAGGTAAATTATTTTCGCAAAGCATGGTTCTAGCCATTTCTTCTAAAGTTCGATTTTTCCTCTCAACTACCCCATTTTGTTGAGGAGTGCGAGGTGTGGAAAAATTATGGCTAATCCCATTTTCATTTAAAAACTTTTCAAAACCTAGATTTTGAAATTCGGTTCCATGATCACTTCTAATGTGAGAAATTTTAAGTTCAAGATCATTTTGAGTTATTTTAGAAAATGTGATGAATTTTTCTAAAGCCTCATCTTTTGTACTTAAGAATAGAACCCAAGTAAACCTAGAGTAGTCATCTACAAGTACAAAGGCATATGATTTACCACCCAAGCTCATTGTTCTAATAGGCCCAAAAAGATCCATATGAATCAATTATAAACATCTACTAGTAGAGACATCATTAATGGATTTAAATGAAGTTCTATGTTGTTTACCCTTTGAACATGCATCACAAATTTTATCATTAGAAAACTTAAGTTTGAGTAAACCTCTAACTAGATTAAGGGAAATTAATTTCTCTAAAACACTCATACTAGCATGTCCTAATTTTCTATGCCAAAGCCATGAGTCATGTTCATCATGTGCAACTAAGCATGTATGAGATGAATGGATGTCATCTAAATGCACCATGTAGATATTGTCTATTCTATGTCCTATGAGCATTAATTGATTTGTTTTAATGTTCACAATTTTGCAACCACTTTAATCAATTAAAACCCTTATCACATAGTTGACTAATGCTCAATACGTTATGTTTAAGACCGTTGACATACAAAACATTTTCAATGAAAATAGAAGAGTGATTACCAATAGAGCCTATTCCTTCAATGTGGCCTTTGGAGTTGTCACCGAAAGTTACCACTCCACCACTTTTTGGCTTTAGTTCCATGAATCTACTCTTGTCACCGGTCATATGTCTTGAGCATCCACTATCAAGGTACCATGAGTTTTGGCTTGAAGCTTTGGCCTTGTAGCAATGCTCCCCCTACAAACAAAGAAATTAGGCCTTGATTTTTGGTACCCAAATCATTTTGGGTTCATGTGTCTTAGCCTTCAAAACTTTGGTTCCCTTAGGAATCCAAGAAGCAATAACATTCATATTATTAGAAATAATGAGTTCCTTAGGAACCCAAACACTTCTAACCTTTTGACCTCTAGATTGCTTATGAAAATTTCTTTGTTTAGGAATAAAATGTTTTATTTTTACATATTGGGATTTAGAAGAGTTTCCCTTTTCAAAATGGTTTTTCCCAATAGCAATTGATGTTTTAAGATTATCCACTTCCTTTGTGTGATAATCTTGAAAATCGGAAAGAAGTTTTTCAAGTTCAAGGTTTTTCTTTTTAAGATCATTTGAAAGATTTACGAAGTACAAAACCTTCTTTTCCAATTCGGAGTTAGTTCTTGAAAATGTTTCATTTTGATTTTTCAAATCGGAAATGTTTTTCTTGTTTCTCAAAATGGATTCCTTATATTTTCCAACTAACTCATCATAAACCTCTTGCAATTCATCGTAAGCATCTTGAAGCTCATCAAAGGTAAAATCAAAATTAGATGAGTTAGGGTTTACCTTTGGTTCATCATCAATGGCCATGAGACAAAGATTGGCCACTTCCTCCTCCTCCTCCTCGGATGACTCCTCGTCACTCCAAGTTGCTACTTGAGCTTTGAGCTTGTTCTTCTTCTTCTTCTCAACATCCTTCTTCTCAACATCCTTCTTCTCAACCTTCTTCTCTTCCATTTTCTTTTCTTCTTCTCTTCCCTTCCTCATGATCTCATGGGTGAGTAGAGATCCAACAAGAGCATCAAGCTTGAGAGTCTTCAAATCTCGAGCTTCAATAATAGCCGTTCTCTTGCTATCCCATGATTCCGAAAGAGAGTACAAAAATTTCCTCACTATCTTGTCTTCAGGGATGATCTCACTGAAACCCTTTAATCTTTTGACAATGATCGAGAATCGATCAAACATCTTGGAAACACTCTCATCGGGATCCATTTTGAAATTTTCGTAGCTTAGATTGAGTAGCCCGATTTTTGTTTCATTGACATCGCTAGTTCCCTCATATGTTGTCTCGAGGGTGTCCCAAACTTCCTTGGAATTCTCGATCGAAGACACCTTGGAGTAGATATCCGGACCAAGTGCACAAAAGATGACATGAAGAGCTTTATCATTTACTTGCATCTTTCTTCGTTCATCTTCCGTCATTTCAGCTTTCACCTTTGGGACAAGTCTTGCTTCACCATCTCTCTTCATTGGTATGTATGGACCTTCTTCAACCACATCCCACACCATGTAGTCGGTAGACTTGATGAAGAGCCTCATCTTATTCTTCCAATATGGGTAGTTATCCCCATTGAAGAATGGCGGCTTGGTAGTAGATTGAGACTCGTAAAGGTTGGAGTTGGAGGTGGATGTCATTGCTTGACTAGTTGTTGATCAAACTCTCCTAGAATCGACTCAAGAGGGTTGTAATCTTTCCAATGAGTGTAGCTCTGATACCAATTGTTGAGTTGATCACACAATTGCAAATGGCCAAGAGGGGGTGAATTGGCGATAAAAATTTTGGTAGGAGATAAAGGTGAAAAATAAAATGTGACACAAGAAGTTAGAGTGGTTCAAGTTCTCCAAATGAACTCTACATCCACTACCTTAGTTCCCACTAAGAATTTTCAACCAATTCACTACTTGAATTCTTCCCCTTTTCTTGGATGAGGAGGTAACCTTACAATTTGATTAAGCTTTCTACCCAAAGCTTAATCCACTCACTTTTACAAAGAGATGAATTTGGTAAACTCTAAAAGTTCCTCTCAAAGGATGAATGTTTACCCAAATACAATTTCACACTCCCCAAACTCACAATACAAGATTACAATAAGAACACAAGAGTTGGGTACAAGAATTTGACAATGAAAGGCACTAGGGTTTGGATTTGATGCTTTGATGTTGCTTGCAGGTTCAATAGTTGTTGCTTGTTCAATTGAGACTTGTTTTTATACCCTTGCATTGAATTCTAGCCGTTTGGGTAGTTGGGATCATTAATAGAGCCGTTGAGAGCATTTTTCCCGCAATAAATGCAGCTCTGCTGCCTACCGTATCGGTACTCGTAGGGAGCGTATCGATACCTGCATCAAAGAGGAAAGAGCCGTTGTGACTGAAAAACATAGCGTATTGATACGCATAGAAGGCGTATCAGTACGGTTTTAAGGGGCGTATCGCTACGGAGGGTCGTATCGATATGATGTTTTCTCACTGGAATCCCAAGTTTGGTTTTCTTAAAGATCGTATCGATGCGCATACTTAGCGTATCAGTACGGTATAACAATCTTTTAAAAATTGGGAAACCAACCAACTGACAAGTTAACGTTCGAAAATTAAATGCAAAGATTTTGCAAAGATAAGCTTATCATATTGATACGGTTGCAAAGCGTATCGGTACGGTATCATTGAAAGAGTTGCCCAGATGAATATCGTATCGATACGGGGTAATACCGTATCGGTACGCTATGTCCATTAAAATTCCAGTGGCTAAAACCCGTATCGATACGCCTAAGGGTATCAATACGTCTGGGCGTTTTTGTATAGTTTGGCTTGAAAACTTATAGGAAAGACTTAGAAAAATTTATCCTTTTAAGAACTTGTCTTGAGATATTATTTTGTTTAAAATACTTGTCAATAGTGAGACTTTAAAGAGTACTTAAAAATTTATTATTTTGCAAATTGGTCCATAAGTTTAGATGTTATATCAAAATCAATTTTGGTTTCACAGAGCTCTCTTGACTTGTAGGAACTCTGGGTGTAGGCATCCATCTCACAGTGGTGGCTTGTGAAGGATGGACTGGTGTTGGACTTGGTCCTTGACTGGTTCAAGCACCACCAGTTGTAGGCATCCATCTCACAGTGGTGGGTTGTCAAGGATGGACTGGTTCAGGTCTTCTAACCTGCACAACAAAGAAGCAACAAAAGTTTATCATTTTATTATATATGAATTAAACAAGTTAACAATAAGATTCAGTAATGTAACTTACTGCAAGTTTTGGAATTCTAGGATTTTTCATGGAAGCAACACCACTGGATGCCTGTCCAGGTATTCTCGGATTGGCACCAACCTTTCCCTTGCACGTTTTGATATTATGGCCACTCACATTGCATCTTTTACAAAAGATTTTGACACTCCTTCTTGACACTCGACTCGTCTGAGATGGTGTTTCATCAGTTTCCTTACGTCTTTTCTTGTGTGGTCGTCCCAGAGGTCTTCTAAAGACTGGTGGCAGAACAGGCTCTAGTGTGTCAACAGGCTCCCATTGTTTCTCGCCCCTCACAGGACATATCAAGTGGGAATAAATTGCTCTTTGGGTTGAGCTGAAATAGCATGAGTCAACATATCTTTCTGGTCTATCTTCAATGGACAAAATCACAGAAATTGCATGAACACATGGGATCCCTAAACAAAAAAAAATATATGTTAGTTAAAAAAATGTATTTAATAATTGAAAGTGTAATACCCTAAACTTAATTCCATGAAATACATGTTAGTTGCCATTTTCTGCATATGCATGTCCACTGTTGGATGTTAACAGAATGATGGGTTGATGGACCACATGAAACCTGGTACATGTGTCCACCAGCATAAAGAGGCCAACAACTAGCATAAAACAAAATAATCAGTTTCACAGTAAGCATAAAAATCCTAAACTGTTATACCATACATAAAAAAACAGTTTCATAGTTTGACAATTTCACATAAGAAAACCTAAACAATGGAATAAAACCTAATTGTTATAACAGTTTCACATAAAACACTAAAACGGTTAAAACCTAAACATGTACCAGTAAAACACCAAACAGTTATAACAATGGATTAAAACTACTAAAAACCTAAACTGTTGGATGTTAACAGTTCATAGTTAAAACCTAAACATGTACCAGTAAAACACCAAACACTAAAACACTAAAACATTTAAAACCTAAACATGTACCAGTAAAACACCAAACAGTACACAGTTCACAGCCACCATTAAACTGTTAAAACATTAACCATTTACCATTTCACATTTACAATGAAAACACTAAAACAGTAAAAAAATGGTCAAAATACCTGTGTGCTGATGATGTGGCATGTTCTAACTTCTTCTGAATCTTAGGGCAGAGAAGCCATGTCCACTTTTCAGCTAGATCCTTCTTTTTGGAAACTTTTTGCATCAGCTTTGATCTGATGGATTCCACCAATGTTATTATTGGTTTGTCTCTAGCTTCAAGTATAAACTGTCAGCATTAAAAGAGTAGTGATTAGCACAATTATTAGTCAAACATTCACATAAACACTAAGTTGGAAAGTAATTTAGATAAGTTAGAAAGTTAACCTTATTAAAACATTCACAATTATTATTAAGGAACATGTCAGACTTGCATCCAAGAGAGAAGTGAGACTTTGACCAGTTGGTGGGATCCTTAGGTGAGAGCCATTTCCATGCTTTTTTTGATAAAACCTAAAAAAAGGTAGTGGTCAAAATAAAACTAAAAAGAAAAGATAGTGGTCAAATTGAAACTCAACAAAACTTTAAAAACATGAGTTAACCTTTAATTCATCCATGGAAGATTGGAATTCTCTCACATATGTAGCCCTTGCAGCTTTCCAAAGTTGGTCCTTTACTGCTTTTCCTCCAAAAGCGCCACTACTCTTAGCATTTGAGTACAAGTGCCTCACACATGTCCTATGTGCTGCATGGGAGAACACTTCTGACACAGCTTCCATTAATCTCTACACACATACAAAAAAACAAAATAAATTAACAGTTCACAATTAGCAAATAAAAAATAAAAAAATGTTAAAGAAATTTACTTATACCTTTTGTCTATCAGTCATAAAGGTATAGCTGTGAGAATCTCAACCTCCAAATCAGTGGCAACTAATTCCAAAAACCAGAACCATGATGACTGGTTTTCACTCTTCACAACTGCAAAGGCTATAGGATAGATTGTATCATTTGCATCTATTCCTACAGCTGCCAAAAGATGATCTTTGTAGTACCCCTTCAAGTGACAACCATCTAGGCCTATAATGGGCCTACAGCCTGCTTTGAAGCCATCTTTCAATGCTTGCATGCAGATATAAAGCCTCTCAAACTTTCTTTCATCTAACTTACAAACAGTTGTTGTCTCTAGATTAGAGTGCCTCAATTCCCCTAAGTAAGCATACAGATTTGCATACTGCTCTTTGTAGTTACCATTCATGTGCTCAAGAGCCAGATTTTTTGCCCTAATGCATTTACACTTATCTACAATTAATCCTCAATCCTTGTGGACAGCTTCTTTTAGGGATGTACTAGAGAAATTAGGGTAAAAAAATTACTAAAGTAGTTTTTAGCTAGCCACTTGGCAGTACAATTGGAATTTTTGAACTCCCTAAGACAACTACGTTCACCATTTATAGACCTAATCTGCCATGTACCAGTAGAAGGATCTTCACCATGTATAGGGGCTGCCAATAACACCTATTGACACTCTCCTTTACATTTTGCTTGAATCCTTCTATTATCATTTCTTTTTAACTTAACACAGTACCTATTCTTAATAGCATACATCTTAATGGCATCCTTAAGTATGTCTTTGCTTGCAAACAATTGACCAACCTTCAACTTAGGATTCATTAAGTCTGACTCAGCATTAAATTCAGGAAATCTAGTTTTTTTTGGACCATCTGAATCTGACTCATCTACACTGTGTAGTGGGTCAGATTTGCCACTGTCATTGTCACTTTTATATTCTACTTGCTCACTGCCCAACCCAAAATTCCCACTGCACATTTCATTTTCAGAGCTAAGAACTTCTATTTCATTGTCACTAAATTCAGACTTATCAGTGGATGAGTCTGACTCGACAAGGTACTCATCATCTTCTGAGTTAGAATCTGAATCTAACCTAATTTTAGAATCTACCCTAGTTTCAGAATTTACCCTGATCTCGGGCTCATTGTCCACTACCATTTCTTCTAAGTGTAAATGCATGTAATGATCTCTAGGTAAATGCCCTACCATCTCAAGAACATCAAAATTATTTTTCAACTTTTTTAGTTGTACTAAACTATCTGAAACCTTCCAAAACACAGTCACACCAGAAGTAATCCTTAATCGTTCAACCATACTAACAATCACAAACATTGACATAGTATTCACATTACAATGATCGAAATAATCCAATCCTTCTCCAAGATGTACAACAACATTAAACTGGTCTGAATCAGTCCCTGTTAAATATCAGAAATATTGTCTTATGATTTTGTGTAAAACACCCAAAACTAAATGCATAGTGTTGTATCCAAAACAGTACATTTGTTTACATAGTTTGGTCAACCAATAATAACAACAAAAGGACATAATTTAGGAAGAAAAATAAATATTGACCAGTTGGTATTAATGGTGGTCTGTGCAACAAACAAATAATAACAAAACATATAATAAACACCCCACCCACCATTGCAGTACCCTAAATATTGATGTCAACCCACGTGAAAGTAAAAAAACATGTGTATTTTATTGTTCAAAAGGCAACATTAGTTTAGTATAAACCAACAACAAGCAGACAAAAAAGACAACTTTATAAGAATAACATCAGAGTAAACTTTTCCAAATTATCACAACATACTTTAATCATCTTCTTTGGGGGATTTTTTGGGTTTTCAGAGAGAATCTGTGTTTTTAGAGAGAATTTGGATATTTTTTTCGTGTTGAAGAGTAAACAAGAATAGAAATCTAACATTTTGTTTTCTATTAAGCTGACTTTGCATTTTTTTATTTTTTTTTACAGCTAAGCTTCACTGTTTGTTTTAACGGTCCACGTAAGCGTTGTCGTTAGTCCATTAACGACCGGTGCTTTAATTGATCCAATTTCAATAGTTTGGGTGGTCAATTGAGTCGATTTTTTTAATGTGGTCATTTTAATACATTTACCATAGTATGGTGGTCTTTGGGTTAGTTTACCCTATTTTTTATTAATTATTCCTTACTATTATTTTTGTTCTCAGATCTGTCTTTCTCGTTATTACAATAGTATTTCATGTTAATTGTCACTTTAACCAATCAAAATATACTACATGGAAAATAAACAAATTACAGTTTTTAAAAGCAAACAATATATCATAAATTTTTTAGTGATTTTTAGGTCTTTTCAATTTTTTTAATTTTAAAATTTATTTTTTAAATTACTCACAATTAAAATTTTTTGTGGAAAAACACAAGTTTAGAATGTTAGAGAGGAGTGTAATTAGTTGATTTCATGTTATTACTTTTTTTGAAGGAAATTAGGCTAGTTTGTTAGTAATTTTTATGGCTTTGGGTTATACAAGCCCACTGTTTAATGTTTATAATGAGCAAAGCACTTTTTTTTTTGGATAAATTGATGTTATTTTATTCATTCAAAAGTATCTCAATGTACAAACTACAGAAAGAACCAGAAACAATGCAGAAACAAAACCAAATAAAAGCTATACCAACCCCCACTCTACAGCAAGAATAGGAAAAGAAAGAAAAAGTTTTGTGCAACCCAAGAGCTTCATCCTAACATCCATCCGTCGAGGACCAATCCTATGCAAGTTGTGGTTTCTCTCCTGTCAAATGTAACAACACCACACTATTCGAACAATAACAGCATTCAGAGGCTTCTCTTGCACCCAACTCACCATATCTGCCCAGCAAGCAGGAATTAAATTGGACTGCAACACTGCTCCCCAAACCCACCTCGAGTAATCACATTCAGCAAATAAATAGTCTCTGCACTCAACAACAGACATTGAAGATCAATTACACCTCCCCAATACAACTTCTTGGCCTTCGTTAGCATTCTATCTTGCAACACATGCCAAGCAATAAACAAATGACGAGGTACTAAAATGATCTTCAACCAAGAAACTCTCTCATTCTTGTACATAAAGGCCTCCCAAACATTCTTTGACTTAAAACTCACATTCAAGTTACCAACCAATACAAAATCATCCCTTAAACTAAGAATTTTTTTTCGAAGCTCAACTATAAATGTTCTTCATAGTAGCTTGCCAAATAGAGATCCCCTTTAACATATATATGTAACAAAGTAATCAATCCAAGACGATAATAAAAGTAAAATAAAAGAAATAACTTTAATCAAATAAATAAGAAGAGAAGAATTATAAAACCAGATTAAAGTTGAGGCCTGCGAAGAGCAGTTTCCTTAAGACAAATTTCGACCACTCCGCGGTGCTTGAGTTTGGTTGGTCGTTCGTCTCCCAGGATACAACAACAAGAAGATCTTCGATAGAAGCATGAACTGAAGAGATCTCGAACTAGAGCCTTGTCTTAGCCTATCATCGGTTAAAAGAAAACGAGAGAGAAAACAATTTTTGGAGTGCGTTGAAACTGAGGAGAGGCATGGTTTATATAGGGGAGTGGAGGAGGAAAAACATGGAAGGTAAATATTCCGAATTAAAGCCATTGACTTTGTATCCGAGCAAAATCGGAAATAATCAATTAATGTCTTATTTAAACGGATATATTTCTTATGAATTGATTTTAATATCTTTTAATATCCGATTTAATGAAAGTCGCAAAATTTTCTATTAAATTCGGAATATTCAAAAAGATATGTTGTATATAAGGAAAAAATTTAATTCGAAGTGGGTAAAATATCCGCAGGTCCTAACTAGAACCCGACCGGTCTGGACATTCGCGTCACCCACGACGTGCGTGCGCGCCCCAACCCGAATGGGTTCGACGAGCTTCGATTTGCACCCCCCTGAGCCTGCGCGCAAGACATAGTGTTCATTGAAGTCATTCAATTACTTCCAAGTGGGTTGGTGTATTTAAACCATTCCCAAGTTTGTTATCCCACCCATGTGGGATAAGGGGTTCATATTTTCCTTAACACAATTCATAACAACCTCACTTTGAGCATCAATTTCTCATTCATTTCTCAACCGTTTTGAGCATATGAGATATCGTTGTAAAGGTCTCATGGAGTAGAATATAAATTAATAAATTATCATTCGAACATCCACCTTTACCACTAGAAAATATGGCTCAAAGTTTCCAATTCCTCACATTTTTCCAACAATCCCCCACATGAATGAAATTGATGTTTTTATCAAAATATTTTGACTCGATGTGGTGATAGGATCTACGATTGATAGTTGCATAGGATAGGTAGGTTTCCTCCTTTGAATATTCCCTTGTGAAAGTATATTTACTTTACTAGCTAATCAGTAGACGTGATGTCCTTGAACTGTTCAGCTGTTTGTGTAAACGATGATATGCTACACACAACTACCTTTCTGACAAGATTATTAGTTCTCATGGTTATGTCCATGTGGCCATGGACATCGCCTGGTTCTGCAAGAGTTTGAAAGAACTATGCCCAATAGTCTCCTTGAAGCGACCCTACTTCACTCTTACATAGGTGACTTATGTTGCTCGGCTCACCGAAGCATACAATGGTCATTAAAAGCTTTGCTTAACCTATAACGCTTTTTATCACTGTTTGCATCATAGGAATGGACTTGGGAAAAAATCCCCCACAGTGATCGCATAGGTCTATGTAATTAGGTTGTCCCTTTGAACCTAGATCTTAGGATCTCCAGTCAACTAGGTAGGGTTTTCCTTCACATAGTGCCTTTAATTCTCATGGGCTTTAGTCTTATTCCTTTAGATGTTTTCTCAACTTGATCTCGATTCAATCCTTTGGTTAGTGGATCAGCAATGTTATCCTTTGATCTTACAAAGTCAATAGAGATAACTCCATTTGAGATCAGTTGTCTGACGGTGTTATGTCGACGGCGCATATGCCTTGACTTACCGTTATACATGAAACTTTGTGCCCTAGCAATTGTTGCTTGATTGTCACAGTGTATACATACTGTGGGCACAGGTTTCGACCATTCAGGGATATCCTCAAGGAATTGACGAAGCCATTCTGCTTCTTCTCCAGATTTGTCTAGAGCAACAAACTCAGATTCCATTGTGGATCTGGTTATAATAGTTTGTCTTGAGGATTTCCATGACACGGATCCTCCCCCCAAAGTGAATACATATCCACTTGTGCCTTTGGTATCTTGAATATCAGATATCCAACTGGCATCAGAGTATCCTTCTAAGACAGCAGGGTCTTTGGAATAATGCAGTCCGTAGTCCCGAGTATATCTTAGATATCTCAGTATTCTCACAATTGCTTTCCAGTGATCTTTCCCTGGATTGCTTGTGAATTTGCTTAAACTACTCACAGTAAAAGCGATATCTGGTCTAGTGCAGCTCATGAGATACATTAAGCTGCCTATGACTCTTGCATATTCCACTTGGTGGATACTTTCCCCATGATTCTTTGATAGATGTGAACAAGGATCTAACGGAGTTAAGGCTATGCCAGAATCCTCCTTATTAAATTTCTCAAGAATCTTATCCACATAGTGTGACTGGCTTAATATGAGACCCTCCGGTGACCTTTTGATTTGGATGCCCAGAATCGTATTGGCCAGTCCCATATCTTTCATGTCAAATTTTGAATTTAACATGTTTTTGGTACGTTTTACCATTTCATTATTGCTTCCAACAATAAGTATGTCATCAACATATAAACATAGGATGACATATCCAATGTCTATAGTTTTGACATATATACATTTGTCACACTCATTTATTTTGAAACTGTTAGTCATCATGACATTATCGAATTTCTCATGCCATTGTTTTGGCGCTTGTTTAAGTCCATGCAGGAACTTAACCAATTTACATGCTTTCCTTTCTTGACCTGAAACTACATAACCCTCAGGTTGTTCCATGTAAATTTCTTCATCAAGATCTCCATTTAGGAAAGCTGTTTTAACATCCATTTGATGTACTTCTAGATTTCGCAGAGCAGCTATTGCGAGTATCATCCTTATGGATGTTATTCTTGATATAGGGGAAAATGTATCGAAGTAATCAAGGCCTTCTTTTTTTCGGTATCCTTTGATTACCAACCTTGCCTTGTACTTATCAATTGTTCCATCAGCTTTTATTTTCATTTTAAAAATCCATTTTGAATTTAGTGGTTTAATTCCAGGAGGAAGGTCCACTAATTCCCATGTATGGTTTTGCATGATGGAATCAATTTCGCTCTTAATGGCATCTTTCCATAAGGTGCCTTCAGATGAGCGTATAGCATCACTATACGTTAGAGGTTCAGCCTCTAGCATAAAGGTAAAGAAATCAGATCCAAAGGATTTTTCTACCCTTGCTC
Organism: Hibiscus tridactylites; assembly: GCA_958450335.1. NCBI lineage: Eukaryota > Viridiplantae > Streptophyta > Magnoliopsida > Malvales > Malvaceae > Hibiscus > Hibiscus tridactylites. The sequence goes on along the minus strand of OY288268.1, from coordinate 22,365,537 downwards.
GTTTGCTCCTTCTTGGCTCTATTTCATTTTCAGCCTCTTGTTGATCACTTGGAATCATTTCATCCAAAGTTTGTTCTGTTGAACTTTGATCAAGTTCCCTAGATTTATAAGGGAATGTATTTTCAAAGAATGATGCATTCTTTGATTCCATTATCGTGTTCTTGTGAATCTCAGGATTTTTTGATTCATACACAAGAAATCGATAAGCATTGTTATGTTCAGCATAGCCAATAAAAATACAATCCACAGTTTTTAGACCTATTTTCATTTGTTTTGGTAATGGAACCATTACCTTGGAAAGACACCCCCACATTTTCAAGTGTTTATAGGAAGGCTTTTGACCTTTCCACAACTCATATGGTGTCTTATCCTTTTCCTTTCGAGGAACCTTATTCAAAAGGTAATTAGCCGAAAGAACCGCTTCCCCCCACATGTTCTGTGGTAATCCAGAGCTTCCTAACAAAGCATTCATCATTTCTTTTAGAGTCCGATTTTTGCGTTCGGCTACTCCATTAGATTGGGGAGAATATGGTGGTGTTACTTCATGAATAATTCCATGTTGTGAACAATATTCACCAAATGGATTAACATATTCACCACCACGATCACTTCTTACCACCTTAATCTTTTTATTAAGTTGGTTTTCGACTTCTTGCTTATAGAGTATAAATTTCTTTATAGCTTTGTCTTTGCTTTTAAGCAAATATACATAGCAATACTTTGTGCTATCATCGATGAAGGTAATAAAATATTTATTTCCTCCTTTAGTTTGAACAAATTTCAAATCACATACATCGCTATGTATTAGATCAAGTGGTTCTGTACTTCTTTCAATTGTTTGAAAAGAAGACCTTGTTAATTTTGCTTCTACACACGTTTCACATTTATGGTTATAATTAATGTGAAATGAAGGGATGTGTTTCAAGTTAATTAACCTGCGTAAGGTATCATAATTAACATGTCCAAGTCTACCATGCCATAAATTAAATGGTTCGAGCATGTAAACAGAAGAAGAAGCTGCATTCTTATTCATTATTTTGGATTTTACAGAGATAGCATTGAGTTTCCACATTCCATTCAATACATATCTCCTACCCACAAACATCCCCCCTTTTGACAGAATTAACTTCTGGGACTCAAAAACCATTATGAAACCGTGAACACTTAAAAGTGTTCCAGAAACAAGGTTTTTGCGTACGTCAGGCACGTAGATCTTCATCCTTCATAGCATTGGCCTCCTTAGCTCTAGCTCCTTTCGGATGTCTGCATTCAGAGGACATGTGCCCCACCTTGCCACAGTTGAAGCACGACCCTTTGAATTTCTCCTTTTTGGAGACTCCGCCATTAGGCCTCAGATTTGCCTTAGTTTGATGTTGAGGTTGCTTACCCTTCTTGACTTCGACAACATTTGCCTTGGCCTCTCTGAAAGAGAGTTTCCTGGCATTACCTCTATTTTCCTCTTCAATTCGAAGTCTGGTGATCAGTTCTTCCACTGACATTTCCTTCCTCTTGTGCTTCAAATAATTTTTGAAGTCATTCCATCCGGGAGGCAGCTTTTCCGTGATGGCAGCTACTTGAAAAGATTCAATGATAGTCATCCCTTCTGCAATAATTCCATGAATGATTAGTTGGAATTCTTCAACTTGATTTACTACTGGTTTTGAATCAACCATAGTAAAGTTAAAAAATTTGGCTACTAAAAACTTTTTAGCCCTAACATCCTCTGCTTTGTACTTATTATCCAGTGCTGCCGACAGTTGTTTTGTTGTTTTGTACACATCATATACCGGATACAACGAGTCTTGTAGTCCGTTGAGGATGTAGTTTCGACACAGAAAATCAGCATTGTTCCAAGACTCTGTGATACTGAAGGCGGTGAGATCATCCACCTCTCCTTCTCCATCCCCTACGGCGACAACTGGGGATCTTCTTTTAAATACTTTGCCAGATTCAGCATGGTCAGATAGAACAACATCTTCTGTTGCCATGTCTTAAAATTCTGTCCGCAAAATTTCGACGGCTTCTCATTGTGGCTCATTGCCACTGTCGTTGCATTCATATTCGATATCGGTTGTTTCGAAGTCTGTGCAGGTACAAGGACCTTAGTCGTAGAATCGACAGAATCTCCAACAGTTAGGGGTGAGCAAAACTCGATTCGACTCGAAAAAATCGATATTTTTTTTCAATTTCGAGTTATTCGAGTCGAGTTATTCAAGTCAAATCGATTAACTCGAAAAAAATTTGATTTCGAGTCGGTTTGGAATTTTCCCAACTCGAAAAATCGAAAAACCGAATTTTACAGTTTTGCAATTTAGTCACTGATTTCATTTTTCTTCAATTCCTCCTTCATTTTAAGTCCATTTTTGACCAAATTTGAACCATGTATTCCTAAACCAGCGTAGAATACATATTTATCTTCAATTTATATTTTTAAAAATAAATTTCATATTTTTTCAATTCAGCCCCTTAACTTTGTATGATTTCCTCATTTCTTCAATATCTCCTTCGTTTTAAGTCAATTTTGACCAAAATTGAACCACATGCTCCTATACCAATGTAGAAACTAGAATACCTATTTAGCTTCAATTTATATTTTTAAATTAAATTTCCTACTTTTGTAATTTTGCCCCTCAACTTTGAATGTTTCCCATTTCTTTAATTTCTCTTTTGTTTTAAGTCTATTTTTTTTACCAAAATTAAACCACATGATTCACTAACACTATATAATATCTATATAACTTCAATTCATATTTTTAACAAATTTATTCTTTTTTTTTAATTTAGCCCTTTAACTTTATATTTTATTCAATTTGATCATTCAACCGAATTTTTTGTAATTTTTTTCTTTACATCAATTCATTGACTCATTTATACCCACATCAGTACCTAATCCTTAAAAGTTCCTGATTTAAAAATAACATTATAAATATATTTTAGAAGTTTAGATGATATTTTTTATTAAATAACATTACAAATCTTACTTATGCATGTGAAAAATAATATGAAGATATATATATATATGCATATCTTATATGAATAGAGAAAGTCGTTTAAATTGGAATCAAATCGTACTATAACATGGTAAATAATTACAATTAAATTTGTATAGAAACTCGAAAACTCGACTCGACTCGAATTTCATAAACTCGACTCGAATCGAAAAAATTTCAAATTAAGTTCAAGTCGTAAAATATGATGCGTCAACTCGAATAACTCGAAATTTTTTGACTCGACTCGCTCGAACGCTCACCCCTACCAACAGTCATTGTTTCTGTTCAAAAGAAACAAAGAGGAATTAAAATAAATTCCAATAAACAGAAAATTAATTTCTCGATTATTACCGACAATTTCTGTAACCAGATTTGTCCAACTTTGAGATTTTAGCAAATCCGTTAAAACGGCAGGATAAATCCTGAAACCAATTTATTTGTTATCTCTATCACGATTATATCATCTCGGATTAGAAGAAAGGTAAAAGAAGAATTTGTCTTAAGATTGTTACAAAGTAATCAATCCAAGACGATAATAAAAGTAAAATAAAAGAAATAACTTTAATCAAATAAATAAGAAGAGAAAAATTATAAAACCAGATTAAAGTTGAGGCCTGCGAAGAGCAGTTTCCTTTAGACAAATTTCGACCACTCTGCGGTGCTTGAGTTTGGTTGGTCGTTCGTCTCCCAGGATACAACAACAAGACGAACTGAAGAGATCTCGAACTAGAGCCTTGTCTTAGCCTATCACCGGTTAAAAGAAAACGAGAGAGAAAACGATTTTTGGAGTGCGTTGAAACTGAGGAGAGACATGATTTATATAGGGGAGTGGAGGAGGAAAAACATGGAAGGTAAATATTCCGAATTAAAGCCATTGACTTTGTATCCGAGCAAAATCAGAAATAATCAATTAATGCCTTATTTAAACGGATATATTTCTTATGAATTGATTTTAATATCTTTTAATATTCGATTTAATGAAAGTCACAAATTTTTCTATTAAATTCAGAATATTCAAAAAGATATGTTGTATATAAGGTAAAAATTTAATTCAAAGTGGGTAAAACATCCGCAGGTCCTAAGTAAAAACCCAACCGATCCGGACATTCACGTCACCACAACACAAATAGGTTCAACAAGCTTTGATTTACACCCCCTGCGCTTGCGCGCGAGACATAATATTCATTCAATTCATTCAATGACTTCCAAGTGGGTTGGTGTATTTAAACCATTCTCAAGTTTGTTATCTCACCCATGTGGGATAAGTGATTCATATTTTCCTTAACACAATTCATAACAACCTCACTTTGAGCATCAATTTCTCATTCATTTCTCAACCGTTTTGAGCATATGAGATATCGTTGTAAAGGTCTCATGGAGTAGAATATAAATTAATAAATTTATCATTCGAACATCCATCTTTACCACTAGAAAATATGGCTCAAAGTTTCCAATTTCTCACATTTTTTCAACAATATATATCTCAGTCCATGCCACCCAAAGGGAGCCTGATTTTAGTTATACACTTGTACAACAAAAAATTGGCCTAAACTCAATAACACACAAAAGTGCAGAATTTTAGGGAGAAGAGTGATAATAGTAGCATTAAAACCAACACGTAATGAGGCTCCTAAGAAATAAAAACTTCACTGCTTTAATAAAATCCTCACCAACAATACGCCAAGAGAGCTTAAAGAAACTAGATGAGTATCCATTCGTGCCTGGTGCCGCCTATATTTATTTTCATTTAATAAACTTTTCATACTTTCCATTCTATCTTCTGTTTAGAATACATCAATATTAACCGTCGTTCATCTTCTTCTTTTTTCTATTCACTATCATCGTTCATCTATTCCGGCGATCATATTTGAGTTCTCACACAGAACCTTAATTAAAAATATATATATTTTGTATATTTTAGGATTTTTTTTCGTTTAATAATTCTTTAATAAGAATAAATTTTAAAAATGAAAAAATCTTAATTGTGGAAAATTCCAAACTTATTGTTTAAAAAATCAAAATTTATGATTTTTGAATGTGTGTGTTTTTTTTTACTTTTTTAACGATTTTGTGGATTTTAAATTTTTTAAATAAACTAATCGTGAATACAATTTTAAACATAAATTTTGGAGATTTTTTATTATTCTAATTTTTTTCAGGTTTTTTTTACTTTCTGTTTTTTTTAGATGTTTTTATTTTATACTCACATACCATGATGTTACGGTTGATTCAAATGTTTTTTTAACAAAAATACCACTAAAAAAACACATAAGACAAAACAGTAGTATGGTAATAGTAAAAAATAGAGTGTTGTTAATTCTAGGAGATTTGGATTCAAGCAATTTGTCTGTATAGTGTGTGCAATTTTAAATGTCTAAAAATAAGCACATATACTAACATGTAATTATACCAACATATTAAAAATAGATTTATATTCAATATACCAGAGGTGGAAACATTAAGTTTTCACAAACGCATTAGTTTTAAGGTTAAGGGACTTAAGTTAGGGTTTAAAGTTTATGGATTTAGGACTTATGGGTTTAGAATTTAGGTATAGTGGCTAGGATTTAGTGTTTAGATTGTAGGGTAATATAGAGAGAGATTTAGGGTTTAACATGTAAACCTTAATTCTAATCACAATCTCTAAGTTCTAATCTCATAAACCAAATCTCATAACCTCTACACCCTAAACTAAATCCTTAATCTCTAAAATTAAGACACTTATAAAAAATTTTAATTTATATCACATGTGTATAGAATAATTACCTGAGTTTTAAAACGCTACGCAAGATTAAAAAAAATTTATGTTGTGTATTTTATATTTTATTTTAAGAATTAAATCAATATTATATTTAAAGTTAATGAGTATTTAGTATTTTGTAAAAAAGTAAGAATTAAAAATTAATTTTTTATTAACATGTCACGTCAACCAGATATTAGGATTAACAGTTCAGTGAATCGATAATGTAAGTGGGCACAATCAGAATTTATTTTAAAATCAGTGACCAAAACGGAAGAAGCGGATAACAAGAGGGACTTCTGGCGAAGTTCACCCATATAAATATGAAACTTTAACCTAATTTCAACCAGTTGTAAGAAGAAAACCTAAGTACGACCTCCCGCCCGCTTTTGCTCTCACCAGCTCCTCCACATTATTTCCGACCGAATCAATTTGATATTTTTTTAGGCTATCATGATGAAAATTAAGACCCCCAGGAATGGAAGAGTCAGAAGAGAATTAGAAAAACGAGCTCCAAAGCTTGTAAGTGTTTAAGAAATTCTTCAGGTTTCCTTCCGATGGAGATTTATGTTACAATAATGGGTTTTTTTTATTAAAATTGTGTTTGGCAGGTTGAAACAGGGAAGAAAACGCTGATTCTGCAAGGTACAAAGACGAGCGGCACATTGAATGGTGTTTTGAGTGAAATTTACCATTTAAAGAAGGGTGGAGCTGTGAGGTTTACAAGGAAGAATGACAATATAAGGCCTTTTGAAAGTGGCGGTGAAACTTCTCTGGAGTTCTTTTCTCTTAAAACTGATTGCAGCATCTTTGTCGTGAGTAATTGAAACCCTAAACCTTCAATTTTTACCTCTGTTTTTTTTCTCATTCTTATAAACTTATATTATGTTGCATTGGCTTGGTTTAGTAAAGAAGGTTTAATGCTTTTAATTCCCCCCGATTTCAGGCTGTTTGAGAAAATATTTTAGGGCTGCCCTTGTTTTTGTTGGCTCAACTGTTTTAGGATAGCACTCAGATTGATCAATGCTTGATTAGTTTTAAAAAATGGATTCTTTTAGAGCTGCTTACATTATGTGCTAGCCATTTTCTCAACCATTTTTGTGAATGTATGCTTTTATGTTGGCAGTATGGTTCACACTCGAAGAAACGGCCTGACAACCTTGTTATAGGGCGCATGTACGATCATCATGTATATGATTTAGTCGAGGTTGGAGTTGAAAATTTTAAATCCATTGAATCATTCACTTATGACAAGAAGATGGCACCACGGGTGGGATCAAAGCCTTTCATTGCTTTTGTTGGGGAAGGATTTGAGAATGTTGATGAGCTGAAACATTTGAAGGAAGTTTTGCTTGATCTTTTACGAGGAGAGGTTTGTATGCACAGCTTTTGGCACTTTGTTTTTCTGTTTTTGAAATATTTTTTATGATGTCTGTAATTAATTCAGGTTGTGGAGAATATAAACCTTGCTGGGTTGGACCGTGCCTATGTATGTACAGCAATTTCTTCAAATAAGGTATACCTTACACATTGTGCCCTTCGGTTGAAAAAGTCTGGCACTGTAGTTCCAAGGATGGAACTCGTAGAAGTAGGCCCTTCCATGGATTTGGTGGTTCGGCGTCATCGTCTACCGAACGAAGGCTTGAGGAAAGAAGCTATGAGAACTGCTAAAGATCAACCGAAGAAGAAGGTTTGATTGACTATGCACAGTAAATACATCCTTCTTTATAACAATTTACAATTAATTAACCCAATTTTGTTATTTCACAGATCAAAAATGTTAGCTCGGATGCAATAGAAGGGACAATCGGCAAGATCTACATTCCTGATCAGAAGGTAAGATGAAAAGTGATTTTGAAGCTTATAGATGCCAATCTGTACTTGCTTTCCCCCACAAGTAGTGGCCATTATTTGAACAATACTTGTTGCTTATAGGTCGGAGATGTGGCTCTACCGAACAAGGCCAAAGGTGTGAAGAGAGAGCGCCGTGAGGCTAAGAAGAAAGAGGCTAATGAACGTGCCTCTAAAAAGCACAAGGAAGAATCCGAGTGATGAGCCCTCTGCATGTATGCTACAGCCTTGAGGAAATCGAATGCACTTTCCCGGCGTAATTTTTGCGTTGCACTAGCAGTCTTCTGAAGCTGATATTTTCACCCTATGCTGTTTCAACTATATAATCTATTAAAACTTTTAGTTTTTAATGTTTGGATTTGTTACTTTTTCTTCAACCTTAAACTCGTGGAAAAGAAAGAAAATTTTGTGACGAAGTGTTGTTCGATATAGGGGTGCTTACCGAGCGAGTTGAGTAGTGCTCAACTCGTGCTCGTTAAAAATTTTGTTGCTCGACTCAATTCGTTGCTCGTTAAGTTAGCTAAAATTTTGCTTAACTCATGCTCGCTAAAAAATCTAAAAGAACATGTCATTAATTGAGTTATAGATGAAGTCGATATTCAAATGTGAAACTCTTTTTAGTTTCTCAACAATTTTTTATGAACAAAAAAGGAGAGAATGCCTTAAGGATTTTGATGTTTTAACTTTCAATAGTATATTTTATATGAGAATTAAAGATTTTCTCTTTTCTATTTTTATACATAAAATAATATCATAAAAAATACTTAAATAAAAAAAAGAAAGACTAATTAATATAATTTGATTTCTTAGTAATACTAATTAACTTTTGAAATTTTTGAGTAATACAAAATGTTTTAAAATTTTGAAACCAAATATTTTATTGGTAAATTACTTAGCAAGTCATTGAACTTTTCTAGAGTTTCAACTAGCAATTAAACTTATTAGAACATATTTTTTGAAGGTAGCACCAAAAATCATTAAAATTTATTAAAAAATATAACGAGCAACTCACGAATTGATTGAGTCGAGCTGGGTTTTACTCAACTTGATTCATTAAGATCTCGAGTCGAGTCGAACATTAATTGAAATTTTAACCGAGTCAATCTCAAGCTGTTTACGAGCTGCTCAACTCAATAAGCACCCCTAGTTCGATATGAACGCCGGAAAGCGGTTAAATTACCATAGACTTTACACATTTATGCCTCACTTAGTTACCGGTGTACTAACATAAGGAAAATGCACGTATTAATACAATCAAATTAGTGTACTAAAAATTTGGAAGCTTTTAAATATCTAAAATTGAATTCATCCGATCTGTTTATTATCCGTGAGTGTCAATACATATAAAAAAGTTCAAATATGGTGAATATAGTAAATGCCCTTAATAAATTTCTTTCAAAAACTCAATATAAAATTAAACAAGAATTAAATATTTAAAACAATTTATCGTATAAGAATCATTTGAAGACTAGTATAAAGATAAAGACCTCGACCTTCCAAATGCATGCAAAAACTTGTTAAAGATCAAAGCAGTTGATATTCGACACTCACTCGAGTGCAAGTAACATAGTTGGCAACTAATCCAATATTCAAGCTACATTCATGGTACAAGCTAAATCAAGCAATGAGTTGATTTTCCGGCAGGTATTGCAGCATTTTGTGGCTAATACAGATATGGAAATATTCTCCATGGAACAAGTCTGCAATATTCCGCCCATATGTCCTTGTACTTCTCTGCGCATCGGGCTTCATCTCTCCTTTCCCTCCATACCAGTAGAATGAACAGATAAATTGGATAAAAGTATGGGATTGGGGAACTGCAAAAACAATATAGTTAAGGGTTTTACAAAACAAGCATGTAAGACATAGGGGTTACATCAGCTTATCAGGCAAGTTACTCAGAAAGTTACCTTATTCCACAAGGTAAACTGAAGGACAAAGCCAGCAACAAATCCCCAAGGTAATTCGAGTGCCTTGCGATTCCCCTTTAAAGAAATACAAGCATCAGCATCAGATAAGCATCAAGATCATCGGAAATATCACTCGAGAAGATAGTTTGAAGATTATATTTGATTTATGTTCGGAAATGTCAATAGCATCAGTATAATGCAAGTGAAGTGGTTATATCTGGAAGCTTATACAGTTATACCCCAAATACGAACTCATTTTACGTGTGAAATGTGTGTCCAACAAAGACTCGGCAACAAATGTTATGTATACCACATTCAAGGATGAACAGAAACATGTACGGTTTTCAAAAAACGTAGACTAATTAATAGTTGCAATAATGTAAACGACTAGAGGGTAATGATCGGAATCTTACCAATATCCAGAAGCAAGCAGCTTTCCCCCGATAACCTTTGGAGGCTTACCCCATATAAGTGCTTTTGGATTCTGTTTGAAAATATGCTTCTGCTTATTGGCTCCTCTAAATACAAGATACCTGTCAATTCAAAGAGTCGGATTAAGATGTGGTAAATTGTCACTCGAATTGGGAAAATATATCCTACATGCTAGAAGAAAGTTACCCAATTAGAAAAACAAAACAATTTGCTACTGCAGCAGCCATTGTCAGCTCCACTTTGTTATTCAAAAGCCACCAACCCTATAGCAAAGGTGAAGATGAGAAAGTTACCAAAGGTCGAAACTGATATTGTTTTCTTGATAAAAAAAATGCAAGAAAAATAACAACATTAGCACCCATGAACTATATGTCTAAAGACATCATGATGGCATAACTTAAAGCATCCCAACAAGGATCGAAAATGATGGCAATACTAGATATACCTTTGAGTAAGGCATGCAAAGGAACCGTTCAATTATTTAACAAGCAAATAAAAAATCCATTTTTTATTGCATAGGTCTCAAAATTTCTCTAATTCAGTTCATGATCATGACATTATGAAGATCACAGACACCAATATGTGTTGCAACTAGCTGATAATTTTTTCCATGTCTTTGTAACATGCCTGGATGCTAAATGTGAAAGGAATCCACACGAGATCACCAAAGACTAGCATGAAGCCTAATCTCTCAGCAATTATGTCCCAGCTGTAAAACAGAAGCAAATATTGATGGGTCAATTAAGTGAGTTTCTCATATAGAAATGGCCAAATCAACAACCTTATATAAATCAGTCAAAGGACAGGAGACAAGTATGCGGAAAGAAATAACACAAATAAAACAAGAATACACAAATGTGTCGAAATCTAAGTAACACGAACCATTTACTTATCAAAATACATAAAATGATATTAATACATATAATTAGAACACGTGAAAATACATAAAATGATCTTAAAACAGGGATTGCCAGGTCTAAACTAATATGAAGAACAATGACCTTACTCAGAGACATGGTCAAGAATAGCTATCCATCTGACTTTTAATCAGACTAGTGAGTTGCATGAGTCGGAGCGAAAGAATGGTTGATTTACGATAATTATAGCATAAGGGTAATGGAACTTACGTGGAGGTCATGTACTCCTCGTGAACAAAATAGTCAAGGATGTATAGCTGGAACAAAGATGTATGAAAAATGATACTTAGCTTTGGTGTAAAAATGTAAAATATTTTCTTAGCGGCTTCATTAGAACAACCAGATTACCGCACAGAATAACTGGTAGAGGATCATTGATTGGGTCAAAGAGCCGTCTTGAACACTTTTTGCAAGAACTGATAGGTTGATAAGTAGCCACCCCATCATTCCAGCTCTAACAAAGAAGAATCTATGGAGATGATTCCCTCATCAGTAAAAAAGAATATATTCATCATAGAATAGATAGGCAGATAGTATAAAGAGGCCAAATAACCATGACTATTAATCAAATAACAGCTCTAGTCCTATGAAGCAGAAAACATGTGGAGAAGTAAATCACATACTTGAGATCAATACCCATAAACTGAGGATTAAGCTGTATCCCATACCACCTATAAAATAATATAAAGGCATAAATATCAAGATCATGATTGGTATGTTCTTGTTTCTTAGAAAGCAGCAAAGAAAAAGGAAGTAGAACTATTGACTTGAAATAGATCAAAGAACACAATAACTGAATCTATCATTTTCAAAGTCACACAATACTTAAACACGGTATGAAGGGCAATAAGATAAATAACGAGAAAATATCAATTTGTTGTATTTATTACAGAAACATAGATCCATAGTAATTTAATGACAATAAATAACGAGAAAATATCAATTTAACGACAATTATGCTATCAAGTACCAAAACAAGAAGGGTTTCAAAAATCTCATGATTATAAGAAGCCTAGCATTTTATTTTTCATAGGACCTCAGCAAAACATTTATGTTACTTTCTAACAAGAGTACCAGTCATGTATCAGGTTTCCGGTGATGTGAGGCTTTAATGAAGAACTTTTACTGCGTGACCTGCAGCCAGCAGCATAGAGTACTACCATTGTCTGAAAAACAAGAACAGAATGGAAAGACAAATTAGAGAAAAAGAAGAAAAAAATAGTAACTCTGAACCAAGAAAAAATTGAAAACACAGAAGTCTAAAGTATAAAGAATAGCCTATAGTTATACTTTAGGCTACTTTACATCTTATGCAACAACAAATTGTGCCAAAGTCTTGACTTTATCTATTTACACACGGAGATTATCTCTGTGCATTTGATATTGTCGCTCTATAGGGAGGAATAGGATCTCAGCAAGCCAACAAGTTGAGAAGTTTCAAGATTTAGAAAAATAAACCAAGTTGTATTTGAATATATGAATGCTCCTAAAGTTCTATCAGTAGTTTTCAGTATGCAAATAAAGGATTACTGTATGCCTAAAACAACCTATCAGGAAACTGACAGCAACTTACAAGAAAACTGAATATGAAAGTTGTCGATAACAGCTCAAGTCCTCTGTCTGAGATTACCTGCAAACATTTCATAACATCACACATAAATGTAGTCACATTAGTGTGCATAAAACACCCGATGTAAAACTTTGCACTGTTTTAAATTTCAATAAATGTCATTTACAACTAAAAAGTGACAATATCTCAAATCCTTGCTTGCAGGCGTTAAAAGCAATATCTCCAGATTAGCAGTTCAACAACATACAATGTGAAACAAAACAATATGAGACCGTAGACATATAAATCCCAAGCCATTCAGTTTTGATGCATGTCCTCCAAATCACTCTAAATATACAGAAATGGCGAATCCATGAAAAAAAACCCGGGGGGAAATGGAAAAAGAAAGGTCTATATCTTCAACATTCGAGGGGATGACAGTTAAATTGTGGCCTCAACTGATCAGTAGATTGCATTATAATCTAAACCAAAATTCACAGAAAGGGAAGTCCAAAAAGCATACTAGAAGCACTTTTCGCATACTGATATTAACAATGTACACAAATGGAAGCTTAACAAAATATCATTCAACCAAAGACAAGTACATCGCAAGCAAAGGAATCAGATCCCATTAAGTACATATATAAAAATTAGTAGCACACAAGTAAATACATACCGTGGGTGATAGGAAATTCATCTTAGACCCAATTCCAAGAATCCCAACCAACAAAAGAAGTGCTAGCAATCCTATTCACAATTGGGAAAAAGATAAAATTAGAAAATCATATTGCATCAAGAAATTAAATGTTCTAATGGTTATCAGCATAGAAACAAACCATTGCAGCGGTAATGGAGACGAGACCCATCTTGTAAAGTGACTCCAGGAACAAGTTTTCCAGGTAATATGGATCCAGCAACAGCTAAGTAAGCAAAGAATATCACCAATACAGCAACCTAGAAAAAATAGAACAAAAAAGTATTCATTTTTATACTTTTCAAAAGGAAAGCTAAAATGTATTGAAACAATGAGACTTGATGGAAAGTGTTGGTTACTGAGTTCCAAGAGGGAATTAAGGTTTGTAGAAGAAAACCCAGATCCATTTTTCTGTTGATAAGCGTTGAATCTGGTTTTGAAAAATTTTGAGCTCTGTTTAAGTTTTGCTATGCTTCTGCTACTGAACTGCACTTTTGCCCTTTTCATGTTTAAAAAGTGTAAACTACATCTTGTATCATTGTATTATGAGTAAGTTTCCAATCAGGTCATTTTGTTTTAAATGGTTATACTTGAGTCACTTTATTTACCAATCATGTCACTTTTTCATTATGTATTATTTACACTCTGTTCAATTAACTATGAGTAAATTTATATTTTGGTCAAAACGAAGTAAACATTTTTGTATTTTCTTTTCTAATTTCTTATAGGATAGTGCAATATCAATTCTTTATTGTCTTAGTATTCTTTTTGAGAAAAAAAATTCTTCGATATTTTTATACTTAGTGAATCTATAAAGAAAAACTAAAAACAATGTTTTTACTTGAATTATTGCATTAACATCTACCTAGTGGTTCTGAAGTTGCAAAGAGACTTTTATATTTTGGATGCATCATCATACACCTCAAGAAAGATGAAGCAATTTGTTCTATCGTCATTCTATGCTAATGTTAGTGACCTTGCAATGCAGCTAACTAGCACTAAAGTTGGTGTCGCAGTTGTCTAAGTAAAATGAGAAAAAAAATTATAGCCATGATGTGTAAAAAAAATTACACAAATTTTCATGTTTACTATTTTAAAAAAACATATAATCTAAACCTATAGCCCCATACTTTAAAAACAAATTTTAAATTCTACAATAAACTTTAAATTTTAAACTTTACTAAGTAAATTTTAAAAACTCTAAATCCTAATTCTTAAAACATAAAATGTTGTATAAATGTGTTGAATAGTTTCCCTTACTATTTATATAGTTTACCTTTTTATATACATAGAATTCTTGAACTTCAAAATTATAAAAAAACATTTTTTTTAGATCTGGCAGTGTCTTTTTCACTTCACTTTATATATTAAATTATTTTTTTCCTTCTCAACTAATTACTAATTTTTTATCGGGATTGGATCCAGTTACACAGTGTAATTTTTTTAAGTTATACGCATTTTTTTATTATTCGATTGGTGAAACAGATGGTTAAAATTAATAGTAGAATATGTAAAGATTATCATATAAAAAAATAAGGAGTTAATATAAGTCATTTATTTCCCCCAATGTGTAAAACTTAAAAATTGTTCCAGTGTGTAAGTGTATCCTAACCCTTTGTTTATCTAATAAAATATTACATCCTTCAATAAGGTCAAAATTTTAATTTTTAATGTTTTAATAAAATAATTCAATTCAGATAATCAGTTTTATAATAAACCTCTAAAATATTTTAATTCAAATTAATCAATTAGTTATATTGAAATATTCTTCTTTTATTCTGATATTTTCCTACATATCATATATTTGCATTTAAATTTTGTCAATAAACTTATGGTTTTAGTCCTTTTATGTTTTAGTTTAGTTTGGTTTCGATAATTCAATCTACGTAAAGTTCACAAATAATCACTAATTTTTTTAAATAATATAATGTGATAATTAAATTTTCAAAAGTTATATAATGAACATTAAACTTTGATTTTTGTTATAAAATGATCTTTAAAATGCTAACTGTCGTTAAAGGGGTAACATGACAGTTAAAATTTTTATTATAATAATATATTTAATACTTCAAGTTTACAAATTCAATTGATCTAGTTTTAATTAAAAAATCAATAATTTAGTTCTCATTATTTACATATTCTTTTAATTTAGTTATATTTTAATTAAAAATAATTAATATTTTTCATCAATCAAATGTTGATATGTGTCACCGTTTGGTTGAAGAAAAATAAATAGAAAAGATTTGAGAGTGCAGGGATCAAACTCTGATGGTGCAAAGAGAATGGAATACTAAGCACCAGGCTAAAACATTTATTTGGTTAAAAATAACAACAGGGGATAACTACATTTTTAGTATTTCACCTTTACTCATTTTCCTATTTTGGTACCTTACATTTCTTTGGTAAAATAATACCTAACGTTACGTTTTGTTTTTATTTTGGTACCCCCGCCGTTAAAAAATTAAAAGAAGTCCGACTATGAGAGAGAAAATCACATGTGGCATGTTGTCACGTCATTTTCTCTCTCATAGTCAGCATACCATGTCATTAGAAATCATGAAAAAAGCACATGTGAAATGTTGACTAGGAGAGAGAAAATGACATGACAACATGCCAACTGTGATTTTCTCTCTCTTAGTCAACCTTTCGTTAATTTTTTAACGGCGGGGTATTAAAATAGAAACAAAACGTAACGTTAGGTACTATTTTGCCAAAGAAAAATAGGTAGGGTACCAAAATAGGAAAACTGGTAAAGGTGAGGTACTAAAAATATAGTTATCCCTAACAAAAAATATACTATATGCCATATTTGGTAAACAATTTTTGAGTCAAAATTAAAGCAGTTTTAAAGGTTTGACCAATCAAATTCGCTAATTTAAATATTTAGTAAAAAAGAATTTAATAGCGGATTGAGGTGAAATATCTCAATTTAAAAAAGTTTGGAGCTTTTTGAGTTAGAGGTTTGAATAAAAAAATTGTAAAGGCTATTTTTATCCTTTACAATTACAAAAAAATTCTCTAATAACATAAATTTGAATAACTAATAAAATTAAAAAGATAATTTTATAAATAAAAAAACTAATATATAAATTAACATATACATCTACTTTTAATAACTAATAAAATTATATTCAAAATATAATTTAATAAATAATTAATTAATATGTACATCTAACTTTAATAATTATTAAAATTATATTAAAAAAATAATTTTAAAAATAAGAAATTAATATATACATCTTTCATATATATATACTTAGAAATTATATTAATAGTTATGTTTCACAATCTAATTAATATTAATAGATAAAAAATATTAATAATTAATAAATTCTTCAAACATATATTGATATAATCATGTTTTTATATGTCATTTTGTTTGTTCAAATAATCAAACAACTATCAGATGTCAGTTAATTTTACCAAACACATTTATACAATCCGCTAATCAAAATAGTTATCAACTATCCACTAATTGCCAAACAACTAAACAAGATCCATGACTTTGTTTGGTAAACAACTTTTTGAGCCAAAATTAGAGATTTGAACCATTTTTAGAAGTTTGACTAATCAAATCCGTTAATTTAACTGTTTTGTAAATAAAAGATTGTGATAGAGGATTGAGGGTGAAACCTCTCAATTTAAAAAAAAAAAACTCCTTTTAGAAGCTTTTTTGAGTTAGAGGTTTGGATAAAAGAATCGTAAAGATTATTTTGTCCTTGACAAATACAAAAAAATATATCTAAATAACATAAATTTGAATAACTAATAAAATTAAAATGATAAATTCATAAGTGAAAATTTGTTGGGTTATGTGGGGCTCGAGTCGTTCAACCGATATGGCTCACCAAGTGGTGGAGAGGTGGATTTTTGGGTGGAAGGGTTTAGGAAGCTAAAAAGATAATGACACAATGATTTATAGTGGTTCAACCTTCTAACCAAGGTCTACATCCACTACCTTAGCTCCCCACTAAGGATTTCACAATCAATCCACTATTGATTCGTCCCCTTTTCTAGGATTAGGAGGAAACCCTTACAACCGATCAAGCTTCTACCCAAAGCCTTGATCAAAACCCTCTTTACAAAGAGAAACAATAAGAAAACTTAAAACCCTTTAATAGGTGTTTGTTTGCACAATTAAGCACTCACCCAAAACCTAAAACACTTGAGCAAATATGACAATTTTAGCTCACTAGTGTTTGTCTATACAAGAAATGACAATTTAAGCACTAAGACAATTTCTTGATCATTTGATGTTTGACAATATGAGCATTAGCCTTCTCTTGATGCTTGGAGGTCCCTTTTATACTCCCAAATGAGTTTGTAGCCGTTGAGGATGAATTGGAGCCGTTGAGGACTTTATTTCCCTTTATTAATGTTGTTCTGCAGCAATCCGTATCGATACGCGTGGAACGGTATCGGTACGACCTTCATAGGAACTAGCCGTTAGGCTCTTGCCAGCCTGGGCGTATCGATACGCTTGAGGGCGTATCGGTACGGGTTCACTTTTGAATGGCCATTGGGAAATAGCCGTTGGGGTGGTTGAAATGGGATCGGTACGGTTACCTGGCGTATAGAAACGACCACACTCCGTATCGAAACGGCAAGGGCCTGTATCGATACGGGTTTTGACAGTGGCCAAACTGGGGCAAAAAGGTATCGATACGGGATTTACCGTATCGATACGGGTACTCTAAAAACACGAGTTTGGCTATTAAAAACATGAAAATTTTTTGCCAAAAACCTCTTAAAATACCTCAAACATAATTTCAAGTTGTTTGGACTTAAAAACAAGTTTTAAATTCTTTTCAAATTAGTCCAAAATATTTTTCAATTATTACATCAAAATATTAGTTCTACAAAATTTAATATATACATCTAAATTTAATAATTAATAAAATTATATTTAAAATATAATTCATAAATAAGATTAATATATATATATATATCTAAATTTAATAACTATTAAAATTATATTAAAAAGATAATTTTACAAATAAGAAATTAATATATGTGAAACAAGTATTTTAATTTTGATATAACTAAAAGCCTAAGGACTAAATTGAAAATGTCAAAACGAATTTTAAGTCCTCAAAATATCCCTATATAATTTTAAGATTATGCCCATGTTAAAAACAAGCTTTTCAAATATTTTTCTAAGTGTTTCAAGTCAAAACAGTGAATTTTAAGCTCCTGTTTCGAAACGGCCCTCAGGCGTTTCGAAACGTTTTCATCACTGTCGACCACCGTTCCGAAACGTGTATCGAAACACTTTACCTCGTTTCGAAACGGTATCACTCGTTTCGAAACTGTTCTTCATATTTGATTTGAAAAAGACCAACGGTTCAAATATTTGCTGAGTTTTTTAAATATTAAAATGGTGTTTCGAAACAGATCAAGCCCGTTCCGAAACGACCCTTGACAGTAGCAAATTCGTTTCGAAACGAATACAAATCGTTTCGAAACAGGTGCTAGGTTTAATTTGAAAATATGACCGTTATGTGTTTTTAACTGAATTTCTGAAAGTCGTTAAGGCGTTTCGAAACGGGCTAAGACCGTTCCGAAACGACCCTTGACAGTGGCAAAATCGTTTCGAAACGGCCCTAAGGCGTTTCGAAACGGGCTCTTAAATGCACCCCAACGGCTCTTTCTATTTTAGTCCGTTCCGAAACAGGTACCCCGTGTTTCGAAACGAGTTGGTGCAGACTGCATTTATGGTGGCAAGAGAGGGTTCCAACGGCTCCATTTATGTTCCCAACCACCCAAACGGCTAGAAATCAATGAGAAGGTATAAAAGAGACATCCAAAAGCATCAGCAACAACTATTGATCCTAAAGCAAACATCCAAACATCAAATTCAAGCAATTGTGCAAAAATCCCACTTTGTGTAAAAATCCCAATTTGTAATTGTTGAGTGTGTAAAAGTTCTATTATTTACACCCTTTTTAACCCATATTTCTGCTGCATTCAAGCATCATTGCATTGCATTTAGGTTAGTTTTCAGTAAAACATCACAAATGGATTAAAAGCACGGATTCTACTAAAAGATGGCTATTTTTGCAGGTATCTGCCATAGTTGACAAAGAAGGCAGGCGCAGGGCAGAGAAACAGGAAAGCTGAACTGGACAAGTAGATGAAGAAGACGAAGCTGCCATGGACCTGTCGTGACAGCACGGTGACAGCAGACTTATGAAGAAGAAAAATCAAGTGGACTTCGATAGATAGAGAAAAATCTGCTCGTCTGTCGTGTGAAAGCCACATATTTTTCCAAGCCCCGGATCAAAAGATATGTCAAGCCAAAGCTCAAAGGAGAAGAATTCCCATAAAGCAAGGAGGCGGCTGAAAAGTAGGAATCCTTAGAGATTAAGTATTAATTAAAATCTTACTTTTCATTAAAGTTGTAATCCTTGTTAAATTAGAATACTTGAGCCCAAAGCTTATATAAGGGCATAGATTTAACCTAGGAGGCATCGAATACCCCATAACCGAAACCTAAACCCCCTGCCGTTCATCCGTCACCGACATGTTCTAAATTCCCCCTAGGGCCACGGGTTGTTTTGTAAAGTAGTTGTAAGGGTTGTTTTGTTTTAGGAATTTTCAGTTCAATAAAATAGACTTCAAGTTCTCTTATTTTGGTTATTAATATCTTGCAAGAGCATCGGGAGAGCATTGTGAGGTTATCCATTTACTTAGCATCGGAAGAGTTAAGTATACGAAAGAAGTAAGAGCAAGTTCTCTAGTTTATAGTTGAACTATCTTGTGCCTAGGGATAGGGCAAGGTTAAGTGGCTAAAGAAGAATTCATACACATCGGTGTTCATCCTTCGATTCACGCCGGGAGGTATCATCAAGACGTGATCATCGACAGACTTGGACCTAGGGATAGGCCAAGGCAGATCTGGGATTCTTGCCAAACTTGAAGTACGGAGTTGGTGTGTTCGCTGCCGCGACAGTCAACGGACAGCCGCCGCGACAGGTGTTGTCGGCGACGGGAGCGACGACAGAACTGGAGTTCCTAAGCAATTCAATACCTGCACTACCGAGCAATTCAATACCAGCCCATTCTCTCTATCTTGATAACTCAATTCTTTTATTTGCATTTTTATTTTATTATTCTCGTGACAACTCTCAAATATTTCTTTTACTTTCGTGCAGTAAACTAAGGTGAAGCTATTAGCCCAATCCCTGTGGAGACGATATCTGATACTTCATATCACTTACTACTTGCGTCGTGTACACTTGCACTACAATTGCGATAGACTCTTTTACACGCAACAAGTTTTTGGCGCCGTTTCCGGGGATTGGCAACATAACTACATCTTTCTTTTATTGCACTTTTTGTTTTTATTTTTATTTTTGTTTTCATTTTTATTTTCTTTATTTTTTCTTTTTTGTTTTCAACTCTTGCTTTTCACGAGGTTTTCTTGTTTATGCGCAGATCTAAAAGAGGTGAAGATCCTGAGTATCCATTAGATCCGGAAATCGAACGTTCCTTCAGTCTCAAGAAGCAACTTCGCCGACTTTTAGACAGAAACGAATACCTCGAGGAACAGTTAGAGAAGATGAGCCATAACCAACCTGCCGGCGGTCACATACCACCCCTTGGCAATAACCACCCGCCTGTCGGTAACCCGCCCGCAGCAGATGGACGACGGTCATGTCGTGACTACATGCTGAATGATCATGTAGAGCTGGAGACCACGCTGCCAGATATTGATGTTGATAACTTCGAACTTAAACCTGTCATGTTTAGTATGATCAACAACGCCGGGCAGTTCAGTGGTTCTGTGACAGAAGATGCTAGGGAGCATCTCAAAACGTTCCAAGAGATCTGTGGTTCATTTAGACTACCAGGAGTTAGTCCGGAGATACTGAGACTTCGGTTATTCCCCCATTCATTGAGGGACAGGGCTAAAACTTGGTGGAATAAACTTACACCGGGTTCTATTATGACTTGGGTAGATCTAACTCGTGAATTTTTATCTCGTTTTAATCCTTCGCATTTATCTGAGCGATTACGTAACGAAATTGCTACTTTTCAACAGGAAGATGACGAGCCGATGCACGAGGCCTGGGACAGATTTACTACTCTTCTACGGAACTGCCCAATGCATGGATTCCCCGTCTGGAATCAGGTAACTAAGTTCTATAATGCTGCTAACTTACAAACTCGCATTCGGATTGATTCTGCAGCAAATGGACTATTATTGGATAAAGATCCAGACGAGGCATTGCAAGTTTTGAAAAATCTAGCTAAGAATGAGGAGCAGTTTCCGACTGCAAGAAGAGGGGGTAAACGAGTACTTGCTGTCAAGGATTATGAGGCTGACAACACTATGAAATCACAGGTAGCATTCCTTACTAAAGCAATGAAACACTTATTAAATGAAGATGAATTACGAGGATTTGCTGTCGAGGAAGTTTGTGCTATCTGTGAGGGAAATCATAGTAGGGATGAGTGCCCAATAAATATAGAAGAGGGAAAATATGTTGGAAATTACAAGCCGAATTATAATTCCAACAACTATAATCCCAATTGGAGGAAAGATCCCAAGTTTTCCTGGAGTAACCCTAACAATGCCCTGAATTCGCAAGCATATAATCAGAATCAGGGAGGTCCTAGATTGTTGACGAGACATCAGCTGCCGCCGCAACAGCCGCAGCAACTGCCGCCGAATCTGCCGCCGCACTTGCCGCCGCCGCAGCAACAGCAGCCACCACCTTCCACGAGTAGTATATTGGAACAGACTCTGGCCACCTTTATGTCTCAGACCGGTACGTATATGGAGAATATAAATCAGTTTGTCAAGAAGACGGAAAACTTTATAGATAAAACCGAGATGAGAATGACAAATCATGAGGCTACGTTGAAATCTCTAGAGACACAAATGGGTCAGGTGTCGCAACATATTAAGCCAAGGCAGAATGGAGGATTCCCTAGCAATACCGAAAATGCTAGACCACCCCCACATGAGCAATGTAAGGCGATTACTACTAGGAGTGGGAAAAAGTTACCAGGGCCGAAAAAAGAAGCTAAACAGAAAAGGAACCTGCCTTGGATAAACCTGCCGAAGAAGCTGCCCCGACAGGTGATAAACAGACTGCTGCCGATGAACCTGTCACGACAGCAGAAGCGACAGAGGAGAAAAAAGATGATTATCGTCCTTAGATTCGCATGCAGTGGGAAGGACGTATTGCTGATTATCGTCCTCCACCACCTTTTCCTCAATGGATACAGCAAGCTAAGCATGAATCTCAACTTAAAAAGATTTATGATATTTTTAAACAGGTTCATATTAATATTCCGTTGTTAGATGCTGTTAGGGAGATGCCCGGTTATGCTAAATTTCTCAAGGATGTTATGTCGAAAAAATCTAAACTTGGGGAATTTGAAACGGTAAAGATGACAGAAGGTTGCATGAGTATTCTTCATAGGCAGCTGCCCCAGAAAAAAAAAGGATCCGGGGAGCTTCATCATACCTTGTGTAATCGGCGACAAATTTGTGGGTAAGGCACTTTGTGATCTTGGTGCCAGTGTTAATCTAATGCCCAAATCTGTTTTTCAGAAACTAGGTATTGGTAAGGCGCGGCCCACGACAGTAACCCTACAGCTAGCCGACCGCTCTTACGTACATCCCGAGGGAAAAATTGAAGACATTCTGGTAAGAGTGGATAAGCTTATTTTTCTTGCTGACTTTCTTATCTTAGATTGTGAGGCAGATGAAAACGCACCAGTCATCCTTTGGCGACCCTTTTTAGCCACAGGAAGATCATTGATTGATGTGGAGAAAGGAGAACTCACCATGCGCGTGAATGATCAAGAGATTAAGTTAAATGTTCTCCAAGCAATGAAACATGCCGATGTGGATGAGGAATGCAAGGCCATCATCGAGGTGACCTTTGATCACCCCTGCATCAGGTCGAGCTGCCGTGATATAAAATTTGGTCACTGCCGCGACAGCCACCTACCGGTCTGTCACGACAGCATCGACGACAGTGACTTCTCTAAATCCGATACATCTGACACTGAAGGTCAGGAGGAGGTAAACTGGTTATACCATCGTCCAGGTAAGTTATTAGAACCTTTGAATTACACTTCGGATAACCATTTAATCCAAAAGCCATCTACTGTTGAACCACCTATCTTAGAACTTAAGCCCCTGCCAGGGCAACTTAAATATGCTTATCTTGGTTGCAATGATACACTGCCCGTAATCATCTCTGCTAAGCTGTCGCAGGAACAGGAACGGCAGCTGATCGACATGTTAAGGCAGCACAAAAAGGCGATTGGATGGACGATAGCAGACATTCAAGGCATTAGTCCGGCGATATGCATGCACAAAATCCTCCTAGAGGAAGATCATAAGCCGACTATTGATGCCCAAAGGCGGTTAAACCTTACGATGAAGGAGGTAATGCGTAAAGAGATAATTAAATGGTTAGACGCGGGTATTATTTACGCCATCTCCGACAGCAAATGGGTGAGCCCGGTGCAATGCGTTCCAAAGAAAGGAGGAATGACCGTGATAACCAATGAAAACAATGAGTTAATCCCAACCAGGACTGTGACCGGTTGGAGGGTTTGTATGGACTATCGGAAGCTTAACAAAGCTACCCGAAAGGACCACTTCCCTTTACCCTTTATTGATCAAATGCTTGATAGACTAGCGGGTAAGCCTTACTGTTGTTTTCTTGATGGTTACTCAGGTTATAACCAAATTGCTATTGCACCGGAGGATCAAGAAAAGAAGACTTTCACATGCCCCTACGGAACATACGCATTTAGGAGGATGTCGTTCGGCCTCTGCAACGCACCTGCCACCTTCCAAAGGTGCATGATGGCTATATTCTCCGACATGGTAGAGGACTTCCTTGAAATTTTCATGGATGATTTTTCTGTCTTTGGAGACGATTTTGAAAGCTGCCTCGACAATCTTCAAAAGGTACTTGAAAGATGTGAAAAAGCCAACCTTGTGTTGAATTGGGAAAAATGCCACTTTATGGTGGACGAAGGGATAGTCCTTGGCCATAAGATTAGCTGCCGTGGGATAGAAGTCGACAGGGCCAAAATAGAAGTCATAGAGAAGCTGCCGCCGCCGACCACAGTCAAGGGCATTAGAAGTTTTTTAGGGCATGCGGGTTTCTATCGGAGATTCATCGCAAATTTCTCGAAAATCACGAAGCCCCTATGCCATCTTTTAGAACAGAACCAACCCTTTGACTTTAATGAAGAATGTACTGAAGCATTCAAGGTTCTGAAGGAAAAACTAGTGACAGCCCCCATAGTACAGCCACCAGACTGGACACAGCCATTTGAGATCATGTGTGATGCTAGTGACTATGCTGTCGGGGCAGCACTTGGGCAGCGCAAAGATAAGCTGTTTCATGTCATCTACTATGCCAGCAAGACGTTAAATGACGCCCAAGTGAACTACACTACCACAGAAAAGGAGCTGTTAGCTGTGGTGTTCTCCATCGACAAGTTTCGTTCTTACATACTTGGGACGAAAGTAATAATACACACCGACCATTCTGCCCTAAAGTATTTGTTCGCAAAGAAGGATGCAAAGCCTAGATTGATACGGTGGATCTTGCTTTTACAAGAATTCGACCTTGAGATCAAGGACAAAAAGGGGACAGAAAATCAGGTGGCAGATCACTTGTCGAGGTTGGAGAAGGGACAGAGTCTACCGTTAGATGAGACACACATACTGGAGACCTTCCCAGATGAGCAGCTCTTTGCTGCCGCAATCGCTGTCGCGACAGCCATGGCGGCAGGTAAGTCTTCTGACCTTCCCTGGTATGCTGATTTCGTTAATTTTATAGTTAGCGGAATATTACCTTCTGATCTTAATTATCAAGCCAGGAAGAGGTTCCAAAATGATGTTAAGCATTATTATTGGGACGAACCTCTCCTTTTTAAAATGTGCGCAGATCAGGTGATAAGAAGGTGTGTACCACAAGAAGAACAAGAAGACATTCTCCATCACTGTCATGCTTCACAATATGGAGGTCACTTAGGCGGCAATAAGACTGCTGCCAAGGTGCTGCAGTCAGGGTTCTACTGGCCGACACTATATAAAGATGCGCAGGACTTTTATAAGAACTGTGACAGGTGCCAGCGGACAGGTAACATCTCAAGGAGAAACGAGATGCCACTGCAGAATATTTTAGAAGTCAAGATCTTCGACGTTTGGGGGATTGATTTTATGGGACCTTTTCCATCTTCATGTGGAAATCTTTACATCCTCCTAGCAGTGGATTATGTCTCCAAGTGGGTAGAAGCAATCGCAACACAAAAGAATGATGCCAAGACGGTCCAAAAGTTTTTGCACAAAAATATTTTTTCTAGATTTGGCATCCCTAGGGCGATCATCAGTGATGAGGGGAGATATTTTGATAATAGGGTAATTGCTGCCGCATTAAAGAAATATGGTGTCAAGCACAGGATCGCGACAGCATACCACCCACAGACCAATGGACAGGCTGAAATTTCTAATAGGGAGGTGAAGAACATTCTTGAAAAGATGGTTAAACCCACTAGGAAAGATTGGTCTCTACTTCTGAACGATGCATTATGGGCATATCGGACAGCTTTTAAAACTCCATTGGGCATGTCTCCATACCGTTTAATTTATAGGAAAACCTGTCATCTGCCTGTCGAGATTGAGCACAAAGCATATTGGGCAATCAAGGCAGTGAACATGGACTTGGACAAGGCAGGCCAGAAAAGGTTATTAGATCTGAACGAGATTGAAGAATTACGGACAATGGCCTACGACAATGCAAGGATTTACAAGGAAAAGACTAAGAAGTGGCATGACAAGAAACTGCTGCCACGACAGTTCTGCCCAGGGCAGCTTGTGTTATTGTTTAATTCTAGACTTAAACTCTTCCCAGGGAAGCTTAAATCTAGATGGTCTGGCCCGTTCCAAGTGGTTCAAGTTTTTCCCCATGGTGCCATCACAATTCAGTCATTAAAAGACGGGCACCAATTCAAAGTCAATGGACAGCGCCTTAAGCACTATCAGGGGACTGAAGCCCCAGGAATACAGGAAGTGGTTACTTTAGGAGATGCCCCACAAGGCATCCCTAATTTAACTTAAGTTTTATTTTTATTTTTATTATTTATTAGGACATTAGGTTATTTTATTCGAATAATATTTTATATTTTCTGTTTTTAGGAAATAAAGGAGTCAAGAAGAAAATGAGAAGTGATCCCAGCCCACCATCCATCCATCAAGCCCAACAGAGCCCATTTATTGAAACCTGTCATTTCGGCTGTCACCGCAGACGGATAAGACAGGCTGTCAACAGACTGACACGGCAGACGCAGAAGCGTGTGGCAGACGCGAAACAGACGCATAAATGCGTGTCAGACGCGTCAGACACGTTAAATACCATCCGTCGCCCCGTTATTCACGCCTGCCGTTACAGCATTAAACGGGCAGCACCTCGACCGCTATAAAACCCCGTTTTCATTTTCATTTTTCTCACTTCTTCTTATTCTCTCTTGCTTTCTCCCCTAGTTTTATTTGCTTTCTTCATTTTTCACAACCCTTGCACTAATATGTCGTCTAGATAGACCCGCCGTAGCGCTGCCTCAGCTTCTACCTCAGCAGCAGCAACGCCCTTCACCACAAAGGAGTTATGGGAGGAACGTGGTTTCGTGTACATCCGACAGGCGCCCCACATGGGACTCCGGCCATTCATCGTCAGGGCCATCACAGCTCAACTGTGGGAGCACTTTGCGGAACAACCGGCAGAGCTAAACGACACATTAGTCCGGGAGTTTTATGCTGCTATAGACAGCAAAACAGCGACATCTGTCACCGTTCGAGGTGTAAAGGTGCCCTTCACTGCCGACAGCATCAACCACATGTTTGGCCTCTTCTTTGGCCCCGATGATGATGCTCACCAGAAATTCCTCGACACCCTCGATGCTGCCGCTTATGATGCTGTCATGGTGGAATTGACAGAGGAGGGAACATCATGGACAACCAGCAAGAAGAACCCCCACTCCGTAAACAGGGGGCAGCTCCTCCCGGAAGCCAAACTTTGGAACGCTTTTATCAAAAAGCGTATCCTACCTTCTTCCCACCACACGACAGTCAACCGGCAGCGGCTTGTCCTTATTCACTCCATCATGCACGACATGCCTATCAATATAGGCCGATATATGAGGGACAACATCCTGGACTGCGCCTTCCGTTCCGACTCCCGCCTCTGCCTGCCGTTCACAATAACTTCCCTCTGCCGCTGTGCAGCAGTCCCCGAGGAACCCTCCGACAAAATAAGGAAGGGCAGAGGCTGGACAGACAACAACATCAACAGCCTCATGGAGCTGATTGTGGCTACACCTGTCTCATCTTTCAACCCAGCCGGCTCCCCAGACGAATCATCAGAGGAGCCTGCCCCGGAACCTGCTGCCGCCACCGCTTCGACAGACCAGTCCACCCTCCTCCTTGCTACGCTACAACGGGTAGAGGACAGACAAATGGGATTGATGACGTTCATTCGGGACTTCGCAAACTCGACGGTAAACTTCATTACCCAAACTTTGAATTTTCCCGATGTTCAATTCCCTACTTTTCCTGCCCATTATTTCCATATCTTCACCCCTGTCCACACCCCTGTTCACACACCCACACCACCTGCCTCCCCGCACTCCAACTCGACTGCCTCCACCACATCACTTGCCCCGACGGCAGCAGGCAGCCCACTGGCAAACACCTCTCCCAGAGGAACAAAGAGACATGCCTCCGATGACAGCCCGCTGCTCCGGAGAAACCTGGAGAGGGAATTTACGCCGGTCAAGCGGATTAAACACGTGGCAGACAAGAAACGGCTGCCCAAGGCTAGCACCACCACCAGCAGCACCTGGGACAGTGGCAGCAGTTCCGATGTCCAACTCGTGGAGCAACTTGCCCCTGAACCTGCCCAGCCTCCTCCACATCCAGACGCCGCCGTCAGATCCGTGTCAGCAGCAGCAGCGAGGACAGCGACTAAAAATTTAAGTTTTATTTTCCTCTTATTGCTGCCTGCCTTTATCTTTTGTGATGTACTTTCTTTCTTTTATATTTTTGCTTTTTCTGTCATTTTGCATTGAGGGCAATGCAACCCTCGAGTTTGGGGGTGGCAACCCTCCATCATTAATGGAGTCTTAAGTACATCTGTTTTTTTTAACTGTTGTGTCTTTTATTTATTTAATTTCTCTTAAAAAAATCAGAAAACTTAAACTGTTGGCTTAAAAACTGTGAAGTTAACTTACCTGTCATGACGGCTCTGTCGTGCCAACATCTTTAGGACAGTTTAAGGAGAAGTTTAGAGCCTTTCTATAGTTCTAAAAATTTAAACACCTTTGTGACTGTTATATTGCTTAGATTTCTTTTAGCCAAACTAGAATAGGAAGCTTAGAACTTGAATAGCCCCTAGAGGTGCCTAACACTGGCTCTAGGAAAGAAGTTTAGCAAAAGAAAATCAAAAACCTAGAGGTGCCCGAAACTTGCTCTAGGAAGCTAACTAGAGGTGCCCGAAACTGGCTCTAGAAAAATTTAGCTTGAAAATAGAAAGAAAAATAAGCATGAAAATGTGTCTTCTAAAAAAATAAACTTTGGCATAAAAATTCGACTTAAGAAGTTGAATATTCTAGTGAAACTAAGAGAGTCTTAGCATATAACTGTTCACAAGCATGCACACACTGCACGAGAGCTATAGGGAGATTCTGGACAGATCCTAACCTTTCCAACAGGTTGCTGCCGCTATAGAGAATGAGCGACGGGTAAGGGACAGTTCACTGTTTGAAGGCCAACACAAAAATTTTCATTTTTCTTTTAGGTTTAATTGCTTGAGGGCAAGCAAAGACTTGAGTTTGGGGGTGTGTTGAGTGTGTAAAAGTTCTATTATTTACACCTTTTTAACCCATATTTCTGCTACATTCAAGCATCATTGCATTGCATTTAGGTTAGTTTTCAGTAAAACATCACAAATGGATTAAAAGCACGGATTCTACTAAAAGATGGCTATTTTTGCAGGTATCTGCTATAGTTGACAAAGAAGGCAGGCGCAGGGCAGAGAAACAGGAAAGCTGAACTGGACAAGTAGATGAAGAAGACGAAGCTGCCATGGACCTGTCGTGACAGCACGGTGACAGCAGACTTATGAAGAGGAAAAATCAAGTGGACTTCGATAGATAGAGAAAAATCTGCTCGTCTGTCGTGTGAAAGCCACATATTTTTCCAAGCCCCGGATCAAAAGATATGTCAAGCCAAAGCTCAAAGGAGAAGAATTCCCATAAAGCAAGGAGGCGGCTGAAAAGTAGGAATCCTTAGAGATTAAGTATTAATTAAAATCTTACTTTTCATTAAAGTTGTAATCCTTGTTAAATTAGAATACTTGAGCCCAAAGCTTATATAAGGGCATAGATTTAACCTAGGAGGCATCGAATACCCCATAACCGAAACCTAAACCCCCTGCCGTTCATCCGTCACCGACATGTTCTAAATTCCCCCTAGGGCCACGGGTTGTTTTGTAAAGTAGTTGCAAGGGTTGTTTTGTTTTAGGAATTTTCAGTTCAATAAAATAGACTTCAAGTTCTCTTATTTTGGTTATTAATATCTTGCAAGAGCATCGGGAGAGCATTGTGAGGTTATCCATTTACTTAGCATCGGGAGAGTTAAGTATACGAAAGAAGTAAGAGCAAGTTCTCTAGTTTATAGTTGAACTATCTTGTGCCTAGGGATAGGGCAAGGTTAAGTGGCTAAAGAAGAATTCATACACATCGGTGTTCATCCTTCGATTCACGCCGGGAGGTATCATCAAGACGTGATCATCGACAGACTTGGACCTAGGGATAGGCCAAGGCAGATCTGGGATTCTTGCCAAACTTGAAGTACGGAGTTGGTGTGTTCGCTGCCGCGACAGTCAACAGACAGCCGCCGCGACAGGTGCTGTCGGCGACGGGAGCGACGACAGAACTGGAGTTCCTAAGCAATTCAATACCTGCACTACCGAGCAATTCAATACCAGCCCATTCTCTCTATCTTGATAACTCAATTCTTTTATTTGCGTTTTTATTTTATTATTCTCGTGACAACTCTCAAATATTTCTTTTACTTTCGTGCAGTAAACTAAGGTGAAGCTATTAGCCCAATCCCTGTGGAGACGATATCCGATACTTCGTATCACTTACTACTTGCGTCATGTACACTTGCACTACAATTGCGATAGACTCTTTTACACGCAACAGTAATCTTCATTCATACTTTGTCAAATTGGGTTAAGTGCTTGTATTGGGGCTATCATTTGTATTGAGAGATACCTTATTAGCCTACAAATTTCTTTGTTCTCTTGTGTGAGGGTTGAGTTGATTTTTGGGTACAAAAATCAACCGAAATTGTAAAGGGTTGCCTCCTTGTCCTAGAAAAGGGGAAGAACAATTTAGTGGAATTGTTGCAAATCCTTAGTGAAGCTAAGGTAGTGGATGTAGAGTTCATTTGGAACTTGAACCACTCTAAATCTCTTGTCCATCAATTTTTAATTTGCAAATTTCCACCACAACCTTTAAATTTCCAATTCACCCCCCCTCTTGGTCAATTTCGATCTTGCGATCCACTCAACAATTGGTATCAGAGCTTAACTCTTTGAGGATTAACAACCACAAGAGGAGATCCTTGGAAGAGTGTGATCATCAAAATATCAAGAGATGGCTTCAACCTCCGGTTCCGGCATGTACGAGTCACAATCGACCACAAAGCCTTCTTTCTTCAATGGTGACAATTATTCTTTTTGGAAGAATAAAATGCGTCTATTCATCAAGTCTAGTGACTATCTTGTGTGGGATGTCATTGAGGATGGGCCATACATTCCATTGAAGCAAGACGGTGAAGGCAAGATGGTGTTGAAGAAGAAAGCCGAAATGAGTGAAGAGGAGAGGAAAAAGATTCAAGTCAATGATAAAGCTCTCCACATGCTATTTTGTGCTTTCGGTCCGGACATCTACTCGAAGGTCTCATCAATTGAAAGTGCCAAGGAAGTGTGGGACACTCTTGAGACCACTTATGAAGGCACCAATGATGTCAAAGAAACTAAGATTGGACTTCTCAATCTTAGTTATGAAAACTTCAAGATGGAGCCCGATGAGACGGTGTTAAAGATGTTTGATCGATTCTCCAGGATTATCAATGGTCTAAAGGGCTATGGAGAGATCATACCGGAAGACAAGCTTGTCCGGAAGCTACTCTATTCACTTCCTGAATCTTGGGATGGGAAGAGAACCGCTATCATCGAAGCAAAGAATTTGAAAACTTTGAAGCTTGATGAGCTTGTGGGTTCTCTACTTACTCATGAGATCATGAAGCAAGGAAGGGAAGATGAGAAAAAGAAAGAAGAGAAAAGAGTAGAGAAGCTTAAGGTTGAGAAGAAGAAGAAGATGGGTATAGCTCTCAAGGCTAAAGCTTCACAACTTGATGAGAGCTCATCTAGTGATGAGGATGAACTTGAAGAATTGGCTATGATAGCCAAACGGTTATCACGCTTCATGAGGTCCAACCGGGGTAGAAAAATCCAAAGAAAGATGGACTTCAAAGGGAAGAACAAAGAAGAAGGAAAGGATCCCATCATTTGCTATGAGTGCAAACAACCCGGCCACATCCGTTCGGAGTGCCCTCAACTCAAGAAGAAGGGCTTTGAGAAGAAGAAAAGACTCAAAGCCAAGCTTGCTACTTGGAGTGATGAGGAGTCATCGGAGGATGACGAACAAGAAGTGGCTAATCTTTGTCTCATGGCACTTGAGGAAGATTCCTCCTTGGTAACCTCTAACTCATCTACTTTAGATTTTTCATATAAAGAGTTAAATGATGCATATGATGAGTTACAAGAGGTATATGATGAATTAGTTGAGAAGTTTAAAGAGTCGGTCATTAAAAACAAGAAAATCATTTTAGAACTTAATGAGAAAAATGACTCACTCACTCAAGCTAATTCAAAATTTGAGAAAAAGATATTAGGATTAAAAGATGAGCTAAAATTCTTTCAAGATGAAAATGTTGATCTTAATAACCTTTTATCTCAATGTAATAGTGAACACCAAAAGGTGTTGGGTGAGCTAAATGAGCTCAAAAAGTCTTTAAAAAATGTTGGTAGTGTCAAGCATGAAGTAGGAGAATCCTCTAGAACACACCAACCTAAGAAAAAGACTAATTACTACAAACAAGGTAGCTACCCTAGACATAGTAGAGCTAAAAGAATTAGAAGTGTATGGGTTCCTAAGGAACTTGTAAAATCTAATAATATTATTGCTATGTCATCTTGGATTCCTAAGGGAACCAAGGTTTTGGGAGCTAACACTCATGGACCCAAAATGATTTGGGTACCAAAAACCAAAGTTTAATATCTTTGTTTGTAGGGGGAGCATTGCTACAAGGCCAAGGCACAAAGTCAAAACTCATGGTACCTTGATAGTGGATGCTCGAGACACATGACCGGAGACAAGAGTCGATTCATGGATCTTAAGCCAAAAAGTGGAGGAGTAGTAACATTTGGTGACAACTCCAAAGGCCACATTAAAGGTATTGGCTCCATAGGTAATCACTCTACCATTCTTATTGAAAATGTCTTATATGTCGATGGTCTTAAACACAATTTATTGAGCATAAGTCAATTGTGTGATAAAGGATTTAATGTTTTATTTGATAAAAATGGATGCAAAATTGTAGACATTAAATCTAATAATATTATGCTCATAGGTCATCGCATAGGAAACATATACATGGTGCATTTAGATGACATACATACATCTCATGCATGTTTAGTTGCTCAAAATGAAAATGATGCATGGTTGTGGCATAGGAAGCTAGGACATGCTAGCATAAGTGTTTTAGAAAAACTAGTCTCTCTAAATCTAGTTAGAGGTTTGCCCAAAATAAAATTTTCAAATGATAAAATTTGTGATGCATGCTCAAAGGGTAAACAACATAAGTCTTCCTTTAAATCCATTAATGATGTTTCTACTAGTAGATGCTTACAATTAATTCACATGGATTTTTTTGGGCCAATTAGGACTATGAGCTTGGGTGGTAAGTCTTATGCTTTTGTGCTAGTTGATGATTTTTCTAGATTTACTTGGGTTCTCTTTTTAAGTACTAAAGATGAGGCTTTGGAAAAATTCATCACATTTTCAAAATTAACCCAAAATGATCTTGAACTTAGAATTTCACATATTAGAAGTGATCATGGAACCGAGTTTCAAAATTTAGGGTTTGAAGAATTTTTGAATGAAAATGGTATTAGCCATAATTTTTCGACTTCTCGAACTCCTCAACAAAATGGGGTAGTTGAGAGGAAAAATAGAACTTTGCAAGAAATGGCTAGAACTATGCTTTGTGAAAACAATTTACCTAAATATTTTTGGGCGGAAGCCACAAACACCGCTTTTTATATTGTAAATCGAGTAATGATTAGGCCAATTTTAAAGAAAACACCTTATGAGATTTTAAAATCCAAAAAGCCTAACATTAGCTATTTCCACCCTTTTGGGTGCAAGTGTTTTGTTTTAAATAATGGAAAAGACAACTTAGGTAAATTTGATGCAAAAAGTGATGAAGCCATTTTTATAGGTTACTCTTTAACCTCTAAAGCCTATCGAGTATTTAACAAAAGAACTTTAGTAGTAGAAGAATCTATTCATGTTGTATTCGATGATAACCTCCTTCCTAGGAAGAATTCTTGTGATGATGATGATGTAGGAATCATAAATGCCTTTGATGGAGGTCAAACTTCAAAGGAGAATGAGATTCCAACAAAAGAAGAGGACTCACAAGATCCACCTCTTGAAGCCTTGAAGGGCTTGGCCATTGAGGAAAAGGAAGTGAGCTACCCAAGGGAGTTGAACTATGTAAAAGATGGTGAAATCTTGGGTGATCCATCCAAGGGGGTAACCACTCGTTCTTCTCTTAGATTAATGAACCATGTTGCATTTATCTCATGCATAGAGCCTAAAAACATAAAAGAAGCATTGAAAGATGACTTTTGGATTATGGCTATGCAAGAAGAGTTAAATCAATTTGAGAGAAGTAATGTATGGACATTAGTTGATAGGCCTAGTAATCAATCTACAATAGGAACTAAATGGGTCTTTAGGAACAAACTAGGTGAGAGTGGTAACATTGTGAGAAATAAATCTAGACTTGTAGCACAAGGTTACACTCAAGAAGAGGGAATAGATTTTGATGAAACCTATGCACCCGTAGCTAGAATGGAAGCCATTAGGATGTTGCTTGCATATGCATGTTATCATAATTTCAAGCTTTTTCAAATGGATGTTAAAAGCGCATTTTTAAATGGTTTTATAAATGAAGAAGTGTATGTGGAACAACCACCGGGTTTTGAAGATTCAAAATTTCCAAATCACGTTTTCAACTTACCAAAGCTCTTTATGGTTTAAAACAAGCTCCTAGAGCTTGGTATGAAAGGCTTTCAAACTTTTTGATTGAAAAAGGATTTGAAAAAGGCAAGGTGGACACTACACTTTTTATAAAAATGTATAAAAATGACATCTTAGTAGTTCAAATTTATGTTGATGATATTATTTTTGGTTCTACTAATGAATGTCATTGTCAAGAGTTTGCTAAGTTAATGCAAGGTGAATTTGAGATGAGCATGATGGGGGAGCTCTCATTCTTTTTGGGACTCCAAATCAAGCAAAAGAAGGATGGCACCTTCATCAACCAAGCAAAATACATAAAGGATATGCTCAAGAAGTTTGGCTTGGAGAATGCAAAGCCTCAAGCCACTCCTATGAGCTCATCTACAAAGCTTGACAAAGATGAAGGAGGTAAGTGTGTTGACTCTAAGCTTTATCGTTCTATGATTGGATCTTTGCTTTACCTTACCGCAAGTAGACCGGATATCTTGTTTAGTGTTTGCTTGTGTGCTAGGTTTCAAGCTAGTCCTAGAGAGTCTCACCTTATAGCCGTTAAAAGAATCTTTAGATACCTTAGAGACACTCCTTGTTTAGGCCTTTGGTATCCTAGAGACTCTACCTTCAACCTTCATGCTTACTCGGATGCGGATTATGGGGGTTGCAAAATTGATAGGAAAAGTACTTCGGGAACTTGCCAATTCTTAGGTAGTATGCTCATATCTTGGTTCTCTAAGAAACAAAATAGTGTAGCCTTATCTACCACCGAAGCCGAGTACATATCCTTAGGGAGTTGTTGTGCTCAAGTCCTTTGGATGAAGCAACAACTCTTAGATTATTGAATTAAAGTTGAAACCATACCCCTAAAATGTGATAACACTAGTGCTATTTGTTTAACAAAAAATCTCATCCAACACTCTAGAACCAAACGTATAGAAATAAGACATCATTTCATTAGAGATCATGTCCTTAAGGAAGATGTGGTTATAGAGTATGTAGACACCTTGAACCAATTAGCGGACATTTTTACAAAACCCTTAGACAAAGAGCGTTTTTGGTCCCTTAGGAGAGAGTTAGGTCTAGCTAGCCTATCTTGACCTTTTAGGACCTCTTTTGTGCTTAAATATGCTTGATCTTGTGAAATGCCATGTTTATGTGTTTAAACTCCTAATTTCATCCATGCTTATAGTTAGGGGGAGTATGTTTATGCTTGAATATGTTTTGCCTGCTCATTCATGACATTTATGCATGTTAGACCTCTTAAAATTTCATTTTTTTGCACTTTTAGAGCCTCATTTGCACTTTCAAGCCAAGGTGTATCGAAACGGGTGACTCTGTTTCGATACGGATACCTTAAATCCAGCTCTGAGAGAAGGGCGTTTCAAAACGCCTCCAATGCGTTCCGAAACGTTTTTGCTACTGCCAAGGGGTGTATCGAAACATGTTTCGATACGGGTCAAAGGGGTTTCGATACAGTCAACACCGTATCGAAACGGTCAGCCTATGGTCTTAAAACGGTCAAAACCCTAGCCGCCCCGTTCCGGAACGGTCTTGACCGTTCCGAAACGGCATCGCGGACTGCTTTATTTAGGGCTTTTAATGATACAAATCACTTTTTATCAAAACTCTTAAAACCCTAAACCGCCTCCCTCTCTATAAATACCCTCTCAAACTCATTGTTTTTCACAAAATTGTGAGGGGTTTTACTCTAAATCTCAAGTCTAAGCAAGTTTCATCAACCTTGTGCAAGGATTTTAATCAAATCATCCAAAATCCCAAACTAAGGTATTTTTTCTATTTTTTTCTTTTTCTTTCAATTTATGTTCGAATCTTAGGTTAGAAAATTTTATTTTTGTATAAATTATATGCTTTTTGTTGTTAGTTTTCAATATCTTGTAAAAAAATTTCCAAATCTCAAAATTTTTTATTCGAATATAAAATTTTTCAGTCGTATTTTTTTTAAACTTTTTTTTTAATTTTGTTTTCAGAAACCTAAGTGGGATTTATTATTGGATTGATTTTAAATATCAATGCATACACTTAATTTTAAAACACTTGCTTAATGTTTTTAGATGGCGGATCAAGCTAACAAAAAGCGCAAGGCCGTTCAATCCGGTGATTCGAGCATTCGTCCAAATCTTACCTTGCTTATTCAGAAATCCCTTAAAAATCCGGAGGCGCGTGCTCGATTCTCTTATGTCAAGGAGTTTGAAATTCGCAAGGAACGTGTCATTGATCTTGATTTCCTCAATTCCGAGCGTTTCCTATTCCGTTATCTCGGCCGTTTGAGTGAGTGGAATCTCATGTATTTCTTGAGCATTCTGGATGTTCGCTACAAACACATGGTACTCCTTTTTTACTTTAATGCTCGTTTTATTTATGATGAGACCAAAACCGAGATTATAGGAATTGAATCATCCTTATTGGGCAAAAAGTTTGTTGTTAATGTTGCTCTTTTGGAGTCTGCTCTTAAGCTTAAGGATGAGGGTCTTGAGGATGAACGCCACTTTGGCACTTTCACCGGTAAGGCACTTCATTTGGATGTGCACGATCGTGTTCTTCACTTGATGGTTTCTTGGTTCATTCGACCTTCCGGAGGTAAATACTCTCACATCCGTCAAACTGATCATTTTTGGCTAGAGTGTTTCCGTAAGGGTGAGCGCCCAAATGTGCCTAAGATAATTTTTGCCGAGATAGTCAATAATATCAAGCTTATTGACACAAATGAGTTGAAGTCTTTTACATATGGCATAGTCTTAAGCGCCTTATTTCATGATCTTGGCATCGATTGTACCTACGACTCTCCGGATCCTCGCAAGACCAAGATTGGTGAGTCATCCCTTCGCAAGTCCGGATTTACTTATGCGAATGATGTTTGGGAAAGAATTGATAGAGAAGCCGTTCCTCCTCCCGTTGCTCCTCCACCGCAAGTTCAAGTTGCAAACAATGACGCCCTCACGGCTTTCCTTACCGAGCGATTCAATGCTTTGGACACTCGGTTCAATGCTTTGGACACTAGCATTGCTTCGGGCTTTGAATCTATGGGCAATCGTTTGAAGAATGTCGAGGATCGTCTTCATACTCTTGAAACTTCTCATTCCAACTTGGATCTATCCTTCTCTACGCTTTATGGGCAATGGACGAAGTTTCACCGTTCTCAAGCCAAGAGCGATGATGATACTTCGGATGATGATGACGAGGCCTAGGATCTTCATATCATATCATATCATATTATCTATGCATTTTAGGATTAAGATTGCATCTTTATGTTTTCTCATGTTTTAGGACCTATGCTTATGGCTTTTTTATTTGGGATTTTATGTTGAACTTAATGTTTGATTTATGTTTTGGATATTTTGATTATGAATTAATATTATGGTTGCTTATTATTGCTTATTGGTACTAATCCTTTATCTTCTCTATGAGCTTTTATTGTTCTTTTTGATCTAACAAAAAGGGGGAGAAGAAATTTAAGAGCCACACTAAAATTTGTTTTAAATTTTAAAAGGTTTTTAAAGGTTTACAACTTGGATTTCAAATCAAAAATTTCTTTTAACTTTAAAAACCTATCTTAAATTAAGGGGGAGTTAGAATATTTTCAAAATTCTCAAAAAATTCTAACTTTGGTTTTGTTATATCAAAAAGGGGGAGATTGTGAAACAAGTATTTTAATTTTGATATAACTAAAAACCTAAGGACTAAATTGAAAATGTCAAAACGAATTTTAAGTCCTCAAAATATCCCTATATAATTTTAAGATTATGCCCAAGTTAAAAACAAGCTTTTCAAATATTTTTCTAAGTGTTTCAAGTCAAAACAGTGAATTTTAAGCTCCTGTTTCGAAACGGCCCTCAGGCGTTTCGAAACGTTTTCATCACTGTCGACCACCGTTCCGAAACGTGTATCGAAACACTTTACCTCGTTTCGAAACGGTATCACTCGTTTCGAAACTGTTCTTCATATTTGATTTGAAAAAGACCAACGGTTCAAATATTTGCTGAGTTTTTTAAAGATTAAAAGGGTGTTTCGAAACGGATCAAGCTCGTTCCGAAACGACCCTTGATAGTAGCAAATTCATTTCGAAACGGATACAAATCGTTTCGAAACAGGTGCTAGGTTTAATTTGAAAATATGACCGTTATGTGTTTTTAACTGAATTTCTGAAAGTCGTTAAGGCGTTTCGAAACGGGCTAAGACCGTTCCGAAACGACCCTTGACAGTGGCAAATCGTTTCGAAACGGCCCTAAGGCGTTTCGAAACGGGCTCTTAAATGCACCCCAACGGCTCTTTCTATTTTAGTCCGTTCCGAAACAGGTACCCCGTGTTTCGAAACGAGTTGGTGCAGACTGCATTTATGGTGGCAAGAGAGGGTTCCAACGGCTCTATTTATGTTCCCAACCACCCGAACGGCTAGAAATCAATGAGAAGGTATAAAAGAGACATCCAAAAGCATCAGCAACAACTATTGGTCCTAAAGCAAACATCCAAACATCAAATTCAAGCAATTGTGCAAAAATCCCACTTTGTGTAAAAATCTCAATTTGTAATCTTCATTCATACTTTGTCAAATTGGGTTGAGTGCTTGTATTGGGGCTATCATTTGTATTGAGAGATACCTTATTAGCCTAAAAATTTCTTTGTTCTCTTGTGTGAGGGTTGAGTTGATTTTTGGGTAGAAAAATCAACCGAAATTGTAAAGGGTTGCCTCCTTGTCCTAGAAAAGGGGAAGAACAATTTAGTGGAATTGTTGCAAATCCTTAGTGAAGCTAAGGTAGTGGATGTAGAGTTCATTTGGAACTTGAACCACTCTAAATCTCTTGTCCATCAATTTTTAATTTGTAAATTTCCACCACAACCTTTAAATTTCCAATTCACCCCCCTCTTGGTCAATTTCGATCTTGCGATCCACTCAACAATATATACATCATTCATATATGCTTAGTAATTATATTAAAAATTAATTTTCATAATCTAATTAGTATTAATATATACAAAATATTAATAACTAATAAATTATTCAAATAAGTATTGAATATAAGCATGTACTTATATCTCATTTTGTTTATTCAGATAATCAAACATCTATAAACTATCAGTTAATTTTAGCAAACATTTTTATATAACAAGCTAATGCAATTCGCCAGTATTAGGCGTGCCCCAATTATGCTCTTACTTCCATGTTTTAGTCTTCTTATTCCCTATTTTCTTTCATTTATTTTTCAACAATAAGAACATTATAATATAAACACAAATTTTCTACTCTTTCTTAATGTCTCATGAATTTTTGGGTACTAAAAAAATTAAACTTTAAACTCTAAAAATTAAATTATACATACTAAATCTTGAACTTTAAACTTTAACCCTAAACCTCAATAATAAATCTTAAACTCAAATTTTTAATGTTAAAATATACAATGAAGCACCAGATAGATGTAGGATTTCTATTCTTGTAACATACATATATATAGTATATTTGTTGTTGTTTGCAAACAAATTTTTTTTAACTTAGTGAGATTTTTTTTGAACAATTTTTATTTATTGGGAAGGAAAAAAGAAATTTTGTTCATATTTGTTTTTGAACCCACAACACTACGTTAATTAAAAGCTCTAACTACCTATTCTAGAAATTATTGACTTAACTTATGTACTATAAAATTAAATTTAAATAATTTTATCTATACAATATAAATAAATTTACGACTTAAAAAAATTGAACCAGCGTCATCAAAAGTTGTTTTGTTTAACATAGGTTTGGTGTGGAAGAAGTCCCTGCCATGGAAAATTTTCTCATCGGTTATCAAAGCTTGAAAAGTATTGTACAACTTAATTCGAAAAATATTCAAATTTAGTTTAATCATTATTGGTCCGCACTTGATATATTGAACGAATTAAGTTCAAGTACTTTAATACTTGATTTGAATAGTTCACTAGTCACGACGAATGTTTTCGAGCCTTGAACAGAATAATTCCAATTTACTTCACACACAGTCACTAGGTAAACAGACAAAGATGAATGGAATGGAGAAATGAGAATCAACTTTGAAAATTAATCTTTTCCCATTATTTTATTGTCTCAAACAATTCCCAACCACAACAGAACGGGAAAAGACGAAAAATCACTAGAAAGAAGAAAAACAAATGCAAACAATTCACTCCAAAATCTTCCCCTATAACTAAACACAGAAATAGCCTTCATTAGCTCCATATATTCTCTGTATGATGCATTACCATTACAACATTTCTTCTCTAATTTCTTCCATATTCACAATGACAACTAAATTTTTCCCAGTTCTTATACTCAACCTTAAAGAATAACCCTTTAGTTATTTTGTTTTTGTTTTTTACACAAAGCTAAAAATTGCAAGAAAATGTTGCTAATCACCACATTTTCAGTAGCTGAAGTAGAGTACGACCTGCTGATGGCGTTAGTAGCCAAAAGAATTACACCGACGACGATGAAGACGGCCACTTGTGGGAGTTGCATTATGAGTTGGGGATAATGGTGCCAACATATCCGAATCCCACGATGAAGAAGGCGATTGCTTGTGCATAAAGATATATGAAGTAATGGTTTTTACCGAACACAACATCGTAGCAACCACAGAAGAATAGGTAAGCTCCAACGAAAAGCTCCAAGACGTGGAGTCTGCCAACATTCAGATGTTAAACGTAAAAAACATTGAATGAAAAAGTAAGGTTGAAATATCAGATTCAATTTGATAGCCTTTACCTTTCTCCGAATCGGAAACGGGGTTTTCGGGGTGCTTTTACGGCTGCTTTAGCCTTGAGAGCATCTCCGAGTTTCTCGGTGACAATCCATTCATTTACTCTACCAGCCTCCAACAGACCAATGAAGGTAGCCTTAGTTCGATGCAATGACATGACGTTTTCGAAGAGGATCCAGAAAACCAGCAAGTGAAGTGACCTGAAAAGATCAACACAAACAAATTTATAAGCAAAAGCAGAAACATACTCCACTGGTAAAACAACAATGAACTTGATTCGATTTCAAGATTGCAGAGGGGGAAAAACAGTACCTTGGAGTTCCAACAGCATTGAGAAGGGTAATTATAGAAGGAATATAAACAGCTCCCCACTTTGGAACTTCAACTTCGGGGACAAGTACAGTGGCAGGTAAAACAACGCAGTAGAAAATGAATGTAACAATGTGGGCAACAATCTTTCTAACCACAAAGAAGCTGTAAATTACATGCACTTTTTTCCATGTTGTAACTTTCTGCAATCAAGTTTTTACAAACAATCAAAGACCGATTCAACAAATTCCTAGTGTTCATAAGTCATAACTCGTTTTACGAATCAGTTTACGTTCGGCTAACCTTGTTTTTTATGATCTCTATCACCATTTTCCTGAAGAGGTTAGCCGGACCACATGACCATCTGTGCTGCTGATATCGGTAAGCTTTCAAGGTACTCGGCAATTCATTTTTCACCTACACCAGAAAAATTATTAACACGGCACGAATACACGAATATGTC
The DNA here is from genome assembly GCA_958450335.1 of Hibiscus tridactylites. Taxonomy (NCBI): domain Eukaryota; kingdom Viridiplantae; phylum Streptophyta; class Magnoliopsida; order Malvales; family Malvaceae; genus Hibiscus; species Hibiscus tridactylites. Next base: position 22,323,540 of record OY288268.1, on the reverse strand, counting down.
ACGGAATGCCGGATAACAATACCTTTAGGCTTCCGAGGTATAGGAATTTCCAGCCTTTGAGACTTGCTCGAACAGCCAAATCCATATCCTCGACCGTGGTTCGGTCTTTCCACCCTCCGGCTTCATTCAAAGCAGCAATTCTCCACACTCCAGCAGTTCCTAAACAAATATTGTTTAATCAGTCACATTTCATGTATAATAGATTGTAATCAAAGGGTCATTCTTTTTTGTTGCATTACCATTGAAGCCAAAGAAGGCATAGGTGGAAGACCCCACTTCTTGTTCAACAGTGAAATGGTAATCCAATGACATTTCTTGCATTCTTGTCATCAGGCACTCATCAGCATTCACTGTAAAATCATATAAAAATGAAAGAAAACCATTGCCCTTAGCTGTCATTAACGAAGAAAATAAAGAGGGAAATCAAAAGGCAATTGTCGGTCAGTCCACCATGGATAATGACTGCTTGAAAGTCACCACTTTACAAATCTAGCACGTGCAGCTGCTGGGAATACCAGACAAGACAGAGATGACATGCATACAACTACAAGCCACGTTATGTTCTTTTAACCCCAAACAACATTTAATGGGAAGGATACTATGCAACAAAATTCGTTTTCTTTTTTTACTTTATATACTCACCAATGATTATATGCCACATGTTCACTATTTTTTTATTGTTTTTGTTTTATTGATAATACGTGTGACATAAAATCATTGATGAGACATATAAAGAGACACAAAAAAATGACGAATTTTATTCGATACTATGAGCTCTCTTAGTGAACAAAAATCTTCTAACTCTTTTCGTTGTATCTTTCTATGTCTCAATACTAAAAAATTAAATTCTAAGTTATAATCTTAAATTTTAAACTATAAACTTTAAAAAATATACCTTGCACTCAATTCTCTAAAATCTAAACATAAATTTTTAGGTTTGAACATAAATAAAGAAAAAAATAGGGGTTTCTTGGCAGTTTTTTACAACTAAAAAGTGAAACCCAGATTAATTAGCACACATTGTTGGGTCCATTTTTATTGATTTTAGGCCTCTTTTTGTTGAGACTTGAGATAAAACTTGTCAGATTCACCCACCAGACTGTCCCCATGTTCGAATGTCACAAGCACCAACTTAGCATAAAAAGAATATCAATAAGAAAAAGGAAAAACCACCGTTGTCCCATGAAAATTGTTTAATTAAAATATCAGAATTTTGGTAATTACTAGGATTTTACAGCAGGATAAGGTCCTGGAAGTTAAAAATACCCAAAACGACAATTTCTAGATGCTTTTTCTTTGCTTACAAACAGGCAAGGTTGTCAATGTCAATATACACATACTCTTTTTGTTTCGACATTTCGACACGATACATACTCCCATCGGTATGTATCAATGTCTTATTTTAAGTTTATTTTAAATTTTTAAATATTCATAACTTAATTAAATTCAATAAAAGAAAATGGACAAAACAAAATTTAAATGGAATAAAACACACCAAAATATTAAATGAAAAAAATTAACCTACTTAATATAAATTTAAAATCGAAATGCTCTATATAAGCCAATATCAGTGGAGTAGTGACAATCCGACAACCTCAAATGAAATAATTCACTCAAACTTAATAAATCAAATCAAATAATGTCTCTTCAATAAGATTTCGATTTCGAATCTCATAAAAAAATATTAAAGGTATTTTCCGTCCGTAACTAGACTCCAAATTACATAACTTTATCAGCTTTTTTTAATATAATTATTAGTTAATTTTCTTACCGATATAAACCACGCACGTGTCCGAACCTTTGCTCGGCCAGCAAAGGGAGGACCATCGATAGATCCACGTGCTTAGGGGGACTACCCACTTACACTTAGACCCACCGACACTTCTTCAAATATGTTTAACAGACATAAAGGTTTTTTTTATTTTTTTTAAATACTAGTATTAATATAAGTAGAGAGAAAATTACCGAATTTCCAACGGGCTTGAACCAAAGCAATTTGAGGGTTGTGGAGGAGGAAAGGAACGGTTCGCCAAAGGAAGTCGGGTTCGGGCTGGAAATCAGCATCGAAAATGACAACGTAGTCACAGTGCTTGACGTAGCTGTGTTTCATCCCTTCCTTCAGAGCCCCCGCTTTGTACCCATTCCTGTTGTCTCTTATCTCGTACTTTATGTTTATGCCTTTGCTTCCCCATCTCTGGCACTCCAACTCCACCAAATCCTTCACATTAAAACTCAAACTCAGTTAATTCAAGGGTTTTACTTTTCTGCTTCATTCTGTTAACTACTTAATGATATCATTAAAGTAAAACTATGCCAGATTAGATCATAAATATAATCATGGTAGGGACTAGGGACCCAAAATCATAATTCAACTTCTTTTAGGTGGGATACCTTAATTGTTGGGTCAGTTGAATCATCAAGGACTTGAATAATGATCCGATCGGAAGGCCAAGACAGCCCACATGCAGCTCCAATGGACAGTTGATAAACCTGCAGAGCAATGAGCATGCCAAGTTTTCAATATATATGTATGTATACTAAACAATGGGGTTAAGGCTTAAGGGGAAGAAAATGACCTCTCTCTCATTGTACATAGGGATTTGAACCAGAACCATCGGATAAGCCGAGTTTCCCAACTCAACATCATCTTTTATGGGTTCCCATTTGTACCTTCTCTCTGGTTTTCGGCCAAAGAGTTTGACTAGCAGAATCACCACCCCCATGTAAACCCTCTCGATGAAAAGCATCACCGACATTGTCAAACAAACCACGACCGCAAGTCTCAACAATGGCACCATCAACGGCGCCTTGATTTGACCCCAAACCAGTCCCATCTGCATCGACAAATCGTCTCTCGGGAGAATAGTTGCTGAAGAAAGCCGATCCATTTCTAGGGGAGGACAGAATCGAAAACAAAAACAATAATGCTTAGAAACACAGATTTGGAAAACAACCCACTAGATCTGCTTAGACATAAAGTGCATTCCTTGGAACAGAAAAAAAGAGACGGAATATTTTGCTTTGGGAATTTGCTTCTGGTTCAAGCAAAACAGTGGAGGCAGAGCAAGCTCAGTGGCTCAACTCAACACTATTTTGCAGCAACCAACAAGCTTTTAAGATCTTAAACCAACTCCCAGGAAACGTACATTACACAAAGGAAATGAGAAGAAGAATGCTTGAATAAACAAGTTGAAAAGAAAAAGGGAAGAGGTTGAGAAAATGGGAGAGAGAGCAATGTCTTATATAAGCTCTGTGTTGTCTTCTCTGGTTGTTTGATTTATGATTTTAATTTTGTTTTTCCGAATTTACAACAATGGTTTACTTTGCCAACTACTAATGTGGGGGCTGCTGGTGTGGTATAAAAGAAACCGTAGACCTTTTTAATTTTCCCGACGATGTATTTGTGTCGGTGAGTGGTGATGTCATTTACCGACGACTTTGGGTTTATTTGCTTTATGATTCTCTTTTTATCTGTTTTTTGTCACCTAATGTGTAGTAATAATTAAGCTTCTAAAAGCTTCATCTACTTTCAACTTCTGTTTTCAACCTTGCATCTTTTGTTGCTCATCTAACTCTATTTTATTTATAGTAATTATTCTATGCATATACGGTCAATTTTTTGTTACAAGGGGTTAATTTGGAGATTCGAGATTTAATATAAAATTTAGTGTATAGATATTTAAGTTTAAAGATAGAATTTAATATTTAGAATATAATTTAAAATTTAGGATTAAAATACAAATTCATGATCTTATTATCTAAACTCTAACTCTAACCCTTAAATTATTTAATCTTTTATAGGTGCTAAGATCCAAAGTTGAGAGGAAAACAACCCAGATCATACACTAAGGTCCTTAAGCAATCACTTAATGAAAAAGGAAGTGATCGAACGATGACAACCGGGAGGTGGGCTCGAAAGCAGCCATCCCTTGAAGAAAGCGTAATAGCTCACTGGTGTAGCTCTATGGCACCAAAAATGTATCAGGGCTCAAGTGATTCACCGAAGCGACGCGACCTTGAAAGTTACTTTTCAAGTGTTAGTAGCGGGACGTTCTGTCAATCGAGGAAGGTCTTTGGTGACAACACCTAAAGATATCATAAGTGAGAATGCTGACATGCGGCTGACTAATACATATTGAGTTTTACATATGTCCAATATAGAAATGACTTTCTCAACCTGATTTTTTTTAATTCACAACGTTAAAATTCAAACTCTTAATCTTAAAAGACCTAGCGTCTCATCCTGCTACATTAACCGGCTATTAATCAGAACATTATATTTTAACAACAAACTCTAAATTGAAACCCCTAAACTAAAATTTTAAACCATAAAACTTATTCGATCGTAATTTTTTTTCTTTATCTTAAATACACGAAATATTTTTTATTTTAGGGGAGGAAAAATATTAGAAAAATAATTAAGAGAAGAGAAAGTAAGAAATGGAGTGAGTGGCTTTGATCCAAGCATAGCAATTGCATTTTTTTTTTAAAAATGGAATGCCCTTTTGATTTGTCTTAATCAAATATGACAGACGGACAAGTCAGATGCTTCTCGTTTGCTATTTTTATTTTTATTTTTAATTTGGTAGGTAATTATTTATTTATAGGGTTTTATTATTATTTTGATTAATGACGTTACACTGAGTTGTAAACTTATAATAAAATTTCTGCCTATTTGTTTACTGAAATCAAAAGGGACATGTCATACTTGTGTACAAAGGAAGGTACAATTGTTGGAACTTGGAAGATTAATTAGTGGGGGGAAAAGCTTAATTAATTAATTAATTAATTAATTTACAAAGCCCAATTATATGCTTTATACTTTATGCTCAAGGCAATGTATCTATTTATTGTTTTGCAGTGTTTGGCTCTCTCTTTTTATTATTCCGAGTAATTCAGGGCATGTCTGGCTTTAACCCGGGATCAAGCTACTTGAGAAATTTGACTATATTTAAATTATACTAATATATTACTATTTTACTTAAACCGTTACCATATTAGGAGTTAGAGTCGAACCGGATCTGTCTTGATTTGGATTTGAGTCATTATTTTAAAACATGTGGATAAGAACCTGACCTTCCCTATCCATATTTGCATTCTACTTTTAACTCCTCTTAATTTTACTTTCTTTATTTGATTAAAATGTCACAATTAAGTTTTTTTGGTCAATTTTTAAATTTTAACCTTAATCGTGTTATATATTTTAACTAAAATTTATGAAAAAATATATTTAAAAATATTTCATTCAAAATTATATATATATAACCGATAATTAAATTGGTATGGTTAGGGGTGAGTAAAATCTCAACTTGACTCAAGGCTGAAAAAATAGACTCGACCTTGAATCATAATTTCATAAACTTGATTCGACTTGAAAAAAAATTCAAATAAAATTTGAGTTATAAAATGATATTCGAATAACTTGAAATGTGCCTTATATATGTATATCATGTATAAAAAGTATGAAGATATATATATATATATATATATATATATATATATATATATATATATATATATATATATATGTGTGTGTGTGTGTGTGTATTATATATGACTATAGAAAGTCATTTAATCGGAACCAAATAGTACAATAACATTACATATATTTAAAATTAATTTTAAATGAAAGCTCAAAAAACTCGACTCAAAAAATTTAAATGAAGTTTAAATTATAAAATATGACTCGTCAACTCAACTGCCTCAAAAACAATTTATTTGACTCGATCGAATACTCACACATATGTCGGTAAAACAATGTATAAAATCTCTTAAGTAATATATAAGGTTTAAATCATGATACTGTGAATGGAACAAATTGGATTGAGAGGATAATCTCCCTGATGATCCAAAACAATATGTAATTTAAATTAATCGACTAATGTATCAAATAATAAAAATATATAAAAAAGTGTTGAAGATAAATTTTAGATAACGATAAGCAGAAGTTTAAATTTATTAACAACTAAAAGTTAAAATGTGACATCTTTAATGTGATAAAAAGAAGTATACATTTTAGTTTATTACATGACATATCCACTATAAGAGCATAGTATCTTGCATTTATGGATCAAACAACAACATAGAAAATTCAGATGTAAAACAATTTCCATACTCAATCTGAGACATTTTACCTGTATAACTTCGTGCATACTTAGATTATTAATTTTGAATCCTAATTAATTTAAACATCAAAAGGGGTTGTAAAGTCTCAATCCTACCATCTATTTGACCATTCCAAAAAGATATTAAACACAATTCTCCTTCAAATAATAATAATATATTTAACAAATTAGTTAATTGAGGTATATTTATTCCTATTAATTGCTTGAGATTCCAGAGTGAGAGATGTGGGCTGTGGTCTTAAAGAATCAACAAATTTGAATCAATTAGTGAGTTTCAATTCAATCACAAAATAAATGTGTCATTAGACAATGCTGTAACACTAACCTTGTTAGAAGCAACATTTTTAAATGCAAAACAACTTTCTGTCTTAGTTACAAGTATTTATATTTTATAGGATGAGTATACAACGCTGGACGAGCACCACTAACGACGAGCACCAATAAGTACTATTAATTTAATTTATAAAGATTAAAAATTTAAAGAACTCGCCGTATAATTATAAATTATTTAAAAAGGTAAATTAATTAAAATATTTTATTTTATTTTTAATTTCCTTTTAAACATAAATCAAAATACCTATCTACCCTAAATTACAAAACCGTAATTTTTATTCATTTGAAATTCAAGCCGATTTCGTCGTTGCTGTTACCGCCGCCGATGGTGTTGGTGTTCTGATTCTGCTTAACAACGGCGGCCGAGTCATTCAGTACTACTCACCTTCTTTATCTGCATTGCAATTATATACTACCAAACTCATTTCGTCCTTTAACAAATTCCGATCAATTTTTTTTTTCCGACCACCCATTTGTTGACAAATTTAGGTGCTTTATTCCCCTATTTTTCTTCTTCAATTTGGGTAATTTAGGGTTAGCATTACTTAATTTGAATCGATTTAACCGGTTGAAACGATGAAATTTAATTTTAGCTGAATTTAGAAATAGTTTTAGCGACATCAACAACGACAGTGGCGACGGTAGTAACGGTGATGGCGGCATCAACGACGACGGCGGCTTAAAATTTAAATGAACAAAAAGTAGAGTTTTGTAATTTAGGGGTAGATATGTATTTTCATCTATGTTTTAAAAAAATAAAAATAAAATAATATATTTTAATTAATTTACCTTTTAATTTTTAAATAATTTATAATTACACGTTGAGTTCTTTAAATTTTAAATTTTTATAAATTAAATTAATAGTGCTCATCGATATTTGTTGCTAGTGATGCTCATCGAGCGCGGTAGAATTTTCCGTGTTTATATGGATGGATCGACAACTAATATTTTTCAAATCTCTTAGGGTCAAATCAACTCATTAACCTATTAATTACTTTCATTAAATTTAAATAACATATTTTTATTATCAAATCAAAATTTGATCAATAAAAATCTGGATTCAAACTCCAACGTTAAGTCCTAATTGCACATCCATTAATAATAAAATAAAGGAAAGAGCAACGGTTAGTAGCTTGTGTTTTGGTAAACATCCTTGGATCAACAACAATTGAAAATGACTTAAAAGTAAAATATATGAATAATAAGGTTGAAAATCATGTCTACCTTTTTTTTAAAATGCTTATATAACTAATTATATATTAAATCCAACAAATAAGTGGTTAATATGTAGCACATACTCATTCATGAATTTGTTCCAAAATGGTAATATATTTAGAGTTTGATGATACAAAGTAGCAACTACTTGTTTGGTCAAGTCAAAAGTGGGATGAACATTGAACCGAGAGGTGGGAAGTCATTCTCTTTTAAAACATCAAAACTTGAATTGTTTAATTTAGGCTTAAAACATAAGACTAGGTGTAACACCCGGGTTTGGGGGACCGGGAGAAAATAATATTTAAATAATATTTGAGTCTCGGTTTTTCTAAATTAAATAAATAAAATGATGTCTCGGTTTTGTTTAGCAAAATTTAATTGAAGAGTTGGACCATATTTGGATGACAAAGCCCAATAGCCATTTTAATGGCATTTTTGTAAATATGCAATCTTTTCAAATAAGCCTATTTCTTTTTATTATATTTCAAACAAAAAAAAAAGAAAATGCTATCTTCTTCTTCAACCAAAGCTATCGACAAACCCCTCCCCCTTCCATGGATTTCACTATTCTATCTCCTTTCTCCCTCATTTTGGCTCGGTTTTGAAAGGTAAACACATCCTCATCTTGCTCTCATCTTCCTCTACTTGAAAGTACAAATAGTTTTCATTTTAGTTCAAGTTTTAGAATTTGGGTTTTTCAAAGTTTTAAGCTAAAGGTTAGAGCTTTATGGGTTTTTACTAAAGCTTTTGAATTGTTATTGTTAGATATGATGTTTATGAATAAAATGGTCCAACATATATAATTTTTAGAGTGTTTTAATCGAATTTCCGAATTTGGGTTTTGGAGGGTTTTTAGTTGAGTTTTGGGTGTGGTTGGTGTTGGAAATTGAGGGTTGATGTTAGGGCATTGGTTGGGGATTGTTTTGGAAGCATTTGGAAGTGTTAAATGTGTTGAAATCACAAGTTTTGGACTGTGCAAAGGGGCTGCTCGGGAATGGCTTTTTGGGGGTTGTTCTTGGTTCGAAAAACAAGTGTTTAATACTTGAATTGTATTCCGGGTTTGCTATGTTGTGTTGTGGACTGATTCGAGGTTAATTCACTTGTGTTGAGGCGATTAGAAGCAAGGAATTGCGTTGGTAAAGCTTTGGGATCGGATCCGGAAGTGAGGAGGCTTGATTCGGCTTAGCTTGTTTTGCTCAAGGAAATGAGGTGAGTGGTTAATGTTTTAAATTGATTTCAAAGGTTGGTTCTAGCATGTGGAGGTGAAAATGTTTTCAAGTAATGTTTTGGTTCAAAGATGGTTTTGAAAGAATTTAGATTTGGCTTGAAAAGTTGAATTAAACTCAAGGGTAAGTTGTTGTGAATTGCCTATTTAATTTCCCTTTTTCCATTTGTTTTCATTACTTGTGGTGATGTTTTGTCAAGCATGAAACTTAAATAATTTGGGAAGAATTATGATTGCTTAATATTATATCGTTGATCATGTATGATGGTATTAATGATGTCGTTGATATGCCTTGTAAGGTGTGAGTAAATTGGTGCAAGTTGTGCACGAAAATGGTGAGTAAGACCATTTGTGATCGGTAAGATTCCAAGTAGTAAGTGATGCCTAATTGTGGTTTTTGTTACATCTTGATTTGGTCGTGCATGATATAGTGAGTACATGTTGTACAGTAGTGATTGTATATTGTGTTGCATGGTTGGTGTCGAACCTCACGTGATGGTTGTCGTTGCTTCGATGATGTGTAGTCCCGCCGGTAGCAAGTGGTATAAGACTCCGGTGATGTGTAGTCCCACCGGTAGTGACTAGTAGAAGAGTACTTTGATGTGTAGTCCCATTGGAAAACTACTAGTCGAAACGGTGATGTGTAGTCCCACCGTGTGTGTTTGGTTATGCTTGTGCATACCATGTGTTGTTCATGTGTATCTCACTATATCATTCTCTTTTATGGTTTGCCTTAACCTAAGATCATACCTTTATGCATACTATGAGGTGTAATGCTATGATAAATGCCTATGTTGTTGACCCTTGGTTGAACTCGTATGTTAGTAGAAGGATTAGGTAGTTGGATGATTTGTATGCGTTGATTTTTACTTTTAAAGAAAGCTTTGAACCCTGCATTGTCGTAGTTATGTTTTAGAGCTCCGCTCACTAAGCTTTATGCTTACGCTCTCCTTTTTCCGACAATGCAGATCTTTAGCTTGGAGTTAGCAAGGAGCAAGATAAGGGCGTCCAAGCGTGTGGTGGTTTGCTCAAGTATGATTTAATTAAATAACGTAATAGTCTAGCAATGGGAAATGCTACGTGTTTTAGGAGCTTGTATCTAGACTCCTTTGTATTGGCCACATGTTGTAATGCCTTATGTTGATGTTTTGGTTTGATTATGGTTTGTAATGCATGATATGCTATGATGGATGTTGTATGTGTTGGCATGTTTATCGGTGTTTAGGTTGCCTTGTTAGAGAGGGCCAAAACCTCTATGTGCTTGTCTTGTGCCTTAGAGGCTTTGAGTTCCTTGTTTGGCTTAATTTGATTGAATGTCTCTTGTTAGAATGTCATGCATGAAAGCCTAAATTGCTTGTATGCTTAAATCCTCATCATGTGTGAAACGTGTTGTAATTGTAAGCTTAATCATTGCCTAAACTCTTGGTTTGTTATTAGGACGCATGTTAGTGTGTTGGATGAAGTGTTAGGGGGATTTAGGGGCCTCCTTGTGCTCTAAATCAGCTCAAACCTGCAGATTCGTAGCTGGGGTATCGATACCGTTGGTCTGGTATCGATACTGCCCTTTGGTTTCAGGCCTCGTGTATCGATACTCGAGGGAGAGTATCGATACCTTTTTGGCCACTGGAGCCACTGTCGATTTCGGTATCGATACCGGCCTCGAGGGTATCGATACCGTTGTCTTAGCTTTGACCGTGGGAAGTCAACTTTTGGAGAGGGTATCGATACCCTTGAGGGAGGTATCGATACTGTCTCCTCAGGTTGACCAAACCCTGTTGACCTAGTCAAGGGGTATCGATACCCCCCTAAGGGTATCGATACCGCCTGCAGTTTAACTTTAAAAATGGGCTTTTAAATGTTAGTTTGGGTTCGTTTGACTGCTTTGTAAATATCGTTCCGCTGTATGAACACTTAGGATGTAATTTTCATCTAGACAAGATTAAAATGAAAAAAAAAATATAGGGTTGCTAACCGAGGGAGAGTTCCTTAGGGAGTTTTCACTCGGTTTTCCCCGTGTAGCTCACTCGGACCGGTCATCCGGCCAGACCGGGACGAGGGGGTTACATTTATTGGTATCAGAGCCTGAGGTTTCCGAGACCTCGGGTAGGTAAGTGAGGTAAGTATGAAGTGTTATGTTGTTGCTATGTCTCGGTGAATGTTTTGCCATGTATGCTTGATGTTTGCTTGTTAGTACGGTGATCAAAAGCATGTGTTAGCATGATGTTTGTGTTAAAGTGTAGTGTCGAGTTCCCATTGCTACTATTACTTATTTGAAATTATTTTTGTAAAGGAATATACTTGAGCACCTTGGACCCTTGCTCTTGCTAACCCTAAATATTCTTGTTTGCGTGTTTTGTTTATTATTGTATTGTTGTCTTTGGTAAGTTTGAGGCCGAGGCGTGGGCCTAGTGCTGTAGTTCAGGGTAGTATGACCGTACCAGAGTTGGGAGTGCAGTTTGTTTGTTTGGGGCAACGTGTATATGAGTTGGTTTCTGTGAGAGAGAACAATGTGACCGATCTTGATATGAGTGGTAATAGAAGTGGAGACTTAAGAGTTGGCTTCGGAAGGATGTCGATGTTGTAGCAAGTAATTCCTCGATACAGTCATTGGGCTTGTTTTTCTGATTTATTCTGAATCTACGTGTTCGTGAGTTCGGAGTGAGCATGCGAAGCTGTTGAAATCTACCTTGTGAGGTACTAGAGGTAGGTGTTGGTGTTGCTAGCTCCTTCGGGGATACAGTCGTGGTCAGAAGGATGTACAAGGGGTGTTCGTTGACGATTCAGTGGCACGTGTTTTCAGTTGATGCGATGGAATTGCTTTTTACGGTTTTGATGTGAAGCTGTGCATGGATTGGTTTGAAGAACATAGAGTTAGGGTAGACTTTGAGACATTGAAAGATTTCTTAAAGCTTTCGGATGACTATGAGATTGTAACGGAAGATAGGAATGTGGGTTTTGTATCGAATGTTAAATCCAGCTTTAGAAGTCAAGGATTGATTGACTTTGGTTGACAGGCTTGCCTAGCAAATGTTATAGATTTGATTTTTGAATGAGGATTTGACCACATGATGTTAGAATAGGTTGTGTTTATCCTAGAGGTGTTTGGAAGAATTGCCCGGTTTGTCTCTTGATAGGGAAGAAGGGTTTGATTTTGAGACCGTCTCCGAGTTTGCTCCTGTTTTGGTTGCTCTGTACCTTATGATTCTCGACCGACTTGAGAGTGTTGAAGGAACAACTACGAGTTTGTTAGACCTTAGATTCTTTGTCTTAGTGCATCATCTTAGAGGATAACAATACAAATTGTGAAGAAGAGAGAAGACGATACAAGAATGTGATTAGATTTCAGACAACTGAAACAGTAGACAGTGAGTAGTTGGTATTCGTTTCTGTACGTCAGTGGCTTGTTGATCTGTTAGTGTATGTTTTAGTCTGTTCGAAGGTTGGTTTGAGATCCGATTATTACCAGTTGAAAATGAGAGAAGTTGAAGCATTGAAGACAGCTTTCGGGGCAGATGTGATCACTTTGGGTTTTGAGTTATGCCTCTCTGTTAGACTAGTGTGTAAGTTACTTTTGCAAGAGATGTTGAGCAAAAAAATGTTTTTCTAAGTCCTTGATCAGTTATAGTAGCTCACATAGATGACACGCGGGTATATTCGTGTACCGAAGAAGGCTATGCCAAGCTTTGAAGTTAGTGTGGTAGATCCTTTTAGGGAATCAGTTGTATGCTAAGTTGTGCAAGCGTGAGCTCCGAGTTAAGGAAGATGTTCTCCTAAGACATGTGGATTGGCCGAGTGTATTAGGGTAAATCCCAAGTAGTCAGAAGAAGATGTGAGTTGGAAGAAATTTGAAGACTGTGACATGTAACTATAGTTCCTAGGTCTAGCATTGTTACTTTCAGAGAATTGTAAATAAACAGTTGAAGATAGTTGCTCCATTGATAGATTGCTACAGAAGAATGTTCAGTTGTGTGGTTAGATGCGTGACAATGAGCCCTTGAGAAACCGGAAGAAACTTTGAAGAGAGCTTCGACCTTGAATCAGCTTATATCAAAGAAGAGTTTGTGGACCATAGTGATGTGTCACATTGTAGAGTTAGGTTGTGTGCTTATGCAATGCAGAAGATTCCGGCTTGTTCATCAAGATAGTTGGAAGACTGTGAGAAGAGTTATCTGATAGGAGACATAGAGTTAATTACAGTTGTATTTGCTTCGAAGACTTAGAGATAAAGCTTGTATAGTAAGAAATACACAGTGTATGTGTACGTATCATTAGATCTTGAAATATTCGAAGACTTGGGAATAGTTGGAACTTGAACAACATGAGTTGTTAGAATTGCAAGAAGACTGAGATCTCAAGATTGAATACCATCCGAGGAGAGTCTACGTAGTAACCGATGCTTCGAGTTATATCGTTGCTAGATTAGTAGTTGAGATGCGAGTTGTAATTACCGGATTCAGTTTACCAAATGATAGTGTTTCTGTGGCCGAGTTTCGGGTTGAACCTACATTGAGTCAGAATGTTTGAAGAGAAACAGTTGCAAGATAGATTCTTGGCACCTCACGTGCAAGGCATATCAGAAAGAAAACCTTCAGAGTACAATTCAGAGATGATAGAATTTGTATTGTTAGAGACAGAAATGTTGTACCGATTGACATAGTGTTTTGAGACGTATTGTGTTGGCCGAAGCATATGACAGTTTATTTGTATGGCATCAGAATAGTATGAAGAGGTATTGTGGGTCGAAGATGAGTACTTCTGGGTTGAGTTGATGAATGACGTGGTTCAGTATGCGAGTAAGTGCATAGTTTGCCTGTGTGTCAAGATCGAGCATCAGTTTCTTCTAGTTTGTTACATCAGTGGAAGATTCCGAATGAGGTTGAGAAATAGATTTGAGTGACTTTGTGTCTGGATCGCCCTTGATTTCTTACGAGAGAGTTAGCCGAGTAAGCAATGTTAGTTGCATCGAGTGTGCTCATTTTATACATGTTCAAGCTACTTGTACCTTGTGTAAGATGGCGGAGTTGTGCCTTAGCAAGAGTGTGATTTGTACAGTGTCTTGTGGTTGATAGTGGCCAGTTGAGATTCGAGTTTTCTGCTAGATTTTTGAAGACGTCCGCATAGTGTTTGATTACTTATTGAAGACAGAGGATCAGTTAGAGAAAGTTATGAACCAAGTGCTCAAACAGTGTTGTATGGGATTGTGAATCGGGCTAGTTCTATTGTTTATTTGATGCAGTTGCCACCAGAGTAGGGAGGGGATCCGCGATGTGTTTTGTGTATCTATGATTCGGGAATGTGAGTCAGATCTGTGTCGTGCCATGTTTGTCGAAGAGTTTGAGTTAAGTTTGAAATTGCGTGCAACGAAAAATCAGTTGAGATCTTGGCATCAGATAGTTAATGTGGTGTGGTGAGTCTACCGAGTTGGTGGGTATGTTGTGGTGAGAGAAAGTGTGGAGGAGCATGTGTCAGTGACTCTTTCTGTCTGATAAATTTTGGGGACGAAATTCTTTAAGTGGGGGAGAGTTGTAACACCCGGGTTTGGGGGGCCGGGAGAAAATAATATTTAAATAATATTTGAGTCTCGGTTTTTCTAAATTAAATAAATAAAATGATGTCTCGGTTTTGTTTAGCGAAATTTAATTGAAGAGTTGGACCATATTTGGATGACAAAGCCCAATAGCCATTTTAATGGCATTTTTGTAAATATGCAATCTTTTCAAATAAGCCTATTTCTTTTTATTATATTTCAAACAAAAAAAAAATGCTATCTTCTTCTTCAACCAAAGCTATCGACAAACCCCTCCCCCTTCCATGGATTTCACTATTCTATCTCCTTTCTCCCTCATTTTGGCTCGGTTTTGAAAGGTAAACACATCCTCATCTTGCTCTCATCTTCCTCTACTTGAAAGTACAAATAGTTTTCATTTTAGTTCAAGTTTTAGAATTTGGGTTTTTCAAAGTTTTAAGCTAAAGGTTAGAGCTTTATGGGTTTTTACTAAAGCTTTTGAATTGTTATTGTTAGATATGATGTTTATGAATAAAATGGTCCAACATATATAATTTTTAGAGTGTTTTAATCGAATTTCCGAATTTGGGTTTTGGAGGGTTTTTAGGAGGGTTTTTAGTTGAGTTTTGGGTGTGGTTGGTGTTGGAAATTGAGGGTTGATGTTAGGGCATTGGTTGGGGATTGTTTTGGAAGCATTTGGAAGTGTTAAATGTGTTGAAATCACAAGTTTTGGACTGTGCAAAGGGGCTGCTCGGGAATGGCTTTTTGGGGGTTGTTCTTGGTTCGAAAAACAAGTGTTTAATACTTGAATTGTATTCCGGGTTTGCTATGTTGTGTTGTGGACTGATTCGAGGTTAATTCACTTGTGTTGAGGCGATTAGAAGCAAGGAATTGCGTTGGTAAAGCTTTGGGATCGGATCCGGAAGTGAGGAGGCTTGATTCGGCTTAGCTTGTTTTGCTCAAGGAAATGAGGTGAGTGGTTAATGTTTTAAATTGATTTCAAAGGTTGGTTCTAGCATGTGGAGGTGAAAATGTTTTCAAGTAATGTTTTGGTTCAAAGATGGTTTTGAAAGAATTTAGATTTGGCTTGAAAAGTTGAATTAAACTCAAGGGTAAGTTGTTGTGAATTGCCTATTTAATTTCCCTTTTTCCATTTGTTTTCATTACTTGTGGTGATGTTTTGTCAAGCATGAAACTTAAATAATTTGGGAAGAATTATGATTGCTTAATATTATATCGTTGATCATGTATGATGGTATTAATGATGTCGTTGATATGCCTTGTAAGGTGTGAGTAAATTGGTGCAAGTTGTGCACGAAAATGGTGAGTAAGACCATTTGTGATCGGTAAGATTCCAAGTAGTAAGTGATGCCTAATTGTGGTTTTTGTTACATCTTGATTTGGTCGTGCATGATATAGTGAGTACATGTTGTACAGTAGTGATTGTATATTGTGTTGCATGGTTGGTGTCGAACCTCACGTGATGGTTGTCGTTGCTTCGATGATGTGTAGTCCCGCCGGTAGCAAGTGGTATAAGACTCCGGTGATGTGTAGTCCCACCGGTAGTGACTAGTAGAAGAGTACTTTGATGTGTAGTCCCATTGGAAAACTACTAGTCGAAACGGTGATGTGTAGTCCCACCGTGTGTGTTTGGTTATGCTTGTGCATACCATGTGTTGTTCATGTGTATCTCACTATATCATTCTCTTTTATGGTTTGCCTTAACCTAAGATCATACCTTTATGCATACTATGAGGTGTAATGCTATGATAAATGCCTATGTTGTTGACCCTTGGTTGAACTCGTATGTTAGTAGAAGGATTAGGTAGTTGGATGATTTGTATGCGTTGATTTTTACTTTTAAAGAAAGCTTTGAACCCTGCATTGTCGTAGTTATGTTTTAGAGCTCCGCTCACTAAGCTTTATGCTTACGCTCTCCTTTTTCCGACAATGCAGATCTTTAGCTTGGAGTTAGCAAGGAGCAAGATAAGGGCGTCCAAGCGTGTGGTGGTTTGCTCAAGTATGATTTAATTAAATAACGTAATAGTCTAGCAATGGGAAATGCTACGTGTTTTAGGAGCTTGTATCTAGACTCCTTTGTATTGGCCACATGTTGTAATGCCTTATGTTGATGTTTTGGTTTGATTATGGTTTGTAATGCATGATATGCTATGATGGATGTTGTATGTGTTGGCATGTTTATCGGTGTTTAGGTTGCCTTGTTAGAGAGGGCCAAAACCTCTATGTGCTTGTCTTGTGCCTTAGAGGCTTTGAGTTCCTTGTTTGGCTTAATTTGATTGAATGTCTCTTGTTAGAATGTCATGCATGAAAGCCTAAATTGCTTGTATGCTTAAATCCTCATCATGTGTGAAACGTGTTGTAATTGTAAGCTTAATCATTGCCTAAACTCTTGGTTTGTTATTAGGACGCATGTTAGTGTGTTGGATGAAGTGTTAGGGGGATTTAGGGGCCTCCTTGTGCTCTAAATCAGCTCAAACCTGCAGATTCGTAGCTGGGGTATCGATACCGTTGGTCTGGTATCGATACTGCCCTTTGGTTTCAGGCCTCGTGTATCGATACTCGAGGGAGAGTATCGATACCTTTTTGGCCACTGGAGCCACTGTCGATTTCGGTATCGATACCGGCCTCGAGGGTATCGATACCGTTGTCTTAGCTTTGACCGTGGGAAGTCAACTTTTGGAGAGGGTATCGATACCCTTGAGGGAGGTATCGATACTGTCTCCTCAGGTTGACCAAACCCTGTTGACCTAGTCAAGGGGTATCGATACCCCCCCTAAGGGTATCGATACCGCCTGCAGTTTAACTTTAAAAATGGGCTTTTAAATGTTAGTTTGGGTTCGTTTGACTGCTTTGTAAATATCGTTCCGCTGTATGAACACTTAGGATGTAATTTTCATCTAGACAAGATTAAAATGAAAAAAAAATATAGGGTTGCTAACCGAGGGAGAGTTCCTTAGGGAGTTTTCACTCGGTTTTCCCCGTGTAGCTCACTCGGACCGGTCATCCGGCCAGACCGGGACGAGGGAGTTACACTAGGGGTGATAACGAGCCCATCAAAGCCCGAGCTTGGGTAAGTTTGACTCGGCTCTGCTCGAAAATAGTATCAGTAAGTTCGGCTCAAGCTCGAAGTGGACAGTTTGAGCCCAGCTCGACTCGTTATTTTTTTTTCAAATTGCTTTTAAATATTTTTATTTTTGAAGACCACAAGTAACCATAATACATTTTCTAAATTATACAAGTCCACAAAGAGAATGTGATTTAAAGCATTTAACCATGATAACAAGTTAACAACACTGAAACATACAAGTATATATATATAAAATTATTTCGAGCATGTTCACGAGCTTTTCGAGCCAAGCTTGGGTCGACTCAGGTCAGCTTGTTAAGGTCGAGCCGAGCATGAACTCGAGTCGAGTTTTGACCGAACCGAGCCTGAGTAGCTTGCGAGCCGGTCTGGCTCGTTTTCACCCCTACATAAGACAATCTCTCTGCTTTAGGAAAATTTCAACCCATCCCCTTTTATTATTTTTTCATATCAAATTGATCTAGGGGTGGTCATTTCACCCAACTTGATTGAGTCAGATTTTTGTGTGAAATAATCGGGTTCGAATTTTTATTAAGGGTGAGGTTGGGTGCGGATTTAGGGTGAAAAATGTCTTACCAGCGACTACTAATGTAATTTTCCCCTATACTTTTTGGGATATTTGCAGTAATAGCCCACTTTATATTTTTTACAATTAGATCTTTAAATTTGATTTTTTTTCACAATTGGGTCCCTAAAATTATTTTTTATAAATAGGTCCCTAAAATCAATTTTTTTATAGATAGGGTCAGGATGGATTCAGGTTGAGGCATATAATTTTTAGGTCGAGCCAAATTTTTTTAGGTTGGGACCCTATTCAGGTTTAGAGTACTTATATTCAGGTCAGGTTCGGGTTGACAAAAAACCGAACCCGGTCCGACTCGTGTCCATCCCTAATTTGACCCCTCAACTTTCATTGAGTCTGCAACTTTGGTCTTTTGATATTTCCAAAAAGATGATGTGGCCCAGTCATTTTTCATCATGTGTAAAAAGAAAATTGAAAATATGAAAATTTTAAAAAATGATAAAAATTCTTAAAATTCCAGAATTTGATACAAAAACTCATTTTAGATTTTATATATTTTCATTAACTTTATGAAATTTTATTTTTAAATAAGTTAAGCACTATTACATTTTTAAAAAAAATTATAAGATCAAAAACATAAATTCTATTTTCCTCCATTTTTTTACATTTTTATAATTTTGTTTAAATTTTAAAAATTGGAAATTCCAAAAAGAACTAGATAATTCAAAAACATCAAAAAAGAACTAAAAAATCTCCTTTGAAAAATCCAGAATTTAATTTAAAAACTCATAGTTTTTAATATATTTTTAATGTTTTTATGATTTTTAAAGTTTAGCATAATTATTTATTTTTAGATATAAATTCAAAAACATAAATTATATGCACGAACCAACTTGACTCAGTGGTTAAAGGAACGGTTGTTGTTCCTAGAGGTCACAGGTTCGAGCACCAGTAGCTGCAGCAGGGTGATTGAGCGTTTATTGTCAAATGGTTGAGAGTTTAGTTAGAACAAATACTACTTGTAATCACTTTAGCTTTCATAAAAAAAACATAAATTATATTTTTGACGACCTTTCATATTTTATGATTTTATTTAAATTTTTAGCTATTTTAAGTTTTTTTTTCTAATAAAATGCCTTGTGGTGAAATATAATTGGCTCACGTGACATTTTAAAACGAAAAACATCCAAGGACTAATGATGTTTACAGAATGAAAGTTAAAGAGTCAATTTGATTGAAAAATAATGAGAGTCAAAGTGAGAAGTGACCTAAAGTAAAAGTACCTTTTCAGGTATTGAACCTTTAGTTCAACATGCATTTGAGAGTTTTTAAACATGTACATTTAGATTATGACATAGAAACTCACCTAATTAAATAAGTGATTTGAGTATGAAAGTTCTTAGAGTTCATCATAAAGTACAATTTCCTAACAAGCTCACTTAACACACTTGTTTGCAAACAAAACCATTAGATTTGGTTTAAAAGTTTATTATTTAAATAAATGTTATATTTTGATACACAATCCATGTAATTTTTTATACAATCATTTTTTAAAACCTAAAACCCTAACACCCTAAGTTCTAAAACCTAAACTCTAAACTATAACCCTAAAATTTGAATTCTATAACCTACAAACTAAACCCCTAAACTAAACCTCTAAACCCTAAATTTAATAAAAATGTGTAAACTTTAACTTACACGGACTGTGTATCAAAGTTTTTCTCTTTAAATAAAAATTTCAATATATATTATAGATATGGAAGGTAGGTCTAGCCCCCATTTTGATCAAATATTATTTTTGATTTAGATGGATTGGATCTCATTTGAATTACTTATATTGATAAAAGGAAAATTCTATAATGAATGACATACATTGATATACATATAACCCCCTCGACCCGACCTAGCCATCAGACCGCGTCGAACGGGTTATACGGAAAAAACCGAAGAGAAATCCGTTAAGGCTTCACTCCGATTAGCAACCCTAAAAATTTCTTTTAAAAATTATCTTGTCTAAATGCCATTATGCAACTTATGTGAGGAGACACACAACGGAAAAGCAAACACGAACATGAACCAAGCCAAGCAGACATTTAGAGATTGATTTTTAAAGATTTACTACAGGTCGTATCGATACACTCAGGGCCCGTACCGATACGCCTTCAATGGTCAAACTCCTCGAAGTCAACTTCAAGAGGCCATATCGATACCCTTCAAGGCCGGTATCGATACGACCTTAATGGTCAAACTTCCAAAGTCAACACCAGGGACCGTATCGGTACGCCTAAGGCCCGTATCGATACCCCAATTTCTCGTCAAAATCTCAGATTTTCAGAGACTAAAGTGGGTATTGGTACGCCCCCACGTATCGGTACGCCTTGCTTAAAACAGGGGACCGTATCGATACAACCCTTGAGCGTATCGATACGCCCTGCTCAGAAAGACTGTTTTCTACAATTTTAAGCACAAGGAGATCCAACACATCTTACTAAACAAGAACCTAATCAACTCCTAAACTTGCACACATCAAAAGCCAACCATGAGCATTCATTTAGACATGATAGACAAACAACGAAATAAGATTCAACATGGCATGATTCGTTAAGAAAAACATTCAAGCATAGCAATCCCAAAAGGGGTCAAAAGACAATCCATGGCACGTTCAACAAGTTTAGAGGCATTACAAGTCAAACATAACTAAACAAACTTGTCTAAAGCAAGAGACATAACGAACAACCCCCTTAAACATAAAGGTCCTATCCCATTGCTTAATACTATTTATTTAAGTCTAAAACCATACTTGAGCAAAACAAACCCCATTGGATTCTCCCTTGTTCTCTGAGCTGCTTCGTAGGTCTAAGGGCCTACATTGTTGGAAAAGAGAAGCGTAAACATAAAAGCTTAGTGAGCGGTGCTCAAAACGGTAACTGCAACAATGCATTTTTAAACCATAGTTTGCTTGAAACCAAAACCATTTCCAAATCATTTCCCTCGTGCATGAACACATAACAACGTGCATTTAACATCTCGAGCATTCACCGAATGCATCCAAAAGCCACAAGCTTACATCATGCTCATTCTCAACATACAAGCAAGAAACCAACCACATGCATAAGCATAAATGGAAAAGAGGAATATAACTTGCTTAACATGAGAAATTATAGCACCAAGGGTATAATGACATTCATCACTTTTACTCGGATATGCGGATAGTTCTCAAACACACTAGACACATCCGGTGGAATCTTAAAATACCGTACTCACTCGTCTAGTAAAACATAGCTTTCGGTGGAATCTCACATTACCGTACTCCTTCTTAGTGGAATCTAGCACCACTAAGGCCACACACGACTTTTACCTCGAGTGCACTCACATCCTATTGGTCGACCAACTATACCCGGTAATAAGATTTCACATGTCAATACCCACCAAACCAACACTTACCTTGTGTTCTCATGGTCACAACCATAACCAATATGGAATAAATTAAGGAAATCAAATGTATAACATAAGGACGTTCAAAGCACCATGCATTATGGAAAGTCATTCAAACATATAGTAGATGTCATCGAAAATGAAGACTAAAAAGCTTAAAACTTACTCTTGAGTTTATATTGGCTTATTAGGCTCAATCTAAATCCCCAAAACCATCCTTAACCAAGTTAAGGCTTAGAAAAAAATTCCACTCACTGGTACAACCCAACGATAGCCGAAACACCGATTCAAGCATTCGAACTACCCGGTCACACGTCCGAAGAGCTCAAACTTGTTTCCTATGTTTCTAACCAATTCAAAAATGGTGCATTAGACTCAAATCAAGCCCCCCAAACTTGCAGCAACATAGAAACTCAACATCTATCATCGAAACCAATCGAGTCACACCCGAAAACACTTGGAAACACCATCAAAACGACTCAAACCAACTAGCAGCCAAAACCCAACAAATTTACCATCAAAACTACATCTTTCAACATCCAAAACACTTGCCCAAGGTCTAGAAACCATCAGCCCAAAGTTCTTCACAAGAACAACCCAAAAACCCAAATCTTCAACTCCAAAAACCTCTTTTCAAGCACAAAGCATTTTGGAACAAATTTAAGCCTAACATTATTAGAACATCAAAAAAAAGTTAAAAATACCTTTAAACCTAGGATCAAACAACCCAAACAGAATTTCTTCATTTTCCTCTTTTTAAGCACAAAGCATTTTGGAACAAATTGAAACAATGCGTTTTAAGGAAATTTTTCACCAACAATAAGTTTAAGAAAGGGAAAGTCAAAACAAAAGAGGAATTACCTTGAAAAACTTGCTTGGATGGAGTGGTTGAAGCAATGGAATAGTAAAATGGTGTCTTGGAGGAAAATAACGTGAAAAGAGAGTTTGAAGAAGATGATGGTATTTTCAAAACCCTTTTAGAATTCCAAAATCCCCCTTTTGCCCCTCTTCATTAAAATCCTTTAGTTGTTTGTTAAAAATGGTTTTCCACCAAATTAATTTAACCCGAACCGATTTAACCAACCCGATTATCTCTCAGGCCTAAACTCGGGGCATTACAACTCTCCCCCACTTAAGGAATTTCGTCCTCAAAATTTACCTGATGGAAAGAGGTATGGAAATTGCTCTTTCATATAAGCTTTTCTCTCCCAAGTAGCTTCTTCCATACCTCGATATCTCCACAAAACCTTGACTAACTCAATAGTCCTCCCACGCAAAACCTTACTATCCATAGCAAGAATCTCAACGTGTTCTTCTTCATATGATAAATCCAGATTCAATTCAATCTCTTCCACTAGCATAACATGAGACGGATCTGATCTATACTTTCGAAGCATCAAAACATGGAACACATAATCGAAACACGGATCTAATCTGATTTGTACTTCCGAAACATCGAAACTGGTTTTCTAACCCCCTCGACCCGGTCTAGTCGTAAGACCAAATCGGGAGAGTCATACGGGGATAACTGGAGAAAAATCTGAGAATTTCCCTCCGAATACAACCCTAGATTAAAATTTATCTTGTCTAAATGCAATTTAATGGTCATATGGTGTTAAGAGTTACAACAGAAGAACTACGTCTCAATCGGATGACCAATTGGAGCCAAACAGTCTCAAAGGACCATTTTCAAAACCACACAAAACAGGGGCAAAAGGGTAATTTAAACTTTACCAAATAGT
Organism: Hibiscus tridactylites; assembly: GCA_958450335.1. NCBI lineage: Eukaryota > Viridiplantae > Streptophyta > Magnoliopsida > Malvales > Malvaceae > Hibiscus > Hibiscus tridactylites. The sequence continues at coordinate 22,300,330 of OY288268.1, read as the reverse complement.
TTATTAGTCATATTTCAAGCACACGAGGCAAGGCCAAGACAAACGAGGCTTTTAAACTCACTTAGGAAGCATACAAATATTAGGGACTAAAGCGTAACATTTGGGAACCTTCAAAGATGCCTTTTAATCACTTTAACTGCCCGTGTTTCAAAACAACGATTGTCGTTTCGAAACGCGAGCTCTCAGCAAAAAGCAAAACTAGGCAGTTCCAAAACAACTCCTCTTGGTTTCGAAACGAAAGTCTCTAGAGGAAAAACGTACCGAAACGACACCACCCCGTTTCAATACGGGTGCCCCAAAAGCCTGGCCGTTCTGAAACCATACCAGGTATTTCGAAATGCCTGGGCACAGATTGGCCCGAAAATGCATTTTGACATCCCCAAACATTCTCAAAAATACTTCGAAAGAGCACAAACCACAAAGCAACAATGAGTAAACATTCTAAAGGCAAAACACCCTAAAAAAGGTTTTAAACATACATACACACAAGCATGGATTCCAAACTCAAAATCTCAAAGAGGACACTTTAACTCAAAACACCAACAAGCCAAAACACAAGGCATTTAACCAAAGGCCAAAACAAACCTCAAAATACCATGATTTCAACATTTAAAACATGTAGCAACATGATCAAACTCATGGGAGTTTACAACCACCTCCCTAACCACAAAATCAAGTATTCCCATTGCTAAATTATTATTACAACTTAAAATCCATACTTGAGCTTACGCTACGATTATCGAATCCTTTCCCTCGCCTTCCTCTGCTTCCCGGATCACTAATGATCTGCATTGTTGGAAAGGAGCGCGTAAGCATAAAGCTTAGTGATTGGTGCTCAAAACAACAACAACAATAATGCAGTTTTAGTAAAACCGTTTATGAATTGAAAACAAAACCACAAGCACGATATTCCTTCAACATGATTATCAACAATCTTACATGTGCTTGGAATCTTACATCAAGCAATGCAACAACGTATAACAACAAGACATGACTCTCAACATATACCAAGATAACATTCAACCTTCCAACACAAGAGTATTATGGCAATTATGGATACATTACTCGGATACGCGGATTGGATTCGATGGCTTCTCACATCACCGAATCTAATAAGAACAACAAGACTCACGATGGCATCTTACATCACCGAGGTCTAACAATAAAGCTTCCGGTGGCATCTTACATCACTGTAGTCCTCTCTAATGGCATCTTACATCACTAGGGCCACACACGAATTTTACAAGTGCACTCTAATCCTATGGTCGACCAATTATACCCGATAAGACTCTCATATTTGCTAATACTCAACATCGTAGAAACCAACATGACAATACCACACTCAATAATCAAATACAAACATTCATCTCATATCAACCATGCATAACAAGATTGAATTATAAAATTCCAGAAAAAGTAAAACGTAACCATTAAATACTTACTCTCGAACTTAGGTTGGCTTTTCAAGCTCAACCTAAACTCTCAAAACATTTCCACTCCCTGATAGAACCCAAACGATAGACGAAACACTAATTCAAGCCTCCGAACTACCCAGTCTCACGTCCAAAGAACCCAAACTTGTTTCCCTTATCTATAGCCAATTCAAAAATGATGCATTAGACCCAAATCAAACCCCCAAACTCACATCAACACATAAACTCATCATTTATCATCAAAATCAAATCGATTCACACCCGCAAACACTATCAAAACGACCCAAACCAACTAGCAGCCAAAACCCAACGAATTTACCATAAAAACTACATCTTTCAACATCCAAAATACTTGCCCAAGGTCTAGAAACCATCAGCCCAAAGTCCTTCACAAGAACAAACCAAAAGCCCAAAATTTCCACTTCAAAACCCCCTCATTTTTACAAGTTTCAGGTTTCCCTACATTTAGCCACTACCCAAACATTTTTAGTACACTAAAACAAGGTTAAAAACACCTTTAAACATGTCATCAACTACACAAACGAAAATCCCTTCATTTTCTCTCTTTTCAAGCGCAAAGCATTTCGGAAACTAGTTTTTAAACAATGGGTTTTAAGGAAAATCTCACCAACAATAAATTTACGGAAGAGAAAATCAAAACAAAAGATTGATTACCTTGAAAACTTGTTTGGGTGATGCTTGCTCCAATGGAATAGTAGAAATGAGGTGTTTGAGAAAAGTAACGTGAAAAGGGGAAGAAGAAGATGAGTGTATTTTTGAAAAACCCTTTTTTTCTTAATTTAAATTCTAAATTCCCCCTTTTACCCTTCTTCGTTTAAAAACTTTTAGTGTTCATTAAAAACGCTTTCTCTCAAATAATTTAACTCGAACCATTTTAACCAAACTCGATTATCTCTAGAACCCTAAACACGAGGCGTTACAACTCTCCCCCACTTAAAAAATTTCGTCCTCGAAATTTACCTAATGGAAAGAGGTACGAAAACTGATTTTCAATGTTCGCTTTTCTCTTCCATGTGGCTTATTCCACACCTCGATGTCTCCACAAGACCTTCACTAACTCTATGGTCCTACCCCGCAGTACCTTGCTATCGGTAGCTAGAATCTCGATTGGTTCTTCATTATACGAAAAATCCATATTCAATTCAATCTCTTCCACTAGCATAACATGAGACATATCTAATATATACTTTCGGAGCATCGAAACATGAAACACATCATGAATCTTCTCAAGCTCGGATGGTAATCCCAACCTATATGCAGCAGGACCAATCCCCTCAACTACCTCGTAAGGACCAATGAATCTCGGACTTAACTTTCCCTTCCTACCAAACCTCATTACCTTTTTCTACGGGGAAACCTTCAAGAATACTTTTTCGCCAATAGCATACTGAATCTCTTTTCTCTTCAAATCTGCATGCGATTTCTGTCTGTCTAAAGCTGCCTTCAAGCAATCGCAATTCAATTTTACCTTCTCGGTAGTGCCCTTAAGCAAGTCCGGCATAGGTACACGCTTCTATCTGGCCTCGGCCCAACAAACAAGTGTTCTACATTTCCTACCATACAGAGCTTCATACGGTGCCATCTGAATACTAGCCTGATAACTGTTATTGTACGCAAACTCCACTAACGGTAGATGCTTCTCCCATGAACCCTGATAGTCGATGATGCAACACTTTAACATGTCCTCTAACACATGAATAACTCTCTCCCACTGACCATCTGACTATGGGCGATATGAAGTATTGAAGTTCAACCAAGTCCCCAAGGCACGATGCAAGCACTCCCAAAATCTAGCTGTAAACCTCAGATCTCGGTCTATCACAATCGTTTTTGGTATACCATGTAGTCTCACAATCTCACTGATATACAACTCGGCCAACATGTCTAAGGTGTAAGTAGTATGGACATGTATGAAATGGGCACACTTAGTGAATCTGTCAACTATCACCTATACTGAATTCTTCTTCAAAGGAGTCAACGGTAAACCTGACACAAAATCTATAGTAATCTATTCCCACTTCCATTTCAGAATCTTCAATGGTTGTAACAAACCTGAGGGAAACTGATGCTCGGCCTTAAGGTGCTGTCAAACTATACACTTACTTACAAACTCGGCCACATCTTTTTTCAACCCAATCCAGAAGTACTCATCTTTCAACCCACGATACATCTTCGTACTACCCGCATGCATAACAAAAGGACTATTTTGAGCTTCGTTCAAAATAGTACATCTCAACTCGGCATCTTCTAGAACAACTACTCTATCCTTGAAACATAAGATCCCATTCTCACCTAAGTAGAAATCTACGTGTCTACCCTCGACTATATCTTGCACGTGAGGTGCCAAAGATCTGTCTTGCAACTGTTTCTCTCGAATCAACTAAACTAACGAAGGTTTAACATGTAGTTCAGCTATCAAACCGTAATCTTGAGACATGCTCAATCTTGGAAACATAGCTCGCAAGTCAACTGTCACTTTTCTACTCAAAGCATCAACTACTATATTCTCTTTACCCGGATGGTACTCTATTGTGAGGTCATAGTCTTTAAGAAGCTATAACCACCTACGATGTCTAAGGAGCAAATCTTTCTGAGTCATCAAATATTTCAAACTCTTGAGGCCAAAACCACAGCCGCTAACTCTATGTCATGGGTGGGGTAATTCTTCTCGTGAACCTTCAATTGTCTCGAAGCATAAGCTACAACTCTTTCTTCTTGCATAAGCACACAACCTAAACCTACATATGACGCATCATTGTAGATCACGAACTCTTTCCTTGGTTCAGGCTGAATCAAGATAGGAGCTTCTGTCAATGCTTTCTTCAACTTCTCAAACGCTTGCTGCCTTGCACCTGTCCACTCATACAGAACATTTTTCTATAACAATTTTGTCAAAGGTGCATCAATCTTCGAGAATCCCTCAACAAACCTTCGATAATACCCGGCCAAACCTAGAAAACTACAGATCTCGGTCACTGACTTCAGTTGTTTCCAACTCACTATTGCTTCTATCTTCTTGGGATCCACACTAATCCCATCAGCTGAGATCACAAAACCTAGAAAGACTACTTCTCTAATCCAAAATTCACATTTACACAACTTGGCATACAACTGATTCTCAAGCAAAGTCTGTATCACTAATCGCAAATGCTCATCATGTTCTTCCTTTATCCTGGAGTACACTAGAATGTCATCTATGAACACTACTACAAACCTATCCAAAAACTCGTGAAACACTCGGTTCATCATGTCCATAAATGCAGCTGGGGCATTAGTCAAACTGAAGGGCATTACCAAAAACTTGTAGTGCCCATATCGCATACGGAAAGTTGTCTTCGGTATGTCCACATCTTTTACCTTCAAGGCTTCAACTGATAGTACCCCAATCTCAAATCAATCTTCGAAAACAATGAAACACCTCTCAGCTGATCAAAAAAATCATCAATCCGTGGCAAGGGATATTTGTTCTTCACTGTTACCTTGTTCAACTGTCTATAATCTATGCACATCCTCATACTGCCATCGTTTTTCTTTACAAACAAGACCGGAACACCCCCAAGGTGAGATACTAGACCTAATAAAACCTCTATCTAACAGTTTCTGAACCCGTGTCTTCAACTCTTTCAACTCTTATGGTGCCATTATATATGGAGCAATCGATACAAGAGCAGAATCTGAATACGTCTCAATAGCAAACTCAACATCCTTATTTGGAGGCAAACCGGACAATTCTTCTGGGAACACACTCGGGAAGTCACAAACTGTTCTGATATCTTGCGGTCTAACTTCACTCATATTCAGATTCATTACATATGATAAGTAAGCTTGGCAACCCAAATCCATCATCCTCTGAGCCTCTAAAGCTGAAACAACATTAGACAAGAACTTAACGTTCCCGCCAACTACCACTACCTCGTAGTCATCAAAAAGCCTCAAAGAAACTCTCTTAGTCTCAACATCTATTCTAGATCTATGCTCTACAAGCCAATCCATACCCAGAATTACATTGAAACCATAGAACATGAGTTCTATCATGTCAACTAGAAACACGTGACCCAGAACCATCAAAGGACACCTCCAGAACACTTTCCTAACTACAACTTTCTTACAAAAAAACTCGTAACATTCATACCTATGTCTAACAACTCAAAAGGCAAACCTAAGGATCTTGCATGCTCACCTAAAATGTATGAATGTGTCGACCCAGAATCAATCAACGAAAGCAAAGATAAGGAATGTAACACAAAATTACCTACGATCACATCTGTTTCATTTCCAACCTCACACTGTGCATAAACCCTACCTGGTCTACCTCCCTCTGTCTGTATCGTTGTTGCGTGTAAAATAGTCTATCGCAATTGTAGTGCAAGTGTACACGACGCAAGTAGTAAAGTGATACGAAGTATCGGATATCGTCTCCACAGGGATTGGGCTAATAGCTTCACCTTAATTTACTGCACGAAGTAAAGAAAATAGTTTAGAAAGTTGTCACGAAAATATTGAAGAAAACGTAAATAAAAGAGTAGGAATGTCAAGATAGAAAGAATGGGCTGGTATTGAATTGCTCAGTAGTGCAGGTATTGCAATGCTTAGGAACTCTAGTTCTGTCGTTGCACCCGGCGCGGCAGCACCTGTCGCGGCAGCAGTCCGTTGGTCGTCGCGGCAGCAAACACACCAACTCAGTACTCCAAGTTTGGCAAGAATCCCAGATCTGCCTTGGCCTATCCCTAGGTCCAAGTCTGTCGATGATCACGTCTTTGATGATACCTCCTGGCGTGAATCGAAGGATGAACACCGATGTGTATGAATTCTTCCTTAGCCACTTAACCTTGCCCTATCCCTAGGCACAAGATAGTTCAACTATAAACTAGAGAACTTGCTCTTATTTCTTTCGTATACTTAACTCTCCCGATGCTAAGTAAATAGATAACCTCACAATGCTCTCCCGATGCTCTTGCAAGATATTAATAACCAAAATAAGAGAACTTGAAGTTTATTTTATTGAACTTGGAAAATCCTAAAACAAAACAACCCTTGCAACTACTTTACAAATCAACCCGTGGCCCTAGGGGGTTTTTAGAACATATCGACGACGGGTAAATGGCAGAGGGGTTTGGTTGTCGGTTATGGGGTATGATGTTTCCTAGGTTAAAATCTATGCCCTTATATAAGCTTTGGGCTCAAGTATTCTAAGTTAACAAGGATTACAACTTTAATTAAAAGTATGATTCTAATAAAGACTTAATCTTCAAGTATCCTACTTTTCAACCGTCCTCCTTGTTTCTTGGGATTTCCTCTCCTTGAGCTTTGGCTTGACATATCTTTTGATCCGGGGCTTGGAAAAATATATGGTTTTCACAGGACATACGAGCATAATTTTCTCTATCTATCGAGGTCCACTTTGCTTTTTCTCCACTAACTTGCTGTCGTCCTCTGCTGTCACGGCAGATCCATGGCAGCATCGTCCTCATCATCTGCTTGTCCAGTTCAACTCTTCTACTTCTCTGCTCTGCGCTCGCCTTCTCCGTCAACTATGGCAGCAACCTGCAAAATCAGCCATCTTTTAGTAGAATCTGTGCCTTTAATATATTTGTGATGTTTTGCTGTAAACTAACCTAAATGCAATGCAATGATGCTTGAATGCAGCAGAAATATGGGTTAAAAAAGGTGTAAATAATAGAACTTTTACACACTCAACACACCCCCAAACTCAAGTTTTTGCCTGCCCTCAAGCAATTAAGACTTAAGAGAAAAATGAATATTTTTGTGTTGGCTTTCAAATAGTGAACTGTCTCTTACCCGTCGCTCATTCTCTGTGACGGCAGCAACCTGTCGGAAAGATTAGGATCTGTCCGGAATCTCACTATAGTCCTCGTGCAGTGTGTGCATGCTTGTGAACAGTTATATGCTAAGACTCTCTTAGTTTCACTAGAATATTCAACTCTTTAACTCGAATTTTTATGCCAAAGTTTATTTTTGAAGACACATTTTCATGCTTCTTTTCTTCTATTTTCAAGCTAAGTTTTACTAGAGCCAGTTTTAGGCACCTCTAGTTAGCTTCCTAGAGCCGGTTTCAGGCACCTCTAGGTTTTTGAGTTTCTTTTGCTAAACTTCTTTCCTAGAGCCAGTGTTAGGCACCTCTAGGGGCTATTCAAGTACTAAGCTTCCTATTCTAGTTTGGCTAAAAGAAATCTAAGCAGTATAACAGTCACAATGGTGTTTAAGTTTTTCAGAACTATAGAAAGGCTCTAAACTTCTCCTTAAACTGTCCTAAAGATGCTGCCACGGCAGAGCTGTCATGACAGGTAAGTTTTAATTCACAGTTTTAAACCAACAGTTTTTTTAAGAGAACTTAAATAACTAAAAGACACAACAATTAATTAAAGATGTACTAAGACTTCATTAAAATGGAGGGTTGCCCCCCCAAACTCGAGGGTTGCATTGCCCTCAATGCAAATGACAGAAAAAAATGAAGGCAGGTACATCACAAAATATAGATAAAGCAGGCAGCAATAAGAAGAAAATAAAAGACTTAAATTTTTTAAGCGCTGTCTTCACTGCTGCTGCTGACACGGATTTGGCGGCGGATTCTGGGCTGTGGGGCAGGCTGGGCAGGTTGCTCCACGATCTGGATGTCTGAGCTGCTGCCGCTATCCCAAGTACTGCTGCTGGCCTTGGGCATTAGCTTTCTGTCGGCCATTCGTTTCTGCCTCTTGACAGGCGTGAATTCTTTCTCCAAATTCCTTCGAATAGGAGGTTCTGCCTCGCTGTCAGCCCAGACAGAGGAAGGGGAGAAACCAGCAACATAGGCATCGACGTCATCCGCGGGCTGTTGCTTCGTTCCTCGGGCGGAGGTGTCTGCCGGAGGGCTGCCAGCTGCCGTCGGGGCAGGTGATCGGGTGGAAGCAGCAGAATGTGTGTGTGTGGGGAGGCAGGTGGTGTAGGTGTGTGGATAGGGGTGGGGATGGTGAAATAGTGGGCAGGGAAGGTGGGGAAGACAATATCGGGATAATTCAAAGTATTTGTAATGAAATTTACCGTTGAGTTGGCGAAATCCTTGATGAATGTCATCAGCCCCATCTGTCTGTCTTCCACTCGCTGTATGGCAGCAAGGATCTGAGCAGATTGGTCTGTCGGAGCAGCTGCTGCGGCAGGTTCTTGGGCAGGTTCCTCGGATGATTCTGCTGGGGTGGCAGCCGTGTTGAAGGAGGAGAGGGGGGTTGCGACTGTTAGCTCCATGAGGCTTGTAATGTTGTTATCGGTCCAGCCTTGTCCCTTGACCAGTTTATCGGTGGTGCCTTCTGGTACAGCAGCGCAACGGCAGAGAGATGTGATCATGAATGGTAGGCAGAGGCGGGCGGTTGATCGATTGGTGCAGTCCAAGACGCTCTCCCTCATATAGCGGCCCACATTGATAGCCCGGTTGTTCATGATCGAATGGATGAGGGCTAGCCTTTGCTGGTCCACCGTTGTGTGATGGGAGGACGGCAAGATGCGCTTCTTGATGAAAGCGTTCCATAGCTTGGCTTCTGGAAGCAGCTGCCCCCTTTTAACAAAGTTGGGGTTCTTCTTGCTCGTATTCCACTCCGTCCCTTCTTCTTTCACCTCTGCCATGACAGCACCGAAAGCGGTAGAGTCGAGGGTGTCCAAAAATTGCTGATGGGCATCGTCCTTGGGACCAAAATAGAGGCCATACATATGGTTGATGCTATCGGCTGTGAATGGTACCTCTGTCCCTCGGACAGTTGCTGATGTTGCCGTCCTGCTGTCGATGGCAGCATAGAACTCCCTCACCTGCATGTCATTCAATTCAGCTGGCTGCTCTGCAAACTACTCCCATAGCTGAGCCTTTATCGCCCTTGCGATGAATGGTTTGAGCCCCATGTTTTCTGCCTTTAGGATGTAGGTGAAACCTCTTTCTTCCCATAATTCTTTGGTCGCGAAGGACTGCGGGGTGGGTGCTGCCGCTGAAGAGGTTGAAGCAGCACTGCGGCGGGTACGTCTAGAAGACATTTTAGTTGCAAGGGTTGTGAAAGTAAAGAAAACAAAGAAAAACGAGAGGGGAGAGCAAGTAAGAAGAAGCAGAAGTGAGGAAAATGAAAATGAAAACGGGGTTTTATAGAGGTAGAGTTGCTGCCCGTTTAATGCTGTAACGGCAGGCGTGAATAACAGGGCGACTATTGAGATTTGGCGTGTCTGACGCGTCTGACACGCATTTATGCGTCTGTCACACGCTTCTGCGTCTGCCGTGACAGTCTGTCTTATCCGTGTCTGCGGCGGCAGCTGGAACAACAAACTTCATTAATGGGCTCTGTTGGGCCGGTGGATGGATGGTGGGCTTGGGTCAGTTCTCCTTTTCTTCTTGACTCCTTTATTTCCTAAAAAACAGAAAATATAAAAACATTATTCGAATAAAATAAATCTTATTACCTAATAAATAATAAATACTAAAAATAAATAAAAATAAAAATTAGGTTAAATTAGGGATGCCTTGTGGGGCATCTCCTAAGGTAACCACTTCCTGTATTCCTGGGGCTTCAGTCCCCTGATAATGCTTGAGGCGCTGTCCATTGACTTTGAATTGGTGCTCGTCTTTTAATGATCGGATTGTGATGGCACCATGGGGAAAAACTTGTACCACTTGGAACGGGCCAGACCATCTAGATTTTAGCTTCCCTGGGAAGAGTTTCAGTCTAGAATTGAACAACAGTACAAGCTGCCCTGGGCAGAACTGTCGTGGCAGCAACTTCCGGTCATGCCACTTCTTAGTTTTCTCCTTGTAAATTCTTGCATTGTCGTAGGCCATTGTCCGTATTTCTTCCATCTCGTTCAGATCTAATAGCCTTTTCTGGCCTGCCTTGTCCAAGTCCATATTCACTGCCTTGATTGCCCAGTATGCTTTGTGCTCTATCTCGACAGGCAGATGACAGGTTTTCCCATAAATAAATCGGTATGGAGACATGCCCAATGGAGTCTTAAAAGCTGTCCTATATGCCCATAATGCATCATTAAGGAGTAAAGACCAATCTTTCCTAGTTGGCTTAACCATCTTCTCAAGAATGTTTTTAACTTCCTTATTAGATATCTCAGCTTGTCCATTGGTCTGTGGGTGGTATGCTGCCGCGATCCTGTGCTTGACACCATATTTCTTCAAGGCGGCAGCAATAACCCTATTGTCAAAATGTCTCCCTTCATCACTGATAATCGCCTTAAGGATGCCAAACCTCGAAAAAATGTTTTTGTGTAGAAACTTTTGGACTGTCTTAGCATCATTCTTTTGAGTGGCGATAGCTTCAACCCACTTAGAGACATAATCCACTGCTAGGAGGATGTATAGATTTCCACATGAAGATGGAAAAGGTCCCATAAAATCAATCCCCCAAACGTCGAAGATCTCGACTTCTAGAATGTTCTGCAGTGGCATCTCGTTTCTCCTCGAGATGTTACCCGTCTGCTGGCACCTGTCACAGTTCTTGTAGAAGTCCTGTGCATCTTTATACAGTGTCGGCCAGTAGAACCCTGACTGCAGCACCTTGGCAGCAGTTTTGTTGCCTCCTAAGTGACCTATATATTGTGAAGCATGGCAGTGATGGAGAATGTCTTCTTGCTCTTCTTGTGGTACACACCTCCTTATAACTTGATCTGCACACATTTTGAAAAGAAGAGGTTCGTCCCAATAATAATGCTTAACATCATTTTGGAACCTCTTCCTGGCTTGATAATTAAGATCAGAAGGAAGTATTCCGCTAACTATAAAATTAACAAAATCAGCATATTAGGGGAGTTCAGAAGACTTACCTGCCGCCATGGCTGTTGCGGCAGCAAAGAGCTGCTCATCTGGGAAGGTCTCTAGTATGTTAGTCTCATCTATTGGCAGACTCTGTCCCTTCTCCAACCTTGACAAGTGGTCTGCCACCTGATTTTCTGTCCCTTTTTTGTCCTCGATTTCAAGGTCGAACTCTTGCAATAGCAGGATCCACCGTATCAATCGAGGCTTTGCATCCTTTTTCGCGAACAAATACTTCAGGGCAGAATGGTCTGTATGCACTATTACTTTCGTCCCAAGTATGCAAGAACGAAACTTGTTGATGGAGAACACCACAGCTAATAGCTCATTTTCTATGGTGGTGTAGTTCACTTGGGCATCATTCAATGTCTTGCTGGCATAATATATGACATGAAATAGCTTATCTCTGCACTGCCCAAGTGCTGCCCCGACAACATAGTCACTAGCATCACACATAATCTCAAATGGCTGTGTCCAGTCTGGTGGCTGTACTATGGGGGCTGTTACTAGTTTTTCCTTCAGAACCTTGAATGCTTCAGTACATTCATCATTAAAGTCAAAGGGTCGGTTCTGCTCCAAAAGATGGCATAGAGGCTTGGTGATTTTTGAGAAATTTGCAATGAATCTCCGATAAAAACCAACATGCCCTAAGAAACTTCTAATGCCCTTGACTGTGGTTGGCGGCGGCAGCTTTTCAATCACTTCAATCTTAGCCCTGTCGACTTCTATCCCACGGCAACTAATCTTATGGCCAAGGACTATCCCCTCATCCACCATAAAGTGGCATTTTCCCAATTCAAAACAAGATTTGCTTTTTCACATCTTTCAAGTACCTTTTGCAGATTGCCGAGGAAGCTCTCAAAATCGTCTCCAAAGACGGAAAAATCATCCATAAAAATCTCAAGGAAGTCCTCTACCATGTCGGAGAATATGGCCATCATGCACCTTTGGAAGGTGGCGGGTGCATTGTATAGTCCAAACGGCATTCTCCTAAAAGCATATGTTCCGTAGGGGCATGTGAAAGTCGTTTTTTCTTGATCCTCCGGTGCGATAGCAATTTGATTATAACCTGAATAACCATCAAGAAAACAATAGTAAGGTTTACCCGCTAATCTATCAAGCATTTGATCAATAAAGGGTAAAGGAAAATGGTCCTTTCGGGTAGCTTTGTTAAGCTTCCGATAGTCCATATAAACCCTCCAACCGGTCACAGTCCTGGTTGGGATTAACTCATTGTTCTCATTGGTTATCACGGTCATTCCTCCTTTCTTTGGAACGCATTGCACCGGGCTTACCCATTTGCTGTCAGAGATGGCGTAAATAATACCAGCATCTAACCACTTAATTATCTCTTTACGCACCACCTCTTTCATCGCATGGTTTAGCCGCCTTTGGGCATCAATATTCGGCTTATGATCTTCCTCTAGAAGGATTTTGTGCATGCATAACGCCGAACTAATGCCTTGTATATTAGCAATCGTCCATCCAATCGCCTTTTTGTGCTGCCTTAGCATGCCGATTAGCTGCCGTTCCTGTTCCTGCGGCAGCTTAGAAGAGATGATTACGGGCAGTGTGTCATTTGAACCAAGGAAAGCATATTTTAACTGCCCGGGCAGGGGCTTCAGTTCTAAGGCAGGTGGTTCAACAGTAGATGGCTTTTGGATTAAATGGTTATCCGAAGTATAATTCAAAGGTTCGAATAACTTACCTGGACGATTGCCTATCCAGTTTACCTCCTCCTGATCTTCAGTATCAGATGTATCAAATTCAGAGGAGTTGCTGTCGTCGGTGCTGTCGTCGTTGCTTTCGTGACAGTTCTGTAGATGGCTGCCGCGGCAGTGACCAAATTTAATATCGTGACAGCCCGACCTGATGCAGGGTTGATCAAGGGTAACGTCAGTGATAGCCTTGCATTCCTCGTCCACATCAGCATGTTTCATCGCTTGGAGAACATTCAACTTAATCTCTTGATCGTTCACTCGCATGGTGAGTTCTCCTTTCTCCACACCAATCAGCGATCTTCCCGTGGCTAAGAAGGGTCGCCCAAGGATGACTGGTGCGTTTTCGTCTGCCTCACAATCTAAAACAAGAAAGTCAGCAGGAAAAATAAACTTATCCACTCTTACCAGAATATCTTCAATCTTTCCTTCTGGATGAACGTAAGAGCGGTCTGCCAGCTGCAGAGTTACTGTCGTGGGCCGCGCCTTTCCAATACCTAATTTCTGAAAAACAGACTTTGGCATTAAATTAACACTAGCACCAAGATCACAAAGTGCCTTACCCACAAATTTATTTCCGATTACGCAAGGTATGATGAAGCTCCCCGGATCCTTCTTTTTCTAGGGTGGCTACCGGTGAAGAATACTCATGCAACCTTCTGTCATCTTTACCGTTTCAAATTCCCTAAGTTTAGATTTTTTCGACATAACATCCTTGAGAAATTTAGCATAACCGGGCTTCTCCCTAACGGCATCTAACAGCGGAATATTAATATGAACCTGCTTAAAAATATCATAAATCTTTTTAAGTTGAGATTCTTGCTTAGCTTGCTGTATCCGTTGAGGAAAAGGTGGTGGGGGACGATAATCAGCAATACGTCCTTCCCACTGCATGCGAATCTATGGAGGTTTGGGTTCATCAATTTTCTCCTCTGTCGCTTCTGCTGTCGTGACAGGCTCATCGGCAGCAGTCTGTTTATCACCTGTCGGGGCTGCTTCCTCGGCAGGTTTATCCAAGGCAGGTACCTTTACTATTTCAGCTTCTTTTTCCGGCCCTGGTAGTTTCTTCCCACTCCTAGTAGTAATCGCCTTACATTGCTCATGTGTGGGCTGCATAGCATTTTCAGTATTGCTAGGGAATCCTCCAGTCTGCCTCGGCTTAATATGTTGGGAAACCTGACCCATTTGTGTCTCCAGAGATTTCAAAGTAGCTTCATGATTTGTCATCCTCATCTTGATTTTATCCATGAAATTCTCTGTCTTCTTGACAAACTGATTCATATTTTCTATATAAGTACCTGTCTGAGACATAAAAGTGGCCAGAGTCTGTTCCAGTATACTGCTCGTGGCAGCCGGTTGCTGTTGTTGCTGCTGCGGCGGCAGTTGCTGTCGCGTCAACAATCTAGGTCCTCCCTGATTCTGATTATGTGCTTGCGGATTCAGGGCATTATTAGGATTACTCCAGGAAAATTTGGGATCCTTCCTCCAATTGGGATTATAGTTGATGGAATTATAATTCGGCTTGTAATTCCCAACATATTTTCCCTCTTCTACTCGTATTGGGCACTCATCCCGACTATGATTTCCCTCACAGATGTCACATACTTTCTCAACAGCAAATCCTTGTAATCCATCATCATTCAATAACCTTTTCATTGCTTTAGTAAGGAATTCTACCTGTGATTTCATAGTGCTGTCGGCTTCATAATCCTTGACAGCAAGTACCCGTTTACCCCCTCTTCTTGTAGTCGGAAACTGTTCCTCATTCTTGGCCAGATTTTTCAAAACTTGCAATGCCTCGTCCGGATCTTTATCCAATAATAGTCCATTTGCTGCAGAATCAATTCGAATACGATTTTGTAAGTTAGCAGCATTATAGAACTTAGTTACCTGATTCCAGACAGGGAATCCATGCATTGGGCAGTTCCGAAGAAGAGTAGTAAATCTGTCCCAGGCCTCGTGCATTGGCTCGTCATCTTCTTGTTGAAAAGTAGCAATTTCATTACGTAATCGCTCAGATAAATGCGAAGGATTAAAACGAGATAAGAATTCACGAAAACAAAAGAAAAGAGATATTACCTTGAAAACTTGTTTGGGTGATGCTTGCTCCAATGGAATAGTATAAATGAGGTGTTTGAGAAAAGTAACGTGAAAAGGGGAAGAAGAAGATAAATGTATTTTTGAAAAACCCTTTTTTTCTTAATTTAAATTCTAAAATCCCCTTTTTACCCTTCTTCATTTAAAAACTTTTAGTGTTCATTAAAAATGCTTTCTCTCAAATAATTTAACTCGAACCAATTTAACCAAACCCGATTATCTCCCAGACCCTAAACACGGGGCGTTACAACTCTCCCCCACTTAAGAAATTTCGTCCTCGAAATTTACCTGATGGAAAGAGGTACGGAAACTGATTTTCCATGTTCGCTTTTCTCTTCCATGTGTCTTCTTCCACACCTCGATGTCTCCACAAGACCTTCACCAACTCTATGGTCCTACCCCGCAGTACCTTGCTATCGGTAGCTAGAATCTCGATTGGTTCTTCATTATATGAAAAATCCATATTCAATTCAATCTCTTCCACTAGCATAACATGAGACAGATCTGATCTATACTTTCGGAGCATCGAAACATGAAACACATCATGAATCTTCTCAAGCTCGGATGGCAATCCCAACCTATATGCAGCAGGACAAATCCCCTCAACTACCTCGTAAGGACCAATGAATCTCGGACTTAACTTTCCCTTCGTACCAAACCTCATTACCTTTTTCTACGGGGAAACCTTCAAGAATACTTTTTCGCCAATAGCATACTCAATCTCTTTTCTCTTCAAATCTGCATGTGATTTATGTCTGTCTGAAGCTGCCTTCAAGCGATCACAAATCAATTTTACCTTCTCGGTAGTGCCCTTAAGCAAGTCCGGCATATGTACATGCTTCTATCCGGCCTAATGGCATCTTACATCATCGTACTGCTCCCTAATGGCATCTTACATCACTAGGGCCACGAACGAATTTTACAAGTGCACTCTAACCCTATGGTCGACCAATTATACCCGGTAAGACTCTCATATTTTCCAATACTCAACATCGTAGAAACCAACATGACAATACCACACTCAATAATCAAATACACACAATCATCTCATATAAACCATGCATAACAAGATTGAATTATAAAATTCCAGAAAAAGTAAACGTAACCATTAAATACTTACTCTCGAGCTTAGGCTGGCCTTTCAAGATCAACCTAAACTCTCAAAACATTTCGACTCACCGATAGAACCCAAATGATAGCCAAAACACCGATTCAAGCCTTCGAACTACCCAGTCTCGCGTCCAAAGAACCCAAACTTGTTTCCCATGTTTCTAGCCAATTCAAAAATGATGCATTAAACCCTAATCAAACCCCCAAACTCACAACAACACAGAAACTTATCATTTATCATCAAAATCAAATCGATTCACACTCGCAAACAATTGGAAACACCATCAAAACGACCCAAACCAACTAACAGCCAAAACCCAACGAATTTACCATCAAAACTACATCTTTCAATATCCAAAATACTTGCACAAGGTCTAGAAACCATCAGCTCAAAGTCCTTCACAAGAACAAACCAAAAACCCAAAATTTCCACTTCAAAACCCCTCATTTTTACAAGTTTCGGGCTTCCCTACATGTAGCCACTACCCAAACATTTTTAGTACACTAAAACAAGGTTAAAAACACCTTTAAACATAGCATCAACTACCCAAACGAAAATTCCTTCATTTTTCCTCTTTTCAACCACAAAGCATTTTGGAAACAAGTTTTTAAACAATGAGTTTTAAGAAAAATCTCACCAACAATAATTTTAAGGAAGAGGAAATCAAAACAAAAGAGAGATTACCTTGAAAACTTGTTTGGGTGATGCTTGCTCCAATGGAATAGTACAAATTGTGTGTTTGAGAAAAGTAACGTTGAAAGTGGAAGAAGAAGATGAATGTATTTTTGAAAAACCCTTTTTTCTTAATTTAAATTCCAAAATCCTCTTTTTACCCTTCTTCATTTAAAAACTTTTAGTGTTCATTAAAAATGCTTTCCCCCAAATAATTTAACACGAATCGGTTTAACCAAACCCGATTATCTTCCAGACCCTAAACCCGAGGAGTTACAAGTTTAACCAACCTAGTTATCTCCTGGCTTAAACTCGGGGCGTTACAATACACCATTAATTTTTACTTTTAAATAAAAGCTTTTTAAATAAATATGCAAGACCCATCAATTGTCTTTTTACTTTTTTATTTTTTATTCCTTATTTATTTAATTTATGTCAATATAAAATTATGGCATAAAGATATTTTTAACCCCTAATGTTTACAATTTCTATCATTTGGTCATTATTTTTTAAGGATAAATTTGGCCCCTAATCTATATCATTTTGTCAAACTACTCATTTTTTAACTAACATCTCGATTAAACCGTTAAAAGTTTAACGATGATGACATGTCAATATTCTTACTTAAAAAATATATTTCTCAATTGTTTTTTTAACTAACAAAAAATAAGCAAAAACAATCAACTACATCATCACGGAAAATCTAACACCTAAACACAAAGCTAATAAACAAATTCCTAAATATAATTAAAATTTTCTAAACCCCAATTTAAATTTTCATATCAATTTGAAACCTATAATTTTTTATGCTATGTCATTTTTAGTGATTCCGTGATTTTTTAAATTTCATTTGATATTATTTTGAAAATTCATTTTCAAATACTAAATACTAAGATCAAAACCTCAAACCATTTGTATTAAATTAAACATTAAAATTTCAAAACCCTAAACTAAAGAATTAAAAACCCGATTGATTAGTATCAAAAGTGTTCTTTGATTAAATAATAAGTGATTTCTACAAGTTTTAATAATCACGTCTGTAACCCCCTCGTCCCGATCCAGGCGACTGACCGGTCCGAGTGGGTCACACACAGGGATAACCGAGGCGAAACCCGTTAAGGCTCAACTTCGGTTACCGACCCAAGAAAGACTTTTCCATTTATATTATCTTATCTAGATGAGATATTAAATCCTATGTGTGAAAAGCAACAGTGGAAGAAACAATGATGTAAACAACCAAACAGCCCAAATAAAAACATCCCATTTTAAACTTAAATAGTAGGCCGTATCGGAACGCCCATAGGGTGTTTCGATACGCCTTGACTAGGTCAACTGGCCAAAGTCAACCCGAGGAGACCGTTTCGAAACAGGAGTGGACCGTATCGAAACGCCCTCAACGGTCAACTTCTCGTGGTCAACGATACGAAGGCCGTTCCGAAACACTAAAGCCCGTTTTGAAACTTCATTTTATCGTCAAATTCTCAGATTTCTAGTGGCAAAATCGTACCAAAACGTTCCCTAGCGTACCGAAACGCCTGGCCCGAAACAAAGGGACCGTATCGAAATGGGACCAACTGTTTCGAAATGCCCTCTGTTTGTAGATTGGTTTTAGCTGGTTTATGGCACAAGGATGTCCCTAAACTCAACTAAAACCTTCCAACTACCAACATACAACACCCTAAGGCAAAACCAAGCACTACAAGCATGCTTAACACACTTCAAACATATAAGAATCATACATAGATAAGGGACATCAAATCAACATAAGAATCATACAAGGCATTAAAGATTCATGCTTCACAAGAACATACACTTAGGCATTCAAGATAGGCAATTTAAACATGGCTTACAAACAAGACAAGGCATCCAAAAGCCAAACCAACATTAACGTAACAAGGAGTCTAACATGCTCCTAAAACAAAACATCCACATACATCCAAAAGCTCAAACAACAAATACATATCCCATTGCTTGACTATTACACCTCATAACTTAAAAGTCCATACTTGAAAGCCAAGATAACACCACAAAGCACACTTGGAGGCCCTTTCCTTGCACAAGCACAACCCACGAACTACGGATCTGCATTGTCAAACAAAAGAGGGTGTAAGCATAAAGCTTAGTGAGGGTAAGCTCATTAAAACAACCTCGACAATGCAGGGTCCAAGCACAACCAAGGTAGAATGCATGATCTTACCTTTGATCCATATAAGCCAAAATATGATATGATGCATGAACATAAACTCAATATTATGCCATGCTCAACATTTCATAAGCTCAACACATGAAAATACATATACCAATTATTAACAAACACATTTATCAATCCATATTGGCACCTAGCTATGACTCGAATACGCAGATAACCGTTTTAAGTCACATCCAACACAACCATTACCTTATGGTGGGATTACACTCATCACCGTTCACGCGAAGGGGATTCCACTCATCCTCATGCCCCGTCGATGGGATTACATTAATCACCGACTAACATATATATAAGAAGAATTTCTGGGTGAACCCATACTCTATCTTGATGACTACTATCACCAAGACCACACGCGCATTTGACTCATGTGTGCACACTAAACATCCTAATGATCGATCATTGTACCCAAGCATACTAGTGCCAATATTAAACACAACTCACAACTTCCACAACACCATTTCATCTCAACTTCTGTGCTTAGCATGTACTCACCATGATTACCATCATGCACAATCTACATGCATATCACAATGCATCAAAATCATGCCTCAATATACATGTATAACACAATATACATAATCACCATAATCACAATTAGAGTTCAACCAAAGTCTCTAACTAAAGTTTAGGATTAGACTACCAATCTAATCCTAACTCTAGGTGGGTCTACCAAGCCCAACCTAGTCCACATGCTTGAACCAAAACTCGAAAACCATTTAAAACATTTAACCACTCACTGACTATTCCAAGCTCAGCACACAAGCCGATCAAGCTTCCAATGATTTCGGATTTGTTCTTGAGGCTTCACCAATACAATTTCTTGCCTCTAATCAACTCAACACAATCAAAACAACCTCAAATCAGTTCACACATCAATGTAGCAAACCCGAAACACTAATCAAGCATAAAACACAAGATTTTCAAGCTAAGAACAACCCCCAAAACCTCAATCCCGAGCAGCCTTTTAGCACAGTCCAAAACTCTTGATTTCAACCTTTATAACACACTTAAATGCTCCCAAAACAACCCCTAACTATCACCCTAACATCAGCCCTCATTTTCCAACACATAGCAACCCCAAAATCAACCTTTAAACCCTTCAAAAACCCCACTTAAACCCAAATCCGAGAATCTTCATAAAACTCTTTAAAATTCATATATGTTGGACCTTATAGGTTATAAACAACTTATCTAACATTTGTTAAAGACAACAAAGTTCTCATTTTTAATCTAAACTTTCAAAACACCAAAATCCAAGAACTAGGAGCTTTGAGAAAAATAAAGATACTAGCTTGTAGAGGGAAAGGGGGACAAGTCAAAAACAAAATTACCTTTCAAAAAGCACCAAAGATGAAGGTGTATGGTGATGGAATAGTGATTTGGAGAAGAACTCTCTCTTTGTCGTGAAATTGTAAAATGGAGGGGAGGGGGAAGAAGATGACAAGGCTATTTTAATAAAAAAGGTTTTAATTTGAAAGTCCATTTAATTACTCTTTTGCCATTAATGAGATGACAATCTCATAAACTCTAAAATCCATGGGAATTTGAGTTTCAAATCAATTTAAGTCCAACATAAAATGTTTGTTTTGAAAATACGAAGCCTAAATAATATTTTATTATTTTAATTATAAAACCGAAACTCGAAACATTATTTTAATATTATTTTCACCCGACCCCAAACCCGGGTGTTGCAACTCTCCCCCACTTAAGGAATTTCGTCCCTGAAATTACCTAACGTAAACAAGTACGGAAAATGCTTAAGCATATCAGCTTTCCTCTCCCACGTGGCCTCTTCCACACCTCTATGTCTCCACAACACCTTGACCAACTCTATGGTCTTGCCACGCAACACCTTGCTATCAGAAGCAAGTATCTCAACAGGTTCTTCATTATACGACAAATTTGGATTCAACTCTATCTCCTCAACAAACATAACAAGAGATGGATCTGATCTATATCTCCTAAGCATCGACACATGAAAAACATCATGGATCTACTCTAACTCAGAAGGCAATCTCAAACGATAAGCTACCAGCCAAATCCGCTCAACTATCTCATACAAACCAATAAACCTCGGACCCAACTTGCCTTTCCGGCCAAATCGCATTACCTTCTTCCACGGAGATACTTTCAGAAACACTTTCTCACCCACTGAGAACTCAATCTCTTTTCTCTTCAAGTCTGCTGTTGCGTGTAAAAGAGTCTATCGCAATGGTAGTGCAAGTATACACGACGCAAGTAGTAAAGTGATACGAAGTATCAGATATCGTCTCCACAGGGATTGGGCTAATAACTTCACCTTAATTCACTGCATGAAAGTAAAGAAAATATTTGAGAAGTTGTCACGGAAATAATAAAGAGAACTTAAATAAAAGAGTAGGGAAATCAAGATAGAGAGAATGGGCTGGTATTGAATTGCTCAGTAGTGCAGGTATTGCAGAGTTTAGAAAATCCAGTTCTGTCGTCGCTCCCGTCGCGGCAGCAAACAATCAACTCAGCACTTCAAGTTTGGCAAGAATCCCAGATATGCCTTGGCCTATCCCTAGGTCCAAGTTTGTCGATGATCACGTCTTTGATGATACCTCCCGGCGTGAATCGAAGGATGAACACCGATGTCGATGAATTCTTCTTTAGCCACTTAACCTCGTCTTATCCCTAGGTCCGAGATAGTTCAACTATAAACTAGAGAACTTGCTCTTATTTCTTTCGTATACTTAACTCTCCCGATGCTAAGTAAATAGATAACCTCACAATGCTCTCCCGATACTCTTGCAAGATATTAATAACCAAAATAAGAGAACTTGAAGTTTATTTTATTGAACTGAAAATTCCTAAAACAAAACAACCCTTGCAACTACTTTACAAATCAACCCGTGGCCCTAGGGGAAATTTAGAACATGTTGTGGGAAGAAAAACGACTAGAGTATTGGGAAGGAAGCTAGGGTCATCGGTTATGCCCTCATAGGTTAAAATATATGCCCTTATATAAACTTCGGGCTCAAGTTATCTAAAATAGCAAGAATACAACTTTAAATGAAAGTATGATTCTAATAAAGACTAAATCTTCAAGGAATCTACTTTCCAGCCGTCATCTTTCTTGCTTGGGATTTTCTCTCCTTGAACTTTGGGCTTGACATTCTTTTTGATCTGGGGCTTAGAAAAATATAGGGTTTTCACACGACAGACAGCCTGAATTTTCTCTATCTGTCGAGGTCAACTTTGCTTCTTCTCCTCAAAACTTCTGTCGTCCTCTGCTGTCACGGTGGCAACCATGGCAGCATCGTCCTCCTTGACTACTTGTCCAGTTCCAGCTCTTCTGCTTCACTGCCCAGCGCCTGCCCTTTCCGTCTGCTACGGTAGCAACCTGCAAAAACAGCCATTCTTAGTAGAAACTGTGCCTTTCAATATATTTGTGATGTTTTGCTGTAAACTAACCTAAATGAAATGAATAATGCTTGAATGCAGCAGAAATATGGGTTAAAAAGGGTGTAAATAATAGAACTTTTACACACTCAACACACCCCCAAACTCAAGTTTTTGCTTGCCCTCAAGCAACTAAGACCTAAAAGAAAAATGAAATATTTTTGTTTTGGCTTTCAAACAATGAACTTTCCCTTACCCGTCGTTCGTTCCCTGTGACGGCAACAACCTGTCGAATAATTTAGGATCTGTCCGGAATCTCACTATAGTCCTTGTGCAGTGTATGCATGCTTGTGAACAGTTATATGCCAAGACTCTCTTAGTTTCACTAGAATATTACAGCTCTTAACTCGAATTTTTATGCCAAAGTTTATCTTTTGAAGGCACTTTTTCATGCTCCTTTGATTTTTTTTTGTTTTGACTCGATTTCTCTATTTTTTAAGCTAAAGTTTCACTAGAGCCAGTTTTGGGCACCTCTAGTTAACTTCCTAGAGCCAGTTTCGGGCACCTCTAGGCCTGTTGAGTCTCTTTTGCTAAACTTCTTTCCTAGAGCCAGTTTCGGGCACCTCTAGGGGCTATTCAAGTGCTAAGCTTCCTATTCTAGTTTGGCTAAGGGAAGTCTAAGCAGTATAACAGTCACAATGGTGTTTAAGTTTTCAGAACTATAGAAAGGCTCTAAACTTCTCCTAAAACTATCCTAAAGTCACTGCCACGACAGAGCTGTCACGACAGGTAAGTTCAGTTCACAGTTTTCAGCCAAAATTTTCAATCATTTTTTTAAGAGAAAAATAAACTAAGTAAAAGACACAAATTTTAACAACTAAGATGGACTCCATTACTGGAGGGATGTCACCCCCAAACTCGAGGGTTGCATTGCCCTCAATGCAAATGACAAAATAAAAATGAAAACAAATAAAGGTAGTACATCACAAAATATATATAGCAGGCAACAATAATAAGATAAGAAACTTAAAATTTAATCGCTGTCTTCATTGCTGCTGCTGAGTCTGATCTGATGGAGGGCTCTAGCTTTCGGGGCGGGCTGGGGCACGGGGGAGGCATATGTGTTCTTGGCTTTGACCTCCCGTGGTGGCTGGACTCGGGTTGGGGAGATGTGGGGTGGTTTCTCCACAACCTGAACATCCGAGCTGCTGCTGCTGCTCTCACTGCTGCTGCTGGCCTTTGGCAATTTAGTCTTATCTGCCATCCGCTTCTGCCTCTTTATCGCTGAGAACTCCTTTGACAGATTCCGCTTAATAGAGGGTTCATCATCACTGGTTGCCCAAACAGAAGAGGATGAGAACCCAACAACAAAGGTAGCAAGGTCCTCCGATGCCATCGGACATTTTGTTTCTCGGACAGATGGTTCGGCATAGGTGCTGCTTGCTGCTGTCGGGGCAGGCGATGGTGTGGAGGTGGCAGATGGTGTTCGTGGGGTAGCAGCAGGTGTAGGAGTGTGGACAGGGGTAGTGACAGTAAAGTAATGGGCAGGGAAAGTAGGGAAAGCAGCATCAGAGAAATTTAAAGTATTTTGAATAAAAGTTACCGTAGAGGCGGAAAAGTCCCTGATGAAGGTCATTAAGCCCAACTGTCTTTCCTCCAGCTTCTGAATGGCAGCTAGTATCCGGGTGGAGGAGTCTGTCAGAGCAGCTGTTGTGGCGGCAGGTTCAGTATGTTGCTGCTCTGTCGTTTCAGCTGTGGTGGCAGCGGGGTTGAATGACGACAGAGGGGTGGCAACGATCAGCTCCATAAGGCTGAGGATATTCTTTTCAGTCCAACCTCGTCCTTTGACTACTAAATCAGTGCGTTCTTCCGGCACGTTATGGCCGCGGCAGAGCGAAGTGATGAGGTATGGGAGGAAAAGTAGACCCGTCGGTCTATGTGCA
The DNA here is from genome assembly GCA_958450335.1 of Hibiscus tridactylites. Lineage (NCBI taxonomy): Eukaryota > Viridiplantae > Streptophyta > Magnoliopsida > Malvales > Malvaceae > Hibiscus > Hibiscus tridactylites. The sequence continues at coordinate 22,275,976 of OY288268.1, read as the reverse complement.
CATTCCAAAAGGCTCTCTCGAATATAACTGCCCACATTAACAGGCCGTTCATGTAAGATAGAGTGTATCAATGCTAACCTTTGCTGATCGACGGTGGTATGGTGGGATGACGGCATGATCCTCTTTTTATGAAGGCATTCCATAACTTTACCTCCGGCAGCAGCTGGGTCCGCTTCACCGTCCGTGGATTTTTCCGGCTGGTATTCCATTGGGTTCCCTCATCGGTCAGGTCTGCCATGACAGCGTCATAGGCAACATTGTCTAATGTGTTGATGAACTGCTGGTGTGCATCGTCATTGTGGCCTATGTAGAGGCCATATAAGGAGTTGATGTGCTCTACTTTAAACGACACTTCTTTCCCTCGAACACTCACCGCTGTCGCGGTCCTACTGCTGATGGCAGCATAAAATTCTCTTACCAGCGTCACGTTCATTTCCTCCGGCTGTTCCGCAAATGTTTGCCATAATAAAGCTCTAACTTTCCGGGCTATGAATGGCTTGAGGCCCAGGTGTTCCGCCTTTGGTGTATAGATAAAGCCTCGTTCTTCCCACATGTCTCTGGTAGCAAAAGACTGTGGGGGAGTTGCTGTTGGTGAGGAAGTAGAGGCAGCATTGCGTCGGGTTTTCCTAGAAGACATATTTTTGCAAGGGTTGTGAAAAGTAAATGAAATCAAATGAAAACTAAAGAGGGAGAGCAAGTAAGAAAGACAGAAGTGAGTGAAAATGAAAATGAAACGGGGTTATATAGAAAAGGATGTGCTGCCCGTTGAAGCTGTAACGGCAGGCGCGAATAACGGGGCCGACTGTTGTGCTTTAGCGTGTCTGACGCGTCTGACACACGTTTCCATGTCTGTTACGCGTCTGTGACGTGTTTCCGCGTCTGTCGTGACAGCGTGATGATAGCCTGTATTTTCCGCGTCTGTCGCGGCAGCTGTATTGACAGGCTTCATTATTTGGGCTTTGTTGGGCTGATGGATGGATGGTGGGCTGAGTTCACTTCTTCTGTTCTTCTTGACTCCTTTATTTCTTAAAAACAATAAACATAAAAACATTATTCAAATAAAATAAACCTTATTTCCTAATAAATAATAATAATAATAAAATAAATAATTAAAATTTAGGTTAAATTAGGGATGCCAGGTAGGGCATCTCCTAAGGTAACCACTTCCTGCATTCCTGGGGCTTCAGTCCCCTGATAATGCTTGAGGCGCTGTCCGTTGACTTTGAATTGGTGCCCATCTTTTAATGATCGGATTGTTATGGCACCATGGGGAAAACCTGTACGACTTGGAATGTGCCAGACCATCTAGATTTCAGTTTCCCTGGGAAGAGTTTTAGTCTAGAATTGAACAACAATACAAGCTGCCCTGGGCAGAACTGTCGTGGCAGCAACTTCCTGTCATGCCACTTCTTAGTTTTCTCCTTGTAGATTCTTGCATTGTCATAGGCCATTGTCCAGATTTCTTCAATTTCGTTCAGATCTAACAGCCTTTTCTGCCCTGCCCTGTCCAAGTCCATATTTACTGCCTTGATCGCCCAGTATGCTCTGTGCTCTATCTCGACAGGTAGATGACATGTTTTCCCATAAATCAATCGGTACGGAGACATTCCCAATGGAGTTTTAAAAGTTGTCCTATATGCCCATAACGCATCATTGAGGAGTAAAGACCAATCCTTCCTAGTTGGCTTAACCATCTTTTCAAGAATGTTCTTCACTTCCCTATTAGATATTTCAGCTTGTCCATTGGTTTGTGGGTGGTATGCTGTCGCGATCCGATGCTTAACACTATATTTCTTCAAGGCAGCAACAATAACCCTGTTGTCAAAATGTCTCCCTTCATCACTGATAATCGCCTTAGGGATGTCAAACCTAGAAAAGATATTTTTGTGTAAAAACTTTTGGACTGTCTTGGCATCATTCTTTTGAGTGGCGATAGCTTCAACCCACTTAGAGACATAATCTACTGCCAGAAGGATGTATAGATTTCCACATGAAGATGGAAAAGGTCCCATAAAATCAATCCCCCAAACGTCGAAGATTTCAACTTCTAGAATGTTCTACAGTGGCATCTCGTTTCTCCTTGAGATGTTTCCTGTCCTTTGGCACCTGTCACAGCTCTTGTAGAAGATTTGTGCATCTTTGTATAGTGACGGCCAGTAAAATCCTGACTGCAGCACCTTGGCAGCAGTTTTGTTGCCTCCTAAGTGACCTCCATATTGTGAAGCATAGCAGTGATGAAGAATGTCTTCTTGCTCTTCTTGTGGTACACACCTCCTTATAACCTGATCTGCACAGATTTTGAAAAGAAGAGGTTCGTCCCAATAATAATGCTTAACATCATTTTGAAACCTCTTCCTGGCTTGATAATTAAGATCAAAAGGAATTATTCCGCTAACTAAGAAATTAACGAAATCAACATACTAGGGGAGTTCAGAAGACTTACCTGCCGCCATGGCTGTCGCGGCAGTGATTGCGGCAGCAAAGAGCTGCTCGTCTGTGAAGGTCTCCAGTATGTTTGTCTCATCTGTTGGTAGACTCTGTTCCTTCTCCAACCTTGACAAGTGATCTGCCACCTGATTTTCTGTCCCTTTTTTGTCTTGATTTCAAGGTCGAATTCTTGCAATAGCAGGATCCACCGTATCAATCGAGGCTTTGCATCCTTTTTCGCAAACATATGCTTCAAGGCAGAATGGTCTGTGTGCACTATTACCTTCGTCCCAAGTATGTAAGAACGAAACTTGTCAATGGAGAATACCACATCTAATAACTCCTTCTCTGTGGTGGTGTAGTTCACTTGGGCGTCGTTCAATGTCTTGCTGGCATAATATATGACATGAAATAACTTGTCTCTCTGCTGCCCAAGTGCTGCCCCGATAGCATAGTCACTAGCATCACACATAATCTCAAATGGCTGTGTCCAATTTGGTGGCTGTACTATTGGGGTTGTTACCAGTTTTTCCTTCAGAACCTTGAATGCTTCAGTACATTCATCATTAAAGTCAAAGGGTCAGTTCTGCTCTAAAAGATGGCATAGGGGCTTGGTGATTTTTGAGAAATTTGAAATGAATCTCCGATAAAAACCATCATGTCCCAAGAAACTTCTAATACCCTTGACTGTGGTCGGCGGCGGCAGCTTTTCGATCACTTCTATTTTGGCCCTGTCGACTTCTATCCCACGACAGCTAATCTTATGGCCAAGGACTATCCCTTCATCCACCATAAAGTGGCATTTTTCCCAATTTAAGACCAGGTTTGCTTTTTCACATCTTTCAAGTACCTTTTGTAGATTGCCCAGGCAGCTCTCAAAATCATCTCCAAAGACTAAAAAATCATCCATAAATATTTCAAGGAAGTCCTCCACCATATCGGAGAATATGGCCATCATGCACCTTTGGAAGGTGGCGGGTGCATTGCATAATCCAAACGACATTCTCCTAAAAGCATACGTTCCGTAGGGGCATGTGAAAGTCATCTTTTCTTGATCTTCCGGTGCGATAGCTATTTGATTATAACCTGAATAACCATCAAGAAAACAATAGTAAGGTTTACCCGCTAATCTATCAAGCATTTGATCAATAAAGGGTAAAGGAAAGTGGTCTTTTCGGGTAGCTTTGTTAAGCTTCCGATAGTCCATACAAACCCTCCAACCGGTCACAGTCCTGGTTGGGATTAACTCATTGTTTTCGTTGGTCACCACGGTCATTCCTCCTTTCTTGGGAATGCATTGCACCGGGCTCACCCAATTGCTGTCAGAGATGGCGTAAATAATACCAGCATCTAACCATTTGATTATCTCTTTACGCACCACCTCTTTCATCGCATGGTTTAGCCGCCTTTGAGCACCTATAGTCGGCTTATGATCTTCCTCTAAAAGGATTTTGTGCATGCATAACGCCAGACTAATGCCTTGAATATCGGCTATCGTCCATCCAATTGCCTTTTTGTGCTGCTGTAGCATCCCTATTAGCTGATGTTCCTGTTCCTGCATCAACTTGGAAGAGATGATTACGGGCAACGTATCATTTGAACCAAGAAAAGCATATTTTAGCTGCCCTGGTAGGGGCTTCAGTTCTAAAATAGGGGGCTCAACAGTAGATGGGTTTTGGATTGCATGGTTATCCGAAGTATAATTTAAAGGTTCGAATAACTTACCTGGACGATCACCTATCCAGTGTACCTCCTCCTGATCTTCAGTATCAGATGTTTCGGATTCTGAGGAGTTGTTTTCGTTAGTGCTGTCGTGACAGTCTTGTAGGTGGTTGCCGAGGCAGTGACCAATTTTGATGTCGTGACAGCCCGACCTGATGCAGGGTTGATGAAAGGTAACTTTAGTGATAACCTTACATTCCTCGTCTGCATCAGCATGCTTCATAGCTTGGAGAACGTTCAACTTAATCTCTTGATCGTTCACTCTCATGGTGAGTTCTCCTTTTTCCACATCAATCAGTGATCTTCCCGTGGCTAAGAAGGGTCGCCCGAGGATGATTGGTGCATTTTCATCTGCTTCACAATCTAAAACAAAAAAGTCAGCAGGAAATATAAATTTATCCACTCTTACCAGAATATCTTCGATTTTTCCTTCCGGATGAACATAAGAGCGGTCTGCCAGCTGCAGAATTACTGTCGTGGGCCGCGCCTTTCCAATACCTAATTTCTGAAAAACAGATTTTGGCATTAAATTAATACTAGCACCAAGATCACAAAGTGCCTTACCCACGTATTTGTCTCCGATTACACAAGGTATGATGAAGCTCCCCGGATCCTTCTTTTTCTGGGGTGCCTGCCTATGAAGAATACTCATGCATCCTTCTGTCATCTTAACCGTTTCAAACTCCCCAAGTTTGGATTTCTTTGACATAACATCCTTGAGAAATTTGGCGTAACCGGGCATCTCCCTAACGACATCTAACAGCAGGATATTAATATGAACCTGCTTAAAAATATCATAAATCTTTTTGAGCTGAGATTCTTGCTTCACTTGCTGTAACCGTTGAGGAAAAGGAGGTGGGGGACGATAATCAGCAATACGTCCTCCCACTGCATACGAATCTGAGAAGGTTTGGGTTCATCATTTTTCTCCTCTGTCGTTTCTGCTGTCGTAACATGTTTATCGGCAGCAGTCTATTTGTTACCTGTCGGGGCAGCTTCCTCGGCAGGTCTGTCCAAGGCTGGTTCCTTTACCGTTTCAACTTCCTTTTTCGGCCCTGGTAATTTTTTCTCACTCCTAGTAGTAATGGCCTTACATTGCTCATGTGTGGGCTGCCTAGCATTTTCAGTATTACTAGGGAATCCTCCAGTCTGCCTTGGCTTGATATGCTGGGAAACCTGACCCATTTGTGTCTCCAAGGATTTCAGAGTAGCTTCATGATTCGTCATCCGCATCTCTGTTTTATCCATGAATGTCTCTGTTTTCTTGACAAACTGATTCATATTCTCAATATAAGTACCTGTCTGAGACATAAAAGTAGCCAGAGTCTGTTCCAGTATACTGTTCGTGGCAGCTGGTGGCTGTTGTTGCTGCTGTTGCGGCTGCAGTTGTTGTCGAGTCAACAATCTAGGTCCTCCATGGTTCTGATTACTGTGCGCTTGAGGATTCAGTGCGTTATTAAGATTACTCCAAGAAAACTTGGGATCATTTCTTCAATTGGGATTATAGTTGTTGGAGTTGTAATTCTGCTTGTAGTTTCTAACATACTCTCCCTCTTCTAACTGTATAGGACACTCATCCGAACTATGATTTCCCTCACAGATTTCACATACCTCCTCAACAGCAAATCCATGTTGTGCATCATCGTTCAAGAGCTTTTTCATTGCCTTAGTAAGGTATGCCACCTGTGATTTCATTGTGCTGTCGGCCTCATAATCCTTAACAGCTAGTACCCGTTTACCCCTTCTTCTTGTTGTCGGAAACTACTTTTCATTCTTGGCCAGATTTTTCAATACTTGCATTGCCTCGTCCGGGTCTTTATCCAATAATAGTCCATTTGCTGCTGAATCAATTCAAATACGAGTTTGTAAGTTGGCAGCATTATAAAACTTAGTTACCTGATTCCAGACGGGGAATCCATGCATTGGGCAGTTCCGTAGAAGAGTAGTGAATCTGTCCCAGGCCTCGTGCATCGGCTCGTCATCTTCCTGTTGAAAAGTAACAATTTCATTACGTAATCGCTCAGATAAATGTGACGGATTAAAACGAGATAAAAATTCACGAGACAAATCTGCCCAAGTTCTAATTGAACCCGGCGTAAGTTTATTCCACCAAGTTTTTGCTCTGTCCCTCAATGAATGGGGAAATAACCGAAGCCTCAGTATCTCCGAATTAACTCCTGGCAGTCTAAACGAACCACAGATCTCCTAGAACGTTTTTAGATGCTCCCTAGCATCCTCTGTAACAGCACCACTGAATTGATGGGCATTATTGATCATGCTAAACATGACAGGTTTCAGCTCGAAATTGTCAACATCTATGTCCGGCAGCGTGGTTTCCAGTTCTACATGATCGTTCAACATGTAGTCACGACAGGACCGTCGTCCGGCAGCAGCAACAACATCGACGACAGGGTTTTAAATGAAAGTATGATTCTAATAAAGACTAAATCTTCAAGGAATCTACTTTACAACCGTCATCTTTCTTGCTTGGGATTTTCTCTCCTTGAACTTTGGGCTTGACATTCCTTTTGATCTGAGGCTTAGAAAAATATAGGGTTTTCACACGACAGACGGCCTGAATTTTCTCTATCTGTCGAGGTCCACTTTGCTTCTTCTCCTCAAAACTGATGTCGTCCTCTGCTGTCACGGCGGCAACTATGGAAGCATCGTCCTCCTTGACTGCTTGTCTAGTTCCAGCTCTTCTGCTTCACTGCCCAGCGCCTGCCCTTTCCGTCTGCTACGGCAGCAACCTGCAAAAACAGCCATTCTTAGTAGAAACTGTGCCTTTCAATATATTTGTGATGTTTTGCTGTAAACTAACCTAAATGCAATGAATAATGCTTGAATGCAGCATAAATATGAGTTAAAAAGGGTGTAAATAATAGAACTTTTACACACTCAACATCTGCATAAGATATTTTATAGCAGAAAGAATAAATGCCACATTAGCAATTGTGGTCGCAATTGAAGCCATGAACATAGACATTGGCAAGATGATCATTTTAAGAATGTTTATAATCACTAGAAGTGGGTTTATAAAGATGACAAGAATATATTAAGAAAGTAAATTTTTTATGCAATGGTACAAACCATTGATCTCGTACTTGTCATACGCCAAAGCATTATAAACCTTTATCCACAATCATGAATGATAAAGGAAAAAAATATAAACTAATTTTGTTTAAGAAAATGGCAAAAATAATTATAGCATTATTGGTCCAACTCGATTGGATATTGTTGATTTCCTCGTAACCCTTGAAGGGGATAATTCACCATTTATCTCATTTTTTATAATCTCTAAAGGGAATTATTGATATTTTAATTTATTTTACTTTATGTTTTTATATTATACATTTAAATATATTAAAATATTTTTTTATTTTGCTTTATGTTAATTTGTTTTACATATTCTCTTTTGAAGAATATGTTTACTTTCAGAATAAAATATGCACTGAATTGTGACAATTTATGCTTAGCAGACAGTGCAAGTACTCATTTTATACTTAAGCATAAAAAATATTTTTCCAATTTAAATGCGAGGGAAAATGTGAGTACTATATCTCAAAGTATTGAAATATCAATGCTCCGGAAGAGTAATAAATTCTTGTGACATTATCTTTGATCGATAATTGATTTGATGTGCTATATTTAATATTTTTCTTTCCCTGAAGTGAATGATACAAAGCATATTTTTTCATTCCCCGAAATGAATGGAACCATGCAGGTATTGAAAGGTGCATAATTATGCATATTTTCCCATTTAACAATGCACGGGAATAATGCGAGTACTATATCCTGAAGTACTAATATCATAGAAGGCTTCGGAAGAGCAAATATGTTATTACCAAAACTCAATTCCATATTCACATTGTGTTATACTCGCCAAAGTCCCACAGAGACTTATTGAATTTTAAAGATATTTGCACAAATGAATATCATATTGATACTATTAGTCAAAGAGATGTTGACTATCTCTATATTACGAGTATAACCAAGGCAATAAGAAAATCTTGACAAAATTACATGCATTGTAATCCGAATTGTACTAAAGAAGAATTAGTACAAATTAAAGCTCACGTTATTGTAAACCAGAAGTTTAATGATAATTTTATTTGGCATGACCGGTTAGGCCAACCCGGTTTAATTATGATGCGAAAAGCTAATGATATTTTATGTGGTTATTCATTGAATAACTGATAGATTCTTCAAAGTAATGTTTTTCATGTGATGCTTGCTCTCAAGGCAAATTGATTATTCAACCATCACCAGTTAAGATAAATTATGAATCTATTAATTTTCTAGAACGGATACAATGTGATATATGTGGGCTCATACACCTTTCTTATAGATCATCTAGATATATTACGCTTTTAATCGATGCATCGACTAGATGGTCATATGTATCCTTGTTATCAACCCGCAAGTTGACGTTTGCGAGATTACTTGCTTAGTTGATAAAATTACGAGCACATTTTCCAGATTACCATATAAAGACAATTTTTCTTGATAATGCTAGTGACATGGCATTTTATATGCAGCATCACTAATTCGCATCAAGCCAACAAATTATCATAAGTTCTCCCCATTACATATGTTTTTTTGTCATGAACCAAATATTTCTCATCTTAGAATTTTTTGGGTGTGCGATATATGTTCTAATTGCTCCACCATAATGCACAAAGATGAGTCTTCAAAGGAGGTAGGGAATATATGTCATATTTGAATCCCCATCGATAATTAAATATATGAGCTTTTGATGGGCAATTCATTTACAGATCGATTTGCTGACTGTCATTTTAATGAATCAGTTTTCCCAACATTAGGGGAAGAAAATAAATAGTTGGGTAAAGAAATAAGTTGTAATGAAGTATCATTATGATCCACACACTCAACAATGTGAACTATAAGTTCAAAGGATAATTCATTTATAAAGCTTAGCAAATCAATTGCCGTATGATTTTGCTGACCCTAAAAGAGTGACTAAGTCACATATATCAACTATAAATGGTCCAATTAAATTTGATGTTATGGAAGGACAAACTTTAGTTGCAAATAAGTCTAACTTACGCATGTAGCGTGGTAGACAAATAGGTTCCAAAGATAAAAATCCTCAAAAATAAAAGGAGCTATATTTTATGATGGTATGATCGAGGAATCGACGTATAATGAAAATCTCTAGAAAAGATTAAAAGGTCTCCACAGAGACATTGACATGACTCAGGTACCTAATGATAAAGAAATCTCAATAGATTATGTCATGTTTGGAAATAAGTGGAACTGAAATCAAATCGACGTCGATATTACATTTGCATGCAATATAGCCCTAGAGATTTTGATGTGGATCATGAACTATTGTCAATTGGAAAATGTAAACAAAGAAATGATTAGCCAAAATAGAAAGAGGCAATTGAGGCGAAACTAAAATCTCTTTCAAGAGAGAAGTATTTGTGATATACAAATGGGTCTTTGTGAGAAAGAGAAATCAAAAAGGGAAAATCACGAGATATAAGCTCGTTTGGTTGCACAAGAATTCTCACAAACACATGAAATTGATTATGAGGAAACATATTCCTCGGTGGTGGATGCAACTGCTTTTAAATTTTGATTAGTCTGGAAATAAATGAAATGACTTAATTTCCGCCTAATGGATGTTGTTACATCCTATTTGAATGAGCCTCTTGATATTAACACTTACATGAAACTTCCGGAAGGATTTATACTATAGAAACGGTTAATTCAAGTTCTCGAAAATGTTATTCAATCAAATTGAACATATGTATTTATGGATTACACAATTTGGGCGCATGTTGGATAATCTCCTTAGTGAATACTCATTAGCGAAAGACTATAAGAATGATTCAATTTTCCCGAGCATTTTTATTAAGAGATCTCTCTGACAATAAAATCCTTGTGTATCAATCGCATACATAAGAAAGTGTTTAAAGAGACTTTACATGTATAACGCACATCCGTTGAGCATGAGGCAAAGCTGAAAAATAATTGCTACGAGATCATTACCTTTAGATCTTTCAAAACTAAATGCCTCTCCAAATCATGTAAATAATTGCTATGCACGAGGCAAGATCGAAATATATGTTTGGCTAAACATATCCAAAAGATATTTCAATCGCTTTCACAAGATAAGATGCAAGTTATCTTGTGTAGAGATATTTCAAAATTTATATCTCAATCAAAAGGTGGATACGTCAAATGTGACAAAACGAAACATATTTCTTCAAAGTTTCATCCCCCGTGATCTTCAAATGAATGATATTCAATGAATCATTTCAAGCAATAATTTGGAAGATTTATCCACTAGTGCATACTCTACTTCAACATTTGAAGATTGTATTTAACAATGAATTATGAAGATTCAAAGATCTTATGTGATGTTTTCATGAGGGGGAGTAAATATGTGTTGCACTCTTTTTCCCTTAACCGAGGTTTTGTCCCAATGGGTTTTCCTAGTAAGGTTTCTAATGAGGCAACATGATAAGCGTATCAAAGACGTGTGTACTCTTTTTCTTTCACTATGAAAATATTTTCCCACCGGGTTTTTATCTTAGTAAGGCTTTAAAGAGGCACATTATCTTCATGGATATCCAAAGAGGAGTGTTATGAATATCTTTATTTATGGTGGATATCCATTTATTAAATGGGACTTTAATGTACTTTATTATTAGGGTTTAATACCCATTAGAATTAGGGTTTCCATCTTATGCCTATAATATAAAGTTTGGAGAAAACATTGTACATAACTCTACATTGAGAATATAATACAAGTCTCTTTCTTTGTCTCTTATATTTGTTCTTGTTCATCTTTAATGTTTGTCTTTGCTTTATTCACAACAATTCAAACTTATTTGGTAAAATATTAACTAATATATTAACAACTATCTTAATTGATACACACACATATAAGTTTAGTTTTTATTGAGAGTTTTTATTTTGTCATTCTCAAAGATTTTGTTTTAATATTGACTTTTTATTCTTATTTCTTAAATAATGATACTTTTAAACCCTAGTCATTCTCTCTCAAATTTCTACCGTCTGGAACTTTGTTTTTCTTCTTTTAGTTAGTAGTCGACAACCACTCTTAGTATTGGTTGTCGACCACTAGTTCTATTATTTTTCTTGTTTTTTTTCTATTTTAATAAGAATCTCTACCTTTTGGCACGCATTTCCTTTGTCCTTGTGAATTGAAGGTAATCCTTGAAAAAGTGGTCAACCCATCCCGAAAGGATTGGTCCCTTCGACTTGATGATGCCCTGTGGACATATTGAACGACATTTAAAACCTCATTGGGAATGTCCCCATTTTGACTCGTGTACGAGAAAACATGCCATTTACCAATAGAGATCGAACACAAGGCATATTGGGTAATCAAGACAGTGAATATGGACTAGGAAAGTGCTGAACAAAAGAGACTCTTAGACCTCAGTGAAATAGAGGAGTTCCGAGCCCTAGCATATGGCAATGCGAGAATTTACAAGGAGAAAACTAAACGTTGGCATGATAGCAAGCTCCTGCTGCGATAGTTCTTGCCCGGGCAGCAATTGCTACTCTTCAATTCTCGGCTAAAGTTGTTTCTAGGTAAACTTCGATCACGATGGTTCGGGTCGTTCGAGGTTGTCAAAGTATTCCCACATGGTGCCGTGACAATCAAATCCAACAAAGATGGGCATGAATTCAAAGTGAATAGACAAAGGCTGAAGCCTTACTCTGGGCCACATGTCATCAGGGATAAGGAAGTAATCACTTTAGGAGATGCATCCATATGCACTCCTTCAGTGCCTTGACCTTTTCTCTCTACTTTATTTTTTATTTTTGTTTTTGTTTTCAGTTTTAGTTTTCCACATTTTTTTAAATTTTAGGAATAAAATATTTTTCTTTTTGTTTTGTTTTTAGGATGAAGATCAAGAAAAAAAATAGGAGATGGACCAATGGGTAAGTGAGAAGAGTCATCTGCCGCGATGGCAAAATCTGCCCAACGGGCCGATCAAAACAACAACTATATCTAATGAGCAGAAATTGTAACGGGCAGAAACGTCTATAGTAACGGCTAGTAGCCGTAACGGCTAGCTCCGCCGCATCCGTATTTAATGCCAAAACGGCACTGTTTGCCAACCTCTATATAAAGGCCACACCTCTCTCAATTGTTCATCACTCAACCATTATCTTATATTCTCTTGCATCTTCCAAAGCTCTAGTATTTTCGTTTGTTCTCTCACAACTCTCTAAATTTTTGCAAGATGGCCCTAAAACTAAACCGAGGTGAAAGCTCCCGAACGGCAGAGGAACCAGCCTACAAACGATTTGCACCGCTAGGAGTTGAAAAACGCTTCAACAAACATTTTATTCCTCGACAAGTATGGGAAGAGCAAGGCTTCCAATGCTCCGATGAACCCGACTTCGGCCTTGATCATTACATCTTCAACAAGGTGGCCCACCAAAAGTGGCAAATTTTATGTCTACAACCCGAACCGACGAATATGACGGTGGTACGCGAGTTATACGCCCACAATCCAAGCCCTACCACACTCTTCGTCCATGTTTGAGGGAAGGCAATCAAGGTTGATCCTGACACCATAAACCTCTTTTATGGCATTCATGTCGAAAAAGACGAGCACAAGGAATTTGTCGAGCAACTCACGGAGGCAGACTACGAAGCAATCAAGGAGGAGCTCTGCTATGTCGACACAACATGGAATATTGGGGCACATAAAGGATCGGTAGACCGCCGAAGGCTTCGACCTGAGGCAAAACTCTAGAACACATTTGTCAAGCGTTGTCGCATGCCCACTTCACATAATAGTACTATAGATAGGCCAAGGCTTGCACTCATACATTCCATATTGAATAATTGTATTATTAATGTTTGTAGCATTATATGTCATGAGTTGTATCAGTACAATTAGAAGGAACGCGCCCCCCTCTATTTCCCATCGCTCATCACCGGCCTCTGCAATGAAAAGGAAGTCCTTACTGACGAAGCTGATGAGTATACACCTAGAAGGAAAGGATAGGATAGAGAAGCATACTACAAACTAATACAGATCACTGATGCCGATCCTTGGCAATCTACACCTACGCAGGGCCAGGCCGCGGCAGCATCCTCGATAGATGTTCCAGAGACTTCTCAATCTACGGCCACGGCCGCAACCTTCTAACAAATTGCCCATAAGTTGGTGGATATGGACAGACGGTTACACCTCTTTATGGCCTTCACAAGAGACTTCACTCCATCCATTGTCCAGCTGATTTAGAAATTCCCCGACCATATAGTGCAATTTCCAGTGTTCTATGCCGTCGCCTCTGCCACAGCCACTCAGAGCCTGCTGCCAAAGCCACACCAGTCGCCGCCACTGCCCCAGCCTCACCAATCCACTCTGCCGCGACAACACCTACTTTCTCCACCGCAACAAGGAAGGCCAAGGATAAAGAACCCCTGGATACGCCTCCTATGGATTCGCTGATCCAGACCGAGCGTTTCTCCAATTGGACTACCACTGCCCAATCCATCCTTCGGACATTTGAAGCTGCAAAACGCAAGGTAACCGCCATAGAGGCCAAGAAGGAGCTCAAACTTGACTCGGGTGAAGGGGAATAAGTAATTGCCCCGGCCAAGCCAACCCCCCACACGCACCCAACCGCCTAAAGCAACCAAGAACGTCAATCATATGGCATGCAAAGCGAGAAAACTAATCCTACAAAGCGATGACTCATCTGAGTCACTCTAAATTTTTTCTTCCATACCTTTATTTTTTATGCCCTTAATTTTTGTGCTTATTTTTTCTTTCATATTTTGTGTCCACTGTTAATGCATTGAGGGAAATGTTGGTCTTGAGTTTGGGGGTGTAGGTTCTGCTGTCGAGGCAATTCTCTGCCGCGGCATATCAATATTATTGCAATGTAGTTCTGTTTTGTCCAACACTTGTCAAAAAAATTACCGCACATATTACCTTAGTCGAATGAAGCTTATGCCTCGACAATGGTTTTCATCAATTACCTTAGTCTTAATTAATTGAATTTTCTACCTTGGAAATAGATATATCTCTTCCTACCATAACTTTGAACTGTTTAGAGCATTTACTTTTAGGATGTACACGGAAAATAACTTAGAATCACACTATAAGATTAGAACTTCAAATACACCTTTGTGACTTGCATGATTGAAGGAGTTCTATGACACTTAGGATATAGACTTGCTTAGAAAGAAAATTTTGGGTAAAAAGTTAGAGGTGCTAACACTGGCTCTAGCTTAAGGAAGCCCTAGAGGTGCCCGAAACTGGCTCTAGGCTAATCACTAGAGGTGCCTGAAATTGGCTCTAGTTTTGTTAGATTGCTTGTTTAAAACAATTACCCAAGTTAAGTAGGTTAATGCTTAAGTGTTTACTTAGAACCCGAATAATCATCTTGTTCACAAATCATGCACACACTCACAATTCTTATAGCTTGATTCCAAGGAATTCCTAAAACATCCGAAGAATTAAGGGTTGAGCATATTTATTGCCACGATTTGGAGAGAAGAAGGAAAAGTAAGACCAAGAAGTAATTTCATGAAGATTAATTTTTTGGCAATTGATGGTTTGCATTGCTTGAGAACAAGTAATAGTTCGAGTTTGGGGGTATGATAAGTGTCCAAAAGTACTATGTTTTCACCCTTTTTACGTAGAAATTATTGCTTAACCTACATCCAATTGAGCTGCATTATGGCCCTTCATGCATTAATTACATTGTTTTTGTCTTTGATCCTTATATTTGGTTTAACTGATGAAAAAGGTGTTGTTTTAATGCATGGTGATGCCGAGCGGGCAATGAAGAAAAGAAAGGACAATGCAGAACGAGCTCTCTATAGGTCCAAATCAATCTAAGCCAAAGATAACAGTTTTTACTGAAGGAAGCTAAAGCATGAAGATAAAGCCTTATTGAGCGGAATCAATAACAGACCCTTGCCGAGGCAGCGCACAGACCAACTTGCTGGAGAGCAAAATATGCAAAGTGGTAGCCGATTTGAAGAGCATAAATGCTAGATTTTTCTACATACTTTACATGGCAATCGAAGCACGAGAAGATGATGGAAACATAGAATGAGGGTTAAAGATGGAATTTGGCCAATGTGGATAAATGCATTAAATTAAAGAGATTCACCTCTTTAATGAAGACATGTCCAAGTCCAACTTAACTTCTTCTCCAAGAGGGAACTTACCCTACACCTTTTCCTATTTAAAAAAGGCTTGCCGCCAACATCAGCAGAGTCGAGTATTGAGATCTTGAGATTAGGATTAGTTGTGCGTTTTCCATGTTCATCATATTCTAAATTCTCTTAGGGTTAGGATTATTTTTTTTAGTAGTTGTGAGAAAACAATTGTACTTTGTTTAAATTTTTGTTAATGCAATTTAGTTCAAGGTTTGCTTATTCTTGGCATTGATTCTATTCTTGCAATCTTATCGGGAGAGAGTATTGTGAGGTTATTCATTTGTTTAACATCGGAAGAATTAAACTCAAGAAACGAATAAATATGGTTTTCATCCCAACGGTGGAAGCTAACTTGGCTTAGGGATAAGCTAGAGTTTCAACGGCTAAAAGATGCGTGAGATTGGTTTGTGTTCATCATTGGTTCACGCCGGGAGGTATTATCAAGGCCCATTCATCAACAGTGCTTTGACTTAGGGATAAGGAGGAGCCATCAAAGGACGCTTTGCCGAACCTTGACATCGTCTGCCGACCAGCAAGGGATTGCCGAGGCAGCACAACTTATTGTCGCGACAGAGACTTAGGTCATTGTTGAGGTAGTTTGGTGTTTATTGCATTCAAAGACCGAGACAAGTCAATTTGATTTCCACACTACGACGCAATCTAATCCGGCCCATTCTCTCATCTTGATTACTCTACTTTTTAATTGCTGCTTATTTTATTTTCAGTTTATTAGATTACTTCAAAAACTTAACTCTTCACTTGTGTTCTTTACTTTTCTTTCTTTTTTCAGTGCGAGGCGATAAACATTGAAGGTTTCACCAATCCCTGTGGAGACGATACTCGGTACTTATCACTTTATTACTTGAGACATGTACACTTGTACAATTGCGGGGCACTTTACACACACAACACTTGGTTCGCTCACCACTATTTTTCCACTCCGTAAAGCGTCTCGTTTGGATAGAGACAATGAGATTTAAGAAGGTTTTTGGATTTTGGTATGCTAATCTTGATGGAAGTGTCTGCTTTTCTTTGCACCATTGTAAGAGATTTTTAGTAGACTTATTTCTTTTTTTCTCTTTTTAATGCATTGTATTTTATTTTTTTAATGATGATTAATAAAATTCAGATATTATTTTAAAAAATAACGATACTTTTATTATTGGGATTACTTTCGATAATAGATCTCCAAAATAAAACGTCTAAATCCATCACTATACCAAAGGGACTTTAGATAATTTGTTAACTATCCTAATTTAATTTAATTCATTGCATTTGCGTAATTAATTTCCGATCAAATTTATAATGTTTAATTTTTAAAAGTTAAATATGTACCATTATTTTAGTTAATTCAGTCCCCCAATCATTTGAGCATAGTCGATCAAAGTATAAAGGCAGTAGAATTGAAGCAGCACATGCAAAATCTGTTGGAGTGAAAGCTCCACCATTATTTATTTATTTATTTTTCGAAGGCAAACACTCTTAAGAGAGTGAGACACAAACAAATAATACAGCTGGATAATTTATGGACTGCCCAACTCTCCCATAATTATTTCCAAAAAGTAATTAATATTTATTTCTTTATTTTAGCGTATACAATTCCAATGTGTGATATAAATTGTTACTTAAAGTAGTTCCTAATTGGCATGAATGCCAGTTCATAATAACAATATTCTAGGCTGGTTTGTTAATTACTCAAAACAATTATAAAATCGTTTATCCGCACTCCTTAAGTTTAATTATTTTAATTAAATGTTTATTTATTAAAGTTGTAAAAATAAAATTGTAACAATACTAATATTAATTCAATTTTTAAAAAGTTATACGATATAAATTTAACTTTTGAATATTTTGTAAGTTAAATTTTTTAGCTAGATTATTTTATTTTATTTTTTACCATTTTAGCACGCTTTTTGTCTACCGTTTTGAAACATTATTTTTCTGTTGATATGATATATTCTTCGACAGTCATTTGACAAGTTGACGATAACAGAATATTGTACAAAGTTAAAACTAATGGCAGAATTTTATGCAAGATTATTGAAGTTTTAAGGTAAAGAAAGTGTTTCATCTCCTTTTATATTTGGAGATTATTTTGTGATCTGAGCTCTTTACGATGAGCACTCCATAATTAAGTAATGGTACTGAATTTTAGAAACGAGGATGAAAAATTATAGGAAAAGATGACATTTTTTTGATTTCATGCCCTCTTCTGATTAATGATTTTAACTTACTCCATCCATTTTCCCCATCCAACGATCCAAAAAAGGTGTAAAACTTAAAGAGTTTTACACGGTGTAAGTTGATCTTAACCCTATATATATATATATATATATATATATATATATAAACTAACTGCATGTTTGATAAATAGCGGTATGAGCCCTTAACAATTATTCTAAATTCAGAGGTTGAACTAGTTTGGCCGGTCAAATCTGTTAATTTTAGATGTTTGGTGAATAGGATATTGCCCTTAACAATTATAAAAATATATCCAAATAACCTAAATTTAACATTTTCTATTTTAATTTTTTACTCTCACGTATTTACATTGTAGCATTCGTAAACTAATATTTTTTTTTCTTTTTATGCTCACACGTTTATATTTATTTGTATTTAAATTTTATAAGTAATTAAATTATATTAAAAATAATTATATAAATAATAAATTAATATATAGATTCTTCAAGTATGCTTAGTAATGTTATATTAAAAAATTATTTTTTATAATCTTATTAATATTAATAGATACAAAATATTGATAATTAATAAACTATCCAAACAAGTATCTAATATAATAATATAATTAATACTAATAGATACAAAATATTAATAACTAATAAACTATCCAAACAAGTATAGAATATAATCATGTCCTTATATGTCATTTTGCTTATTTATATAATCAAACAACTATAAGTTAATTTTACCAAACACCTTTATACAACCAGCTAATACAATCCGATAGTCAAATCAGCTAATGCAATCAGGTATCAGCTATCCGCTAATTGCCAAACAAGGCCTAAGGCTTAAGGGTATCATAAGCTCTTGAAATTTTGGAAAAAAATCAATTAAGCCTTTGAACTTCTTTTGCACTCAATTAAGCTCTTATACTCTAAAATTTCATCAATTCACCCCTTTGACCAATGTTGACTGTTAAATTTCACAGGTTTTTTTGGATCAATTGGTGCAGCGTATCGTGTTACATTGTTGTCATTGAGTATTTTAAGAAACTTTTTTGTTTTATTTAAAAAATCTTTAAAATTTCTAAAAATTCTAAAAAAACTTTTAAAAATTATAAAAAAATAGTTTTCTAAAAAATATGTGAATGTCACATAACATAATTGTAGTGTGTCATGTGGCAGTAATATCTAGAAAAAATCTTCAAAAATTAATTGTCAAAATTGATCAAATAGCTTAATTGATTAAATTTATTAGTTCAGGGGCTTAATTGAGTAAAAAAAATTAAAAGCTTAACTAATTTTTATGAAAAAAATTTGTAGGGCTTCATGCCTTCAAGTACCCTAAAGCCAAAAACGAAATATTTACTTAAAAGAGCATTTTTTTAAGAAAAAAAAAATATACTTTATAAGTTGAATAAATTAAACATATGTAATTATTTCAAGTACCCTTGTTTGGTTTGAGAGTATTCTCTCTATGGGGTAATAATCTTTTCTCAATAGTGTCACTTTTTCCTCTAAAGGGTGGAAATGTCATTCTCACCAATTTTTTAGGTATTTGTCAGTTCTCACCCCTTTGGACTATATTGCCTCTAAGTTAATAAATTTTGTTCATATTGATCATTTATTTGAATTTTTAATTATATGATTAATTATTTGTGGTGTAAATTAATTAAATATTTTTGTTCAATATTAATTTAATATTTAAATCTGTTAGACTTATTTAAATATTGTTTTAGTGTTTAATGTATTTTTATTAATATTATATTTATAATGCTTATAGATTATATGTTGGATTGTATATTGCATGAGAATTAATAAGTTTGTAGTTGACGTTTTTACTTTTATTCTTTTATTTATAAGATGTTTATCATATTATAAAATATTTTTAGTAGGTTAAATTTATGATCTAATTTTTTATCACTATTTACAACTTTTAGATTTATTTTATTAGTTATTTTAATTTATTTGACAATCTATTATAAAAAATTTAAAAATTGAACATATTAAACATTTGCAATTGAAAATCACAAAAATTATTTTAAAAGAGTAACAAATATATGAAAATATAAAAATATATATATATATAATTTTTTAATCTAATAATTATATTAATAATATGATAATTATATATTTTTGCAAATTTTAGATAATATAACAAAAATAGTTTTATAACTTTTTTATGTAGATATTTTTAACTTAGTATTGAAAGTTTAACTTGTTAAAAAGAAAATATAACACATGGATAATTTGGTAAATTTTACTTTTAGGTAATCTTATATTCTCCAACCAAACACAGTAATCTTACATCCCAGCCAAATGAACCAAACAATGTAATGTAACATTTCTAAGGTAGTGTTACATTCCGAGAATCGCATTCCCAAAGATAATCTTATATTCTGTGAACCAAACGCACCCTAACAGTTTGATGATCTATGTGAAAATTTTCTATTGTTATATATATATAAAAAAGCAAAGTTCCTCGTTGAGTGACAAAATGAAAAATTCATGACAAGTTACGATCCTCACTGCGAAATAGTGCACCCACACGTCATTGTCGACGTTGCTTTATATATATATATGATAAATATTCTATACACAGGCGGTGGAAACTAAAAGTTTTCACAAGTACTTTAGTTTTAGGGTATAAGGAGTTATTTTAGGGTATAAAATTTAGGGGTTTAGGTGTAGGGGTTAGAATTTATAGATAGTTGTTTCAATTTAAGGTTTAGGATTATAATTTAGGGTTTATAGGTTAAAACCTAAATCCTCGCCATATTACCCTAAAAACTAAATCCTAACCTATAATGTAACGCCCCGGGTTTAGGGGTCGAGTGTTACGTAGGTAAATCAAGTTTGAGTCGTGGGCTCGTTTTAAATTAAATTGAGCTTTGATTTTAATTAAAAGAGGTTTGTAGTACATTAAGGGCATTTTGGTAAATTTTTAAATAAGGGAAGAATGATGAGTAAAAAGAGCCTTTTGACAAAAAGTCATCATCTTCTTCCCTCTACCCAAATTTTCACGTCAAAACCCTCCTAAAGCCTTGGTTACTATTCCATCAAATCCCTCTACCATTTCAAGTGCTTTCAACAAGGTAATTATATTTTTGACTTCTCCTCATTGTCCCTAATGTTTCTATAGTTTTAGTTTTCATAAACATCACCTTTGTAGATTTTGAAGTTTTCAAACTTTAGGGAAAAAGGAAGAAACTTTAAGGGTTTTTGGTTTAGCTCTTGATTTGTAAAGTTTGTTTATGTTTTAGTCTTGCCCTAATGTGTATTATATAGGAAAATGGTGGGGTTTTATCAAAAATCCCGAAATGGGTTTTGTGGGTGTTTTAAAGAGGGTGTGTAACCCTCTCGTCCCGGTCTGGCCGGATGACCGGTCCAAGTAGGCCACATAGGGAAAACCGAAGCGAAACCCGTTAAGGTTCCCCCTCGGTTAGCAACCCTAATTTTTTTTCTTTTAATCTTATCTTCTCTAATGGCACATTTAAGTCCTATGTGATCATAACAACGGAATAAAAGGAGGAAGACAATCATCTGAACCCAAAACGGAAATTAAACAGCCCAATTTCAATCCATTAGACAGGCCGTTTCGAAACACCATTGAGGCGTATCGAAACGCCCTTGACCAGGTCAACTGCCTCAAGCCCATACGAGGAGGCTGTATCGGAACGGAGGTCAACCGTTCCGAAACACCCTCAACAGTCAACTTCTCGTGGTCAACGAGATTTTGACCGTTTCGAAACCCTTAGACCCGTTTCGAAACGCTTTCATCTCGGCAATTTCTCAGATTTTCAGTAGCCAAAATGTTCCGAAACCCGTATCGGAACATGGGCTCATAGTGGCCAAACCGTATCGGAACGCGTCCCTGAAGCCTTACCCGTTCCGAAACGGCCCAGCTCGTTTTGAAACACGGGCTGTCTGCAACCCTCAAAAACCAGACTTAGGCATTTCTCAACAATTCTAAAGGCCCTAAACGACCCCAAGAAACACTCAGCATAAGCATACATGAACTAGAGGCATGGATCCTATATTAAACAAGCTCAACACACAAGACATATGGTGAATCATCCATTCATGGCATTTACACAAAGGCAACATTACATGTAAGGCATGCTTGAAAACTTAATAGCCAAAAGGCGCAATTCATCTCGAAAAGGTTTACATGCCATCCAAAAGCATCTTAAACATCCATAAGGCATACCATCACACAAGCATTTGGCAAGACATAACATGTTTACAATCAAAGTCAATTCATACACATCAAACACATATAGAAGTCATATATAGCTCATACAAAACACACTCTTGCCACATTGCTAAACTACTACATAATTGCTAAACCGTACTTGAGCAAAAAAACTTGGAAAGCCCATTTTTGCCTTGCTCTGAGCTAACACCACGCTAATGATCTGCACTGTTGAAAATGAGAGCGTAAGCTAGAAGCTTAGTGAGGATGCTCTAAAATCGAAAACATCAACAATGCAGGGTTCAAGCACGCAATCCCTTAATTTCACATACCCATACATAAGTAATCATCGAGTCAACCTAGCTAGTCTTTCAAGAGTCATAATATGGCATCTCACATCATACTAAGCTCAAACATTATATATCAACATCATACATCACAAACATAAGAACAAGTTCAATTGGCCACTATTAGTTTACCCGGATGTGCGGATTTAATCTCAACAATCACGTTACCTCGGTGGGATTACACTCATCACCGGACCTTGCATGACAGGATTCCACTCATCACCACATGCCCTACGGATGGGATTCCACTCATCATCCCGTAGAATATAAATAAATTTCCGGTGGAATATTACATCATCGTACTTCTCCTTGATGACTCAACGCCATCAAGGCCACGTACGTTTTGACTCAATTTGTGTGCACACTAATCCTGATGATCGATCATTTACACCCGGTAAGTTAATTAGTGCCAATTTCATTTACGACATCACATATCCACCATTTACAGCACATACTCATCACATACTTATGTCAAGATACACATATACATATCAAACCACACTTCTCAATAACATGAAGGCAATGGCATGAATAACATAATAGAATTTGAGGAGTTAAGTTACCAATTTAACTCTCACATAGGAAAGGCCTACCAAGCACATTCCACCCCATACACTACACACACTTGAACCAACTTTAAAACATATTTAAAGTCACTCACCACCCTTCCTTAGCAACCAAATCAAGCCTCTTAAAAGCCCGTATTCGATCCCGATGCTCCACCAATGTCTCCTCTTGTTTCTAGCCAAACAAAACACATCCATTACTTCACAAATCAATGCTAAAACTCAGTCATCAACCCAACCCTTAAGTACAAGCCAAACTTCAACAAATCTCAATCCAAACAAACACCCAAAAGTCCATTTTCGAGCTCCCCTTAAACCTAGCTGAAAACCAAGTTTTCCAACACCCAAAAGACACCAAATGGTTCCAAAACACCTTTCTAACATCCCTCAACCATCAGCCCTTCAAAATAACCCTAAAACTCACCAAAAATCCCATTTTTGACTCTTCAAAAATGGCCAGAAGGACCCATTTTGGGTTTTCACCCAAACTTACCCATTTTAACATATTATATGTATTTTAAGGTGGCTAAATCAAAACCCAATCTAATATTTCGAAACAAGTTGAAAAACTCAATAAAAATCCATTCTTTCATTAAGCCCTAAATTTCCAAAAGTTGATAGTTTCAAATTTTGCAACCATGTAAAGGTAGAGAATGAAGAGGAGAGTCCAAAAATATATTTACCTTTCAAAATAACCTTGAGTTGAAGAAGGAATTTAATGGAATAGTGAATTTTGGGGTTTGGGAGGGTTTAAGATGGTTTTCACGTTGGGGAAGAAAGAGGGGAAAAAGATGATAGCTTTCTCCTTGCTTTTTGATTTGAAAAGGTTGTCCACTTTTTCTTTGTTTTGGGTAAATCACTAGAAAGGTCCCTCCCTTTTAATTTAAAACTCAATTGGCTCAAGCCAAGGTCAATTTGATTAAAATTAATTTTACCGACTCATACCCACTAACCCGACTAACTCCTAACCCCAAAACACGGGTGTTACAACTCTCTCCCACTTAAGGAATTTTGTCCCTGAAATTACCTGACTGAAAGAGATACAAAAACTGCCTTTCTATATCCTCCTTCCTCTCCCAAATGGCCTCGTCCACACCTCGATGTTGCCACCGCACTTTTACTAACTCCATCGATCTACCCCGCAACACCTTACTATCAGAAGCTAGGATCTCAACTGGTTCTTCCTCATAAGTCATATCCGGATTCAATTCAATCTCCTCTACAGGCATAACATGTGACGAATCAGACCTATACTTACGGAGCATCGAAACATGGAATACATCGTGTATCTTCTCTAACTCGGATGGCAACCGCAACTGATAAGCAACCGTGCCAACCCTCTTCACAATCTCATACGGTCCTATGTACCTTGGACTCAACGTCCCCTTTCGGCCAAATCTCATCACTTTCTTCCACGGAGACACTTTCAAGAACACCTTCTCACCCACTGAGAACTCAACTTCCTTTCTCTTCAAGTCGGCATAGGACTTCTGCCTATCCGAAGCAGCCTTCAATCGATCACAAATCAATTTTACCTTGTCAGTTGTCCCCTTGAGCAAATCTAGCATAGGTAACAACTTCTGTCCCACTTCGGCCCAACAAACTGGAGTTCTACACTTCCGGCCATACAAGGCCTCATATGGAGCCATCTGAGTACTCGACTGGAAGCTATTATTGTAAGCAAACTCAACTAGAGGCAAATGCTTCTCCCACGTACCTTGAAAGTCAATGATGCAACAACGCAACATATCCTCTAAGATCTGTATAACTCTCATTGACTGACCATCTGACTGAGGATGATAAGACGTGCTGAAGTTCAAACGGGTACCCAAAGCGGTATGCAGACACTCCCAAAATCGAACTGTAAACCTCAGATCTCTATCGGACACAATAGACTTCGGTACACCATGCAGTCTAACAATCTCACCAATGTACAAATCGGCCAATCTATCTAAAGTGTAAGTAGTATTGACTGCCAAGAAGTGAGCACATTTCGTAAAACGATCTATTATCACCCAAATTGAGTTCTTCTTCGTAGGAGTCAAAGGCAAACCCGAAACAAAATCCATGGTGATGTTCTCTTATTTCCATTTCGGGATTCTCAACGGTTGCAACAGACCTGAGGGAACCTGATGTTCCGTCTTCACCGTCTGACACACTAAGCACTTACTCACAAAGTCGGCCACATCTCTCTTCAAGCCAACCCAAAAGTACTCATTCTTTAAATCACGGTACATCTTCGTACTTCCAGGATGCATAGCAAACGGACTACTGTAACGTACGTCTCAAGTCACTGTCCTCTGGCACAACTATCCTATTTTTGAAACACAAAACCCCATCGGTACTGAAACTGTAATCTGAAGATCTACCTTCGGCTATATCTTGCATGTGAGGTGCCAAAGATTTATCTAAGAGCTGTTTCTCTCTAATAAACTGACCTAGAGTAGGTCTAACCTGAAGCTCGGCTACCAAGCCACCATCTCCGGACAAGCTCAATCTAGCAAACATGGCTCTCAAGTCCACAGCTATCTTCCTACTCAATGCATCGGCCACTACATTGGCCTTACCCGGATGGTACTCAATGGTAAGATCATAGTCTTTTAGCAACTCCAACCACCTACGTTGTCTGAGATTCAAATCTCGCTGAGTCATAATGTACTTCAAACTCTTGTGATCGGTGTACACTGTGCATCTCTCACCGTACAAATAGTGCCTCCAAATCTTCAGAGCAAACACAACTGCAGCTAACTCTATGTCATGGGTCGGATAGTTGCGCTCATGGGTCTTCAACTGTCTTGAGGCATAAGCCACCACTCTCTTTTCTTGCATAAGAACACAACCTAGGCCTACATAAGAAGCATCACTATAAACTACATAGTCCTTCCCAGACTCTGGCTGAATCAAGATCAGTGCTTGGCTCAAAGCTTCTTTCAATTTCTTAAAGGCTTTCTGTCTTGCATCTGTCCATTCAAACTGAACACTCTTCTGATGTAACTGTGTCAATGGAGCGGCTAACTTAGAGAAATCTTCTACGAATCTTCTATAGTATCTAGCTAAGCCTAGGAAGCTACGTACCTCTGTTACAGACTCTGGTTGCTTCCATTCAACAATGGCCTCTATCTTCTTCGGATCAACTCTAATCCCATCAGCTGACACTACATGTCCTAAGAAGACTACCTCTTGGATCCAGAATTCACACTTGCTCAACTTCACATACAACTAATGATCTAGCAAAGTCTTTAAAACTAGTCTCAAGTGTCGGTCATGGTCTTCTTCAGTTCGCGAATACACCAAGATGTCATCTATAAAAACAACTACAAACTGATCTAGGTACTAATGAAAAATCCTATTCATCATGTCCATAAAAGCAGCTGGCGCATTAGTCAGCCTAAAAGGCATGACTAAAAACTCATAGTGACCATACCTAGTCCTAAAGGCCGTCTTTGGTACATCAACCTCTCTTACCTTTAGCTGGTAGTACCCCGATCTCAAGTCAATCTTCGAAAAGACTGATGCTCCTCTCAACTGATCAAACAAGTCATCAATTCTAGGCAAAGGATACTTATTCTTCACTGTTAACTGATTCAACTATCTGTAATCTATACACATTCTCATGCTTCCATCTTTCTTCTTCACAAACAAAACTGGTGCACCCCAAGGTGAAGAACTAGGTCGAATGAATCCTCTATCTGTCAACTCTTGCAACTGAGTCTTCAACTCTTTCAGTTCTTTCGGTGTCATGCGATACGGAGCAATCGAAACATGAGCTGAATCAGAATAAGTCTCAATGGTGAACTCTACCTCTCTGTCTGGTGGTAACCCTGGCAACTCTTCCGGAAACACACTAGGGAAGTCACACACTGTCCGGATGTCCTGAGGTCTAACCTCACTCATGTTAGGGTTCATCACATAGGCCAAGTATGCTTCACACCCCAACTCAACTAACCTCTTAGCTTCTAGAACTGACACTACATTGGACAAGAACTTCACATTCTCACCCACCACTACAATCTCATAATCATCTGTGAGCCTCAAAGATATCCTCTTGGTTTCAAAATCTATCCTAGCTCTATGCTCCGTGAGCCAGTCCATACCTAAAATTACATCAAAACCATAGAAAGGAAGCTCCATCATATCCACTGGGAACACATGTCCTTGAACCATCAACGGACACCTTCTGTACATTATTCTAACTACTACCGTGTCCCCAAAGGAACTAGTAACACTAACTCCTACCTCTAACATTTCACAAGGCAAGTTCAACGACTGTGCATGCTCACTCAATATGTAGGAATGTGTAGACCCAGAGTCAATCAAAGAAAGCAAACCCAAAGACTGTATCGAGAAGTTACCTGCGATCACATCGGTGTCATGCTGATCCCCACGTTGAGCGTAAACTCTGGCCTGACCTCCGCCCTCCGGCTGAACTGCAACTACATGTGCTGTGTTCCTCTGACTATCATTTCTCGGCTGGAAGTTACCTCTACCGCGCTCGCAGCCTCTCTGAAAGTCATTGGCTCTAGCAGGAGTCTGAGCTGGTGCCTGCCCCACCTGATGTGGACAGTCACACCTAATGTGATCTCTAGCCTCACAAATCCAACACGAGTGGAAATTTCCCCAACACTCACCGGTGTGGTTCCTCCCGCAAGTAGCACATGTGGGCAACTTCCCACCAGCCCTCTGCCCTGTTGGCCCCTACCGTGGTTACCGTCACCACGTCTATGATCATAATGATGCATGTTGTCCCGATGCCTCTTGGCATCACCTCTATCAAAGTCACTGGACCTCTTACCCAAACTAGAACCACCAGATCGTTTGATCAAGCCCAAACTGTGCTCTAAGTCCTTGGCCCTCGCGACCAAGACATCAAAATCAGTGTAGTCTGAAGCTAGAGTATACCTCTTGATCTCTTCATTCAGCCCATAACGGAAACGGTTACATCGTTCCACCTCAGTAGGAACAAGCTCAGATGCACACTGACTCAGCCTGACAAATCGAATCTCATAGTCTGTCACGACCATACTCCCCTGAAGCAAGGCCATAAACTCCATCTTCCTTTCATTGAGGTATCGTGGACCTAGATACTTCTTACGGAATGCTGACTCAAAGAACTCCCAAGTAATCTCGGCCTCCTCCATACCCGTAGTAATGGTGACCCACCAAGTGTCGGCATCACCCTGAAGCAAGGACTCAACACACCCTAACTTGCTCTCACCAGCACATCCCATCTGAGCGAGGATACGGACAGTCTTCTCAAACCACAACTCGGATCTCTCTAGAGTAGACCCTCTAAACTCTTCAGCCCCTAGACCACAGAGTCTCTCTAATGGCAAACCAGTGCCCTCTCCCTGATGATGTGATGTTGCTTGACCCCCAGCTACTGCAGCTGTTGCGTGTAAAATAGTCTATCGCAATGGTAGTGCAAGTGTACACGACGCAAGTAGTAAGTGATACGAAGTATCGGATATCGTCTCCACAGGGATTGGGCTAATGACTTCACCTTGATTTACTGCACGAAGTAAAGGAAATATTTTAGAAAGTTGTCACGAATAATAAAGTAAAACGTAAATAAAAGGATTGAGAAATCAAGATAGAGAGAATGGGCTGGTATTGAATTGCTCGGTAGTGCAGGTATTGAATTGCTTAGGATCTCCAGTTCTGTCGTCGCTCCCGTCGCCGACAGCACCTGTCGCGACATCTGTCCGTTAGTTGTCGCGGCAACAGACACTAACTCAGTACTTCAAGCTTGACAAGAATCCCAGATCTGCCTTGCCCTATCCCTAGGCACAAGTCTGTCGATGAACACGTCTTTGATGATACCTCCCGGCGTGAATCGAAGGATGAACACCGATGTGTATGAATTCTTCCTTAGCCACTTAACCTCGCCTTATCCCTAAGCACGAGATGGTTCAACTATAAACTAGAGAACTCGCTTCTATCTCTTTCGTATACTTAACTCTCCCGATGCTAAGTAAATAGATAACCTTACAATGCTCTCCCGATGCTCTTGCAAGATATTAAAACCAAGATAAAAGAACTTGAAGTTTATTTTATTGAACTTGAAAAATCCTAAAACAAAGCAACCCTTGCAACTACTTTACAAAACAACCCGTGGCCCTAGGGGGAATTTAGAACATGTCGGTGACGGGTGGACGGCAGGGTTTTGGTTTGGGTTATGGGGTAGTCGGCCATGCCCTAGGTTTAATCTATGCCCTTCATATAAGCTTTGGGCTCAAGTTATCTAAGGTAACAAGGATTACAACTTTAATTAAAAGTAAGATTCTAATAAAGACTAAATCTCTAAAGTATCCTACTTTCTAGCCGCATCCTTGCTTTTAGGGATTTCCTCTCCTTTGAGCTTTGGCTTGACATATCTTTTGATCCGGGGCTTGGAAAATTATTTGGCTTCCACACGACAGACAAGCAGATTTTTCTCTATCTATCGATGTCCACTTCATTTTTCCTCTTCAATAATCTGCTGTCACCATGCTGTCACGACAGGTCCATGACAGGTTCGTCTTCTTCAGCTGCTTGTTCAGTTCAGCTTTCCTGCTTATCTGCCCTTCGCCTGCCTTCATCGTCAACCTTGGCAGTTACCTGCAAAATGCACCAACTTTTAGTAGAATCCGTGCTTTTTATATAGTTGTGATGTTTAATTGAAAACTATCCTAAATGCAATGCAATGATGCTTGAATGCAGCAGAAATATGGGTTAAAAAGGGTGTAAATAATAGAACTTTTACACACTCAACAGCAGCCTAAAATGCCTCGGCTATCGCCTAAACCAAAGGAGCTAAGTCTATTCCAGCCGGTCCTTGGCCACCCTGGCCATCTTGGCCTCCCTGGGGTCCCTCTCCTTCAGCCCCGGCCTCGCCTCCCACTCCTGGTTGAGGAGGTGGAGGTGGTGGAGGTGGTGGAGGAGCTCCAACTACAACCATAGGCTCTCCCACTTGAGCCTCAACTCTAACTACTGGCTCAACTCCTAGAGCCGTTGCCCGTGGTTCCGGTCGAACCATCCTAGGCCTCCCACGTGGTCTCATGGTACCGCTAGCAAGACAATAACTACAACAACTCCTTAACTCGAATTTTTATGCCAAAGTTTATTTTTTTAGAAGGCACATTTTCATGTTTCTTTTTCTTTTATTTTTAAGCTAGAATTTTCTAGAGCCAGTTTTGGGCACCTCTAGTTAGCTTCCTAGAGCCGGTTTCGGGCACCTCTAGGTTTTTGATTTTCTTTTACTAAACTTCTTTCATAGAGCCAGTGTTAGGCACCTCTAGGGGCTATTCAAGTTCTAAGCATCCTATTCTAGTTTGGCTAAAAGAAATCTAAGCAATATAACAGTCACAAAAGTGTTTAAGTTTTCAGAACTATAGAAAGGCTCTAAACTTTTCCTTAACCTGTCCTAAAGATGCTGCCACGACAGAGCCGTCATGACAGGTAAGCTAACTTCACAGTTTTAAGCCAACAGTTTTAATTTTCTGATTTTTTTTTTAAAACCAATAAGTAAATAAAAAGACACAACAGTTAAACAAAAGATGTGCTAAAGATGCCATTAAATATGGAGGGTTGCCACCCCCAAACTCGAGGGTTGCATTGCCCTCAATGCAAAATAACACAAAAACAAAGAAAGAAAAATAAGATAAAAAAGTACATCACAAATATATAAGGGCAGGCAACAATAAGAGGAGAAAAGAAATAAAAACTTAAATTTTATTCGCTGTCCTCGCTGCTGCTGCTGACGCGGATCTGATGTCGGCGTCTGCGTTGTGGAGGTGGCTGGGCAGGTTCCGGAGCAGGTTGATCGACAGATTCGTCAGCCTGTTGAGGGGCAGGGTCTTCCTCCGGTTGGGGGACAGGGTCGTCAGCAGGTTGAAGGGCAGGTGGCTCCACTAGCCTGACATCGGAACTGCTGCTGCTGCTGTCCCAGCTGGTGGTCATGATGGCTTTGGACAGCCTTCGCTTGTCTGCGACATGCTTAATGCGTTTCACCCGTGTGAAGGCGCTGTCCAAATTCCTCCGGACAAGGGGGCTGTCATCAGTGGCAGCTCGCTTTGTTCCTCGAGGAGAGGTGTCTGCCGGTGGACTGCCGGCTGCCGTCGGAGAAGGTGTGGAGGAGGCAGATTCTCCATGGGGAGAGACAGGTGGTGTGGGAGTAGGGGATGGGATATTGAAATAATGGGCGGGGAAGGTGGGGAAAAAGACATCCGAAAAATTCAAAGTATTGGTAATGAAGTTTACCGTGGCATTGGAGAAGTCTCGGATGAATGTCATTAAGCCCATCTGGCGTTCCTCGATCCGCAGGACGGCAGCAAGGATGTGGGCGTTCTGATCTGCCGGAGCGGTGTTGGTGGCAGCTTCTGGGGCAGGTTCGGTGGCAGGCTCGGTGGCAGGCTCATCATCAGACTCAGCAGGAGGGGCGTTTGGATCGAAAGCGTTGAGGGGCGATACGACTACCAGCTCCATGAGGCTGGAGATGTTGCTGTCTGTCCAGCCGCTGCCCTTCTTGATTTTGTCTGAGTCTTCCTCCGGTACGGCAGCGCAGCGGCAGAGGGCAGTGATGGTGCAGGGCAGGCAGAGCCGTGAGTCTGATCGGAAAGCACAGTCGAGAATGCTGTCCCGCATGTACCTGCCCACATTGATGGGCCTGTTGTGCATGATAGAGTGGATGAGGGCCAGCCTCTGCCTGTTGACTGTCGTATGGTGGGACGAGGGCAGGATACGCTTTTTGATAAAAACGTTCCATAGCTTTGCCTCAGGTAGTAGCTGCCCCCTATTGACAGAATGGGGGTTCTTCTTACTTGTGCTCCATGTCGTTCCCGCCTCTGTCAACTCCCTCATGACAGCATCGTGGCCGGCAGCGTCGAGGCTGTCCCAAAACTGTTGATGTGCATCATCATTGGGGCCAAACAAGAGGCCGAAGACATGGTTGATGCTGCTGGCGGTAAAAGGGACTGTCACTCCTCGGACGGTGACAGATGTCGCCGTCTTGCTCTCGATCGCCGCATAAAACTCCCTGACCAGAGTGTCATTAAGTTCTGCCGGCTGCTCGGCGAAGTCTTCCCACAGTTGAGCTGTTATGGCCTGCATGATGAACGGCCGGAGTCCAAACAGAGGGGCATCTCTGTTGTAGATGAAGCTTCGCTCCTCCCAAAGTTCCTTGTTAGCGAACGGGGATGCTGCTGCTGAAGAGGAAGCGGCAGCAGCGTTCTGACGGGTTTGTCGTGAAGACATTTTCGGTTGCAAAGGCTGAAAACGAAAGAAAATAGATAAAACTAGAAGAGAATAGCAAGAGAGAAAATCTGAAGTGATGAAAATGAAAAGGAGAAGGGGTTTATATAGCTGTTGGGGAGCTGCCCATTTAATGCCGCAACGGCAGGCGGGAATAACGGAGCGGCAGATTGAATGTAGAGTGTCTGACGCGTCTGACGGGCATTAATGCCTCTGCTGTGCGTCTGCCGCACGATTCTTCGTCTGCTGTGCGTCTGTTGACAGCCTGTCAACTCCGTCTGCGCCGGCAGCCGAAACGACAGGTTATCATAAATGGGCTTTATTGGGCTGGTGGATGGGCGGTGGGCTTGGGCCACTTCTTCTTTCTCACTTGCTTTATTTCCTAAAAACTGAAATTAAAAACAAAACATTATTCGAATAAAATAAATCTAATTCCTAATAAATAATATTATTAATAAAAATAAAAATAAAAGAATTAGGTTAAATTAGGGATGCCTTGTGGGGCATCACCTAAAGTAACCACTTCCTGTATTCCTGGGGCTTCAGTCCCTTGATAGTGCTTGAGGCGTTGTCCATTGACTTTGAATTGGTGCCCATCCTTTAGTGATTGAATTGTAATGGCACCATGGGGAAAAACTTGAACTACTTGGAACGGGCCAGACCATCTAGATTTGAGTTTCCCTGGAAAGAGTTTCAACCTAGAATTAAACAACAACACAAGCTGCCCTGGGCAGAACTGTCGTGGCAGCAACTTCTTGTCATGCCACTTCTTAGTTTTTTCCTTGTAAATCCTTGCATTGTCGTAGGCCATTGTCCGTATTTCATCTATCTCATTCAAATCCAACAACCTTTTCTGGCCTGCCTTGTCCAAGTCCATGTTTACTGCCTTGATCGCCCAATATGCCTTGTGTTCTATCTCGACAGGCAGATGACAGGTTTTCCCATAAATCAAACGGTATGGAGACATGCCCAATGGAGTCTTGAAAGCTGTTCTGTATGCCCATAATGCATCATTCAGAAGCAAAGACCAATCTTTCCTAGTTGGTTTAACCATTTTTCAAGAATGTTCTTTACTTCCCTATTGGATATCTCAGCCTGTCCATTGGTCTGTGGGTGGTATGCTGTCGCGATCCTGTGCTTGACACCATATTTTCTCAAGGCGGCAGCAATTACCCTGTTGTCAAAATGTCTCCCTTCATCACTGATAATCGCCCTAGGGATGCCAAATCTAGAAAAGATGTTTTTGTGCAAAAATTTTTGGACTGTTTTGGCATCATTCTTTTGAGTTGCGATTGCTTCTACCCACTTGGAGACATAATCCACTGCTAGGAGGATGTAAAGATTTCCGCAAGAAGATGGAAAAGGTCCCATAAAATCAATCCCCCAAACATCGAAGATTTCGACTTCTAAAATATTCTGCAGTGGCATCTCGTTTCTCCTCGAGATGTTACCTGTCCGCTGGCACCTGTCACAGTTTTTGTAAAATTCCTGTGCGTCCTTATACAGTGTCGGCCAGTAGAACCCTGACTGCAGCACCTTGGCAGCAGTTTTATTGCCTCCTAAGTGTCCTCCATATTGTGAAGCATGACAGTGATGGAGAATGTCTTCTTGTTCTTCTTGTGGTATGCATCTCCTTATAACCTGATCTGAGCACATTTTGAAAAGAAGAGGTTCGTCCCAATAATAATGTTTAACATCATTTTGAAACCTCTTCCTGGCTTGGTAAGTAAGATCAGAAGGTAATATTCCGCTAACTAGAAAATTAACGAAATCAGCATACCAGGGAAGGTTAGAAGACTTACCTGCCGCCATGGCTGTCGCGACAGCTATTGCGGCAGCAAGGAGCTGCTCATCTGGGAAGGTCTCCAGTATGTGTGTCTCATCTGGCGGTAGACTCTGTCCCGTCTCCAACCTCGACAAGTGATCTGCCACCTGATTTTCTGTCCCCTTTTTATCTTTTATCTCAAGGTCGAACTCTTGTAATAGTAAAATCCATCGTATCAACCTAGGTTTTGCATCCTTTTTTGCAAATAAATACTTGAGGGCAGAGTGGTCGGTGTGTATTATAACTTTCGTTCCAAGTATGTAAGAACGAAACTTGTCGATGGAAAACACCACAGCTAACAACTCCTTTTCCGTGGTGGTATAATTCACTTGGG
The DNA here is from genome assembly GCA_958450335.1 of Hibiscus tridactylites. Classification (NCBI taxonomy): domain Eukaryota; kingdom Viridiplantae; phylum Streptophyta; class Magnoliopsida; order Malvales; family Malvaceae; genus Hibiscus; species Hibiscus tridactylites. The sequence continues at coordinate 22,241,952 of OY288268.1, read as the reverse complement.
CATCATTCAATGTTTTGCTGGCGTAATATATGACATGAAATAGCCTGTCCTTGCGCTGCCCAAGTGCTGCCCCGACAGCATAGTCACTAGCATCACACATAATTTCAAACGGTTGTGTCCAGTCTGGTGGCTGTACTATGGGGGCTGTCACTAACTTTGCCTTCAGAACCTTGAATGCTTCAGTACATTCTTCATTAAAGTCAAAGGGTCGGTTCTGCTCTAAGAGATGACATAGGGGTTTCGTGATTTTTGAGAAATTGGCAATAAATCTCCTATAAAAACCAGCATGCCCTAAAAAACTCCTAATGCCCTTGACTGTGGTTGGCGGCGGCAGCTTCTCTATGACTTCTATTTTTGCCCTGTCGACTTCTATCCCACGGCAGCTAATCTTATGGCCTAAGACTATCCCTTCATCCACCATAAAGTGGCATTTTTCCCAATTTAAAACCAAGTTAGCTTTTTCGCATCTTTCGAGCACCTTTTGTAAATTTCCTAGACAACTCTCAAAATCGTCTCCAAAGACAGAAAAATCATCCATAAAAATTTCTAGGAAGTCCTCAACCATGTCCGAGAATATAGCCATCATGCACCTTTGGAAGGTGGCAGGTGCGTTACAGAGTCCAAATGGCATCCTCCGAAATGCGTACGTACCGTAGGGGCATGTGAAAGTCGTTTTCTCTTGGTCCTCTGGTGCAATAGCAATTTGATTATATCCTGAATAACCATCAAGAAAACAATAGTAAGGTTTACCCGCTAATCTATCAAGCATTTGATCAATAAAGGGTAAAGGAAAGTGGTCATTTCGGGTAGCTTTGTTAAGCTTCCGATAGTCCATACAAACCCTCCAACCGGTCACAGTCCTGGTTGGGATTAACTCGTTGTTTTCGTTGGTTATTACAGTCATGCCTCCTTTCTTGGGAACACATTGCACCGGGCTTACCCATTTGCTGTCGGAGATGGCGTAAATAATACCAGCATCTAACCACTTGATTATCTCTTTACGCACTACCTCCTTCATCGCAAGGTTTAACTGCCTTTGGGCATCAATAGTCGGCTTATGATCTTCCTCTAGGAGGATTTTGTGCATACAGATTGCCGGACTAATGCCTTGGATGTCTGCTATCATCCATCCTATCGCCCTTTTATGCTGTCTCAACATGTCGATCAACTGTCGTTCCTGTTCCTGCGGCAGCTTAGAAGAGATGATTACAGGCAGTGTGTCATCACAACCAAGATAAGCATATTTAAGCTGCCCTGGCAGGGGCTTAAGTTATAAGACAGGTGGTTCAACAGTCGAGGGCTTTTGGATTAAATGGTTATCCGAAGTGTAATTCAAAGGTTCGAATAACTTACCTGGACGATGGTCTAACCAGTTTACCTCCTCATGACCTTCAGTGTCAGGTGTATCGGATTCAGAGGAGTCACTGTCGTCGGCACTGTCGTCGTCACTGTCGTGACAGGTCTTTAGATGGCTGTCGCAGCAGTGACCAAATTTTATATCTCGGCAGCCTGACCTGATGCAGGGGTAATCAAAGGTCACCTCGATGATGGCTTTGCATTCCTCGTCCACATCGGCATGTTTCATTGCTTGGAGAACATTCAACTTAATTTCTTGATCGTTCACGCGCATGGTGAGTTCTCCTTTCTCCACATCAATCAACGATCTTCCCGTGGCTAAGAAAGGTCGTCCGAGGATGACTGGTGCGTTCTCATCTGCCTCACAATCTAAAATAAGAAAGTCAGCAGGAAAAATAAGTTTATCCACTCTTACCAAAATATCTTCAATTTTTCCTTCGGGGTGAACGTAAGAGCGGTCGGCTAGCTGTAGGGTAACTGTCGTGGGCCGCGCCTTGCCAATACCTAGTTTCTGAAAAACAGATTTGGGCATTAGATTAACACTAGCACCAAGATCACAAAGTGCCTTACCCACAAATTTATCGCCGATTACGCAAGGTATGAGGAAGCTCCCCGGATCCTTCTTTTTCTGGGGTGGTTGCCGATGAAGAATACTCATGCAACCCTCTTGCATCCTTACTGTTTCAAATTCCCCAAGTTTAGATTTTTTTGACATTACATCCTTGAGAAATTTAGCATAACCTGGCATCTCCCTAACAGCATCTAACAACGGTATGTTAATATGAACCTGTTTAAAAATATCATAAATTTTTTTGAGTTGAGATTCATTCTTAGCTTGTTGTATCCGTTGAGGGAAGGGTGGTGGGGGACGATAATCAGCAATGCGTCCTTCCCACTGCATACGAATCTGAGGACGATAATCTTCCTTTTTCTCCTCTGTCGCTTCTGCTGTCGTGATAGGCTCATCGGCAGCAGTCTGTTTGTCACCTGTCGGGGCAGCTTCCTCGGCAGGTTTGTTCAAAGCAGGGTCCTTTTCTGTATCAACTTCTTTTTTCGGCCCCGGTAGCTTTTTCCCACTCCTAGTAGTAATTGCCTTACATTGCTCATGTGGGGGTGGTCTAGCATTTTCGGTATTGCTAGGGAAACCTCCATTCTGCCTCGGTTTAATATGCTGCGATACCTGACCCATTTGTGTCTCTAGAGATTTCAAGGTGGCCTCATGGTTTGTCATTCTCATCTTAGTCTCGTCCATAAAATTTTCCGTCTTCTTGACAAACTGATTAATATTATCCATATACGTGCCAGTCTGAGACATAAAGGTAGCCAGAGTCTGCTCCAATACACTACTCGTGGCAGGTGGTGGCTGCTGTTGTTGCTGAGGCGGCAGGTTCTGCGGCTGCAGTTGCTGTCGCGTCAACAATCTAGGACCCCCCTGATTCTGATTATATGCTTGCGGATTCAGGGCATTGTTAGGTTTACTCCAGGAAAATTTGGGATCCTTTCTCCAATTAGGGTTGTAATTGTTGGAATTATAATTTGGCTTGTAATTTCCAACATATTTCCCTTCTTCTATGTTTATAGGGCACTCATCCCTACTATGATTTCCTTCACAAGTGGCACAAATTTCCTCGACAGCAAACCCTCGTACTTCCTCTTCACTTAATAAGTGTTTCATGGCTTTAGTGAGGAATGCTACCTGTGATTTCATAGTGCTGTCAGCCTCATAGTCCTTGACAGCAAGTACCCGTTTACCCCCTCTTCTAACTGTCGGAAACTGCTCCTCATTCTTAGCTAGATTCTTCAGAACTTGTAATGCCTCGTCCGGATCTTTATCCAATAACTGTCCATTTGCTGCAGAATCAATGCGAATGCGAGTTTGTAAGTTAGCAGCATTATAAAACTTAGTTACCTGATTCCAGACGGGGAATCCATGCATTGGGCAGTTCCGTAAAAGAGTAGTAAATCTGTCCCAGGCCTCGTGCATCGGCTCGTCATCTTCCTGTTGAAAAGTAGCAATTTCGTTACGTAATCGCTCAAATAAATGTGAAGGATTAAAACGAGATAAGAATTCACGAGTTAGATCTGCCCAAGTCATAATAGAACCCGGTGTAAGTTTATTCCACCAAGTTTTAGCTCTATCCCTTAATGAATGGGGGAATAACCGAAGCCTTAGTATCTCCGGACTAACTCCTGGTAGCCTAAACGAACCACAGATCTCCTGGAACGTTTTGAGATGCTCCCTAGCATCTTCTGTTGCAGAACCACTAAACTGTCCGGCGTTGTTGATCATACTAAACATGACAGGTTTAAGTTCAAAGTTATCAACATCAATATCCGGCAGTGTGGTCTCCAGCTCTACATGGTCATTCAGCATGTAGTCACGACATGACCGTCGTCCACCTGCCCCAGGCGGATCACCGACAGGCGGTATGTCTCCTCCAGCAGGCTGGTTACGGGCCATCTGCTCTAGCTGTTCTTCAAGGTATTCGTTCCTGTCTAAAAGATGGCGAATCTGTTTCTTGAGGTTGAATGATCGTTCGATTTCCGGATCTAACTTATACTCAGGATCTTCGCCTCTTTTCGATCTGCGCATAAACAAGAGAACCTCGTGAAAAGCAAGAGTTGAAAACACAAAATAAAAATTAAAGAAAAACTAAAAACGAAAGCAAAAATAAAAATAAAAACAAAAAGTGCAATAAAAGAAAGATGTAGTTATGTTGCCAATCCCCGGCAACGGCGCCAAAAACTTGTTGCGTGTAAAATAGTCTATCGCAATGGTAGTGCAAGTGTACACGACGCAAGTAGTAAGTGATACGAAGTATCGGATATCGTCTCCACAGGGATTGGGCTAATGACTTCACCTTGATTTACTGCACGAAGTAAAGGAAATATTGTAGAAAGTTGTCACGAATAATAAAGTAAAACGTAAATAAAAGGATTGAGAAATCAAGATAGAGAGAATGGGCTGATATTGAATTGCTCGGTAGTGCAGGTATTGAATTGCTTAGGATCTCCAGTTCTGTCGTCGCTCCCGTCGCCGACAGCACCTGTCGCGACGTCTGTCCGTTAGTTGTCGCGGCAGCAGACACTAACTCAGTACTTCAAGCTTGGCAAGAATCCCAGATCTGCCTTGCCCTATCCCTAGGCACAAGTCTGTCGATGAACACGTCTTTGATGATACCTCCCGGCGTGAATCGAAGGATGAACACCGATGTGTATGAATTCTTCCTTAGCCACTTAACCTCGCCTTATCCCTAAGCACGAGATGGTTCAACTATAAACTAGAGAACTCGCTTCTATCTCTTTCGTATACTTAACTCTCCCGATGCTAAGTAAATAGATAACCTTACAATGCTCTCCCGATGCTCTTGCAAGATATTAAAACCAAGATAAAAGAACTTGAAGTTTATTTTATTGAACTTGAAAAATCCTAAAACAAAGCAACCCTTGCAACTACTTTACAAAACAACCCGTGGCCCTAGGGGGAATTTAGAACATGTCGGTGACGGGTGGACGGCAAGGTTTTGGTTTGGGTTATGGGGTAGTCGGCCATGCCCTAGGTTTAATCTATGCCCTTTATATAAGCTTTGGGCTCAAGTTATCTAAGGTAACAAGGATTACAACTTTAATTAAAAGTAAGATTCTAATAAAGACTAAATCTCTAAAGTATCCTACTTTCTAGCCGCATCCTTGCTTTTAGGGATTTCCTCTCCTTTGAGCTTTGGCTTGACATATCTTTTGATCCGGGGCTTGGAAAATTATTTGGCTTCCACACGACAGACGAGCAGATTTTTCTCTATCTATCGATGTCCACTTCATTTTTCCTCTTCAATAATCTGCTGTCACGACAGGTCCATGACAGGTTCGTCTTCTTCAGCTGCTTGTTCAGTTCAGCTTTCCTGCTTATCTGCCCTTCGCCTGCCTTCATCGTCAACCTTGGCAGTTACCTGCAAAATGCACCAACTTTTAGTAGAATCCGTGCTTTTTATATAGTTGTGATGTTTAATTGAAAACTATCCTAAATGCAATGCAATGATGCTTGAATGCAGCAGAAATATGGGTTAAAAAGGGTGTAAATAATAGAACTTTTACACACTCAACAGCAGCCTGAAATGCCTCGGCTATCGCCTAAACCAAAGGAGCTAAGTCTATTCCAGCCGGTCCTTGGCCACCCTGGCCATCTTGGCCTCCCTGGGGTCCCTCTCCTTCAGCCCCGGCCTCGCCTCCCACTCCTGGTTGAGGAGGTGGAGGTGGTGGAGGAGCTCCAACTCCAACCATAGGCTCTCCCACTTGAGCCTCAACTCTAACTACTGGCTCAACTCCTAGAGCCGTTGCCCGTGGTTCCGGTCGAACCATCCTAGGCCTCCCACGTGGTCTCATGGTACCGCTAGCAAGACAATAACTACAACAACAAACAGAGCTCAAGTACTCCCTTTTTACTACAAAATCTTTTTAAATTAAGTAATAGTAACAATGGACACTCACTCTACACCAAACGCAACAACTCATGCTTCAAATCATCATGCGAACAGTCAGACAATAAGATTTCATGGCAAGGCATGCATCGAACAATACAATCACTTAAATATCAAGCTTACATCACTTACCTGCCCGAGGTCTCGGTAACCTCAGGCTCTGATACCAACAAAAGTAACCCCCTCGTCCCGGTCTGGCCGGATGACCAGTCTGAGTAGGCCACACGGGGAAAATCGAAGCGAAACCCGTTAAGGTTCCCCCTCGGTTAGCAACCCTAAAATTTTTTTCTTTTAATCTTATCTTCTCTAATGGCACATTTAAGTCCTATGTGATCATAACAGCAGAATAAAATGAGGAAGACAATCATCTGAACCCAAAACGACAATTAAACAACCCAATTTCAATCCATTAGACAGGCCGTTTCGAAACACCATTAAGGCGTATCGAAACGCCCTTGACCAGGTCAACTGCCCCAAGCCCATACGAGGAGGCCGTATCAGAACGGAGGTCAACCATTCTGAAACACCCTCAACGGTCAACTTCTCGTGGTCAACGAGATTTTGACCGTTTCGAAACGCTTTCATCTCGGCAATTTCTCAGATTTCCAGTAGCCAAAATGTTCCGAAACCCGTATCGGAACAGGGGCTCACAGTGGCCAAACCGTATCAAAACGCGTTCCAAAACGAGGTCCCTGAAGCCTTACCCATTCCGAAACGGCCCAGCTCGTTTCGAAACACGAGCTGTCTGCAACCCTCAAAAACCAGACTTAGGCATTTCTCAACAATTCTAAAGGCCCTAAACGACCCCAAGAAACACTCACCATAAGCATACATGAACTAGAGGCATGGATCATATATTAAACAAGCTCAACACACAAGACATATGGTGAATCATCCATTCATGGCATTTACACAAAGGCAACATTACATGTAAGGCATGGTTGAAAACTTAATAGCCAAAAGGCGCAATTCATCTCAAAAAGGTTTACATGTCATCCAAAAGCATCTTAAACATCCATAAGGCATACCATCACACAAGCATTTGGCAAGACATAACATGTTTACAATCAAAGTCAATTCATACACCTCAAACACATATAGGAGTCATATATAGCTCATACAAAACACACTCTTGCCATATTGCTAAACTACTACATAATTGCTAAACCGTACTTGAGCAACAAAACTTGGAAAGCTCATTTTTGCCTTGCTCCAAGCTAACACCACGCTAATGATCTGCATTGTTGAAAATGAGAGCGTAAGCTAGAAGCTTAGTGAGGATGCTCTAAAATCGAAAACATCAACAATGCAGGGTTCAAGCACGCAATCCCTTAATTTCACATACCCATACATAAGTAATCATCGAGTCAACCTAGCTAGTCTTTCAAGAGTCATAATATGGCATCTCACATCATACTAAGCTCAAACATTATATATCAACATCATACATCACAAACATAAGAACAAGTTCAATTGGCCAATATTAGTTTACCCGGATGTGTAGATTTAATCTCAACAATCATGTTACCTCGGTGGGATTAGACTCATCACCGGACCTTGCATGGGCGGGATTCCACTCATCACCACATGCCCTACGGATGGGATTCCACTCATCATCCCGTAGAATTTAAATAAATTTCTGGTGGAATATTACATCACCGTACTCCTCCTTGATGACTCAACGCCATCAAGGCCACGTACGTTTTGACTCAATTTGTGTGCACACTAATCCTAATGATCGATCATTTACACCCGGTAAGTTAATTAGTGCCAATTTCATTTACCACGTCACATATCCACCATTTACATCACATACTCATCACATACTTATGTCAAGATACATATATACATATCAAACCACACTTCACAATAACAAGAAGGCAATGGCATGAATAGCATAATAGAATTTGAGGAGTTAAGTTACCAATTTAACTGTCACATAGGAAAGGCCTACCAAGCACATTCCACCCCATACACTACACATACTTGAACCAACTTTAAAACATATTTAAAGTCACTCACCACCCTTCCTTAGCAACCAAAGCAAGCCTCCTAAAAGCCCGGATTCGATCCCGATGCTCCACCAATGTCTCCTCTTGTTTCTAGCCAAACAAAACACATCCATTACTTCACAAATCAATGCTAAAACTCAGTCATCAACCCAACTCTTAAGTACAAGCCAAACTTCAACAAATCTCAATCCAAACAAACACCCAAAAGTCCATTTTCGAGCTCCCCTTAAACCTAGCTGAAAACCAAGTTTTCCAACACCCAAAAGACACCCAAATGGTTCCAAAACACCTTCCTAACATCCCTAAACCATCAGTCCTTCAAAATAATCCTAAAACTCACCAAAAATCCCTTTTTTTACTCTTCAAAAATGGCCACAAGGACCCATTTCGGGTTTTCACTCAAACTTACCCATTTTAACATATTATATGTATTTTAAGGTGGCTAAATCAAAACCCAACCTAATATTTCGAAACAAGTTGAAAAACTCAATAAGAATCCATTCTTTCATTAAGCCCTAAATTTCCAAAAGTTGATAGTTTCAAATTTTACAACCATGTAAAGGTAGAGAATGAAGAGGAGAGTCCAAAAATATATTTACCTTTGAAAATGACCTTGAGTTGAAGAAGCAATTTAATGGAATAGTGAATTTTGGGGTTTGGGAGGGTTTAAGATGGTTTTCACGTTGGGGAAGAAAGAGGGGAAAAAGATGATAGCTTTCTCCTTGCTTTTTGATTTGAAAAGGTTGTCCACTTTTTCTTTGTTTTGGGTAAATCACTAGAAAGGTCCCTCCCTTTTAATTTAAAACTCAATTGGCTCAAGCCAAGGTCAATTTGATTAAAATTAATTTTACCAACTCGGACCCACTAACCCGACTAACTCCTAACCCCAAAACACGGGTGGTACAGGGTGAAAATATGAGTTTTTGAGGTAGTTGGTGTTGGAGAGTGGGGATGATGTTATATTGTTGCTTGAGGGTTGTTTTAAAAGTGGAGAAGTTTGGATAGTTCATGGTTTGGAAATGTAGTAAATGGGGTCTTGAGATTGTGTTTTGTTTGTGACAGTGGTTTTGTGGCTGAATTGTTGAGTAATTTGTTGTTTTTGATTGATTAGAATCAAGGAAAACCGTTGGAGAAGCTTCAGGCTCGATTCCAGGAATTTTTGAGGCTTGAGATCGGTGTTTCGGCTCCCGTTTGGGTTTCATCGGTGAGTGGAAATGTTTTAGAGTCTTAAATGAATACGAAATAAGTTCTTGGGAGTTTGGCTGGAGCCTTGGGGGCTCACCAAAACCCAAGTGTAAGTTTACTAATTTTACCTTGATTGTCAAGTGTTGGTGTACGAATAATTGTTGTGATATTGTGTGAATTGTGGATTGTTTCCACTTCCGTTTGATGTTGTTGTGTAGTCGTTGTTGGTGTCGAACCTCACGTGACGGTTGTCGTTACTACGGTGATGTGTGGTCCCACCGGTAGTGACTAGTAGAAGAGTACGGTGATGTGTGGTCCCATCGGATAACTACTAGTCGAACGGTGATGTGTGGCCCCACCGTGTCTTGGTTATGCATGTGCAAACCATGTTTTGTGATGATTGTGTTTCTCTTCGTGCTTTTTAAATGGTTTTGTTATAAATCTACTGTTCACGTTTTAAAACTGCATTGTTGTTGTGTTTTAGAGCTTCACTTACTAAGCTTTATGCTTACGCTCTCTTCTTTTTCAACAATGCAGATCATTAGTGGCATGGGAGGCAAGTGGGTAAGGAATGAGTTTCTTGGAGTTCTCGGGTAGTTCAAGTATGGTTTATGCTTTGTAATAATACTTAGACAATGGGAATATTAGGCTTGTTATGGAGTTGGTGTTCAAACTCTCTTACTATGGTTTGTCTATGTTTTGAGCATGTTTTAAAGGTTGAGGTTATGTTATGTTGAGGTTTAATATGGTCCTGTATGAAATGCTTTGTGTTTGGTATGTTGAATGTTTGAAACCCAAGTGATCATGTAAGACTTAGGCTTGGGATCTATTTGTTGCTTGAATGTATGCCAAATGTTGTGATTAGGGTACCTTTGCACTTGAAATGTATGTATGCATGCCTAAAGGTCCTAGGTTAGTGTTTTAGAGCTGCGTATCGATACGACCTTCATGTTTCAGGCCAAGCGTATCGATACTCGGGGAGGCGTACTGATACCATTTTGCTACTGGAAATCTGAGATTTTGACGAGAAATTGAGGGTATCGGTACGAGCTTAGACGTATCGATACGGTCAACTGATGTTGACTTTGGAATTTGATCGTTGGCAGCGTATCGATACCTGCTTTGGAGGGTATCGAAACGGGTCCCCAAGGTTGACTCTGGGGTGGGTTGACCATTGAAGGCGTATCGATACGGTACTTGCCGTATCGATACGGCCTGAGTTAAATGGCTAATAATTTGTGCCTTTAAGTGTTGGTTTGCTTGGGTCGATTTCGTGGTTGCTTTTTCGCTGTTTGCCTAAACCGCGTAGGATTAAACAAAGCATGTAGACAAGATAATAAAAAGAAGAAGAATATGGTTGCTAATCAAAGTGAGGCCTTAGCGGGTTTCGCTTCGGTTTTCCCCGTGTAACTCGTTCGGTCCGATCTTTTGGCTAGGCCAGAACGAGGGGTTACATATAAACCCTAAACTATAACCCTAAACCTTAAATGTAAATAACTATCCCTAAATTCTAAACCCTACACCTAAACCCCTAAACCTTATACCATAAACTAACTCCCTATACCTTAAAACTAAGGCACTTGTGGAAACTTTCAGTTTTCACCGTCAATATATAGGATATTAATCCATATATATATTGTTACTTTGATAAAGACAGAGTAATGATTAAAATTTCCATGCATTTTATAAATATAAATTAGGACAAGCTACACTATATATCACCGAATTATTGATGTTGTATCGTTTATAGGGATAGGCATTTTACTTTATTTGGTCGGGTTTTGACTCGATCCGGCCCGATTAGGTCGAGGTTTTTTTAATGAAAAAATTGGATTTGTGTTGGGTTTTTATTAAGGGTGGGCTCAAGTTGGGTTGGGTTCTGGTTTAGGGTAGAAAATATTCGACCCAACCTGACCCGGGATTAATTGTGTTATTTTCCCTAATTTTTTAGTGATATTTATAATAATACCCCCTCTTTATATATATTTTTTATAATTAGTCCTTAAAAGTGAATTGTTATTTACAATTTAGTCCTTAAATTATAATTTTTTACAATAAAGTCCCCTAAATTTTTTTTTTCAATTAGGTCTCTAAAATTAATTTTGTTTCTATAGCTCGGGTCGGAGTCGGGTTTAGTATATTTATTTTCGGGTCAATTCTGGTCGAATTTTTTAAAGAAAATGTGTGGATCGGGTCAAGTGCGGATTTAGGGTATTTATTTTCAGGTCGAGTTTGAGTGGGCCAAAAATCCGACCCACCCCGACCCGTACCCATCCCTAATCATTTATACCACTTGAACATTTAATTTGTTCAATTAATACTAAACTTTAGTTTTATGTTCAATTATACCTTAGTTCAAAAAAATTTCAATTATACCTCTGCACCATTAACTGTTAAAGGGTGTGATGGCATGGTGATGATATGGACAATAAATTCTGTTATGTGATGATGTGTGTCATGAGCAAGGCAAGGGAATGTCCAGCATTAGGAGCAGGATCAAGGGACAGTGCAACACACGAGCCAGAGCCTCAGAATCAACCCATCCACGTGCCACCAGTCATACGCAAGGGGACCAGGGAGAGAAAACCATCACGAGCCTTAACCGATTTTGTCTTACGTTAGAGTTGGCATATATATTTCTCTTATGATTATTGTAAAAGGACAAGTAAAATTCTAAAGCAATATTGCCTATTTCCTTTCCTCCTTCCTTCTATTCTCAATGTCATTTTCTTTTATTCCCTGTGCACGTTCTGTTTATAACATTTGGTGCTCTCGTTGAGAGAAAATGGTGAATCATGCAGGCTCCATTAAGTCCTTACAGGACACCGCTACTCGTCATGACCAAGTGTTGACTTCGCTGCAGAACCATGTTGAAGAACAGAAGCTCGCAAACGCAAAAACGCAACAAGATTTCCAGGAGGTGATGCGCCGACTGACGGAGATTTTGTTGCAACTGGGACGTACGACTCACTTCGAGCCGACGATAGGTGAACCAGCAATGAATCGAGGCAAGGCCAAAGTGAAAATTGAGACAGACGATGATTTTCCGTTTCCACTAAAACCAGTGTTCGTTGAGTTGCCTCTCTTTACCGGGAAAGATTTGGAGGAATGGGTAGCCTCCACGCAGGATTTCTTCGACTTCTATGGGACCGAGGACCACCATCAGGTGACCATGACGTCGTTCCGGATGGACGGCGTAGCAAAAAAGTGGTTCTGATGGATGCAGCGGAAAAGACAGTTGGCTGGATGGAAACATTTGGTTGATGTGATCAGAAAGAGGTTTGCGGTGACGGAAATTGAATCGCCGGAAGGGCAACTGACTAAGCTAACTCAGACGACGATAGTGGAGGAATACCAAACGCACTTTGAAGATATGGTTCTACGAACGACTAACCTGCCTGAGGAGTTCTTGACGCAGTGCTTCATCTCTGGGCTGCACTCAGAAATTAAGGGTGAGGTGTTGGGCCAATGACCCACGTCCATGAACGAGGCTATGGCATTGGCCCGTTTCCACGAGGCCCGATTTAACGAGAACAAGAAACTATGGGGACGAGCCACGGGATCTAAACCAAGTCCCTTACTTCCCACACCTCCCACGCTCTCTGTTAGTCCTCGAGGAATGCCAGAACGACCCCCCCAATGGAACCAGCCATCAAGAACGCCAACACGAGCCATCTACAACCAAGGAGGATTTCGACCGCTGAAGCTCAAGCCAGACGCGAGAAAAGGTTGTGTTATTACTGCGATGCTAAGTTCGTGCCCGGGCACAAATGTAAGGACCCCCAATTGTTCTTATTGGATGATGAAGGTGGGGAGGGCAGATTCGATAGCCAAGAAGAGGATTTGAGTGGCGAAGAAGAAGGTCTGGTAGAATCTAGACGACGTGAGCAATCTTTGGTGTCCTTCAACGCCTTTGCAGGGTGCTACGCGCCCAACACTTTGAGGGTTAAGGGTGAAATCCAAGGGCGAACAGTGAGAATATTGATAGATGGGGGCAGCACCCACAACTTCGTTCAATCGAGGGTAGCCAAGCACTTGGGGTTACCGGTCGCCGCCGCGCCGAATTTTCGAGTGTTGGTGGGAAACGAAGAAAAGCTCAGGAACGAGGGTTGCGTGAGGGATTTGAAAGTGAAAGTGCAGAACACCGAATTGATCACCGATTTCTACGTCTTTCCATTGGAAGGAACCGAGATGGTATTGGGGGTAGCATGGCTGGCAACCCTTAGACCAGTCACCATGGATTTTTCCAAGCTTACCTTTGAGTTTCGACAGAATAACACTCCTCATCGCTGGCAAGGCGAGACTGATGCAGGACCCTAGTTAGTGCAACTTCAGTCGATACGAAGGATGGGAGAGATCGGGGCAAAGGCAGAACTGTATCATTTACAGATGGAACAGACAGCAAGTCCCACGTTGGGGGTGGAACAAGAAGAAATGCAAAAATTGCTGGATGAATTTAAGATGGTGTTTGAGGCAACGAATGGCTTACCTCAGAGAGAAAATCAGACCACTCGATCCACTTATTCCCCACAAGCAAACCAGTAAATGTGAGGCCTTACCGTTACCCACACTTTCAGAAAGGCGAGATCGAACGATATGTCCAATGTATGCTCGAGGGTCAATTGATACAATACAGCAGCAGTCCCTTCTCCTCACCGGTGCTACTGGTAAAGAAAAAAGACGGCTCATGGAGATTTTGTGTTGACTACCGAGCCTTGAACGCCATTACCATCAAAGGCTATCACCAAATCCAGGTTAGAGCTGAAGACGTGCACAAGACAGCCTTTCGCACACATGAAGGCCATTATGAATTTCGAGTGATGCCATTCGGGTTGACCAATGCTCCCTCTACCTTTCAGTTCACCATGAATGACATTTTCCGATCGTATCTGCGAAAGTTTGTGTTAATTTTCCTAGATGACATTTTGATTTTTAGTCGTGACTGGTTTGATCATTTGACACACGTGAGGATGGTTTTGGAGGTTCTAAGGGATCACGGGTTTGTGGCCAAGAGAGCAAAGTGCTTATTCGGGCAAAGAACTGTTGAGTATTTAGGCCATATTGTGTCTAGGGAAAGGCTGGCAGTGGACCCGAGCAAGGTGGAGGCGATTCAATTATGGCCCGAGCCGACCACTACCAAGGAAGTTAGGGGATTTCTCGACATGGCAGGGTATTACCGCAAGTTCATTCAAGGCTTTGCGACCCTGGCTTCACCCCTAACAGATTTGTTGCGCAGGGGAGAAGCCTTCGAATGGACTGATCAGGCTCGAGAAGCTTTCCATGCATTGAAAGGAAAGCTATGCTCAGCACCAGTGTTGGGACTGCCCGATTTCACCAAGGACTTCGTAGTGGAAACAGATGCTTCAGGAGTGGGTATAGAGGCCGTGTTGACTCAGGGAGATCGACCGATCGCTTATTACAGCCAAAAACTTAGTCCCCGAATGCAAAGGGCTTCCACGTACCATCGAGAGATGTACGCTATTACACAAGCAGTGGGAAAATGGCGACAATACTTGTTGGGGAGAAGATTTGTGATTGTAACTGAACAAAAATCCTTAAGGGAGCTGACTCAATAGACAATTCAGACTCCTGAACAACAGAAATGGCTTTTGAAGTTGATTGGATACGACTTCGAGATACGATATTGACCGAGCAAGCTCAACTCCGTGGTGGATGCTCTGTCAAGGAAAACCAGTTTAAGTGAGGAGGTGAGTTTGATGGCTATGTCTAGGCCAATGTTTGGAATTGTGGACGATATTCGGGTGGCCACTGAAAATGACCCTGAAATGAGCAGGCTTAAGGAACAGTTGAGTCAAGGTAATGAGCAACCAGGATACGTGATTCAAGATGGACTTATTTTGTATAAGGGGAGGATAGTGGTGCTGAAAGAGTCAGCCTTGCGAGCTATGTTACTCAGAGAGTTCCACAGCTCCGTCGTTAGGGGACACGCAGGAATTCAGCGAACCTTAAATCGTCTCTCCACTAATTTCTATTAGAAGGGTTTACGAAAGGAGGTACAACAGTTCGTGGGAAATTGTCAAGTCTGCCAACGAATGAAGAGCGACAGTCTAGCACCAGCAGGGCATCTGCAGCCACTTCCTATTCCCGAGCAAGTGTTCGAGAACATATCGATGGATTTTATCACTGGATTGTCGCAGTCCAAGGGTAAGGAAGCGATCATGGTGGTGGTGGATCGCCTAACGAAATATGGGCACTTTTTTGCCTTACCGAGACAGTTTGACAGTAAGCTGATTGCGAAGATTATGGTGCAAGGGGTAGTTAAGTTACATGTATTTCCTCGATCCATAGTGAGTGACCTAGACCGAATTTTTGTGAGTGAACTGTGGTCTGAGATGGCACGGCTACAAGGAACGAAATTGTGCATGAGCTCGGCTTATCACCTTCAAACGGATGGGCAAACCGAGGCTTTAAATTGCTGTTTGGAAATGTATTTGCTTTGCGTCGCGGGAGACGATCCAAACAATTGGGAAAGCTACTTAGCGTGGGCGAAGTATTGGTATAACACGGCGTATCAAGCATCGGCGGGCATGACCCCATTCAAAGCCTTGTATGGGCGAGAGCCTCCGACCATCATGAGCTATATGGAAGGAAGCTCCAGCAACACACAGTTGGATAATGATTTGAGAGAGCGTGACTTGTTGTTGCGAGAGTTGAAACAGAACCTACTGCGCGCCCAAACTCGAATGAAGCATCAGGCGGATAAGCATCGAAGGGAGGTGGAATTCAAGGAAGGAGAATGGGCCTTTGTTCGACTACAACCTTATCGCCAACTGTCGTTGATGTTGAAGAAGCAACAAAAACTCAGTCCTAGATTCTTCGGCCCTTATCGCATTCAAAAACGAGTTGGTTCGGTTGCTTACAAGTTAGAACTTCCGGATTCCACTCGAATTCACCCTGTTTTTCATGTTTCGCAATTGAAGTTATGTAAGGGGCATCCACTACAGCAAATCACCCCATTACCATTGCTAGAAAACTGGGAAGAATCTGCTTTATCCCAGATTGCAACGAACCTTGAAGAACCTGGTGTATCCCAGAGTACTGTGAACCTTGAGGACAAGGTTCTAAACCCAGAGGAGGGTAATGTCATGAGCAAGGCAAGGGAATGTCCAGCATTAGGAGCAGGATCAAGGGACGGTGCAACAGACGAGCCAGAGCCTCAGAATCAACCCAGCCACGTGCCACCAGTCATACGCAAGGGGACCAGGGAGAGAAAACCATCACGAGCCTTAACCGATTTTGTCTTACGTTAGAGTTGGCATATATATTTCTCTTATGAGTATTGTAAAAAGACAAGTAAAATTCTAATGCAATATTGCCTATTTCCTTTCCTCCTTCCTTCTATTCTCTCTGTCATTTTCTTTTATTCTTTGTGCACGTTCTGTTTATAACAATGTATTGATAACGTGACATGATCATGTGACGTTTTTTCCAATTAAATAATGAGATGTGTTATCTCTTACTAGAAAATTAAGATAGTGTGTAAAATAAAAGAATTTTTTTTGTGATACATGCATCTAGAGATAAATCTGATGGGTGTGTTATAAATTTAAGACTTTAGTGGCTGAGTACTAGTGTTCTATAATTTTTAAGAACAAAAGAGTAAATTTCAAGTTGGTAGGGGAACATTTTTTTAGCAAGATTAGGATGTCGATTATGTTATAGTTTGTATATTAATATGTTGGTTATAAGACAAATACCAAATCAGTAGATCATCATGAGTGCTAGAGACATTAATGCGACTCGAGAAGTTCACAATCTAATTTCTTAATTTATTATCATCATTTGCTTATTTTATCTTTCTAGGTCATTTTCAATCTTTGTTATCTCTTTATTTCTTATATATGTATTATTTCTTAATTTATTCCATATTTTTATATAATTTATCATACTTATTTAATTTGAAATATATATATATATATATATGTATATTCATATTGCTAATGGTAAGGATTGTCCCTAGAATTTGGGGCGAGATGCCCTAGCAAGAGGATAGCAGATATGAGGGTGAGATTGATTTGGAGATTTCATATTTAATATTTAAAAATAAGGGGGAAACCCCCCCCCCCCCCCCCCCAACAGATTGGCGCTTAATTTTATATTATTAATGTGTGTGAATATGTGGCTGTTGGTTTATATCTGCAGTCGGCAGGGCCTTTTCCTTTTTCCCATTGTGCATGTGCAAACCTAATTTCTTAAATATATTATACAGTGGCCCCAAAACATGTTTATGTTTTTCATAATTAATTAAAAATATTGTGATATCAATAAGTCAAATTCTACATTTGTTAATTTTATTAAATTTGGTGTTCCTTTGCCACACAACTTTAAAGTCAAATTTACATTTGATTTTAATTTTCAAATATTTTTTAATATCTTAAAAAAACTTTAATTGGCTTTAAGGGTTATTTTAATAAAAGTATAACTACTTAATAATTGCCTTGTCTTAACTTGAAACTTACTTTACATTAAGTATTGGCCTGTTTACCTTATGAAATAAAAAGAAAAAGAAAAGGGACACCTCAAGATTCCAATGCAATTTAATAATCAAACACCATTTTGCACATTTTCCCTTTATTTAGAATTCACGATTTGTTGAAAATTAAATATAATATTTTACTAATATTGTCTTATTTATACTTTTTAATTTAGATTTTTAATGAATTTTATAAATGGATTGATATCGACGATTGATATTAACTCAATCAGAAAAAAAAATATTATAGAGTATATATGTTAAATAAAACTTAAACGATTCCATATAAAATATGGAAGTATTCTGTCAATATTGGTTGTAGATAAAACTTTTATTTCTAAAATATATCTAGTTAAATGTTTTATAATTTAATTGGTCATTGGCAATCGATTTAATTAAAAAGAGAGATAAATATGAATAGAATAGGGGGAAATAAGTACCCGATATAAGGCACATGGACTCTCATGGAATCCCCACATGGTCATATGACTAAGAAACTTACAACGTGTCATGTAATCATATACAAATAATGAAAAATTATTAATGGAGCCAGCTCACCACATCATCCGTAGTCTCAGCCAATATTTTTTAAGGTGAATCTTCACCTCTTTTCCATGTATAAGTAAAGAGTGGACAGTTATTTGTAAGTTATTATGAGATGGATGGACCTCATTAACTGGAACCATAGATGACATGATGAGCCGGCTCCATCTAATAATTTCTCACAAATTATAATTCATATAATAAAATAATTCCACGTATCCATTTTACCATATTCTATGAGTAGAGACGGATATATATCGCAAAAAAAATCAATATTAACGACAAGGGTTAGGTGCATTGACAAAGCATATTATATTTTTAATGAGAGAATTTAGGTTGACAAAGCATATTGTATTTTTAATGAGAGAATTTAAATTTGAATTTTAGAGACGATATTATTAAAAGGAAGAGCCACAAATCATGAACATGAACAATAAAATAAACTAGAATTATACAAAAAAAAGCTTAATACTTATATTAACTGCTTTGTTATATTTAAATTAAATGAAACTGATCGTCTATTATTTTAAAATTCTATTTGTAATATTGATTTTAAACTTGTGTTTTAATTTTAATTTTCATACAAACTAAAATTTCAACTTGGTAAGACATAACAAAATATTTTAATTTACATATATATAAATTTAATCTTTGTTAAGTTTTTTAAATTTATTTTATTTTAATATTTTTCAAATATTAAAATGATATTTTCAAATAACAATGTAGACACTTTTTTTTGAATTGAAAAGGAGAACCTCGTGATTAATGAGTTACATTGTGAATATGCATAGAATCCGATTCCAACAGAAGCAGTCGGTGGCGACGTAAGATAGACTAGATTGAACAATGTAGACACTTTTATGTTTATAATTCACTATATAAATAGAGATATTTTCTTAAGCTCTTAGATATTTCTTTTATTGAAGAACATCACAAGATAATTTATAATAAAAATTTTGTATCATATTGTTGAGTGGATTGATTGAATGATCAAGACCAAGAGGGGGTGAATTGGGATTTAAAAACTTTATGGGAGTGAATGGGCAATTAAAAATAAAGAACAAAGGATTTTAGAGTGGTTCAAGTTCCAAATGAACTCTACATCCACTACCTTAGCTACCACTAAGTATTTCAACAATTCATTATTTGTTCTTCCCCTTTTCAAGGCTTAGAAGGTAACATTTACACAACCGGTCAAATTTTCTACCCAAAATTTGACCAAACCCTCACAAATGAACAAAGAAGAAATTGGACAAGAAGTATATCTCTCAAATACAATTTTGTCCCTTGAAGTACAACACTCAACCCAAATTTGAAGATAGAATAAGAATTGGATACAACTCAAATTGGGAATTACAAGAAATTGGAAAATAAGCACACTTGAGGTTGGATTTTTGCTTGGATGTTTGTCTTTAATGCAATAGTTGTTGCTGGTCTTCAAAGAGCTTCAATTTATACATCTTCTATCAATTCTAGCCATTTGAGTGGTTAAGGAATTGAATAGAGCCGTTGGAACCCTCTCTTTCCACCATAAATGCACTTCTACAGTTATCCGTATCGGTACACGGGGAGCCGTATCGATACATGTCTCAAAACAGAAAGAGCTATTGTACATAATAAAGAGGGGGTATCGAAACGCACATAAGCGTATCGGTACGGGACAAGGAGCGTATCGAAATGGATAATACCGTATCGATACCTTTTTCTCAACTAAGCTCACTAGAAGTTTCCGTTTCGATACGAGGGTTTACTGTATCGATACGGGTCAACTGCCATTTTAAATGTTGGTTACCTAACTACTAACATCAACGGTCGAAAACATTTAAAACACTTCGAATTAAAAAATCAATTAAAACCGTATCGATACGGGTGAAGCCGTATCGGTACACCATTCAAACTCCTTCAGTTTTGCAGAGAGGGGTATCGATACGGTTAAGAGCGTATCGAAACGCGTCCTTCCAGTAGCCAACTTTGTAAAAAAGGTATCGATACGGCTGGAAGCGTATCGATACACCTGGACGGTTTTCAGTACTTTGGCCTTGGAACACTTGGAAAATATTTGGAGTTTGAGTTTTTCAAATCAGTTTTTAAGTGTTGGTAATTTATAAATTATTAAAAGGACTTAGAAATCAATTTCAAGTTTTCAATTTGATCCTTAACAATTTAATTATATCAAAATCAAACATAGGTTTCACAATCTCCCCTCTTTTTGATATAACAAAACTAAAACTTGAAATTTTTGACACTTTGAAAAACTTTGCTCAATTAACTCCCCTTTAATATTAGCTAGGTAACTTTTAAGTTGAAAATCAAAATTTTTAAGTGTTGTGAGCTTCCCTCTCCCCCTTTTTGTTAGATCAAAAATAATTGAGACAATGTAAAGTGCATAACTTAGGCAAAGGTATAAATAGGCAAGCAACATAATTATCATTAAGTTCAAATAAAGCATAACATCAACTTAAAAATCCAAAATAACAGAAAATCAAAGCATAGGTTTAAAATAAAGTAAACTTAATCCTAAAAACATGAAGCAAATGTGCATAAATAAAAAATCCTAGATGATATGCATGGAATGCAAAGAGAGGCTACTGTGCATCATCATCGCCTTCATCATCATCTTCATCTTCATCCTCAATTGGATCGTCACTCCTCATGCTATTACGCCACTCATCATGGAAAGCGGTGAGAGAGATTCATAGAATTGTGACCGCCTTCAAGAGAGGTGAGTCGAGTCTCCACGTTTTTCATGCGTTCTTCAAGGCTTGTGAAATGAGTATCAATTGTGGTAAAGCCCGAAGCCATATCCGTACGCAATCCCGTGAATTGCTCATTGAGGAAAGTCATTAGAGCATCCATGGAAGGTGGAGGAGGAGGAGGAGGAGCTTGAGGAACTTGTTCACCTTGAGGATTTGCAAATTGTTCCGTGGCCTCGGTAGGAATCTCGGATAGATGTAACCAACTACCATTAAAATAATGGAACTTACCCCTTGCAAGAGAGCGTTCATCGATTGGGTCGGTGAGGGGAGTTGGGAAGTCATGCGAGCAATCAATCTCCTTTTGTAGAAAGAAGTAGCTTAGGGTCGTGTCATAGGTGAAAGAAGTGACATAAGTGGTGTGGCGATGTTGCACAAGATAAACGATCTCCGCAAACATGATACGAGCAAGGTTTGGACGTTTTCTCTCACGGAAGCATCAAATCCAAAAGTCATCCACTTGACGGATGGTAGAGTACTTCCCTCCAGAGGGCCTAAACCACCAAGAGACCATCAAATGGAGGATCTGATCCTGAGCATTTAGGGTGGTGACGGAACCACTAAGAACATGGCCAAGAGCATTCTCATTGTCAAGGCCTTCATCCTCCAACTTAAAGACCTCACAAATAGATTTGACATCTATAGTGACTTTCTTACCCATAAGATAGGAATTAACCGCGGTAACAACCCCATCACGATTAGCACAACATTTGGCATTAGCATAAAAGATTAAAACCAAAATAAGAAAATAAAACTCGGGAATGGAGAGAAAATTCATAAACTTCCATAGTTGGAGCAAAGGTAGATATTCAAACTCGAATCTGTAACACCCGAATTTAGGGGTCGGGTGAAATTAATATTTTAATATTATTTCAGGTCCGGTTTTATAATTAAAATAATCTTTGGGCCTCGTATTTTCAAAACAAATGATTTTAAGTTGGACTATTTTCAAAACAAGCCCAAATAGTCATGAATGTCTCATATTGTGTTTTCCCTATTTCATTAAGGGTATTTAGGTCTTTGGCCTTTTAATTTTAAACAAACCTAAAATAATGCTTTTGGGTCATCCTCTTCCCCGCTCCATTTTTCTTCTTGACGTGAAATGAACCCCTCTCCCCCTAGATACTATTCCATCTCACATCTTGCTCATTGTTAGAGCTTTTACAAAGGTAAAGTCGTTTTTTACCTGCCCTCATCATCCTCTTCGAGTTCATACCTTCATTTTCTATAAAACTCATGATTTGTGTATTTTGGGTGTTTTGAGTTTTTGATTAAAAATGTCATTTTAACATCTTTAACTTAGGTTTTTGATTTATTAACGTTACATGGGTTGTTTTCGATCAAAAAGGTCCAATGTGTATGATTTTTACAAGGTTTTGGGGTGTTTCCCGAAATGAGGTTTGGGGAGGTTTTTAGAGGGTTTTAGGTTGAGTTTGGGGGGTGTTTTAGGTGGAATTTTGATGGCTGATGGTTAGACTATATATAAGTGTTGTTTTGGAGACCTTTGCAAGTAATTTAAGTGTTGGAATCATTGGAATTAGGGTGTGCTTAGGGGCTGCTCGGGAATTTGGATTTTGGGTTTGATTTTAGTTGGAATTGGGTGTTTTGTGTTTGGTTTGTGATCCGGGTTAACTACATTGGAATGTATACTGATTTGAGATTGTTTTAAATTGTGATTGAATGATTAGAGGCAAGAAAATTGGTTGGTGAAGCTTCAAGGATGAATCCGGAGATTACAGAGTCTTGAGCTTGGTCTTCGGTCTTCACTTGGGTAACAACGGTGAGTAGATTTATTAATCTTCGAGTTGTGCATGATATGGAACCTTTGGGGGTTTGGGTGGGACCTTAAGGGTTCACCTAAACCCGAGTGTAAGCCTCTCTACTCCTATGTTTGTTGTGATAGGATGAATGGTTATGTGTTGTGATTATCATGTGCATTGTAAGTTGTTAATGTGTAGTCGAGTTGAAGTCATGCCTCACGTGATGGTGGTCTAAACTACGGTGATGTGTAGTCCCAACGGTAGTGACTAGTAGGAAAGTACTCTGATGTGTAGTCCCATTGGAAATCTACTAGTCGAAACGGTGATGTGTAGTCCCACCATGTGTGTATGTTAGTTGTGCTTGTGCAAACCATGTAATGTTGTTGAGATAGACACTTCGTGCATCCATTGTTTTACTTGCATATGAAAAGTGTTTTGGAAAACTACATGTTGTGGATTTGTAGAGCTTCTCTCACTAAGCTAGTTAGCTTACGCTCTCTCTTGTTTCCACCATGCAGATCGTTAGAGTTCGGGAGGCAAGCGGGCAAGGGAGGAGCTTTTGGAGTTCTCAAGCTAGTACAAGTATGATTTGTGTTTGTAATAATGCCTAAACGATGGGGTATAGAGTTGTAGGAGTTGGTGTCAAACTTCTTAGGTGGTTTGTGTTAATTAAGCATGTTAAATTATGGACGTGTTATGCTTTTGTTTCATGGATTGAGGACCATGCTTATCTTGTTGCTTGATTTTATGTGCCTAAAGGTGTATGTTATTGGTCTATGTATGCTCTATGTTTGTTTGGCTTGTGTCTGGGCCTTATAATTCCTAAGTATGCTCTCTTTGTGGAATTGCATGAAAGCTTCGTTCCCTATGGCTTTTGGTTGGATTCAATGCCCCATATGCTTGTTTTTGGTTGTGCATTAATGTATGTATGCTTGAATGAGTTTAGGGGAGTCCCAAAATGCATATAGAGTTGAGTCTTGTTTGTTTTTGCTGGTTTTTGGAGACTCGCAGTGCAGGGCGTATCGATACGCCTAAGGGCCGTATCTATACGGTCTTGCCTACAGGACTCAGTTTTGGCTGAGCGTATCGATACACGGGGGTGTATCGATACGGTCCTTGCTTACTGGAATTCAGTTTTGGCTGGGCGTATCGATACACGAGGGTAAATCGATACGGTTTTAGCTCACTGGAATTCTAAGATTTTGGTGATTTAAGGGCGTATCGGTACGGTGTTGAGGCGTATCGGTACAGTTGTATCTCGTTGACCACGAGATGTTGACTGAGAAGGGCGTATCGATACGCTCAAGGGCTGTATCGATACGGTCTTCCCTGAGTTGACTGTTGAGTTGACCTAGTCAAGGCGTGTCCATACCCTTGGTTGATGTATCGATATGGCCTGCCCTGTAAATGTAAAATGAACAGTTTAATGCATGGCATGAGGTTCGAATGTGTTTCTTTATCGATGTTTTCCGCTGACGTGATCACTTAAGAATTAACATGCCTTTAGACAAGATTAAAACGAAAGAAAATTTCTAGGGTTGCTGACCGAGGGTGAACCTTAACGGGTTTCACTTCGGTTTTCCCCGTGTAGATTACTCGGACCGGTCATCCGGCTAGACCGGGACTAGGGGGTTACATTTAGTGGTATCAGAGCTTGAGGTTTCCGAGACCTCGGGCAGGTAAGTGAGGTGAGTTAAGGTATTATGGGTGTTTTGCCATGTATGTCTAAATTTTGCTGCTAGCACAGTGTATGATTACATGTTGTGATGACTTTATTGATGCTTGAGAATAGGTCCAAAGTCCCCATTGTTAGGCATTGTTGTAAAAATAAAAAAAGAAATTGTTTTGGTTTAACGAGCTTGAAAACAGGAGTCCTTGCCCTTTTGCTAACCTAACGTTTCCTTTGTTGTTGTGTGTTTGCTGTTTTAGATTATTATAATTGCTATGGTGAGACCGAGGGGACGGTCTAGAGCGGGTGACCAGGCACCCAATAATGTGCCTCCTACTCTTCATGCTCCCGATGGTAATGGGGAAAATGTTGAAGGCGATGATAATGGGCCTCAGGTTGAGGCTAATGTGGGAGGTAATGGGGCTCAAGCGGGCCAAGGTCAGGCAGGTCCAGATGTGGCTCTTTTGATTCAGACCATAGTCGGAGCTTTTCAGACAGCTTTGGCTGGTATGCAAGCTGCAACACCACCTCAAGGTGCGGGGACAGGATTACCCTTAGAGAGGCTTCGTAACTTAGGGGCAATTGAGTTTCGTGGGTTGTCTCTGGAGGGTTCAGAAGGGTGGCTTGAGAGTACTACTCGTATCTTGGGTCAGATGGAGTGTTCGGATGCTCGTAAGTTGGGATGCATCGTCTCTTTGCTTCAGAGAGACGCTTATACTTGGTGGACCACTGTTATATCCGGAATGGCCGAGGCAGATGTCACATGGGAGTTCTTCAGAAATTCCTTCAAGAGAAAGTACCTTAGAGTTCGGTACTTGGATGAAAAGAAAAGAGAGTTCTTGGCTTTGGTTCAAGGTAATAGAATAGTGTCCGAGTACGAGGTCCAGTTTTTGAGGTTGAGCCAGTACGCACCAGAGTTGGTCCCAGATGAGAAGGAGCGATGTGAGCGTTTCATATATGGGTTGACTACAGATGTGAAGACCTACATGCTAGCCTCCGACTACACTAGTTTGATGACTACACTAGTTTGATGTCTTGGTCTCGAGGGCCAAGGATATAGAGCAGAACCTAAGCTCTAGGGCACGTACTAGTGGGTCTGACTCCGGAAAGAGACATGCGAACTGGGATAGAGATCATGCCAAGAGGCATAGAGATAGAAGGTACCAGCCGGATACGAGACCAAGGGGCGGTAACTATGGTCAGGGCCGTCAGGGCTAGGGAGCTGTTGGGCACATTCCGGAGTGCACTAGGTGTGGGAGACGCCACCTAGGTGAGTGTATGGGTATGTTTGGGGCGTGTTGGAACTTTACCTCCCGAGACCATTTGAGGCGCGATTGTCCACACCCAGTTAGGGGCGGACCGGCTCCAGCTCGGGGCTTTGAGCATCAGAGAGGCCGTGGGTGCGGTCGTGGGAACTTTCAGCCAAGGAATGAAGGTCAGAGGAATTTGGTTCATATAGTAGCAGTCCAACCCGAGGGAGGAGGACCGGCTAGGGTGTACGCTCAGCGAGAGGCTGGGAATGACACTGATGTCATTGCAGGTAATTTCACATTACAGTCTTTGAGTTTGCATTCTTTGATAGTTTTGGGGTCAACACATTCATATATTTTGGGTGAGCACGCAAGGTCATTAGGGTTACCATGTGATTGGTTAGAGATAGGTGTAAATGTCACTAGCTCTTTTGGTGATACAGTGGTAGTTAGGAAAGTGTATAGGAGGTGTCCTTTGATGGTTCAAGGCCACGTATTTTCGGTCGATATGATAGAGTTACCCTTATATGGCTTTGATGTGATTTTGGGCATGGATTGGCTTGTAGAGCATAGAGCTAGGGTTGACTTCGAGACTAAGAGAGTCTCCTTGAGGCTTACCGATGACTTTGAGGTTGTGGTAGTCGGGGAGAATGTCAAGTTCTTGTCCAATGTGGTTTCGGCTTTAGAAGCTCAAAGGTTGTTGAGTTCAAGGTGTCAGGCTTACTTGGCTTATGTAATGAATCCGGATATGAGCGAGGTGAGACTTCAGGACATCAAAACAGTATGTGATTTTCCGAGTGTTTTTCCGAAAGAACTATCGGGCTTGCCTCCAGATAGAGCAGTCGAGTTTGCTATTGAGACATATTCTGATTCTGCACCAGTGTCGATTTCTCCGTATAGAATGGCACCGAAGGAGTTGAAGGAGTTGAAGACACAACTTCAGGAGTTGACTGATAGAGGCTTCATTAGGCCTAGTGTATCCCCGTAGGGTGCTCCGGTTTTGTTTGTGAAAAAGAAGGATGGTAGCATGAGAATGTCTATAGATTATAGGCAGTTGAATAAGGTAACGGTGAAAAACAAATATCCCTTGCCTAGGATAGATGATTTGCTAGACCAGTTGAGGGGTGCTTCGGTGTTTTCGAAGATTGACTTGAGGTCCGGGTACTATCAGTTGAAGGTGAGGGATGTGGACATACCGAAGACAGCCTTTCGTACACGTTATGGATATTATGAGTTTTTGGTAATGCCTTTTGGGTTGACTAACGCTCCAGCAGCCTTCATGGATATGATGAACCGAGTGTTTCGTGAGTTCTTGAACAGGTTTGTGGTGGTATTTATAGATGACATCCTAGTGTACTCTAGGACCGAAGAGGAGCACGATGAGCATTTACGGTTAGTGCTTCAGACCCTACTTGAGAATCAGTTATATGCCAAGCTAAGTAAGTGTGAGTTTTGGATTAGGGAGGTGGTCTTCCTAGGTCACGTGATCTCGGCTAGTGGGATTAGTGTAGATCCCAAGAAGATAGAAGCTATAGTGAATTGGAAACAACCGAAATTAGTGACAGAAGTCCGCAGTTTCCTAGGTTTGGCGGGATATTATAGAAGGTTTGTTGAGGGGTTCTCGAGAATAGCGGCTCCGTTGAATAAGTTGCTACAGAAGAATGTTCCGTATGAATGGTCAGATGCAAGACAAGAAGTGTTTGAGAAATTGAAGAAAGCTTTGACCGAAGCTCCTATCTTGATTCAGCCTGAACCGGGAGAGAGTTTGTGATTTACAGTGATGCGTCCTACGTAGGGCTAGGTTGTGTGCGTATGCAAGAAGGTAAGGTAGTAGCGTATTCTTCGCGACAGTTGAAAGTCCACGAGAAGAATTATCCCACGCATGACATAGAGTTGGCTGCAGTGGTGTTCGCGTTGAAGATTTGGAGACACCATCTTTATGGTGAGAAGTGCACCGTGTACACCGACCACAAGAGTTTGAAATATTTGATGTCTCAGAGGGACTTGAACCTCAGACAACGTATGTGGTTAGAGCTCCTTAAGGATTATGACCTCACCATAGAGTACCATCCGGGCAAGGCAAACGTGGTGGCCGATGCTTTGAGTAGAAAGGTGCTCGTTGAGCTACGAGCGATGTTTGCAAGGTTGAGTGTGTCTACGGATGGTGGGTTGATAGCCGAGCTTCAGGTTAAGCCTTCATTGGTTCAGTTGATTCGTGAGAAGCAGTTGCGAGACGGGTCTTTGGCACCTCACGTGCAAGATATAGCCGAAGATAGGCCTACCGAGTACTGTTTTTTGGGAGAATGGGGTCCTATGTTTCAAGGATAGAATAGTGGTTCCGGAGGATGCCGAGTTAAGGCGTACGATCTTGAATGAGGCTCACAATAGTCCTTTTGCTATGCATCCAGGTGGCACGAAGATGTATCGAGGATTGAATGAAGAGTATTATTGGGTTGGTTTGAAAAAGGATGTGGCTGAGTTTGTAAGTAGATGTATGGTTTGTCAGAGAGTCAAGGCTGAGCACCAGATTCTCTCAAGATTATTACAACCGTTGAAAATTCCAGAATGGAAGTGGGAGCGTATCACCATGGACTTCGTGTCAAGACTTCTGTTGACTCCTTCGAAGAAAAATTCAGTGTGGGTGATTGTAGATAGATTTACTAAGTGTGCCCACTTCATACCGGTTCATACTACCTATACTTTGGACAAGTTGGCCGAGCTGTATATCCGTGAGATAGTGAGACTACATGGGGTACCGAAGTCGATTGTGTCAGACCGAGATCCGAGATTTATCGCTAGATTTTGGGAGTGTTTGCATCAAGCCTTGGGTACTTGGTTGAAAATCAGCACTTCGTATCATCCGCAGTCAGATGGTCAGTCTGAGAGAGTGATTCAGATATTGGAAGATATGTTGAGGTGTTGTATCATTGATTTTTAGGGGTCATGGGAGAAACACCTATCGTTAGTGGAGTTCACGTATAACAACAGCTTTCAGTCGAGCAATCAGATGGCTCCTTATGAGGCCTTGTATGGTAGGAAGTGTAAAACCCCGATTTGTTGGGCCGAGGCCAGACAGAAACTTGTGCCGATGCCCGAATTGCTTAAGGGCACCACCAAAAATGTAAAGTTGATATGTGATCGCTTGAAAGCAACTTCAGATCGACAGAAGTCCTTTGCCAACTTAAAGAGGAAGGAGGTAGAGTACTCCGTAGGGGATAAAGTGTTTTTGAAAGTCTCACATTGGAAGAAAGTGATGAGGTTTGAAAGGAAGGGCAAGTTAAGCCCAAGATTCATAGGACCTTATGAGATAATTGAGAGAATTGGCCTCGTTGCATATAGATTGAGG
Source organism: Hibiscus tridactylites (assembly GCA_958450335.1). Lineage (NCBI taxonomy): Eukaryota > Viridiplantae > Streptophyta > Magnoliopsida > Malvales > Malvaceae > Hibiscus > Hibiscus tridactylites. The sequence continues at coordinate 22,213,109 of OY288268.1, read as the reverse complement.
CTTTCGACCGAGCTAGAGAAGATTCATGATGTATTTCATGTGTCGATGCTTAGGAGGTATAGATCGGATCCGTCCCGTATTATGCCAGTTGAGGAAATAGAGTTGAATCTGGACTTGTTTTACAACGAGGAACCAGTGGAGGTACTTGCTTCTGATATCAAGGTGTTGCGTGGCAAGACCATAGAGTTGGTCAAGGTATTATGGAGACACAGAGGCGTGGAAGAGGCCATGTGGGAAAGGAAAGCTAATATGCTTGAGCAGTTTTCGTACTTGTTTCCGTCAGATAATTTCGGGGACAAAATTCCTTAAGCGGGGGAGAGTTGTAATACCCGGGTTTAGGGGTCGGGTGAAATTAATATTTTAATATTGTTTCGGGTCCGGTTTTATAATTAAAATAATCTTTGGTCCTCGTATTTTCAAAACAAATGATTTTAAGTTGGACGATTTTCAAAACAAGCCCAAATAGTCATGAATGTCTCCTATTGTGTTTTCCCTATTTCATTAAGGGTATTTAGGTCTTTGGCCTTTTAATTTTAAACAAACCTAAAATAATGCTTTTGAGTCATCCTCTTCCCCCCTCCATTTTTCTTCTTAACGTGAAATGAACCCCTCTCCCCTAGATACTATTCCATATCACATCTTGCTCATTGTTGGAGCTTTTGCAAAGTTAAAGTCGTTTTTGACCTGCCCTCATCATCCTTTTCGAGTTCATACCTTCATTTTCTATAAAACTCATGATTTGTGTATTTTGGGTGTTTTGAGTTTTTGATTAAAAATGTCATTTTTAACATCTTTAACTTAAGTTTTTGATTTATTAACGTTACATGGGTTGTTTTCGATCAAAAAGATCCAATGTGTATGATTTTTACAAGATTTTGGGGTGTTTCCCGAAATGGGGTTTGGGGGAGGTTTTTGGAGGGTTTTAAGTTGAGTTTTGGGGCGTTTTAGGTGGAATTTTGATGGCTGATGGTTAGACTATATATAAGTGTTGTTTTGGAGACCTTTGGGAGTAATTTAAGTGTTGGAATCATTCGAATTAGGGTGTGCTTAGGCGCTGCTCGGGAATATGGATTTTGGGTTTTATTTTAGTTGGAATTGGGTGTTTTGTGTTTGGTTTGTGATCCGGGTTAACTATATTGGAATGTGGACTGATTTGATATTGTTTTAAATTGTGATTGAATGATTAGAGGCAAGAAAATTGGATGGTGAAGCTTCGGGGACGAATCCGGAGATTACGGAGTCTTGAGCTTGGTCTTCGGTCTTCACTTGGGTAACAACGGTCAGTAGATTTATTAATCTTCGAGTTGTGCACGATATGGAACCTTTGGGGGTTTGGGTGGGACCTTGAGGGTTCACCTAAACCCGAGTGTAAACCTCTCTACTCCTATGTTTGTTGTGATAGGATGAATGGTTATATGTTTTGATTATCATGTGCATTGTAAGTTGTTAATGTGTAGTCGAGTTGAAGTCATGCCTCACGTGATGGTGGTCTAAACTACGGTGATGTGTAGTCCCACCAGTAGTGACTAGTAGGAAAGTACTCTGATGTGTAGTCCCATTGGAAATCTACTAGTCGAAACGGTGATGTGTAGTCCCACCATGTGTGTATGTTGGTTGTGCTTGTGCAAACCATGTATTGTTGTTGAGATAGACACTTTGTGCATCCATTGTTTTACTTGCATATGAAAAGTGTTTTGGAAAACTGCATGTTGTGGATTTGTAGAGCTTCTCTCATTAAGCTAGTTAGCTTACGCTCTCTCTTGTTTCCAACATGCAGATCGTTAGAGTTCGAGAGGCAAGCGGGCAAGGGAGGAGCTTTTGGAGTTCTCAAGCTAGTACAAGTATGATTTGTGTTTGTAATAATGCCTAAACGATGGGGTATAGAGTTGTAGGAGTTGGTGTCAAACTCCTTAGGTGGTTTGTGTTAATTAAGCATGTTAAATTATGGACGTGTTATGCTTTTGTTTCATGGATTGAGGACCATGCTTATCTTGTTGCTTGATTTTATGTGCCTAAAGGTGTATGTTATTGGTCTATGTATGCTCTATGTTTGTTTGGCTTGTGTATGGGACCTTATAATTGCTAAATATGCTCTCTTTGTGGAATTGCATGAAAGCTTCGTTCCCTATGGCTTTTGGTTGGATTCAATGCCCCATATGCTTGTTTTTGGTTGTGCATTAATGTATGTATGCTTGAATGAGTTTAGGGGAGTCCCAAAATGCATATAGAGTTGAGTCTTGTTTGGTTTTGCTGGTTTTTGGAGACTCGCAGTGCAGGGCGTATCGATACGCCTAAGGGCCGTATCGATACGGTCTTGCCTGCAGGACTCAGTTTTGGCTGGGCGTATCAATACACGGGGGTGTATCGATACGGTCCTTGCTCACTGGAATTTAGCTGTGGCTGGGCGTATCGATACACGGGGTTGTATCGATACGGTTTTAGCTCACTGGAATTCTGAGATTTTGGTGAGTTAAGGGCGTATCGGTACGGTGTTGAGGTGTATCGGTACGGTTGTATCTCGTTGACTACGAGATGTTGACAGAGAAGGGCGTATCGATACGCTCAAGGGCTGTATCGATACGGTCTTCCCTGAGTTGACTGTTGAGTTGACATAGTCAAGGCGTATCGATACCCTTGGTTGATGTATCGATATGGTCTGCCCTGTAAATGTAAAATGAACAGTTTAATGCATGGTATGAGGTTCGAATGTGTTTCTTTATCGATGTTTTCCGCTGACGTTATCACTTAAGAATTAACATGCCTTTAGACAAGATTAAAACGAAAGAAAATTTCTAGGGTTGCTGACCGAGGGGTAACCTTAACGGGTTTCGCTTCGGTTTTCTCCGTGTAGCCTACTCGGACCGGTCATCCGGCCAGACCGGGACTAGGGGGTTACAGAATCGCTCTGAGTCAAGAAAATGAATAGAGATTACCCTTTCCGGACGGATCTTGTAGTTTTGGAATTGACGAAAATAGGTAAGAGCTCCGGGGGATTGAAAAGAGTGTTGATTGATTTAAGTGAGATTCGAACGAGCACCCTCTCCGGTATTGGATGATTCACCGGTTTCATTAAGACGTGTTCTCTTCCTAGAAGGGGCCATGAACTAGAAAACAAGTGTATGCATTAAGATCTCTTCATTCAACTCATTGAAAAACCAAAAACCAAGGTAAAAAAAATTAAAACAAAAAAAAATTGAAAAGAAATTTTAAAACCAAGTTTTTTTAAGAAGACAAACATAAAAACAAAACAAAAAATTTGAAAACGAAAATAAAAAGAAAAAGAAAGGGTTTTACCTTGATTGTGATTAGAGAGGAACGGAAGAAAAGCCTAGCACCAAATTGATGAAAAAGCCTTAGAGCTTTGCTTGATTTGAAACCCTCTTGATGTTTTTGAGTTGTGGTGTGAAAATATGAGGGAGGATGAGGCTATTTATAGGCTGAAAACGGCTGGGGTTTTTAGGGTTTTGAGGAATTTTAATTTTGGTAAAAGTTGAACTCTTAAATGCCAAATTAAAAGCTGTCTGCGCAATCGCGTATCGATACGCCTGAGGGTGTATCGATATGGGGGTAAAAAAGTTATTCCAATAAAAATGCACGTTGGAGGGTTGTATCGAAACGGATGCAATCTGTATCGAAATGATTGTAGCTCGTATCGAAATGGGTTTAACCGCATCGATACTCGTTTAAGGAAAAATGAAGTCTGGATGAACTAATGGAGTACGCGTATCGATACGCGTAGGTCCGTATCGATACCCTAAGCCCAGAAATACATTTTAGGCCTAAAGAACAACCATAAGCTCGATTCTAACACCTCCTAAAGGAATGTAAATGATGAATGAGCAGTTCTAAGCATATTTTAATAGAATCATACTCCATCTAGCTATAGACATGGATATTTTCAAGAGTTACAACACAAAAACATGCAATTTCACAAGATCAAGCAATTTTAAGCACAAAAGAGGTCCTAAAAGGTCAAGATAGGCTAGTTAGTCCTAATTCTCTCATAAGGGACCAAAAACGCTCTTTATCTAAAGGTTTTGTAAAGATGTCCGCTAATTGATTTAAGATGTCAACATACTCTATAACAACATCTTCTTTAAGGACATGATCTCTAATGAAACGATGCCTTATTTCTATATGTTTGGTTCTAGAGTGTTGGATGAGATTTTTTGTCAAACATATGGCACTAGTGTTATCACACTTAAGGGGTATGGTTTCAACTTTAATACCATAATCTAAGAGTTGTTGCTTTATCCAAAGGACTTGAGCACAACAATTCCCTAAGGATATGTACTCGGCTTCGGTGGTAGATAAGGTTACACTATTTTGTTTCTTAGAGAACCAAGATATGAGCATACTACCTAGGAATTGACAAGTTCTCGAAGTACTCTTCCTATCGATTTTACACCCCCCATAATTCGCATCCGAATAAGCATGAAGGTTGAAGGTGGAGTTTCTAGGGTACCAAAGACCTAAACAAGGAGTATCTCTAAGGTACCTAAAGATTCTCTTAACGATTATAAGGTGAGACTCTCTAGGACTAGCTTGAAACCTAGCACACAAGCAAACACTAAACAAGATATCCGGTCTACTTGCGGTAAGGTAAAGCAATGATCCAATCATAGAACGGTAAAGCTTAGAGTCAACACACTTACCTCCTTCATCCTTGTCAAGCTTTGTAGATGAGCTCATATGTGTGGCTTGAGGCTTTGCATTCTCCAAGCCAAACTTCTTGAGCATATCCTTGATGTATTTTGCTTGATTGATGAAGGTGTCATTCTTTCTCTGCTTGATTTGGAGTCCCAAAAAGAATGAGAGCTCCCCCATCATGCTCATCTCGAATTCACCTTGCATTAGCTTAGCAAACTCTTTGCAATGACATTCGTTAGTAGAACCAAAAATTATATCATCAACATAAATTTGTACTACTAAGATGTCATTTTCATACTTTTTTATGAAAAGTGTAGTGTCCACCTTACCTTTTTCAAAGCGTTTTCAATTAAAATGTTTGAAAGTCTTTCATACCAAGCTCTAGGAGCTTGTTTTAAACCATAAAGAGCTTTAGTGAGTTTGAAAACATGATTTGGAAATTTTGAGTCTTCAAAACTCGATGGTTGTTCCACATAAACTTCCTCATTTATAAAACCATTTAAAAATGCGCTTTTAACATCCATTTGAAAAAACTTGAAATCATGATAACATGCATATGCAAGCAACATCCTAATGGCTTCCAATCTAGCTACGGGTGCATAGGTTTCATCAAAATATATTCCATCTTCTTGAGTGTAACCTTGTGCTACTAGTCTAGCTTTGTTTCTCACAATGTTACCACTCTCATCTAGTTTGTTCCTAAAGACCCATTTAGTTCCTCTAGTAGATTGATTACTAGGCCTATCAACTAATGTCCAAACATTACTTCTCTCAAATTGATTTAAATCTTCTTGCATAGCCATAATCCAAAAATCATCTTATAATGCTTCTTTTATATTCTTAGGCTCTATGCGTGAGATAAATGCAACATGATTCATAAGTTTAAGAGAAGATCTAGTGGTTACCCCCTTGGATGGATCACCCAAGATTTCACCATCTTTGACATAGTTGAACTCCCTTGGGTAGCTCACTTCCTTTTCCTCAAGAGCCAAGTCTTTCAAGGCTTCAAGAGGTGGATCTTGTGTGTCCTCTTCTTTTGTTGGAATCTCATCATGCTTTGAAGTTTGTCCTCCATCAAATGCATTTATGATTCCTACATCATCATCATCACAAGAATCCTTCCTTGGAAGGAGGTTATCATCGAATACAACATGTATAGATTCTTCTACTACTAAAGTTCTCTTGTTAAATACACGATAGGCTTTAGAGGTTAAAGAATATCCTATGAAAATAGCTTTATCACTTTAGGCATCAAATTTACCTAAGTTGTCTTTTCCATTATTTAAAACAAAACACTTCCAACCAAATGGATGAAAATAACTAATGTTAGGCTTTTTAGATTTTAAAATCTCATAAGGTGTTTTCTTTAAAATTGGCCTAATCATTACTCGGTTTACAATGTAGCAAGCGGTGTTTGTGGCTTCCGCCCAAAAATATTTAGGTAAATTATTTTCACACTTGTAAAGTTCTATTTTTCCTCTCAACTACCCCATTTTGTTGAGAAGTTCGAGGAGCAGAAAAATTGTGGCTAATACCATTTTCATCAAAAAACTCTTCAAACCTTAAATTTTGAAATTCGGTTCCATGATCACTCCTAATATGGTAAATTTTAAGTTCAAGATCATTTTGGGTTAGTTTTGAAAATGTGATGAATTTTTCTAAAGCCTCATCTTTAGTACTTAAAAATAGAACCCAAGTAAATCTAAAAAAATCATCTACAAGAACAAAATGCATAAGATTTACCACCCAAGCTCATAGTCCTAATTGGCCCAAATAAATCCATATGGATAAGTTGTAAACACCTACTTGTAGAAACATCATTAATGGATTTAAAGGATGACTTATGTTGTTTACCCTTAGAGCATGCATCACAAATTTTATCGTTTGAAAACTTAATCTTGGGTAAACCTCTAACTAGATCAAGGGAAACTAATTTTTCTAAAACACTAATGCTAGCATGTCCTAGTTTCCTATGCCATAGCCATGCATCATTTTCATTTTGAGCTACTAAACATGCATGGGATGTATGTATGTCATCTAGATGCACCATGTAAATGTTACCTATGCGATGACCTATGAGCATAATATTATTAGATTTAATGTCAACAATTTTACACCTATTTTTATCAAATAAAACATTAAATCATTTATCACACAATTGACTTATGCTCAACAAATTATGTTTAAGACCATTGACATACAAGACATTTTCAATAAGAATGGTAGAGTGATTACCTATGGAGCCAATACCTTTAATGTGGCCTTTGGAGTTGTCACCAAATGTCACCACTCCTCCACTTTTTGGCTTTAAATCCATGAATCTACTCTTGTCTCTGGTCTTATGCCTCGAGCATCCACTATCAAGGTACCATGAGTTTTGACTTTGTGCTTTGGCATTGTAGCAATGCTCCCCCTACAAACAAAGATATTAAACTTTTGTTTTTAGTACCCAAATCATTTTGGGTCCACGAGTGTTAGCTCCCAATAGCTTGGTTCCCTTAGGAATCCAAGGTGACATAGCAACAATATTATTAGATTTTACAAGTTCCTTAGGAACCCATACACTTCTAACCTTTTTAGTTCTACTATGTCTAGGAAAGCTACTTTGTTTGTAGTTGTTAGTCTTTCTCCTAGGTTGGTTTGTCTTAGAAGATTCACCTTTTTCATGCTTTACACTACCAACATATTTAAAAGACTCTTTGAGCTTGTTAAGCTCACCTAACACCTTTTGGTGTTCACTATTGCATTGAGAAAGAAGATTATTTAGGTCTATATTTTCATCTTGGAAGAATTTAAGTTCATCTTTCAAACCTAAAATCTTTTTCTCAAATTTTAAATTAGCTTGAGAAAGTGAGTCATTTTTATCGTTTAATTCCGAAATAATTTTCTTATTCCTAATGACCGACTCTTTGTATTTCTCAACTAATTCATCATAGACCTCTTGCAACTCATCATATGCATCATTTAATTCATCATATGTAAAGTCTAAAGATGATGAGTTAGATGTTACCATGGAGGAATCTTCCTCAAGTGCCATGAGGCAAAGGTTGGCCACTTCTTGTTAGTCATCCTCGGATGACTCCTCATCACTCCAAGTAGCAAGCTTGGCTTTGAGCTTCTTCTTCTTCTCAAAGCCCTTCTTCTTGATTTGAGGGCACTCCGAACGAATGTGGTCGGGTTTATTGCACTCGAAGCAAATGATTTGATCCCTCGTTTTTTCTTTGTTTTTACCTTTGAAGTCCATCTTCCTTTGAATTTTTCTTCCACGGTTGGACCTCGTGAATCGAGAGAACTTTTTGGCAATCATGGTCAATTCTTCAAGGTCAGCTTCCTCACTAGAGGAGCTCTCCTCAAGTAATGAAGCTTTGAGAGCTATTCTCATTTTCTTCTTCTTTTCCACCTCTAGCTTCTTTACTCTCTTCTCTTTCTTCTTCTTTTCTTCTTCCCTTCCTTGTTTCATAATCTCATGAATAAGGAGAGAACCCACTAGCTCATCAAGTTTTAGAGTCTTCAAGTTCTTGGCCTCTATGATGGCGGTTCTCTTCCCATCCCAAGATTCGGGAAGTGAGTAAAGTAGCTTCCGGACAAGCTTGCCTTCCGAAATAGTCTCTCCAAATCCTTTGAGCCCGTTGACTATGGTTGAGAAGCGATCAAACATCTTGGACATCGTTTCATCGGACTCCATCTTGAAATTCTCATAGCTAAGATTGACAATTCCAATCTTGGTTTCCTTCACAACATTGGTTCCTTCATAGGTGGTCTCAAGAGTATCCCACACTTCCTTGGCACTCTCAGTGGATGAGACTTTGTAATAGATGTCGGGTCCAAAGGAGCAAAAGAGCATGTGAAGAGCTTTGTCATTTATTTGAATCTTCTTCCTTTCATCTTCACTCATCTCTATCTTTTTCTGCAAAACCGTCTTTCCTTCATTATCTTGCTTCAATGGAATGTAAGGACCATCTTCAATGACATCTCACACCAAGTAATCATTGGACTTGATGAAGAGGCGCATCCTATTCTTCCAAAAAGGATAGTTGTCACCATTGAAGAATGGTGGCTTTGTGGTGGATTGTGACTCATACATACTTGATCCGGAGGTAGAAGCCATGGCTTGATTTTTTTGTTGATCACACTCTTCCTAGGAACTCCTCTTTGGTTGTGAATCCTTCAAAGAGGTAGGCTCTGATACCAATTGTTGAGTGGATCGATTGAATGATCAAGACCAAAAGGGGGTGAATTGGGATTTAAAAACTTTGTGGGAGTGAATGGGTAATTAAAAATGAAGAACAAAGGATTTTAGAGTGGTTCAAGTTCCAAATGAACTCTACATCCACTACCTTAGCTACTACTAAGGATTTCAACAATTCACTATTTGTTCTTCCCCTTTTCAAGGCTTAGGAGGTAACCTTTACACAACCGGTCAAATTTTCTACCCAAAGTTTGACCAAACCCTCACAAATGAACAAAGAAGAAATTGGACAAGAAGTATATCACTCAAATACAATTTTTTTCCTTGAAGTACAACAATCAACCCAAATTTGAAGATAGAATAAGAATTGGATACAACTCAAATTGGGAATTACGAGAAATTGGAAAATAAGCACACTTGAGGTTGGATGTTTGTCTTTAATGCAATAGTTGTTGCTGGTCTTCAAAGAGCTTCAATTTATACCTCCTCTGTCAATTCTAGCTGTTTGGGTGGTTAGGCAATTGAATAGAGCCGTTGGGACCCTCTCTTTCCACCATAAATGCACTTCTGCAGTTATCCGTATCGGTACACGAGGAGCCGTATCGATACCTGTCTCAAAACAGAAAGAGTCGTTGTACATAATAAAGAGGGGGTATCGAAACGCATGTAAAAGTATCGGTACGGGACATGAAGCGTATCGAAATGGATAATACCGTATCGATACCTTTTTCTCAACTTAGCTCACAGGAAGTTTTCGTTTCGATACGAGGGTTTACCGTATCGATACAGGTCAACTGCCACTTTAAATGTTGGTTACCTAACTACTGACACCAATGGTCGAAAACATTTAAAACACTTCGAATTAAAAAATCAATTAAAACCGTATCGATACGGGTGAATCCGTATCAGTACACCATTCAAACTCCTTCAGTTTTGCAGGGGGCGTATCGATACAGATGGAATTTCTTTCGATACGCTGTTTCGATACGGTTAAGAGCATATCGAAACGCGTCCTTCCAGTAGCCAACTTTGTAAAAAAAAAAGGTATTGATACGGCTGGAAGCCTATCGATACACCTGGACGGTTTTTAGTACTTTGGCCTTGGAACACTTAGAAAATATTTAGAGTTTGAGTTTTTCAAATTAGTTTTAAAGTGTTGGTGATTTATAAATTATTAAAGGGACTTAGAAATCAATTTCAAGTTTTTAATTTGATCCTTAACAATTTAATTATATCAAAATCAAACATAGGTTTCACACATATGTACATAAATTATATTTATTTTGTTCAAAAATCTAATATTTAGTTAAATCTCAAAATTAGTATCAAAATCTACCACCATCTACAAGTGACCTTTGATCAAAAAATGAAAAAACAAACCATATACAGCATTGTGTTTATATATAAACATATACATATTGTAACACCCGTGTTTTAGGGTTAGGAGTTAGTCGGGTTAGTAGTCAGAGTCGGAAAAAAATTAAATTAAATCTTTTGGCCATGTCATGAGTCAAGTGAAATTTAAATAATAAAGGAGGGACCTTGTTGGTGATTTAGCCAATTTAAAATGAAAGACAACTTTTTCAAATCAAAAAGAAAGGAAAAAGCTCTCATCTTTCCCCACCTTCTTCCCCCCAACGTGAAAAGCCCCAAAACTCTCTAAAACCACCAAGTTAATATTCCATTGAATTTCATCTTCATTCCAAGGCTCTTTTGAGAGGTAATAACATTTTCGAACTCTCCTTTTCATCCTCTATCTCTACATAGTCATAGAATTTAAAACCATGAACTTTTGAAAATTAGGGTTTGATAAAAGTTTGAGTTTTTATGGATATTTTCAAGTTGTTTTGAAATACAATGTTGGGTTTTGGTTTAACCACCTTAAAATGCTTAACATATGTTAAAATGGTTGGGTTTGGGTGAAAACCCGAAATGGGTTCTTGAGGCAATTTTTAAGGGGTCTAAAACTTAGTTTTTGGTGGGTTTTAGGTTGAAATTAGAGGGCTGATGGTTTATGTATGTTAGGAGGATGTTTTGGGACCATTTGGGGGTCATTTGGATGATTGAAAATGGAATTTTCAGCTAGGGTTTGAGGGAGCACGAAAATGGGCATATTTGGGGGATTAAATTGATTAGAAAATTGGTTGAAGTTAGTTTGAGCTCAAGAGTTGAGTGTTGACTGAATTTTAGCATTGATTGGGAATAATGGGTGCGTTTTTGATTGGCTAGAAGCAAGGGGAGGCGTTGAAGAGGCATCGGGGTCGAATCCGGGCTTGTAGGAGGCTTACTTTGTTTGCTAAAGAAGGGTGGTGAGTGGCTTTAAATGTGTTTTAAAATTTGGTTCGAGTATGTGTAATGTTTGAGTTGAAATGTGCTTGGTAGGCCATTTCCATGTGGATTTAAATTGTTAACTTAAGTTCTTGATTTCCATTAAATGCTTTGTGTTGCCTATTTATGCTCTCGTGTTATGTGGTTGATTTGCACATGTATACCATGAAATGTGTATGCGATGAGCATGAGATATGGTTGATGGATATGTGATGTGGTAAATGTAAATTGGCACTAATTAACTTACCGGGCGTAAATGATCGATCATTAGGATTAGTGTGCACACAAATTGAGTCAAAACGTACATGGCCTTGATGGCGTTAAGTCATCAAGGAGGAGTACGGTGATGTAATATTCCACTGGAAGCTTATATATATTCTACGGGATGATGAGTGGAATCCCATCCGTAGGGCATGTGGTGATGAGTGGAATCCCGCCCATGCAAGGTCCGGTGATGAGTGTAATCCCACCGAGGTAATGTGAATGTTGAAGTTAAATCCGCACATCTGGGTAATCTAATAGTGGCCAGTTGAACTTGTTCTTATACTTGTGATGCATGACAATGATATGAGATGTTTGAGCTTAGTATGATGTAAGATGTCATATTATGCCTCTTGAAAGACTAGCTAGGTCTACTTGTCATTTTACCTATGCATGATAGAAATGAGAATTAGGGAATACATGCTTGAACCCTGCATTGTTGATGTTTTCGGCTTTAGAACATCCTCACTAAGCTTATAGCTTACGCTCTCATTTTCAACAATGCAGATCATTAGCGTGGTGTTAGCTCGGAGCAAGGCAAGAAGGGCTTCCAAGTTTTGTTGCTCAAGTACGGATTATAATTATGTAGTAGCTTAGCAATGTGGCAAGAGTGTGTGTTTGAATGAGCTATGTATGACTCATATATGATTTTGATGTCTATGGTTGACTTGGTTTGTAAGCATGTTATATCTTGCCAAATGCTAGTATGATGAATGCCCTATGGATGCTTAAGATTGTTTTGATGGCATGTAAACTTATTTGGTGATTTATGGTGCCTATTGGTTTTAATGTCTCCAAGCATGACTTGTAAGAAAGGCTGCTAATGTGTAATTTGCCATGTATGTATGATTGTTTATATATATGCCTTGAGTGTGTTTGAGTATGCTTGACATAAGTTGTATGCCTCTAGACTTTGTTTGTTTGTGTTGTGTGCCTTTAGGGGTCCTATGGGACCTTTAGACTTGTCAAAATTCACCTAAATCTGATTTTCAAAGGTTGCAGACAGCCCGCGTTTCGAAATGGGCTGGGTCGTTTCGTAACGGGTAGGCTTCAGGGACCCCGTATCGGAACGCGTTTCGATACGATTTGGCCTCTGAGAGCCCTTGTTCCGATATGGGTTTCGGAACGATTTGGCTACTGGAATTCTGAAAAAACGGCGAGATGAAGGCGTTTCGAAACGGGTTTGAGGGTTTCGAAACGGTCAAAATCTCGTTGACCATAAGAAGTTGACCGTTGAGGGCGTTTCGGAACGGTTGACCTCCGTTTCGATACGGCCCCTTGTATAGGCTTTGGGGCAGTTGACATGGTCAAGGCGTTTCGATACGCCTCAAGGGTGTTTCGAAACGGCATGTTTAAAAAATTAAAATTGGGTTGTTCAAATGCTGTTTTGGGTTCGAATGATTATCTCATGTATTTTATTCCGCTGTTTGATCACATAGGACTTAAATGAACTTTTAGAAAAGATTAAGTTAAAGAAAAAAATAGGGTTGCTAACCGAGGGGAAACCTTAACAGGTTTCGCTTCGGTTTTCCCCATGTGGCTCACTCGGACCGGTCATCCGGCCAGACCGGGATGAGGGGGTTACATTTGTTGGTATCAGAGCCAGAGGTTACCGAGACCTTGGGCAGGTAAGTGAGGTAAGCTTGATGTGCTAAGTAATTGTATTGCTCGATGTATGCTTGCCATGAAATCTTGATGTTTGACCGTTTGCATGATGTTTTGAAGCATGAGTTGTCGTGTTCGGTGTAGAGTGTGTGCCCATTGCTACTATTACTTAATTTAAAAGATTTTATTGAAAAGGGAGTACTTGAGCACTGTTGGACCCTTACTTTGGCTAACGTAATCCCTATTTGTGTGTTGTTGTAGTTATTACCTTGCTAGTTGTATCATGAGACCACGAGGGAGGCCTAGGATGGTTCGACCGGAACCACGGGCAGCGGCTCCGGGAGTTGAGCCAGTAGTTAGGGTTGAGGCTCAAGTGGGAGAGCCTGTGGTTGGAGTGGAGCTCCTCCACCACCTCCACCACCACCACCTCCTCCACCTGGAGTAGGAGGCGAGGCTGGGGCCGAAGGAAAGGGACCTCAAAGAGGCCAAGGTGGCCAGGGTGGCCAAGGACCGGCCGGAATAGACTTAGCTCCCTTGGTTCAGGCGATAGCCGGGGCATTTCAGGCTGCAGTAGCTGGGGGTCAGGCAGCAGCACACCATCAGGGTGAGGGCACTGGTTTGCCATTAGAGAGACTTCGGGGCCTAAGGGTCGAAGAGTTTAGAGGGTCTACTCCGGAGAGGTCGGAGTTGTGGTTTGAGAAGACTGTCCGTATGCTCGCTCAGATAGGGTGTACTGGTGAGCGCAAGTTGGGATGTGTTGAGTCCTTGCTTCAGGGTGATGCCTACACTTGGTGGGTCACCATTACTATGGGTATGGATGAGGCCGAGATTACTTGGGAGTTCTTTGAGTCAGCATTCCGTAAGAAGTATCTGGGTCCACGATACCTCGATGAGAGGAAGAGGGAGTTTATGGCTTTGCTTCAGGGGAGTATGTCCGTGACAGACTATGAGATTCGATTCGTCAGACTGAGTCAGTATGCACCTGAACTTGTTCCTAGTGAGGTGGAACGTTGTAACCATTTTCGTTATGGGCTGAGTGAAGAGATCAAGACGTATACTCTAGCTTAACACTACACTGGTTTTGATGTCTTAGTCGCGAGGGCCAAAGACTTAGAGCACAATTTGAGCTTGACCAAGCGGTCTGGTGGTTCTAGTTCGGGTAAGAGGTCCAGTAACTTTGATAGAGGTGATGCCAAGAGGCATCGGGACAATAGGCATCATTATGATCATAGACGTGGTGGCGGTAACCACGGTAGGGGCCAACAGGGCCAGAGAGCTGGTGGGAAGTAGCCCACATGTGCTACTTGCGAGAGGAACCACACCGGTGAGTGTTGGGGAAATTTCCATTCGTGTTGGAGTTGTGGAGCTAGAGACCACATCAGACGTGACTGTCCACATCAGGTGGGACATGCACCAGCTCAGGCTCCTGCTAGAGCCAATGACTTTCAGAGAGGCCGCAGGCGCGGTAGAGGTAACTTCCAGCCGAGGAACGATGGTCAGAGGAACATAGCACATGTAGTTGCAGTTCAGCCGGAGGGCGGAGGTCAGGCTAGAGTTTACGCTCAGTGTGGGGACCAGCATGACACCGATGTGATCGCAGGTAACTTCTCGATACAGTCTTTGGGTTTGCTTTCTTTGATTGACTCTGGGTTTACACATTCCTACATATTGAGTGAGCATGCACAGTCTTTGAATTTGCCTTGTGAAATGTTAGAGGTAGGAGTCAGTGTTACTAGTTCCTTTGGGGACACGATAGTAGTTAGAAAGATGTACTGAAGGTGTCCGTTAATGGTTCAGGGACATGTGTTTCCAATGGATATGATAGAGGTACCTTTCTATGGTTTTGATGTGAATCTGGGTATGGACTGGCTCACAGAGCATAGAGCTAAGATAGATTTTGAAACTAAGAGGATTTCTTTGAGGCTCACAGATGACTATAAGATTGTAGTGGTGGGTGAGAACGTGAAGTTCTTGTCCAATGTAGTTTCAGTTTTAGAGGCTCAGAGGTTAGTTGAGTTGGGGTGTGAAGCATACTTGGCGTATGTGATGAACCCTAACATGAGTGAGGTTAGACCTCAGGACATCCGGATAGTATGTGACTTTCCTAGTGTGTTTCCGGAAGAGTTGCCAGGGTTACCACCGGACAGAGAGGTAGAGTTCACAATTGAGAATTATTCTGATTCGGCTCCTGTTTCGATTGCTCCGTATCGCATGGCACCGAAAGAATTGAAAGAGTTGAAGACTCAGTTGCAAGAATTGACTGATAGAGGTTTCATTCGACCTAGTTCTTCACCTTGGGGCGCACCAGTTTTGTTTGTGAAGAAGAAAGATGGAAGTATGAGAATGTGTATAGATTACAGACAGCTGAATCAGTTGACCGTGAAGAATAAGTATCCGTTGCCTAGAATTGATGATTTGTTTGATCAGTTGAGAGGAGCATCAGTCTTTTCGAAAATTGACTTGAGATCGGGTTACTACCAGCTAAAGGTCAGAGAGGTTGATGTACCGAAGACGGCCTTTAGGACTAGGTATGGTCACTATGAGTTTTTAGTCATGCCTTTTGGGTTGACTAATGCACCGGCTGCTTTTATGGATATGATGAATAGGATTTTTCATCAGTACCTAGATCAGTTTGTAGTTGTGTTTATAGATGACATCTTGGTGTACTCGCGAACTGAAGAAGACCATGACCGACACTTGAGACTAGTTTTGAAGACTTTGCTAGATCATCAGTTGTATGTGAAGCTAAGCAAGTGTGAATTCTGGATCCGAGAGGTAGTCTTCTTAGGACATGTGGTGTCAGCCGATGGGATTAGAGTTGATCCGAAGAAGATTGAGGCCATTGTTGAATGGAAGCAACTGAAGTCTGTAATAGAGGTACGTAGCTTCCTAGGCTTAGCCGGATACTATAGGAGATTCGTAGAAGGTTTCTCTAAGTTAGCCGCTCCTTTGACACAGTTGCTTCAGAAGAGTGTTCAGTTTGAGTGGACAGATGCAAGACAGAGAGCCTTTGAGAAATTGAAAGAAGCTTTGACCCAAGCACCAATCTTGATCCAGCCTGAGTTCGGGAAGGACTATGTAGTTTTCAGTGATGCTTCTTATGTAGGGCTGAGGTGTGTCCTTATGCAAGACAAGAGAGTAGTGGCTTATGCCTCGAGACAGTTGAAGACCCATGAGTGCAACTATCCGACCCATGATATAGAGTTAGCTGCAGTTGTGTTTGCTCTGAAGATTTGGAGGCACTATTTGTACGGTGAGAAATGCACAGTGTACACCGATCACAAGAGTTTGAAGTACATTGTGACTCAGCGATATTTGAATCTCAGACAGCGTAGGTGGTTAGAGTTGCTAAAAGACTATGATCTTACCATTGAGTACCATCCGGGTAAGGCCAATGTAGTGGCCGATGCATTGAGTAGGAAGATGGTCGTGGACTTGAGAGCCATGTTTGCTAGATTGAGTTTGTCCGGAGATGGTGGCTTGGTAGCCGAGCTTCAGGTTAGACCTACTCTAGGTCAGTTGATTAGAGAAAAACAGCTCTTAGATAGATCTTTGGAACCTCACGTGCAAGATATAGCCGAAGGTAGATCTTCAGACTACAGTTTCAGTACCGATGGGGTTTTGTGTTTCAAGGATAGAATAGTGGTGCTAGAGGACAGTGACTTGAGACGTACGATCTTGACTGAAGCCCACAGTAGTCCGTTTGCTATGCATCTTGGAAGTACGAAGATGTACCGTGATTTGAAGAATGAGTACTTTTGGGTTGGCTTGAAGAGAGATGTAGCCGACTTTGTGAGTAAGTGCTTAGTGTGTTAGAGAGTGAAGGCGGAACATCAGGTTCCCTCAGGTTTGTTACAACCGTTGAGAATTCCGGAATGGAAATGGGAGAATATCACCATGGATTTTGTTTCGGGCTTGCCTTTGACTCCTACGAAGAAGAACTCAGTTTGGGTGATAGTATATCGTTTTACGAAGTGTGCTCACTTATTGGCAGTCAATACTACTTACACCTTAGATAGATTGGCCGACTTGTACATTGGGGAGATTGTTAGACTGCATGGTGTACCGAAGTCCATCGTGTCAGATAGAGATCCGCGGTTTACTTCTCGATTTTGGGAGTGTCTACATACAGCTTTGGGTACCAGTTTGAACTTTAGCACGTCCTATCATCCTCAGTCAGATGGTCAGTCAGAAAGAGTCATTCAGATCTTAGAGGATATGTTGCGTTGTTGCATCATTGACTTTCAGGGCACGTGGGAGAAGCACTTGCCTCTAGTTGAGTTTGCTTACAACAATAGTTTCCAGTCGAGCATTCAGATGGCTCCGTACGAGGCCTTGTATGGCCGAAAGTTTAGAACTCCAGTTTGTTGGGCCGAAGTGGGACAGAAGTTGTTACCTATGTCGGATTTGCTCAAGGGGACAACTGACAAGGTAAAATTGATTTGTGACCGTTTGAAAGCTGCTTCGGATAGGCAGAAGTCCTATACCGATTTGAAGAGGAAGGAAGTTGAGTTCTCAGTGGGTGAGAAGGTATTCTTGAAAGTGTCTCCGTGGAAGAAAGTAATGAGATTTGGCCGAAAAGGGAAGTTGAGTCTGAGGTACATAGGACCGTAAGAGATTTTGAAGAGGGTTGGTCCGGTCGCTTATCAGTTGCGTTTTCCATTCGAGCTAGAGAAGATACACGATGTGTTCCATGTTTCGATGCTCCGTAAGTATAGGTCCGATCCATCACATGTTATGCCCGTAGAGGAGATTGAATTGAATCCAGATTTGAATTATGAGGAAGAGCCAGTTGAGATCTTAGCTTCTGACAGTAAGGTGTTATGGGGTAGATCAATTGAGTTAGTAAAGGTGTGGTGGCAACGTCGAGGCGTGGACGAGGCCACTTGGGAGAGGAAGAAGGATATGGAAAGGCAGTTTCCGTATCTCTTTCAGTCAGGTAATTTCGGGGACGAAATTCGTTAAGTGGGAGAGAGTTGTAACACCCGTGTTTTGGGGTTAGGAGTTAGTTGGGTTAGTAGTCCGAGTCGGAAAAAAATTAAATTAAATCTTTTGGCCATGTCATGAGTCAAGTGAAATTTAAATAATAAAGGAGGGACCTTGTTGGTGATTTAGCCAATTTAAAATGAAAGACAACTTTTTCAAATCAAAAAGAAAGGAAAAAGCTCTCATCTTTCCCCACCTTCTTCCGCCCAACGTGAAAAGCCCCAAAACTCTCTAAAACCACCAAGTTACTATTCCATTGAATTTTATCTTCATTCCAAGGCCATTTTGAGAGGTAATAACATTTTCTAACTCTCATTTTCATCCTCTATCTCTACATAGTCATAGAATTTAAAACCATGAACTTTTTTAAAATTAGGGTTTGATAAAAGTTTGAGTTTTTATGGAGATTTTCAAGTTGTTTTGAAATACAATGTTGGGTTTTGGTTTAACCACCTTAAAATGCTTAACATATGTTAAAATGGTTGGGTTTGGGTGAAAACCCGAAATGGGTTCTTGAGGCAATTTTTAAGGGGTCTAAAACTTGGTTTTTGGTGGGTTTTAGGTTGAAATTAGAGGGCTGATGGTTTATGTATGTTAGGAGGATGTTTTGGGACCATTTGGGGGTCATTTGGATGATTGAAAACGGAATTTTCAGCTAGGGTTTGAGGGAGCACGAAAATGGGCATATTTGGGGGATTAAATTGATTGGAAAATTGGTTGAAGTTAGTTTGAGCTTAAGAGTTGAGTGTTGACTGAATTTTAGCATTGATTGGGAATAATGGGTGCGTTTTTGATTGGCTAGAAGCAAGGGGAGGCGTTGTAGAGGCATCAGGATCGAATCCGGGCTTGTAGGAGGCTTACTTTGGTTGCTAAGGAAGAGTGGTGAGTGGCTTTAAATGTGTTTTAAAATTTGGTTCGAGTATGTGTAATGTATGAGTTGAAATGTGCTTGGTAGGCCATTTCCATGTGGATTTAAATTGTTAGCTTAAGCTCTTGATTTCCATTAAATTCTTTGTGTTGCCTATTTATGCTCTCGTGTTATGTGGTTGATTTGCACATGTACACCATGAAATGTGTATGCGATGAGCATGAGATATGGTTGATGGATATGTGATGTGGTAAATGTAAATTGGCAATAATTAACTTACCGGGTGTAAATGATCGATCATTAGAATTAGTATGCACACAAATTGAGTCAAAACGTACGTGGCCTTGATGGCGTTGAGTCATCAGGGAGGAGTACGGTGATGTAATATTCCACCGGAAGCTTATATATGTTCTATGGGATGATGAGTGGAATCCCATCCGTAGGGCATGTGGTGATGAGTGGAATCCCGCCCATGCAAGGTCCGGTTATGAGTGTAATCCCACCGAGGTAACGTGAATGTTGAAGTTAAATCCGCACATCCGGGTAATCTAATAGTGGCCAGTTGAACTTGTTCTTATACTTGTGATGCATGACAATGATGTGAGATGTTTGAGCTTAGTATGATGTAAGATGCCATATTATGCCTCTTGAAAGACTAGCTAGGTCTACTTGTCATTTTACTTATGCATGATAGAAATGAGAATTAGGGAATACATGCTTGAACCCTGCATGGTTGATGTTTTCGGTTTTAGAGCATCCTCACTAAGCTTATAGCTTACGCTCTCATTTTCATCAATGCAGATCATTAGCGTGGTGTTATCTCGGAGCAAGGCAAGAAGGGCTTCCAAGTTTTGTTGCTCAAGTACGGATTATAATTATGTAGTAGCTTAGCAATGTGGCAAGAGTGTGTGTTTGAATGAGCTATGTATGACTCATATATGATTTTGATGTCAATGGTTGACTTGGTTTGTAAGCATGTTATATCTTGCCAAATGCTAGTATGATGAATGCCCTATGGATGCTTAAGATTGTTTTGATGGCATGTAAACTTATTTGATGATGTATGGTGCCTATTGGTTTTAATGTCTCCAAGCATGACTTGTAAGAAAGGCTGCTAATGTGTAATTTGCCATGTATGTATGATTGTTTATATATATGCCTTGAGTGTGTTTGAGTATGCTTGACATAAGTTGTATGCCTCTAGACTTTGTTTGTTTGTGTTGTGTGCCTTTAGGGGTCCTATGGGACCTTTAGACTTGTCAAAATTCACCTAAATCTGATTTTCAAAGGTTGCAGACATCCCGCGTTTCGAAACGGGCTGGGTCGTTTCGGAACGGGTAGGCTTCAGGGACCCCGTATCGGAACGCGTTTCGATACGGTTTGGCCTCTGAGAGCCTCTGTTTCGATACGGGTTTCGGAACGATTTGGCTACTGGAATTCTGAGAAAATGGCGAGATGAAGGCGTTTCGAAACGGGTTTGAGGGTTTCGAAACGGTCAAAATCTCGTTGACCACGAGAAGTTGACCGTTGAGGGAATTTCGGAACGGTTGACCTCCGTTTCGATACGGCCCCTTGTATAGGCTCTGGGGCAGTTGACCTGGTCAAGGCGTTTCGATACGCCTCAAGGGTGTTTGGAAACGGCCAGTTTAAAAGATTAAAATTAGGCTGTTCAAATGTTGTTTTGGGTTCGAATGATTATCTCATGTATTTTATTTCGATGTTTGATCACATATGACTTAAATGAACTTTTAGAAAAGATTAAGTTAAAGAAAAAAAATAGGGTTGCTAACCGAGGGGAAACCTTAACGGGTTTCGCTTCGGTTTTCCTCGTGTGGCCCACTCGGACTGGTCATCCGGCCAGACTGGGATGAGGGGGTTACACATATTAAATAAAAATATATAAAGAGGATAGGTGAATTTTTTTTGAGTTGAAAATTTTCATATAATGTATTTGATAATAATACTATTTTTATTAATCAAATTTGAAAATGGAGAGAAGGACGACGACGGGGGAATCAGGCAAAGGGCAAAAATCGCGATTGGGAGTGGAGCAGAGTCAGGGGAATTAGGTGTGGACCCTTTTTGTCAAGAATATCTCAAAAAATCTGCATTAGAAGGGGATTTGGCAATCATTCGATATGCATGAGAAGGTGGTTGATGTTTTTATTCCCACGAAGCGATCGATAGATGGATTAAGATTTGGTTTTGTTCGGATGACAAATAGGTCAAATACGCTGTGTGTTATATAGTGACTGCACAATTTTGTCTTATATGGATCCTGAATTAGTGTGGCGCTGGCACGAAGGGGGCATGAGTCATTTTGGCGGCGCATGAGAGATTTTGTACATCGGACAACAAATTTATATAGAAATTTGAATGAGACAAGAAACGTCAGGAATGTGTATAGGCAAGTGGAGGGAGTTCTAGATACGGTGACGTTGGAGGTATTGCGAACAAGTGCAGTGGGCTGGTGTAAAGAAACTTTAGGAAGAGTAGCGATAGCAGCGGAAATGAATAAAACGAACATATGAGGGTGCTCCATTATGCGTATTGCTGGTAAAACTATGCTTTTGATGTTTTCTGGTATGGAGGATAGACAAATCGCCTTGGAACAAGGTAAGTTAGATCACTGGTTTGATAGAGTGGAGATATGGGCGCCAGAGTTGCATAATGAGACTCGTTGTGCATGGTTATCGATTTTCGGTTTACCAATACATGTTTGGAATGTTGAGACTTTCAAAAACATTGTTGCGATGTGGGGATCTCTTATCAGATTAGATGTGGTAACTAAAAATCCATTTTCTTTTGAAAGGAGTTGAATCCTTATTGAAACTAGGGCCTTGGATTGGATAGATGAAACGTTACACTTAAATATTGAGGGAAAGTGGTTTCTAATTCGGGTCCAGGAGGTAGAGGTCATTCACTCGCATGATGTTGTTTGTAGGTGTGAGGAAGAGTCATCGAGTAGCGATAATTATGAACATCTAAATCTAGTGGAGAACTTGCATGAGGGTAATGGAGGGATATATGTAGGAAATCAAGCTGTCGTAGGTGGAGCGAACGGGGTACATCAAGTTTCGGATATAGATAATGTACTTTGCCGATCGAGTTCTCAGGATTGTTATGGTGAGGTCAGGTTGGATGAATTTGTTGGGTTTTTCGACCTTCTAGGGAGGTATCACGTGGAGAGGACTTGATGCTAGGGTGTGTGTTTGATAACCGTGTTGAGTTGCAATTGAAATCTGGAGATGGCTAATGTGTTAGAAATAAATAATTGACCATGTGGGGTCCATTTTGATCATCGTTTTGAATCCACGATTGTAGGGGTGTGCCAGTAGTAGAGTCTCAATGCAATTGTATTTCTTTTGGGGCAAATAGGGAGGAAAATATGGTGGAGATTCCAATAAAAAAGGATTATGAATTACAACATTTAGAGAGTGTAGTGGCGGAGCATCTTATTGTGCAAGAACAACAGAGATCTGTGATTGAAACTCCAACGAAAAAGCCACGGGGTAGGCCTCGGAAACAACCTTTGTTACTGGAGAACAATGTAAGGGAGGGGGATTGTCATGCGATTGTTTCTCGATTAGAGCCCGACAATTTAGATCAATGAAGTGAGATTGCTCAAGAAGCATAGGCTACGATAAATCTGGGACAACTGATAGGGGTTAATACTTTTGGTCGAGAGGAAGACATAATTCATGATATATCCAAAATTATTGGGGATGGCAGAAGGTTTGCGTGAGTTATGAGAATCTTGTCGTGGAACACACGTGGTTTAGGGAATGCGACAAAAAGACGTGGGGTGTGTGATGTTCTTCGACAATAGCGGTGTGAAATGGTGTTGCTGCAAGAATCAAAGCTCGAAGAGGTGTCGATTAGTGTAATTGGTAAGTTATGGTCCCCGGACAATGTTTCTTTTGTGTTTTCTCCCTCGGTAGGAGCATCGAGTGGCATTATTGTAACGTGGAATAATTGTTATTTCCATTTGGAGACAATGAATGTTTTTTTAGTTTTGTGGCAGTGGAAGGATCGTGGTTACATGATGATTTTAGTTGTGGTATCATTGCGATATACGCACCGTGTAGGCTAAATGACCAGAGAGTTTTATGGGATGATATATGATCGTATATTGAGTCACACGAGGGATGGTTGTGGTGTATTGGGGGATTTTAACGCCATTCGATGGCCGAGTGAGAGGGTGGGGTGTGTTTTGTTCACTTATGGCATGGGGGATTTTACTAATTTCATTGAAGATTTGGGTTTTGTTGATATACCTATGCAAGGTAAACGGTTTACATGGTTTGGTTCTGGGAACATATGCAACATAATTGATAGGTTTATTGTGTCGCCATTTTGGGTTGATCGTTTTCACCAATTATAGCATCTGAATTTACCTCGCTCGTTGTCGAATCATGCCCTGATAGTGGTGGTGGATGACGATAAGGATTGGGGTCCTTGACCTTTTCACTTTTTAAACTGTTTGGTAGATTCTAAAGCGAATGTCAACCGTATTGAGGGAGAGTGGCAACAAATTAATGAGATAAGTGGAGGCAATGCGACTATGATTGAGAAGTTGCGTTTGTTGAAACAGTTTTTACGTGTATTGAACCGTCGAGAGTTTGGTGATGTTGAAAAGTCCATCTCGACTTTGCAATAGAAAATTGAGGAGATAGATGTGTCCATGAGGTCTAATGGTGTGCTAGAGGAGTTGCAGGATCAACGTCGTGTTTGGATGAACGAATTATGGATTGCGATCCGCTGAAAAGAGACTATTTGGCGGCAAAAGTCAAGAGTTACTTGGCTAAAGTTGGGGGATAGAAACACAACATTTTTTCATAGGGCAACAAAGGTGCGGGCGTTTAGGAACAATATACAAGGTTTACAAATTAATGGGCGATGGGAATCAGATGTGAGCTGGTTGCGACATTTTATTGCTCGAGAATTTCGACTGCATTTTGAACAAGACGCGAGATTGGAAGGCTGGGAGGTGACGGTAAATTTTAAGCACATTGAGACGGGCGAGGCGTTGAGGAAGGTGCAACAATTTTCTGAGGAAGACATTCGAGTTGTGGTGTTGAGTTGTGAGGGCTCGAAGGCACCAAGCCTTGACGGTTTTACCTTTGAATTTTTTCATAAGAGTTGGGCATTCGTCAAAGCAGAAGTTTTGGATTTTATGATGAAATTTCATGCCACAAGCAAGTTACCGAAGAGATCTAACTCTAATTTTTACGTCTTGATTCCAAAAAAGGACAATCTGAGAGTGCTTGAAGATTTTCAACCGATTAGTTTAATTAATTTTGTTTACAAGATTTTGGCAAGCCGGTTGTAGGGAGTGTTAGATGAGGTTATTAGTGATTCTCAGACAGCTTTTGTGAAGGGGCGTCAAATTGTAGATGGTGTTTTGTTGGTGAATGAAATTATACATTCACTTTGTAAACCAGACTCTAGACAGAAGGGGTTTATTCTGAAATTAGGCTTTGCTAAAGCATATAACCGCGTTCGATGGTCTTTTTTGGGGGATGTAATGTATCAAATGGGTTTTCAAAGTGTTTGGATAAAGTGGATGCGTGAATGCGTGTCCACGGCAAGGCTAGCCGTCTTGCTCAATGGGTCAGTGAAAGAATTCGGTATGAGACATGGCTTACGGCAGGGCGATCCTTTATCACCTTAACTTTTTGTGATCGTTGCGGAAGCTCTACATGTGTTGATGAATAATGAGAATGAGGCCGGTGTTATTAATGGAATTAATGTGGCTTCCGAGTTATCGATATCTCATTTGCAGTTCGTCGATGACATTATTTTATTTTTTGAAGCATCAGTGGAGGTGGCACAAAATGTGCAACGTTTATTACATTATTTTGAGGCTTGCTCAGGTTTGAAGATTAATTTTTAGAAGTCCTCGCTTTTTGCTTTTGGGGTAGAGCATATTGTTTTTTATCAAGTGGCTGACGTCTTACACTGTCAACAAGGTACATTGTCATTTGTTTATTTGGGATTGCCGCTGGGGGTTAATCTTAAAAGCAAGGAAATGTGGGATCCAGTGATTGCTAGATTCAGGTGTAAGTTGGTTGGGTAGAAGCGTTCTTCTATGTCTTTCGCAGCACATGTGACTCTTGTGAATTCCGTACTCTCCTTGCTTCCAATTTATTACATGGGGTTATTTGTGGTCCCTAAAAGAGTGATAGCAAAGATTGATAGAATCCGCAGAAGTTTCCTTTGGGGAGTTGTGTAGATGAAAAGAAAAAAATTTGAGTTAGTTGGGGTGTTGTGTGTCGTCCGTGTTGCTTTGGAGGCTTAGGGTTGTGGACCTACGACTTCAGAACCTAGCCATGTTATCGAAAAGGTGTGGTGATATGCTACGGAATTTCATCCTTGTGGAGAGTTGTTCTCACGGCCAAGTATGGCGAAACAGTTCCGAAGTAGCACTTTAACATTACTGGGTTACACTCAATGTCCCTGGTATGGAAACATATTGTTAGTCTCATCTCTAACTCATTGGTTGGGCAATTTCTTGATGTGGCGAGTTTTGTTTGGAAGGTAGGTGAAGGGAGTTTAGTGCTCTTTTGGTATGATCCATGGTGTTTGGATGAACCGTTGAAGGATTTGTTCCCATGATTATTCTCTATTGTTGTCAATAAGTTGTCCGTTGTTCAGGATTACACTGAATTTGGGTTGTTTGATCATTCCATTTGAGTTGTTTGATCATTCCAATTGGGTTGTCTTTTTTCTCCGTGAGCTCTAGAGTTTTGAGTATCGATCTCTCCAGGAATTATGGTCTTTGCTCTTCCCGTTTCGGTTGTATGTTGTAGACTTTTTTGGAAGTTGGATCCGCAAGGTAAGTTCTCGGTACGAGCCTTAACGAGTAAATTGATGTTGGATAACGTTGGTGACTCCGTGAGTGGTTTGGGTTTTGTGTGGAATGTGTTGTTTCTACCGAAGATTCAAATATTTTTTATGGTTTGTATGGCTAGAACGGTTGTCGACGTTTGATTTCTTGCGACAACGTGGCATTGTGCTTCTTGATGGACAAGGCTCGTGTGTTAGGTGTGGGGAGGAGTTTGAAGTGATGGATCATATTTTATTCTCATGTTCTGAGGTTCGTAGGATATAAGATTGGTTCATTCAATGGTGGGACATTTGTCTGCCGGTATAGCGGACGTTGAAAGAAATGGTAGGGACAAATTTATATTATTTGTTTACTGGTGCAGTTCGTCATTGGTGGATTGCGAGTATGGTTACACTTGTTTGGTTATTATGGCTTGGTCAAAATGAGGCGGTGAAAATGAATGGCGATGGATGAAGTATTTTTCCTAGCCAAGTTATGATCACTTTTTTGGATCCGAGTTTCACCGGATTTGACATTACTGAATGAGGCACAATTGTGGAGTTATCCTTGCCTTTGTAGTGTGTTGTGTGGTAGATTGACTAGTTGAATGGGTGTTACTTGGACTCCTCCGCCGACAGGGTGTGTTAAATTTAATGTTGATGGGTCCGCTCGTGGCAAGTTAGGTCCTGCAAGTTTTGGGGGGTTATGCGTGATGATTCGTGTAAGATTCTGACTTTATTTTTAGGTCCTTTAGGATCAATGGACTCGAATGAGGCCGAGCTCTGTGCTATCACTTTTGCGCTTTCTCTATTCTGTCATTCTCAATGGAAAGGGGTTGCTCGGTTGATCATAGAATCAGATTCAACAATTGCTCTTGGTTGGATAGTTCAATTGAATCGACGCCCTTGAAAATTGTGGGAGGTTTTTGTGGATATCGACATGGCATGTGTGGAGTTGGGTGATGTTTGTTTCATTCATGTTTTATTCGGGAAGCGAATGAGATTGCCGATGTCTTGGCTATGAAGGGTGTGGACCGACTGTCTGTCTTCCAGGTGTGCATGTGAGTCGGTTGTGGTGCGGTTGCTTGGCGTTTGATGCGCGTCGGGGGTGTCATCAGCTGTGTTATGTGGGGGTACTGCTTTGATTGGAGGTTCGCTTTAGTGGAATGCTTATTATATGTGTGGCATGATTTTACTTCTTAGGTGTTGGTGGTTTGTTTTTTCTTATTACAGTGATGTTTGGTTTGGTGTCAAGGGAGTACGGCATTGAGGAGGGTGTGTGTTGCCTTTTATGTGGATGGTGGGTATGATTCTGTGGGTGTTTTTGCTATTGTTTTGTCTTATCATTCTAACTGGCATTTGTACTCTTTTCCTCAACTATGTTTAGGAGGGTTTTTAATGAGGTATTGGTGGGTTTTGTTGTATGATTTGTGTTAATAAAATCATACGTTCTGAGCAAAAAAAACTATTTTATTATTAAAAATAGGAATCAGTGCACTTATAAAGCGTGGTTCAACAATTTGTAGGAAAAATTATTGTGTTAATTTATCACATAAAAGTCTATTTTAAAAAATAGATAATTTAAATGACACAAATATATTTTTATTCTTTTTATATTTTAAATTTTTTTAAATAATTTTAAGGTAATTATATGGTAATATTTGTTAATAAAAATATTTTAATTTTTTTAAATAATGGAGTTGATGTCACCGGTTGATGACACTCAATTGACTTAGGTTCTAACTAGCAAAAATTTTCTTGAATATATTTAAATTGATTTGTAACGTTTATTTTCTTTAATATATTTAATTAAATTAATTTGTTAGTGTAATCACTAATTTTGTCCGGGACCTTGAACTCTTCATGTTTGTATTAACTTTTGGGCTTATTATTGGGCTAAAAAAATAGAAAAGGAAAAAGTTAAAAAAAAAAACTAAATATTATAAATGTTATTATATGTGTCATTACTACCTACATATTATGTCATGTGTATATTATTAGTATTATTAATTTTTATTACCATTATTAGTATTTATTATTATAATCATTATCTACATTATTACTATTTATATCATTATTATTATTATGAGTATTGATTATTATTATTATTAATTTATTATTATTATTGTTAGAATCATTAACACACAAATGTAATAAATAAATAAACTAGCCCATTAAACTTATCTAATATACAATACAATACGACCCAAAATAAAAGGTCCGATTAAAGCCCTAACAACTAAGAAAACCCTAACATCAGCTCCTCTTTCTCATGCAACTGCTACGATTGGGAGCCGTTGGATACAGTTTTGGATCGACGGCTCAGATTTACTCCCGCTTGATGGAACCCTAATGGAGCCTTGTTTCTGAAGCCGTCGCCAAGCATCGAGGGTCGTTCGATCAAGACGACCATCAACGGCCCCGATCAAAATTCAAAGAATCTTCCAGAATCACATTTGCCATGCGCGGCTTCCCAGATGCCCATGCGCCTATACGCGCGCCCCTCTGTATTCACCACTCGCGCGTGCCTGCTCCTCTCTGCCATTTCATCTTCACGCCCGGCCACGTCTTCGTCACGACCCAGCCAATGCCCCTCCTCGTTCGAGTTACCCGGCAAAATGCAGAAGCAAATTCAGATTGTCAGTATGCCCAAATACAACAAAGAAAACAAAATTAAAAAAATGCCAGCAAACAGAGCAACAACCACGGCAGATTCAAAGCAATTTAGAAGCAAAATGTCAACTATGTTTATTGTTTTCTTTGTACCAATTCGGTATAAAACTGAGATAAAAAAAATAGAATGAAGAGTATTTTTGGAGGGAAAAAGCAAGTTGTAATCGAAAAAACAATACAGAAAAATATTTTAAGCTCCAGAGGTATCTTTTTTTCAGTTTCACACTACATGCATCATTGTAACCCCCTCAACCCGGCCTAGCCGCCAGATCGCATCGAATGGGTTATATGGGGAAAATCGAAGCGAAACTCGTTAAGGCTTCACTCCGATTAGCAACCCTAGAAATTTTCTTTTAAAGTTATCTTGTCTTGATGCTTTAATTATATTCTATGTGAGAGGACACGCAGCGGAAAACACATATGGATACAAAACACGCAAAACAGACAATTAAGATGCCCTTTTTTTTTAATTTTACAACAGGTTGTATCGGTACGCTAGAAGACGGTATCGATACGCCTGGACTTGGTCAACACCCCAAGTCAAACCTATGGAAACTGCATCGATACCCACAATGAGAGTATCGATACGCCCTCAACGATCAACTTTCTATTGGTCAACTACGAAGACCGTACCGACACTCTAAAGACCCGTACCGATACGCCAAAATCTCGTCAATTTCTCAAATTTCCAAAGAGCATTTTGCATATCGATACGCCCTCGCGTACCGGTACGCCTTGCCCAAAACAAGCCCAAAACAAAGGACCGTATCGATACCGCCCTTGAGCGTATCGATACGCCCTGCACTGCAAGACTCTTTTTAGATTCTAAAAACACAAGGACTCAGCACTAGAGGCATGTAACGACCATTCAAGCAACATACAATCATGCATATAACACAATGCATCCATGGATAAACATATAAAGCATTTTAAACACCAAACGATACAACATTCAACATGATAGGATTTTAAAGGGGTAACATGCATACATAGCATTCACCAACATAGCCAAAGTCAAACAAAATCATAAATCATCATGGAATAAGGCACTACAAGCCCAAAGCAACTAAACAAACTTGTCTAAGCAAAAAGGACATGCCAACAACATCTCAAACATAAAAGTCCTATATCATATTGCTTAATACTAATTATCGAAGTCTAAACCATACATGAGCAAACCAAACTCCCTTGGAGTCTCCCTTGTTCCTCGAGCTGCTCTGTAGGTCTAAGGGCCTGCATTGTTGGAAAAGATAGCGTAAGCGTTTAAGCTTAGTGAGTGATGCTCAAACGATAGCTACAACAATGCAGTTTTAAAACATAGTTTGCTTGAAAACCAAAATCATTTCCAAATCATTTCCACATGCTTGAACACATAACAATATGCATTTACCTTCCCGTGCATTTACCGAATGCAACCACAAGCCATAGGCTTACCACATGCTCATTTTCATAACGCAAGCAGAGTAAACAACAATGCATAAGCATAATAGAAAGAATCGACAACATGCTTAACATGAGAATTAAAGCATCATGGGTATATTGATATTCATCGTTTTTACTCGGATATGCGGATAGTTTCTCAAACTCACTAGACACTTCTGGTGGAATCTCACATCACCGTACTCACCCGTCTAGTAAAAACATAACTTCCGGTGGAATCTCGCATCACCATACTCCTTTTTAGTGGAATCTAACATTACTAAGGCCACGCGCAAATTTTACCTCGAGTGTGCTTTAATCCTATTGATCGATCAATTATATCCGGTAACCACCCAACACATGTCAATATACTCACTCACAACTACAAGCATTACTGATGCTTGAACCACTTACCAAGTCCAAACTTCTATGCAAAGCATATACTCACAATGCAAGTATAAACACAAATCTCACATCTCAACATGCATAACAATGCAATTCAACACATAACAACATAGCATGTTCAACTTGCATTCAAGAATCGTAAAACACAATTTAATTGCATAAAACCTTTAAAACTTACTCTTGAGCTTGGATTGGCTTTTCAAGCTCAAACCAAACTCCCAAAACACTCTCTTAACCATGTTAAGGCTTTTAAAATCGATCCACTCACTAGCCAACACACAAACGATGTCCAATATGCCGAATCAAGCCTCCGAACTACACGAATTTCTGTCCACAAAGCCCGAATCCAATTCCTCTGTTTTAAGCAACCTGAAATCAAACATTAGAATACTAATACACTCACAAACACATCAAAGACCTTGAGCTCAACAACCTTGCAACAATACACATCGATTCACCCGAAACATAACAATTTCAGTCCTAAACTACTTGCAGTCATACACAACGAATTTACCATCAAAAATCTACCTTTCAACATCTCTAAACATCAATCCAAAGTTATCAGCCCTCAAGCTGCCATTTAGACTCAAAACTCAACCAAAAACTCAAGATTTTCAACTCCCAAAGTCACCCACAATACCCATTTCGGGTTTCCATTAAAAACTCACCCTTTTCATGTTATATTAGTGATAAAACAAAGTTAAAAACACTCTCAACTCAGTCATAATCATCCCAAACAAAAATTCATAAATTTCCTTTCATTTCAAACCAAATTTTAAAAATCAAAATTTGTTTTATCCACGAGTTTTGTGAAAATCTTTTAGAACTTAAAGAAGATGAAACTAAGTTGAGGAACCATTTATCTTGAAGAAATCACTTGATTTGAGGTGTTGAATCCAATAGAATAGTGAATAGGGTTTGGGGAGGTTTTAGAACGTAAAAAGGGAATTTTGAGAAGATGATGGTTTTTGAATATAAAAATTCTTTTTATTCTTTTTTACTAAAAAATTTGTTTTTGCCATTTTTTCTTTAAAACACTTTTTAGTGTGTTAAAAATAGTTTTCTTCCCATTAAATTTAACCCAACTCGATTTAACTAATCCGATATCTCCCGACTCTAAACTCGGGCATTAAAATCATTATACAAAAAATAGAGATAAAAGGGAAGGGATAGGTTTCTTACCCGCTCTTGCAAACAATTTGTGCTCCCCGTCGCTCTGATCACTCTCGGCAACAACCTCTTCTTGAGTGAGCCGTCGTAACGAAAAAGAAGAAGAAAATGATCTCATTTTTGGTAGTTTCTGGAATCAAAAGAAAGTAAAGGGTTTCCACTGATTCCTGTCGCTTTTTGGATTTTGGTTTTCAAAATAAGAAGGTCGCTTTAGTTCTGGTTTCCAAATCAGAAAGGAGAGGGTAAAACAAAATCCCTAGAAAAGGGGCTGAAACCGACTATTCCCTTTTTTTTAATGCGTGTTTTAATTTTTTATTGCCATTAGTATTTTTTTGTTTCTTTTTTAATTCATTAATGCTGCATCAATAATGTTTCTTTCGTTTTTATTTTATTTTTTTATTAATGCTATGTTTTTTTATTTTGAATATTGTGCCCCTCTAAATACCACTTAAAACCTTTTTTCTTTATTAAGCACGGTTCATGCCCCTATTTACTCTTATCTCCCATGTTAATATTATTGTCTCTGATAGTAATTAATTCCCCGTTGAAATCGGCAACATATTGGCTCACTAAAGCTGTCAACCGTTTTTTCAAGTGCATGCATTTTTCAACTCTAAAGGGGTGGATATTATTTATTTTATTCTATTTTCCCCTGCATTTATGTGATAATTGATGACGCCTGTAGGGATTACATAATATATGTATATGTGTTGCTCACATTATATATATATATATATATATATATATATATATATATATATATATATATATATATTATAAAGTTCATGTATATATATGTATATATATTGGTCCACGTAAAATTGTATGTGTATATTATTCTTTTTTTATAATTATATTCGTATATATTATTTTATTTTACGTGATTAACATGTGTAATATATATATATATATATATTAACACCCTTTGCCTTTTCTAAATATTAGTGTGTTTTATACATGTGTATTTTATTTGGTTCATGTTGGCCTTGTTTTTTTTTTTTTACACTCAAGCACTATATTCAATTGGTCAATGTTGGTACTCGCGGTTCTTGTGTCCGCGTGGGAACGATACCCCAAGTACTCGGATATCGACTCTTTTGGCGTCGTGGACCTTAGATTAGATTATTAATTTTGTATTCATACATTTAGTTTTCTTAAGAATCTAAAATTATTTTCAAAAGTGCGATGTCCTTTTATTCGAAAACGAACTAGGCCAGTATCAGTTGAAGTGGTGGTGGTTCGAACGTTTGCTCTCGAATATCAGGATTTTTGAAATTTACTCATTCGTATAACCAGATTTCGGTTAAAATTGTCACTTTGATTCGTAAAATTCGATATTTATTAAGCGGTATAGTTTTGGTACCAATTTTGGGCACGTCGAGGGTGCTAACCCTTCCTCGCGTGTAACCGACTCTCGAACTCTTTCGAATCTCTGTTTTTATTTCCGGTGTCCGGTCTATCATTTCAAAGTGGCCGGTGGCGACTCATTTTTTAAAAAAAATCAATTTTTATAAACACCCCTCAATTTTCAAAATCCACTTTTTCTTACCCGTAGTTTCTTTAATTTATTTTCAAAGAAAACCCTTTTTTAAATCGGTTTTCTTTTTTCTAAACCTTATTTTCTGAAATTCCTCAAATTTTAATTTATCTTTTAAAATTCACTCCAGTTCTTTTTAAAATCTGTTTCTTGTCTAAATTTCCTTATTTTTTTAAATCTTTATAAAAATTCTTAAAATCTCCTTTTTCATACCTACCGCACTATATATATTAAATAGATTTTAAACGGGTTGTTACAGTTAGAGTATCTTGTTTTTATTGTTTTAAACTTCTTGAAATGTATAGGAGGTTCTGCGGTACGGCGCCTAGTATGCGGCTAATATACGGCGTAACCGGCTAGGGCGGTGAGCGGTTAAAGATCATGTTTTCGGTAAAAGTTACCGATTATGTTGATCCGAATATCGATATAATCGGTAGCGCCGAATTTATCATTAAGTTGGAGCGGATGGGCACTCGGACATTTGGACTATAACAAAACCGGTAAAATTACCGGTTATGTTCATCCGAATTTCAATATATTCGGTAGCGCCTAATTTGTTGTTTATTTCGAAAGTATCCATACGTTATAAATCATTATCGAAACTTTTTGAAAACCAACGTAACCGTGGTTGAAAAAAAAAAGTCGAAAATATCGATATTTAATTAAGAGGGTGCAGAAAAGAATCGATATTTAATTCATATAATCTAACCGGTAAATCTAACCGGATATATTATTTCGAAATTATCCATACTTTATAAATCATTATCGAAACTTTTTGAAGACCAACGTAACCGTGGTTGAAAAAAATGTCGAAAATATCGATATTTAATTAAGAGCGTGCAGAAAAGAATCGATATATAATTCATATAATCTAACCGGTAAATCTTACCGGATATATTATTTCGAAATTATCCATACTTTATAAATCATTATCGAAACCTTTTGAACACCAACGAAACCGTGGTTGAAAAAAATGTTGAAAATATCGATATTTAATTAAGAGCGTGCAGAAAAGAATCGATATTTAATTCATATAATCTAACCGGTAAAACATAACCGGATATATTATTTCGAAATTATCCATACTTTATAAATCATTATCGAAACCTTTTGAACACCAACGAAACCGTGGTTGAAAATATCGATATTTAAGTAAGAGCGTGCAGAAAAGAATCGATATTTAATTCATATAATCTAACCGGTAAAACATAACCGGATATATTATTTTGAAATTATCCATACTTTATAAATCATTATCGAAACCTTTTGAACACCAAAGAAACCGTGGTTGAAAAAAATGTTGAAAATATCGATATTTAAGTAAGAGCGTGCAGAAAAGAATCGATATTTAATTCATATAATCTAACCGGTAAAACATAACCGATTACATTACTAATTCATATAATGTAACCGTTAAATCTTGACCGGATTTATTGTTTGGTGTGGAAAGAATCGACACAATTCAAAAACATATCGAAACTTTTGGGAATTATATCGATTATATATATCATAATTATATAACCGGTTAAAAGTATCGTTTGTATTGCTTGCATTTACAGAAAACCTAAGAGAGGAGAGTATTTGAAATCGACCCGAGTTTGGTTGCTGTGAAATCGACACGAGTTTGGTTGCATTTACAGAAAGCCTAATTTGTTGTATCAGAATCGAAAGGATAGGTTTAGGGTTTGGGGACTTTGAAGTAAAAGGTATGTTGTCGAAACCCTAATTATTTGGTAATGTAGTATTGGGTAGTTGGGGATAATGTTTTGGGTTTAGTGATGTTGAAGTAAAATCGGAATTCTGATCTATATAGGTCGAAAATGTGTAAATATATTTAGTAATTAAATATCGGAACTTTGTTCTGAGAACTTATCGGTAGAAAGTAATAATGTCGGTATAATTTATATATCGATACTTGTGTCAGAAAACTGAAGCGAGATGGGTTCTAAGGATCATGAAGATGTTGTTCAAGATGAGACTGAAATGATTCAAATGGAGGCGGAGAGAGTAGATAGGGAGGAAAATCCGAAGAGACCAAAGGGTGGATATCTGTACTTCTAGTAAGTAGAAATTGTGAAATAATTAATCTGTAAATTGTTATTGGATGAAAGTATTTAAGAACATTTAAACTTTCCTATGATGACAGTATTGACGAATTGCAGAGGATGAGGGATTCTGGGACTTACACTGTCGGTTCGGTATGTATATTGAAATTATAGTGAATATATTGGAGGTTGAATATTTTGATTGTTTATGGTTTATGTATAATTTGCAGGTGAGAGACGTGGTGGTGAAGAAATGGTACAAGATGAGTGCAACTGAGAAGCAACCATACAACATGTTGTCCATAAATGCTAGAGGAAACTATGAGGCGAAGAAGAAGAAGAAGAAGGTATTCATTATAGTTGTAAATATTTTATAAATGATATATAAAAACTCTGACATTATATGAATATTATTTACATAGGAAGTGTCGACTAGGTGTAGCATAAAACGAGTGCACAACATAGTAGAGGAGTTGAAAGCGAAGGGTAAATCAAATCTGTTGGAAGAAATGGGGTTTGGATCTCTTATTGGGATTCAGGACCGACCAATTCGGAGGGAATTGTGTCGGTTGTTGATGGGAGATTTTGATTTGCAGAAGTGTGATGTGCGATACGGAGAATATTCATTTCATTTTAGTGTCCGAATTGTTGAAGTCGTATTGGGGCTACAAAATAAAGGCCAGAGTGTGGATGAAGTTATAAACAGGGAGGATTGGAAATTACTTGTGCAGAAGTATGGCCTAACGTCTAATGTGTCATTTGCTACACTTGAGGACGAAATAAAAAGCGGCAAGTATGAAAGGGATGATCTGAAGGCCCGTGTACTATTGTACATTGTCGGAGTATTCCTTTGTCCAACGGGTGATTCATCCCCGAGCAAGGATAGTATGAAGTTATTGTGCGACTCCGGGTTTAGAGGTGAATTAAATTGGGCTTCATATGTGTATGAGAAAATAATTGATGCAATCACGACTTTTCAAAAGTCCAAAAACCCCTCATATCTGAAAGGATGCATTGCTGTCTTAGAGGTAAACTTTTCACGAGTTGAATATTGGTATTGGTTTAGAAAACTTTGTAAGTAGTTATTATAGAAAATGATAAAGTTTATACAAAATGCAGGTTGCATTGTATGATTTTTGGTCAGATTCTTCTTCTGTGCCGACATTCCGAAAAACCGGAGTGGCACGCATCACTGCCTGGGGCAAGGAAGAAGTTGTTCGAGTTATGGCAAAGTTAAAGTTGGAATTACCGAAAAAGAAGGTAATGGTAATTTCAGTATTTATAGATTACTAAGGACTTACAAAAGAAAGATGCTCTAATAATGTACTTTATTTCTGAAGGTTGGCGAGGAGGAAGAGGAGGAAGAGGAGGAAGAGGAGAAGGTAGAATATAAGTTGAAAGTGAATGAAGGGGGAAGTAAATTTGACATATTGATTGCTGAGTTGGCGGAGGTTAAAAAACTCGTTTCTGATTGTTTGCAAAGACAATCCAGAATCGAACAGGCTATTGAGAGCTTAAAGGGGGAAGTAGGGGAAAAGTGTAATGGTGTTGTTAAAGAAGTGGTGGAATTGAGGGGTGAGTTAAAGGGGGTGATTGAAACGGTGGAAAAAAAATTGGAGGAGGGGTTAGATTTAATTCCTGAAATAAACAAAAAAATGGATGAGGGGATACATTTAACTCCTGAATTCAAGGAAGATATGGATGAGGGGATACATTTAAGTCCTGAATTCAAGGAAGATATGGATGAGGGGATAGATTTAATTCCTGAAACAAACAAAAAGAGGAGCTATGTTGAGGCTAAATATGAAGAACTTATAAAAAATGATGAAGAAAATGTCGAAGAATTGACTAAGAGGGTGGAGGAACATATAAGAGAGGTCCACCATGAAGATACTAGGACACCGGGTCATGCAATAGATGTAGAGCTCGATTCAGGGTGTCCTGCACCAAAGAAGCAGAAGAGTAAAAAGGTAAAATGAATAATACAAATGACATCCATTTTGATTATTGTGTTGCGGCTAATATCTATTAATATATCGTAGGTTACAAAAGTAAAAATACCAAAGGGAATTGATGTCGTCGAGGCTGCTATGTGTGATTATGTATGGAATAGTGGCTTGTTAGAACCAGGGTAAGTTATATATATTGCTTTGCGAGTGATATTTAAATAAATGTGGTGAAAAAATTAATACAAAAAAAATTGCTTCTATAGAGATGTCATCGTAGATTACGGGCTCGAACATTGCACAGCAGGCGACCTTTGCAGCTTAATACCCGGGGAATGGCTAATAAGTCCGATCATTAATTTGAAAGGCTGGTTATTAGGTTACGAGTCGATGAGGAATCCTACCATGAAGCGGAAGATTTGCTATCTTCCATCCGAATTTGTGGTAAGTAAGTTACATTTTTACACATTTTCGTGTCCAATTTGGTCATGGCTGGTCAATTACTGGAGATTGTTTTTTGAAATGCAGAACGCGTTCATAAGCGACGGTCAAAATGCGCCGTATCTTGTACACTTCTATTCTAGAGCGTTGATGGGCCATAATAAACTCACCGATTGTGACATGGTAAGATATTTTTGCTTACATGTTGTTAAGTATTTAAATAATAACAATAAATGTTCTAATATCTTGTGTGACAATTGTTGTAGATCTTCATGCCAATAAACGATTCGGATACTCATTGGTGTCTCTTGGTGTTGGATATGGTTGATCGTGTAGCATCGTTTCTTGATAGTCTACATAGATCTCCCCGGCACAAGACTAGAGTGGAGCAAACAAAGAAAACAGTATGTGTCGATACATTTTGTAATTTATAATGCATAAATTCTTCGTAATCTAATTGTATTTATTTTTTTACGCAGTTGGAATGTTTTCAGAAATTTAGTGAGGACGAGGCGTTTTCTGCCCAATTTGGGAAGATTAAGGTCCCACCGAGGGATTTAAAATTCGTGGTCCGTAAGACGAAGGTGCAAACGAACGGACATGATTGCGGAATGTATGTGGTCATGTGGATGGAAGCTATTTCTGAAGGGAGGTCACCGGATGATTCCTCCGAGAAAATGAGGCATAATCCAGTGAGTAATATTTTTTACATTCAATTTTTTAAATCCGTAATCAATGGCTATTATTTTCTAAATTTATCTTTTCTTTATAGGAATACACCTACATATGTCCGCCTCCCTATAACCAATCATCTTCCAACGACAATGCGTTAGGTATTACAGTTACATATGTGACTAATTCCATTGGTTTATTTATATATTGAAGATGTTGACAGGAGAGTCTGCTAATTTGGGTTATTTTTATATATCCACAGAAAAGGGCGGAAGCATCCGAGAATTTTTGGAAAAGTTGGCGAATGACCAGAGTACTGTACCCGAATTTGTAAAAAATAACTCTTTACACATTTGAATGTTATATCGTAATGTTGTATGCAGTCACCATGTCTGTTGATGGGAACTTGCTGTATTCCATGTCTGTTGATGGGAACTTGTTGTATTC
Organism: Hibiscus tridactylites; assembly: GCA_958450335.1. Taxonomy (NCBI): domain Eukaryota; kingdom Viridiplantae; phylum Streptophyta; class Magnoliopsida; order Malvales; family Malvaceae; genus Hibiscus; species Hibiscus tridactylites. The sequence goes on along the minus strand of OY288268.1, from coordinate 22,174,639 downwards.
CATGTCTGTTGAAGGGAACTTGCTGTATTCCAAATGTCCTCGTTGCCCTGAGACATAAATAAGTGATTGATATTAAAATTAACCATAAACAAACACTTGCGGACAATATGTTGTAGAATACATATAGTAACTTACATTATAATCCTCATCTGCGGGGCCGTAGGACCATTCCGCATCGTTAGCAAAAAAGTCAGTCGAGGTAGGTTGTGTAAAAGAATCCAGACCCAGCTTTAATTTAGGACACGTTACTCTGTTATGTCCCTCATTATTGCAGAAAGAGAAACTCCTACTTTTCTTCTGGACGATCTTCTTTTGGACAACTTTTCTCTTTCCTTGTCTTCGTTTAGGGTCGCCAACGCGAACTCCATTATCAACATTTCTTCGTTTACTTGAATCTTTCAAACCGAAAGAGTTTTCAAATTCGGCAGTTAGTCTTTTCATCTCATCTCTTGCGGTTATGAAAGATGCATCTGTCTTTGATGTAATGTAGCACAAACGACTTGACGTTGTACGTAGGGCCGCGAACCGTGCCATCTGCATAACTTCAGGTGCTACATTGAAGTCAAGGAAACTTGGTGCAGCAGCCTTCGCCTCCTTCGTCCATCGAGTTAGAATCAAGGACTTTGGAATACATGTGTAATCCAAGTGCTTCAGAACATGCAGTTGATGGCAACATGGAATTCCTACAGTCTCAAACTTCCTACACGAGCATGTGACGGTTTCCGAGACAACATCAAAAGATACATCAAATCTAATGTTCTTTTCCTTGTACTTTGACAGAACAAAATGTACAGACTCATCTGATAAGGACTGAATTTTTTCGTCAATCCGGTACAAAGTCTCCTCTTGAAGTTCTTCTTGGAAGAAACCAAATGATGCTCGCGTATAAATTTGACCAGCATGGCTTTCTAGGTCTGTGAGTTTGGTGATCTGGTAGGGCGTTGTCTGCGAACTTAAGCAATCTGCTTCCAACTCGTTGATACGAATTTGTTGAATTAAATAGTGTTCAATTGTACGAACTACGTCTACATATGTCTTCTTCTATATCAGGGCACGTCCGAGTGCAGCATTCAAGGACTCGCTTCTTTGTGTGGATCGCAAATTGGCAAAGAAATGACCCGTTTGATATGCTTGAGCCCATAAGTTCCGAGTATTTCCCTTCTCTATCACCCATGGATGGTTTTCGACGTTGAATTCGGAAATCACCCTAGACCATTCTCTATCAAATTCGCTGGTTGTCCACCACGACCTCATACATCTGTTAAACGCTGTGCTAAATTTGCTGTCACCAATGTTAGCTTGTACATTGCGAGCTAGATGCCAGGAACATAATCTGTGCTTAGCATAAGGGAAAACACATTTGATAGCCCTCTGCATTGCCCTATCCCCGTCTGTCACAACTGAAAGAGGCGCTTTATTCAGCATGGCTTGTAGAAAATTTCGCAGCACCCACTCGAACGATTGAGTCGTTTCGTCAGCTATGATCGCAGTAGCAAAAACTATTGTGCTATGGTGATGATTGACACCGACAATAGGCAAAATTGGTCGTGCATAGTAATTACCTTTGTAAGTTGTGTCGAAGGCAATAACATCACCGAAGCAAGTGTAATCAGATCTCGATGTTGAATCAGCCCAAATAAGATGCTGCAATGCCCCTGATTCATCTGTGGAGTATGTCATAAAAAACTCTGGATCATCATCTTTCTTGTACTCAAAGTAATCAAGGAGTGCATTCACATCCCCATTGACAAGCTCCTTTGATTTACCTCTATCAAGTGCATTGTACAGGTCTTTACTAGTAAATCCAACATTACGAAATCCCCCTGCCTTATTCATGAAATATTTCATTACCTTTGATGTCCCAACACCAACATCTTTCAACGCTGTTGCCTCAGCCACATCAGCCTCAGTCACACCTCTATTTGAACGCATAAATGGTGTCATAAGAGGTGTGCACAATGCATGATTATGTTCGTGGAAAGACTTACTCAGAACCCACTGATCTTTTGTTTTTGTTGCTGTGACAACGATTTTGGCCTTGCATCCTGTTCGTGTGACTGGCGTATGCGCACGTCGACGATTAACATTTTCGACCTTCGAACACCTAAACCCTTCTTTTGAACAACAAAATTCTTGTGTCTTAACATTCCCTTCGCCATCCAGCCGTGATGTTCCTCGACGTGCACTAAAACCTTTTTTCATTGCGTATTCCTTGTAAAAATTCCAAGCTTCCTCTCGTGAAGAAAAGAGCTGACCTACCAACAGTTCCGAATCATCAACGGTCAACTTCTCATCTTGCAAATTCCCGCTACCATTAACATCGTTGGAACTTGGATGGAATATCTTCCATTTTCTTAAACACGATCAGTTGAAGTGGTCCTAACTTTTCCTGCACAGGACTTCTGTTGTGTTGCTTTCATTTTCAGGTACTAAATTCGGTAGGTGGTGGTGGTTGATGGTGGTTGAAAGCATTTAGAGCAATTTATTTCTTCCTTCCTACAAAGTTAACGTGCAATAAATTCTATTTTTTTATCGATACATTTTTTCCCTCTGCTGAAAAAGTTTCGATCCTTTTGTAAAATTCCATGATACATTACCAAATCTGCGCGAAAATATCGAATCTTTCTTTCCTTCACGATAAAATGTTTCGATACTAAAAGAAACAATGAATTCTCATAGGTTACTGTTAATAAAGTTTCGATACAGTTTTCCCCTTTCTGAAAATGTTTCGATACTCTTGTTAAATTCCCTGTTACATTACCAAATCTGCGCGAAAATATCGAATCTTTCTTTCCTTCACGATAAAATATTTCGATACTAAAAGAAACAATGAATTCTCATAGCTTACTGTAAATAAAGTTTCGATACAATTTTCCCCTTTCTGAAAATGTTTCGATACTGTTGTTAAATTCCCTGATACGTTACCGAATCAGCTCGAAAATATCGATTCTTTCTTTACATGACGATAAATATTATCGATACCTTCAGGCAACATTATTCCAACTTACTAAATATGTTTCTATACTATTGTAAAAAGAAAGTATTGTTAAATGAAATGCGAATTACAGTTTTCATTCCAGTTAAATTTACTTATGTGGTGTTTTGCTTTCCGATAAATACCCACGAATTCCACCATCACTAACTCATTCCAAATTCTCTCTAAACACCGAGCCCAATCTTTGCTCACCTTATGGCCAAATTTCAGGCAACATTTTATTTTCTCGATACTTTTTTTCAGTCAACAATCACCACCAAAATGTCAATGAAAGATTTAATACAGTTGACAACAATCGAGGTTAGTAAACACGGCGACAAACAAATTTCTTCCATGGAATGTCGAATCCCAACACCGTCAGCAAACAAAACACACTACGTTATGAAGCTTACGAACGAAACAGACGTTCGTAACATGTATGACCGCCTCAATTCCGTCGGAGCTACAGACGTCGATTTACATGTTAAGTTTGACGACGTCAACGCCGGCGAAGGTAGTTCGTCTGCACCCGTACAACCTGATCCAAACACTGAACGCGCACCGTCTTCACCGGATGTTGATGCGGCTGCGGATGAGCTGCAACTTTTTGTGTACACGCGTAGAGAACGAAAACAACAGCTGATCGAAGAACTAAACCTAAGTTCAGACGTGTCCACTGACTACGATGATTCAGATTAACAAAAAACTTCTGAAATTATCTTCCAATTATGTTATATGACGTCTTATTTCATCCTTTATCCCTTACTTGTCCACTGCCTCCAAATAAAATTTCGATACATTATTCCCCCTATCTGAAAATGTTTCGATACTGCTGTTAAATTCCATCATACATTAGCGAATCTGCTCGAAAATATCGATAGTTCCTTAACGTTACCATACAAATACCGATACTTTAAGAAACAACGGATTCCCATAGCTTACTGGAACAAAAAGTTTCGGTACAATTTACACACTATTAATAAAAAACCCGATACTTTTGCCAGAAAATCAATGTTCCGGTACGAATTTCCTTCGACAATATCGATAAAAAACAAGATTTTCGATACTTTTGACACACAAATATCGATAATTAACAAGATTTTCAATACTTTTGACACACAAATATCGATAATTAACAAGATTTTCGATACTTTTCCATGTTTTAATGGAAATTATTGATAAGTTTGCAAAAACATTCATGATCCCGGTCTATTTTTACTCTATTCTTTATTCATTACATCAATGTATCCTGTTTTTTATTACCGTTTTCATTATACACTTCTACAACTTTGCACTCCAGTGTTATGTCATTTCTCACTTGTATCACATGCACCGTTTACTGCTCCTCCTGTATAAAGCTTAAACCCTTATTCCCAACAACGAATCTGATTCTTCCTTTTCAGTGTCGTGTCTTTTCACTTCTACCTCCCTGTATCACGCATGCACCGTTTACTGCTCCTCCTGTATAAAGCTTAAACCCTTATTCCCAACAACGAATCTGATTCTTCCTTTTCAGTGTCGTGTCTTTTCACTTCTACCTCCCTGTATCACGCATGCACCGTTTACTGCTCCTACTTCTCCACATTTACTTCTATAACCCCGGAAAAAGAGGAGAAGAACGAATCTGATTCTACCTTTTCAGTTTCGCGTCTTTCCAATGTATCACATGCACCGTTTCTGTTCATGTACCTTGATGTGAGCACGTTTATACCACCCAACGTTGCAACTTCAAACTTTCAGGGAAGTTTGCTTTTTCATTTGTTACATACTGATGTGTAACATTTCTTATACTTATATTATTTATATCAGTGTGTTTTCTATGTATATATTATGTTAAGTGTGTTTTAGATAAGTTTGTCAGCTTATAATATTGTATGTTAAGCTATGTTAGCTTGTTGTGTGTTAAAACAATAAGGGTGCATTGTTTTGTAGCTTGCTTGAATGTTTTCAATAAGTTTACAATGCTCTGAGTGTGTTTCTTTTGTTTTCATATAGTTACAATAAAAGGGCAGCAGCTCAAAGGCTTAAACATAGCTCGGATGAAGCTCACGGGAGTGTACATAGCTCATCTTCAGCTCAAAGGAGTATCGGCAGCTCAACTCAGCTCACTTCACTCCCAGCTAGCTGAATTCAGCTCGTTTCAGCTCCAGTCAGCTCAACTTTAGCTCCACTAGCTCAACTCCAACTGACAAGTCCAAAAGTAGCTGAAAAGCGTCCTACATGTCGGGGAGTGTACCAGTGCACGCGTGGCAGCCTAGGTGACATCCGAGCATGTAACTTGCACACGTGGCAGCCTTGACACATGTGTGTGCAAGTTTGGCCGAAAATCAACCCATTCCTCTCTCAAATGTGTGGCAAACTTGAAGATAAGAACAAAGGAAACACATTTAACATGTGTTTATTCTTTGAAATTCAAATAAAAGCACAAATAACATGTGCTTTATCCATTTGGGCGCCCAAACTTCAAACATATGGCCAGAATTGCATGCAGCCCCTTTAGTGGTTATTTAGTTAATTTTTTTTAATTTCAAATGGCTAATTAACAGCCACATATTTGAATTCAGCCAACTTCCCTTGTACTCTATATATATGAACGAAAATCACTTGTAAAAGGTTAGACTTTTTATGAAACAAAATTATTGTGAGTTTTTCTCTCAATTTCAGTTCTTCATTGAACTTCTTTGGCATTTTCAGACTTTGTTTGATTGTGTCATCCTCCTTGATACTTCGGGTTCCTAGATCGCTATCTAGAGGGTCCAAGTCCGTTGGCGAAGAACGTATTCGATTCGGGTCCGCTCAGTATATTGTTCGGGTTCTTTCGAGTTCAACGTCTTGTTAATTTCCAGCAACTTCAACACCATTTTCTGCCATTTTAGTCGTTCATTTGCTGCTATGAAAGCCCTTTGAAGCATTCATCAACATTTGAATTCCGAAACTGCCAGAAAATTCCTTTCTCTCATTTCTTTCTTTATTTTCGTTTTTTTTTGTTCTTGTTGTTTTAACATCATTCTAACATCCATAACATTGTTTTATTGTAGAAACATGCTTGCTACAATCCTAGATCCGTTACAAACAAAGGACCGTTGTTTCTGAAGCAACGTACCCCTTTATCATATGGTATCAGAGCTTTGGTCGGATTATAGTACTTTCTGCCCTACAAGAAATTAAAAAAAATACAAAAGTAAAAAAAAATTGAAATTCTGAAAAAAAAGTCAAAGTCAAAGTTTGACCAAAAAAGTCAAAGTAAAAAAAAATCGAAAAAAAATTCAAAAAAAAATAAAAAAAAAATCAGATTCGACAAATTAGTGTTGTTTACATCTTATACGGTTGTTTGGATCAAAAAATGATGAAAAATTTCTTTGTTTACCGTGGAATGCTTCAAAATCACCCGAAACAACCTGTTCTTGTTTGTTCGGTGATAGGGTTGTGGTAAGCATTTTTTTTGCAGTAAGTACTTTGTTTTTCCTTTCTTTCACTTTATTTTAAGCTTTAATTCCAGCCATGTTCTTATTTTGTTTCCAGCCTTTGTTTTTGTTCAATTAAACAGCTCTAAACTCCGTTTAACCTTTGTTCTATCATTTGTGCATTTATATCTTGGAGTTGACACAGATAACAAGTTTGAAGGGTCAGATTAGTTTCTTAAAGAACTGTTTGCGAGGGAACGAGTGCAAAAGGCATTTGAGCGTTGTGAGAACAGAAGGGGAGACAAAAAAAAGCCATTCAAGAGCATTCTCCCGAGTGAAACACGAGCGCTGAGTGTTATCTTTTGAGTGCACTGTTCTTTTGAGTGACCTGTGAGATTTTGTTGAGTGTGTAGTGAGGACCATTTTTTTTTATTTCACTAACATATATATATTGTGTGTTTTTGTTTGTTATTTTGGTTTTTCAACATGGCAGGTTGTGATGATAATTCAAGTGAACAACAACCATTGAATCTTCAGATGCAAGCCTTAGAACGGATGATGCAACAAGTGATTGCTAATGCATTGAAAACTATACATTCTCAATTGGATAGATTAGATGGGGGTGGTTCCCATTTTGTCCATGAAGAGATAAATGATGACAATGTACAGACATTGGCTACCGGTGAAGCACTTGTTGACAAGAGAAGTCTGAATGATCAACCATCACAGGATGAACCGCAACGAAACAACCTCTTCCATACGAGATGCAATGTGAACGGCAAGGTATGCATTGTGATTATTGATAGTGGAAGTTGTGCTAACGTTGCTAGTACTCTCATGGTTGACAAGTTAGGACTGAAGACGACCACACATCCCAATCCGTACAAGTTACAAGGGTTGAATGATGGTGTTGAAATCAAAGTTACTGAACAAGTTGTTATACTATTTTTCATTGGTAAATACAAGGATGAGGTAACTTGTGATGTTTGTTCTATGGATACTTGTCATTTGTTGTTAGGAAGACCGTGGCAGTATGATAAGAGAGTTTTGCACGATTGTTACACCAATCGATACTCTTTTACTCATGAGGGCAAAAAGGTAACTTTGGCACCTATGACTCCAAGTGAAGTATATGAAGACGAAGTTCGTTTGAAAGCGAGTACTGCAGCTTGGAAAGCCAGCAAAAAGAAGAATGATTGTGACAAAGAAGAAGTGTACTCAACGGTTTTATCTGATTCTACGTTTTCTTCTATTTCTTCTTCTAACTTGCAGGTTAATAAGGTGATGCCATGTGAAGTACCCAAGTTTGCTAATGTTGGTATGTCTAGTGCATTTAAATTCTTTCCAGAAATTCAGCAACCTTCCATACCACGGTTTGACGTTCCTTCCCATTGTAATATTGATTTTTCATTTTTATATACTAATTTCTTTGGTTGTCCATTGGGTTGTGAACAACCTTGTGTTGTGATTCTGGATTATCGTCAAAATTCTTGTTGTTCTTTGGATTGGCCTTTGTATGTCATTGTTTGCAGGATTACGAATGAGCAACGAGCATTGTCTGACTTTATGTTGTGCAATATTCGGAAAGGTACAAGAAAGAAGGCATTTCCATTTGTGTTCTTTTTAAGAGAACTTAATTCTAGAGGATGGCATATGTGCCGAGCAAGAAGGATGAGGAAGTTCCCTGCCAAGCGAAAGTCGAAATTGTTCCCTTTTGTAATGAGGGTCGATTTGGGGACAAATCTCATTAAAGAATGGGGGGATGATGTGAGCACGTTTATGCCACCCAACGTTGCAACTTCAAACTTTCAGGGAAGTTTGCTTTTTCATTTGTTACATACTGATGTGTAACATTTCTTATACTTATATTATTTATATCAGTGTGTTTTCTATGTATATATTATGTTAAGTGTGTTTTAGATAAGTTTGTCAGCTTATAATATTGTATGTTAAGCTATGTTAGCTTGTTGTGTGTTAAAACAATAAGGGTGCATTGTTTTGTAGCTTGCTTGAATGTTTTCAATAAGTTTACAATGCTCTGAGTGTGTTTCTTTTGTTTTCATATAGTTACAATAAAAGGGCAGCAGCTCAAAGGCTTAAACATAGCTCGGATGAAGCTCACGGGAGTGTACATAGCTCATCTTCAGCTCAAAGGAGTATCGGCAGCTCAACTCAGCTCACTTCACTCCCAGCTAGCTGAATTCAGCTCGTTTCAGCTCCAGTCAGCTCAACTTTAGCTCCACTAGCTCAACTCCAACTGACAAGTCCAAAAGTAGCTGAAAAGCGTCCTACATGTCGGGGAGTGTACCAGTGCACGCGTGGCAGCCTAGGTGACATCCGAGCATGTAACTTGCACACGTGGCAGCCTTGACACATGTGTTTGCAAGTTTGGCCGAAAATCAACCCATTCTTCTCTCAAATGTGCAGCAAACTTGAAGATAAGAACAAAGGAAACACATTTAACATGTGTTTATTCTTTGAAATTCAAATAAAAGCACAAATAACATGTGCTTTATCCATTTGGGCGCCCAAACTTCAAACATATGGCCAGAATTGCATGCAGCCCCTTTAGTGGTTATTTAGTTAATTTTTTTTAATTTCAAATGGCTAATTAACAGCCACATATTTGAATTCAGCCAACTTCCCTTGTACTCTATATATATGAACGAAAATCACTTGTAAAAGGTTAGACTTTTTATGAAACAAAATTATTGTGAGTTTTTCTCTCAATTTCAGTTCTTCATTGAACTTCTTTGGCATTTTCAGACTTTGTTTGATTGTGTCATCCTCCTTGATACTTCGGGTTCCTAGATCGCTATCTAGAGGGTCCAAGTCCGTTGGCGAAGAACGTATTCGATTCGGGTCCGCTCAGTATATTGTTCAGGTTCTTTCGAGTTCAACGTCTTGTTAATTTCCAGCAACTTCAACACCATTTTCTGCCATTTTAGTCGTTCATTTGCTGCTATGAAAGCCCTTTGAAGCATTCATCAACATTTGAATTCCGAAACTGCCAGAAAATTCCTTTCTCTCATTTCTTTCTTTATTTTCGTTTTTTTTTTGTTTTTGTTGTTTTAACATCATTCTAACATCCATAACATTGTGTTATTGCAGAAACATGCTTGCTACAATCCTAGATCCGTTACAAACAAAGGACCGTTGTTTCTGAAGCAACGTACCCCTTTATCATAGTACCTTCTCCTCATTTATTTCTATAACCCGGGAAACGAGGAGAACGAACGAATCTCTGCCTTTTCAGTCTCATGCATTATCACTTTCCCTCCCAAACGGAAATTGCCTATAAATTAACAACTCCTCTATTTTGCTCTTCACAACATCTTCAATTTTATCTACTCAACCCTTTCCTTTGCTTTTATAATCAGTTCTCTTTCCCAATCTTCTATTATAAAATGAGTTCAAGCAGAAATTCGGGTAAAATTCCTCAGTCTTTCGCAAAGAGGAAGATTGAATTCGACACATCATCAAACAGTGATGATGATTTCTACTTTGATTCTGATTCTGAAAATGACGAACAACTAAGCCACGAGGCATTAAAATCCAGCAAATTTTTCAGGAGTTTCTTCGAGGCCTTCGATCGAATGAACTCTATCAACGACCCTACTACTACATGGCGCTGTCCAGCATGCCACGGAGGTCCTGGTGCCTCTAAGTCGTTTTCTGGCCTTCAGTCCCTACTCACCCATGCAAAAACCAAAAAAGGAGATAAGATGAAAATCCATCGCCTCCTTGCTCAGACGTTGGACGAGGAATTACGAAGAAGGGCTGCTTCGGCCACTCCTCAACCTCAACCTCAACAAAACGCTTCAGGCCATTTGCGTGGTCTGAGTAATGATGCTGCTATTGTCTCCCCCCCGCCTTCAAGCCACCAGGAACCTAATCACCAAATACTCTGGCCACCCATGGTGATGATTAGGAACACACAACTTCATACAGATGAAGAGGGGAAGGTAGTTATATAACTTCTGAATTATGTTTTCATTACTATTATAATACTTAACTTCTTATTTATTTAATTTTTTGCTTCAGTGGATTGGCATGGGAAACCAAGACCTTCTCAACGCTTTCAATACCTTTGGTGCTGTTGCCAAGGCTCGCCATTCATATGGTCCACGAGGCCATCGTGGGATGAGCCTTTTGATTTTTGAGAGCACAGCGAGAGGTTATTTAGATGCTCAGCGTCTGCATAACCAGTTTGCTGCCCAAGGTTTCGGGTTAGATGCTTGGCAACGTCATGCTCCTTCCCCTCCATCCAGCCAGCGCCAACTATATGGTTACATGGCTGAAAAAGAAGATATACACATCTTCAACCGCCATCTCCAAGGTTTTCTCTATCATTTTCTTCTATTATTAATAACAAGATACTCTTCTGCTCATACTTATGCAAAAAAAAATTGTTCATTAGCCAACCAAAAGGTCAAGTTTGAGATGCGACCATATGCAGAGATGGTTGGACAGCAAGCTGGTGCTGGAACAAGTTCCATGGGTGGCAGGGGGACTTGAAGGGAGGAGGCTTGAAGGGACAATGAATTCAGAATAAATAAAAGATTGATGGTCTAATATTTATGTGCAGTTCAAAGACTATGCCAGATTGTTTCCAATATCATAAAACTCTATTACATGATATTGAAAACAATCCGGCTTGGTCTTTGCATTGCACATAAATATTAAAAGATCAATCTTTTGTTTCTTCTCAATTTCTTTTTATTTCCGTTGCCATATCGTTTTGTAATCTTTTCATTTTGTAATCTTTTCCTTCTATCTGATGCACTACTATTTTCTTGATTCTAATTTTTATAAAGTTTCCATACTTTTTCGATAGTATCTTTACCTCTCATAGACGTATCCAAACATTTAATATAAGTATCCATATATTGATAAAAAGTTTCGAAAAACTTTTCAAAAGTATTCAAACTTTCGAATTCAACATATCCGGTACCATTGATAAATTGTTTCGAAAAACTTTTCACAAGTATGGAAACTTTCGAATTCAACATATCCGGTACCATTGATAAAAAGTTTCGATAAACTTTCCAAAAGTATGGAAACTTTCGAATTCAACATATCCGGTACCATTGATAAAAAGTTTCGATTAACTTTTCAAAAGTATGGAAACTTTCGAATTCAACATATCCGGTACCATTGATAAAAAGTTTCGATAAACTTTTCAAAAGTATGTAAATTTTCGAATATAACATATCCGGTACCGCGTTACCGAATACATTATATACCTTATAACAAATTAGACGCTACCGGTTTTATTATGTGTGACCTTTTACTTGAATTAGCCGGTTACCATTATTTTATCATTTTTTTGTGTGGTTTTTACCGGTTTTATCATTTCATATCCACATATCCGGTACCGCTTTACCGGTTACATTATATATACAACCATGTTTCCGGTAACGCCGTATATTAGCCGCATATTAATCTGCCGCACGGTAGAAAAATCCGAAATGTATGTCCACTGACACTAACTTTGAGGGGTGGGGGTGTTTGGGGAAATAGAATACGTATATATTACACCAATAATTTTATGTTATATGTATTATTAATATAATAGAAACAATAACAAAAAGTGTTGAGTGTATTGATAAGGCACACTGCACTTTAAATGAGAGGACGTGAGCTCAAACCTTGGATATAATATTGTTGAGAAGAACAGTCTCACGCCCGAACATGGACCGTAAGACGAACACACATATTAGCAAAAAATAAAATAGAAATAAATAAAAATAATAATAATAAATTATTAATACACAAGACATAAAATCATTAGTAAAGCATATAAATGGAAGAAAAAAGAGAGCCAAATTTTGTTCGTGTTTGAAATTTATGATTTTTCAAATTTGTGTTTTTTTCTTTTTAATTCATACTCACTTTAACCAATGCCATGATTAAGTTGATTACGATAATAAACTAATGTGTTAATGAAAAACCAAGCTAATTAGTTTGTCTTCTTTATGTTTAAGCTTATCTTAATCATCACCTACTCTTAAGTTAGGAAGTAAAATACTATTCAATAGCATAATTATTTACACCCCATCTCTTCAATAGATTCGGATTTGGAATCATTTTACCCATATGCTTACATTATTACTATTATTTTTTCCTTTCAAATATCCATTATGTTTTCTACAAAAATATATGCATTTCCTAAAGGTGATTTGGACTCATTAGTGCTTCACTAACATCAGGAAATGAGTGATTAAATATATATACACACACTAAATAAAATCATAAAATAAAAAGATTATATTTATATATTGTGATTCCAACCTTAAGTCTACTAAATATTACTTTTAAAGTATAATAACTTAACTCTATTAAATTGAAGTTTTTTTGGTTTAACCACCGGTATTCAACCGGTTGAGTGATTAATCTGGATTGGGTACTGTAGAGGTTCATTATGGGATGACCCTCCCAATCTAATTTACTTCATTCGTAATGCCATAATTCGAACATCTGGCCTTACTTAAAATATCTAGTGCATCATCCAACTAGACCAACTAATTGTTGGTCATTAGATCAAAGTTTAATCGAATCAATTTATTATTTTGTAATTAATTCAATAAAGCTGCATAAAGGAGTATACTACATTATTTTGAGTACATTAATACAAAAGAATGACATAATGGGTTCTCTCTTTTTAATGGCACATATTCTCTACATTTCTAGTGGTCAAAGTTAATTAATCTGCTCTATATAATCATTTGCTAAAAATATATTTAATTAATTTAAATTCAAATATTAACACCTTTATTCTTCTATTTTTTTAAAATATAACCTTTTATATACATTTAAAAGGAGAAAGATTGTGATGTATATGTACAAGATTTTGCCCCTTCATATCTCACTATAATAATGTTTATATCATATCTCTTTCAATAAATACATGTGGGTATAATATATATATATATATAATAGAATAAAATAAAAGAAAGTGAGAGAAAAAAGACCAAACAAGTTTGGTTGTATATGTTAGAAGGAAAGTTGAATGTGGGGTCCAAGGTGCATATTGCACATGGATATGATGCACTATCTACCTTGTCCCTAAAATTTGCTAGTGTTTTTTATATAATTTATCCCTTGAATTTCATGTTACTTTTGTGGAAATATTGTGCCTGGTTGAATTGGACACCGCACCTTTTGCATATATAATTCATTATTCTCTTCACATTATATGAAAATTGAAAGTAAAAAATGAAACAAAAAGAATATTGGATATTAGAGTAAATGTTTTTGCATGAAGCTCAAACATTATTATTAAAGCTCTCCTTTAATGTAGTATTGACCCACCCTTTTATTAGGGTGGTAGAGATTAAATTATTAGTAAGCAAAAATTTAGGTTTGTCTAAGGATCTTTATGTGTGGAAATGGATATGATGTGTTTTTCTATTATTACTTTTCCTGCAAATAATTACATGAAAGGCTGCCATCAGTAATAGCAACATTCAAATTTCTCAAAGTGGAAAAAAGATAAAACGAAATTGAATGTTTCTTGTTTTCTCTCAAATTATTATTATTAGGCGGCTTATAATGTAAGGCGGTTTTGATCAAGTTTAGTTAAATTAAGATTTTTAACTTTTGGATCAAATTAGTTTAAATTTTTCAAAGGCAAACCAGCCTTAAATTTCACGAGTTTAATTAAATTGACCAAGCTTGGCAAGTTCAAATGCTAGTTTAACCTTAAAAAGTTTAAAGGTAAATTTGAACAGACTTGTTAAGTTCAAATGTCAATTTAATTCTCAAAAGTTCAAAGATAACTTTGATTAAATTTATCGAATTCGGAGATTAATTTGACCGCAAAAAATTTAGGACAATTTATATTTTAAACCTTATTATTATTAATTTGCATTTTTTACGGGGTGTACAATTTTTTTAAAAAATTGATGTTTTTATATTGTTATTTTTTAAATCATTAAATGTAAAATTTAAAGTGTTGAAAAAAATATTTTTGGAACTTGTAAGAACTTAAGTGGAGATGCACAATTTTGAAACCTCGACCAAATTAACCCTTTTTCTTTAATAATTTGATTTTTCTCTTTCTTAAATTACTAAAAAAAAATTAAAATTGGTTCAACTCAACCAATGGGTTGGTCCAAGTGGTAAGCGATTTAATATTACTTAAGTATGTCTTGTGTTTGAGACTGTGTATGCAGAAAATTTTTATTAGAAGACTCGTGCACTAGAACCAAATGTGCAATGTTGATGAATCTAGATGAGTTTGGGCTTGGGGAATCAGAACAAAAAAGGGTTAAACTCAATTCCCACAAAAATGTTTTACATATCTTCCAAGCCATAGAAACTTGATTTTGTCTGTAGCTTCCTGATTCTATGGAGAATATTTGTCATGTGTCTAATGTCTATGGTTTCATTTTGGTGGGAAAAAAACAAAGGGTTGTAAGTTCCCAGCTGGACTTTGGTTATAAAAAATTATCTTCTTAGTTTCCAACATAATTGTGATTAAATTGTTGTTTAATGAGTTTGAAATTGGGAATATTAGTGTTAAATAACTTTACTTTTTACCCTTAATGATTCCTGTAATCATAGAATAATAAAGGCAGATGAAGATCCAAAAAGACGGATGAATTTAGTGTGTGGGTGAGAGGGAAAGAAGTAAAAGAAAGATGGGTCCATTTTTAATACAATGATACGTCCTCAACCTGCAAAACTACTGGCTAATAATAACCTGCCTGCCTTTGCTTTTCTTTAGTTAAATTATGCTCGAAGCCCCTATACTCTTCATCTATTCGAAATTTAGTCCTCTACTTTTGAATTTAAAACTCCAAGTCTAACTACTAACACCATTAAATTTTTTTTTTGAAATTCTAAATATATGGAGAGTACAAAGACTGGAGAATATTTTAAACTTGTTTTTATTACAAATCTGAAAAAAGGTTGATTTGATTTCCATGGCATCGAGATCCAATTTAGTCATTATTAACTTGGGGGTATAATTAAAATTGTAGGTGCTGTGAAAACATCAATGACAAATGGACATCAGTGTTTGGTCGACAAGACAGACAACCAGTTCTTGCAACTCACGTAGTATTCCTATCAATATCGTGTTAGAACAAAGCTTAGAGAATCTGGTAAACAATTGCTTAAGTCTTAACAATGGCCTAACCCATACGTTAAGGAAGATTTTCAGTAGTTACAGACAGTGATGGAGCTGTGTGTAGGCTTGGAGACTGTGGTCTCTAAATCTTTTTATTCAAAAATATAATGACATTTTTATTTACTTAAACTCCTAATTTTCACGTCATTTAAACTTTTTTTAATAATTAATTATACTTGTCCTCTTCTATCTTGAAATCTGACTCTGTCACTAGTTATAGATTTGAACAAGCTATGGGTTTTTTGTCATTCACACGTCTTTCTTCTAAGATGAAATACTAGTTTAATGGCGTTCAAATAATGGTTTTTTATTATTCGGTTTTAATGAAATTATTTAATTAATCTAGATTCAATTAATCACAAAAACCAGTTTGATTTTTGTTCTTCATTGCTTTTCGAAAAATACTTTTGAGGTCAAAAGCAATATAAAACAAGTAGATTTTCAGGCTAAAAGTATTTTACGGATTAGTATGAAAAGTTATTTTCAAAAGTTAAAGTTTCTAGCTTTTAGCTTTTTTAAAAGCACTTTTGAGTATAATTACTTGCATTTACACTTTTCGAAAATATTTCTCATCATACTTTTTAAAAGTAATACTAAACTGTGTTTTTTAACTTCGACTATTTTGGTTAAAGAAAATTTGATTTGATCATTAATAAAACCGATCGATTGAACGCTCTTGGTATTAGATTGTGGTATTCATGTTTGTCTGAATTTGATTTTCCTGGTGAGAAATTACAATTAATTGAGTTTAGATCGTGGACTGTGTAACTAATGCCAATGTGACTCCAGTTCTGGAAGTGGAAATAGTTTTGTCATATCAAATTAGTTGCGTTTAGGAAGACAGGACAAAACAAAAGTGTTTTCAAAACAACACACTCCATTTGATTTCGTATCAGATTTCATTCGACAACCTTGAAACAGGGAAACTATGTCCCCAGCGATACCTTGTTTTGTTTGTTTATTAAGAAATTTTAGTTGCTATATATACAGCCGCGGAGCTTAATTAAAAGTTTGAGGGGTCAACTTAATTCTTTTTTAAAAAAATTAGAACATTGAATGAAAGTTTTCAATTTTTTTTTTGAAGATTTAACTAAAACTTTTAATAATTTAAAGAGAGTTAACAAAAAAAATTTAAACTCTTTTGAGAGAATTTAATTAAAAATATTCAAAGTTTTGAAGCTTAATATGATTTTTCTAAAATTTTGAGGGGGCTAAATTAAAATTGGGGGGAAGGGCGTAGCCCCCACCGATCTCTTAAAGCTTCTGCCACTGCATATATACTCTCCTCCTATTGTTATGTCGTTGCCAAATCAACTACCCCATTTAGGGGTGCTTAACAAGTTGAGCAGCTCGTGAGCTGTTCGAACTCGACTCAATCAAAACTCGATAAACGTTCGACTCGGGTTGACTCGATTCGAATTCAAACTCGACTTGAGACCTTAAAGAGTTGAGTCGAGCAAAGTCTAACTCAACTCGATAAGTTCGCGAGCAGCTTGTTAATTTTTTCAAAATATCTTTTTAGTAATTACTTTAATTTGATGTACTTGTGGATTGTTACTTTAGTTTTATTATGATAGTTTTGTGAATTTGTGGATTGTTATTTTAGTTTTAAAATGATAGTTTTGTATATTTGTGGATTGTTAGTTTGGATTTGGACTTTGAAAGTGTTTTATATACTATGTTGATATTTTTTTGTTAAATTTGTTAATTTATGTTAGTATTAAGCCTCATATAGTATTATTAAATTTTACTTTTAGTTAAAAATAAGGTAAATTTTTTAGTGAGCTTAATGAGCAACGAGCAATGAGTCGAGTTGAGCAGCAAATTTTTTTAACGACCACGAGTCGAGCACAATTTTAGCGAGCTTAACGAACAACGAGTCGAACAACAAAATTTTTTAACGAGCACGAGTCGAGCACTGCTCTACTCGCGATCGACTCGCTCGATAAGCACCCCTAACCCCATCCCTTCGGTTGTCGAACCTTATTACTGTTTACTTCATTCTTTCGAACCTTGCAAACCAACGAATAAAGTATTAATCAAACAATAAACAACAGATGAACGAATGCCGAACTAGATGTTGCAGCTCTTGCCACGAGAAAAAACTTCGGTATGTGGCAACAATGTTCATTCAATGGCGAATAAAAAGAATTTATGGACTTAAATTTTTTAGAAATTGAGAAATTTATATTAAAAAAATTAAAAAAACAAACAAAAACCAAGCACGTGTCAAGCAATGATTAGATGACGAGTTTTTTTAACAAACGTTAATTGTTCAATCTTAAAACGGTAATTGAATGAAATATTAAACACCTACTTTAACTAAAAATTTTAGACATTAAAGCAAAAAGAAGTATAATTTGAGCATTTATTTTACAATCAAACCTTTTAAAATTATCTTACCATATATGTCAATTTAGTTCAGCTCCTTTATCATTGTTGTTGGTACGATATACATGAAATCGTGATATTGAGTATGTTTAAACGTTCAATATCCTTTGATTTATTGATGGTAAAGGATTCGAATAGTATAAACATTATATCATATGATATATTAAAAAAATTATATCATCATCTAATTTATCAAAAGTGTAAAAATATATATTATTAACTATAATTATTTAATATATTGATCATTGTTATGAATATTTATCTATGTGGATGTCTATCATGATTAGAACTTTATTAAAGGAGTTTGATTTATTTATTATTAGGAATATTATCTCTATGAATTAGAGTTTAATGTATTATGTACTTCTTATGCCTATAAATAGATGATTCATTGAAGGCATTGTATACAAGTCTATATTTTGAGAATAATACAAATATCCCTCTTCCTCTCATCTCTTTGTTCTTCTTGTTCTTCTTTATTTTATTCACAACACGTTATCAGCACGATTTTGCTCAACTATCATGGTTCTTGTTGGTGATTCTCTAAAAAGATTTCAACTTGGTATTGGTGATTGCATCTACTATTTATTCAAGTTAGTTTGAAAAAAAATCGGTATGTTTTTGCTTATTTATATATTGTTATATTGATTAGTTAATTATTCTAAAATTAAGGTTAGTATATTTCGATTCATTATTTGGTTATTATTTTATTCTGATATTCGTACTTCCTCTTGAAACATATTTCCTCTTAATTAATTATTTTATTTTTATAGCATACTAATTTATAGACGCCTTTCGCGTTTACATGGAGCTTTCAAGATTAAAAAAAACATATCTTCGAAAAATATATTTTTAAGCAGAAGTGTTGAAATCGGTAATCATGGGAAAGTAATTTTTGAAGGTATGTTTTCTCCATAAGAATTTATGTTATTAAATCTATATTTACCATGTTTATATGCGCTAACATTAAAATATGGAAGAAAACCTATAATCTATATTTGTGCGCTAACATTAAAATTGAAATTATTTTCCCACCCTCAGTCTACGCATAATCAAATGACGTTTGGTAAGTAGTTTGGTCCTAAATAGCGTTTTTTATTTATAATTCAATCATATCACTGATGCTTATGTTTAGTTCATTTTAGCTCATGACTTATTTTATACATTTTAATCTGACTTTAAATAGTCGTTATTTTATGTTATTTCATTGATGAGAATTGACATTTTTCGTGTTTTGAGTTTTATATTATTTAAATGGCTTGGAAAGAGACGTGGTATAAAGGGATTATGAGAAGCTGTCTCGACTATGTCTTCATCGTCATCGAGAGGAAAAATATTATCGGTAAACTCTATTTTATTTTATTTTCCCTTAAACTGTAATTTTAAAGTGTGATATATTATTGTGATTTTGAATCTGCAAGAGACTGTTATAAAGTCTATATTTGCTCGAAAGCAATTTTTCTTCTTTGTCGAAAAACTCGACCATATACTTCTCCTAATTTCAAGTTATGAAAATTCTTCTTAATCCAAAAGTTTTATGGGAGGCATTCCTTGAAATGAATGCAAAGCATTATGTTTATTCCATGCGATTATCAATGATGGGGCATTCCCTGAAGTGAATGCAAGCATGATGTTTATTCCATGCAATTATCAATGATGGGGCATTCCCTGAAGTGAATGCAAGCATGATATTTATTCCATGCAATTATTGGATCTGTTTCATTCCCTGAAGTGAATGCAAACATGGTAAATCATTATTCAATTAGAGACATAATTTCGATATAATCCAAGTATAATTGGCTGGACATCCCGTTCTGCGAGGCTACTGGTCTCAAAGGAGGTTTTTAAAGGACCTTGTGGACAGGTTTAACAATGCCGCGTACGAGGATTAAATCTTTGTTCTCTGTGATAAGTATATGTGAAAAAGGTTTTAAAGGCCCACTGGCTCTACTCCATTCCCTGAAGTGAATGTGAGATTATATTATGGAAGGAATAAAAAAATCACATTAAAATTGTGGTCGTGGTCGAGGCTATGAATATACACATGAAAAATATAGTCATTTTAAGAATACTTCTACCCGCTGGTAGCGAAGTTATAAGGATGACAAGAGTGATAAAGATCATTCTAAGGAAGTGAAATCCTTTTACCAATGTGATGTTATAAACCATTGGTTTCGTACTTGTCAAATGCCAAAGTATTATGGACTTTATCCATAATCATGAATGATAAATGAAATAAAATATAAACAAAATTTGTTTATGGCGAAAATAATTATGACGTTATTGGTCCAACTCAATTGGATATTGTTAATTTTCTCATAACCCTTGAAGGGAATAATTTACCATTTATTTTATTTCCCTTATAACCTCTAACAGGAATAATTGTTTTTTATTTTTTTTTATTTTTTTTAATGTTAATTCGTTTTATTTATTATTTATTTATGTTAGTTTGCTTTATCTTTATTTATTTCATATATTATTTATTTACGTTTTATGTTAATTTATTATTTGGAGAATATGATTACTTCCGGAATAAAATATACAATGAATTGTGGCTATTTTTACCTAGAATTGTGGCTATTTATGCCTAGCAGATAATGCAAGTACTCATATTGTACTTAAGCATAAGAAATATTTTTTCCATTTAAATGCAAGGGAAAATATGAGTAGTATTTCTCAAAGTACTAAAATATCAATACTTCGGAAGAGCACTTGAAAGTTTATCTCTGATAGATAATCGACTTGATATGATGTGCTATATTTTATTTTTCATTCCTCGAAGTGAATGATACAAAGTACATATTTTCATTACCTGAAGTAAATGAAACAAAGCACATTTTGAAAGGTGCACAATTATGCATTTCTCGATTAAAATGCAAGGGAATAATGTGAGTACTATATCCGGAAGTATTAATATCACAAAAGGCTCTGGTTGAGCAAATATGTTATTGTCAAATGGAACTTTATTCCATATTCAAAGTGCGTTATACTCGTCAAAGTCATAAAGAGAGCAATATGAGTTCGCAAATTATCCCTTTTAGAATTATAGATAACATATGTTATCAATTGGCATTTGAAATAAGCCAATATGGATATAAGTTCTGGTAGCCAAAAAGTCAGTTGAAAGCTCTAGAAGAGCCATGTAACCCCCTCGTCCCGGTCTGGCCGGATGACCGGTCCGAGTGAGCTACACGGGGAAAACCGAGTGAAAACTCCCTAAGGAACTCTCCCTCGGTTAGCAACCCTATAATTTTTTTTCATTTTAATCTTGTCTAGATGAGAATTACATCCTAAGTGATCATACAGCGGAACAATATTTACGAATCAATCAATCGAACCCAAACTAACACTTAAAAGCCCATTTTTAAAGTTATCCTGCAAGCGGTATCGATACCCTTAAGGGGGTATCGATACCCCTTTGACTAGGTCAACAGGGTTTGGTCAACCTGAGGAGACAATATCGATACCCCAAATGAGGGTATCGATACCCTCCCCTAAAGTTGACTTCCCAAGGTCAAAGCCAAGACAACGGTATCGATACCCTTGAGATGAGTATCGATACCGAAATCGACAGTAGCTCCAGTGGCCAAAAAGGTATCGATACTCCCCCTCGAGTATCGATACACGAGGCCTGAAACTACAGGGTAGTATCGATACCAGATCAACGGTATCGATACCCCAGCTACGAAACTGCAGGTTTGAGCTGATTTAGAGCACAAGGAGGCCCCTAAATCCCTCTAACACTTCAATCAACACACTATCATCGATCCCTAAGGCAAGCCAACCATAAAGCATGCATACTTAAGCCAAGGAAGTCAATCAAACATGGATTTAAGCAATCATACATAGCATTCAATTCAATGAGCAATATAGGCAATAAGCATACTTGAAGGCTCAAATGGTCTTAAAAGCACAAGTCAAGCACAAGAGGTTTGCAACCATACATAAGGCAACCTAAACACCCTAAAGCATGCCATCATACACACCAACAATCATCAAGGTATTACATGCATACAATCCATAATCAAACCAAAAACAACATCAATCAAAAGAGTCACACATGCTCATACAAAGACCCTTGCCACATTGCTAGCTATTACAAAATCGATAACCATACTTGAGCTACAAACTTGGAAGCCCTTCTTGCCTTGCCTCGAGCTAACACCACGCTAATGATCTGCATTACTGAACATTGAGAGCGTAAGCTATAAGCTTAGTGAGGGTGCTCTAAAACGAAAAACAACAACAATGCAGGGTTCAAGCATGTAATCCTAAGCTCACACATATCAAGCATTGCATATAATCAAGTAGACTTAGCTAGTCTTTCAAGTGGCAATTATGGTCTCTCAATCCTAGCAAGATTAAGCATCAATATAGATCATCATGCAATACCATATATCAAAACCACATATCACCACCATATATCACATTACATAAACAAGTTTAATTGGCCACTTTAATTACCCCGATTGTGCGGATTAAAACCTTGACAACACTTTACCTCGGTGGGATTCCACTCATCACCGGACCTTGCATGTGCGGGATTCCACTCATCGCCACATGCCCTACAGATGGGATTCCACTCATCATCCCGTAGAATTATAATAAGCTTCCGGTGGAATGTTACATCACCGTACTCCTCCTTGATGACTTAACGCCATCAAGGCCACGTACGTTTTGACTCAATTTGTGTGCACACTATCCTAATGATCGATCATTTACAACCGGTAATCTTTAGTGCCAATTATTATAACCACAACATGTATCACCAACCACATATCATCAACACGTTCATGCTCAACACATATATCCACATCATGATATACATATACATGCACTATCTAATCACAAGCATTTGAGCATAGTCATCAAGCACATAGCATTCAAGGAAATTAGACTAAGTTAACTACTTGGATTAAAAGGAAGTGGCCTACCAAGCACACTTGCACACACACACACTACTCATGCTCGAACCAACTTTAAAACAAGTTTAGACCACTCACCGTCCTTCCTTAGCAAATCGAACAATCCTCCTACGCACCCGGATTCGGTCCCAAAGCCTCTTCCGCGTTTCCTCTTGCTTCTAGTCAAACAAAAACACGTATATTACTTCCCAATTCAATGCTAATTCAACCTTCAACCCACTTTGCAATCACAACCCAAATTCTTCCATTTCTCAAATCACACAATCTCCTAAAAACCCAAATTTTCGTGCTCCCCTAAGAACTTGCTGAAAAATCAATTTCCAAACATCCAAATGGCTTCCCAATCATCCCAAAACACTCTCATATCATAGGTAAACCAACAACCCTTCATTTTCAACACAAAACCCACCAAAAACTCAAGTTTTTCAACCTTAAATCTAGCCCTAAGACCTTACTACGAATTTCTATCAAAATTCAACCAAATTTAAGTATATGGTGTATTTTATCATGGTTAAACAAACCCCCAACATAATTTAACAAAACAAATTAAAAAGCCCCATCAAAATTCCCAAATTTCATATGAACCCTAATTTTCAAAACCCACAATTTTTGAAATTCAAGACCATGGTTAGATAGAGATTGAAGAGGAGAGTTAGAAAACGTAATTACCTTTGAAAAATGTCTTGGATTGAGGAAGAAGATGAATGGAATAGTAACTAAGGTTGGAAAGGGTTTCAAAGGGGTGGGGAGAGTTTCCAACGTGAAAGGGAGATGGGGAAAAGGGGGAAGACAATTTTTTTGTTAAAGTAGTCTAGCTTTTTAAAAGCTTTTGGTAAAATCGCAACATTGGTCCCTCCCCTTTCAATTGAAGCTTAATTAGGTCACTACTTGAAGTTGAATTATTTTAATTAAATTTAATTTGACTCGAATTATAACCCGGCTAACTCCTAGGCCCAAAACACGGGTGTTACAACTCTCTCCCACTTAAGGAATTTCGTCCCCGAAATTACTTGACTGAAAGAGATACGGAAACTGCTTTTCCATATCCTCCTTCCTCTCCCAAGTGGCCTCGTCCACACCTCTACGTCGCCACCGCACCTTTACTAACTCAATTGATCTACCCCTCAACACTTTACTGTCTGAAGCTAAGATCTCAACGGGCTCTTCTTCATAAGTTAAATCCGGATTCAATTCAATTTCTTCTACGGGCATAACATGTGATGGATCGGACCTATACTTACGAAGCATGGATACATGGAACACATCGTGTATCTTCTCAAGCTCGGATGGCAAACGCAACTGATAAGCAACCGGACCAACCCTCTTCACAATCTCATACGGTCCTATGTACCTCGGACTCAATTTCCCTTTTCTGCCAAATCTCATCACCTTTTTCCACGGAGACACCTTCAAGAATACCTTCTCACCCACTGAGAACTCAACTTCCTTCCTCTTCAAATTGGCATAGGACTTCTGCCTATCCGAAGCAGCCTTCAAGCGACCACAAATCAATTTTACCTTGTCGGTTGTCCCCTTGAGCAAATCCGGCATAGGTAACAGTTTATGCCCTACCTCGGCCCAACACACTGGAGTTCTACACTTCCGGCCATACAAGGCCTCATATGGAGCCATCTGAATGCTCGACTGAAAACTGTTATTGTACGCAAACTCTACTAGAGGCAGATGCTTCTCCCAAGTACCCTGAAAGTCAATGATACAACATCGCAACATATCCTCTAAGATCTGAATAACCCTCTCTGACTGTCCATCTGACTGAGGATGATAAGAAGTGCTGAAGTTCAAACGGGTACCCAAAGCTGTATGCAGACTCTCCCAAAATCTCGAAGTAAACCGCGGATCTCTATCTGACACAATGGACTTCGGCACACCATGTAGCCTCACAATCTCACCAATGTACAAATCGGCCAATCTATCTAAGGTGTAAGTAGTGTTGACTGCCAAGAAGTGAGCACACTTCGTAAAACGATCTACTATCACCCAAACTGAGTTCTTTTTCGTAGGAGTCAAAGGCAAACCTGAAACGAAATCCATGGTGATGTTCTCCCATTTCCATTCCGGAATTCTCAACGGCTGTAACAAACCTGAGGGAACCTGATGTTCCGCCTTCACCCTCTGACACACTAGGCACTTACTCACAAAGTCGGCTACATCTCTCTTCAAGCCAACCCAAAAGTACTCATTCTTCAGATCACGGTACATCTTCGTACTTCCTGGATGCATAGCAAACGGACTACTGTGGGCTTCAGTCAAGATCGTACGTCTCAAATCACTGTCTTCAGGCACAACTATTCTGTCCTTGAAACATAAGACCCTATCGGAACTGAAACTGTAGTCTGAAGATCTACCTTCGGCTATATCTTGCACATGAGGTGCCAAAAATCTATCTAAGAGCTGTTTCTCTCGAATCATCTGACCTAGAGTAGGTCTAACCTGAAGCTCGGCTATCAAGCCACCATCCCCGGACAAACTCAATCTAGCAAACATGGCTCTCAAGTCCACGGTCACCTTCCTACTCAATGCATCGGCCACTACATTGGCCTTACCCGGATGGTACTCAATAGTAAGATCATAGTCCTTTAGCAACTCTAACCATCTACGCTGTCTGAGATTCAAATCTCGCTGAGTCATAATGTACTTCAAACTTTTGTGGTCGGTGTATACTGTGCATTTCTCACCATACAAATAGTGCCTCCAAATCTTCAGAGCAAACACAACTGCAGCTAACTCTATGTCATGGGTCGGATAGTTGCGTTCATGAGTCTTCAACTGTCTTGAGGCATAAGCCACTACTCTTCGGTCTTGCATCAGAACACATCCTAACCCTACATACGAGGCATCACTATAAATCACATAGTCCTTCCCGGACTCAGGCTGAATCAAAATCGGAGCTTGGGTCAAAGCTTCTTTCAATTTTTCAAAGGCTCTCTGTCTTGCATCTGTCCATTCAAACTGAACACTCTTCTGAAGTAACTGTGTCAATGGAGCGGCTAATTTAGAGAAACCTTCCACAAATCTTCTATAGTATCCGGCTAAGCCTAGGAAGCTACGTACCTCTGTCACTGACTTCGGTTGCTTCCACTCAACAATGGCTTCAATCTTCTTCGGATCAACTCTAATGCCTTCAGCTGACACTACATGTCCTAAGAAGACTACTTCCCGGATCCAGAATTCACACTTGCTGAGCTTCGCATACAACTGATGATCTAGCAAAGTCTTCAAAACAAGTCTCAAATGTCGGTCATGGTCTTCTTCAGTTCGCGAGTACACCAAGATGTCATCAATAAATACAACCACAAACTGATCTAGATACTGATGAAAAATCCTATTCATCATGTCCATGAAAGCTGCCGGTGCATTAGTCAACCCAAACGGCATGACTAAGAACTCATAGTGTCCATACCTAGTCCTAAAGGCCGTCTTCGGTACATCAACCTCTCTAACCTTTAGCTGGTAGTAACCTGATCTCAAATCAATCTTCGAAAAGACAGACGCCCCTCTCAACTGGTCAAACAAGTCATCAATTCTAGGCAACGGATATTTGTTCTTCACTGTCAACTGATTCAACTGTCTGTAATCTATGCACATCCTCATACTTCCATCTTTCTTCTTCACAAACAACACTGGTGCACCCCAAGGTGAAGAACTAGGCCTAATAAAACCTCTATCTGTCAATTCTTGCAACTGAGTCTTCAACTCTTTCAATTCTTTCGGTGCCATACGATACGGAGCAATCGAAACAGGAGCTGAATCAGAATAAGTCTCAATGCTGAACTCTACCTCTCTGTCCGGTGGTAACCCTGGCAATTCTTCTGGAAACACACTAGGAAAATCACATACTGTCCGGATGTCCTGAGGTCTAACCTCACTCATGTTAGGGTTCATCACATACGCTAAGTATGCTTCACACCCCAACTCCACTAACCTCTTAGCCTCTAACACTGAAACCACATTGGATAAGAATTTCACATTCTCACCCACCACAACAATCTCATAATCATCTGTGAGCTTCAAAGAAATCCGTTTAGTTTCAAAATCTATCCTAGCTCTATGCTCCGTGAGCCAATCCATACCCAGAATCACATCAAAACCATAGAAGGGAAGTTCCATCATATCCACTGGAAACAAATGCCCCTGAACCATCAACGGACACCTTCGGTACATCTTCCTAACCACTACCGTGTCCCCAAAGGAACTAGTAACACTAACTCCTACCTCTAACAACTCACAAGGCAAATTCAAAGACTGTGCATGCTCACTCAATATGTAGGAATGTGTAGACCCAGAGTCAATCAAAGAAAGCAAACCCAAAGACTGTATCGAGAAGTTACCTGCGATCACATCGGTGTCATGCTGCTCCCCGCGCTGAGCGTAAACCCTAGCCTGTCCTCCGCCCTTCGGCTGGACTACAACAACATGAGCTAAATTCCTCTGACCATCGTTCCTCGGCTGGAAGTTACCTCTACCGCGCCCGCGGCCTCTCTTAAAATCATTGGCTCTAGCAGGAGCCTGAGCTGGTGCCTGTCCCACCTAATGTGGACAGTCACGCCTAATATGGTCTCTAGCACCACAACTCCAACAGGAATGATAGTTTCCCCAACACTCACCGGTGTGGTTCCTCCCGCAAGTAGCACATGTGGGCAACTTCCCACCAGCTCTCTGACCCTGATGGCCCCTACCGTGGTTACCTCCACCACGCCTATGATCAAACTGATGTCGGTTGTCCCGATGCCTCTTGGCATCACCTCTATCAAAGTTGTTGGACCTCTTACCCGAACTAGATCCACCTGACCGCCTGGTCAAACTCAAACTGTGCTCCAAGTCCTTGGCCCTCGCGACCAAGACATCAAAATCAAAGTAGTCAGAAGCTAGAGTATAAGTCTTGATCTCCTCATTCAGCCCATATCGGAAGCGGTTACAACGCTCCACCTCAGTAGGTACAAGTTTAGGTGCATACTGACTCAGTCTGACGAATCGGATCTCATAATCAGTCACGGACATACTCCCCTGAAGCAGTGCCATAAACTCTCTCTTCCTCTCATCGAGGTATCGCGGACCCAAATACTTCTTCCGGAAAGCTGTCTCAAAGAACCCCCAAGTGATCTTGGTCTCATCCATCCCCGAAGTAACGGTGACCCACCAGGTGTAGGCATCACCCTGAAGCAAGGACTCAACACAACCCAACTTACGATCACCAGTACACCCCATCTGAGCAAGGATACGGACGGTCTTCTCAAACCACAACTCTGACCTCTCCGGAGTAGCACCTCTAAACTCTTCGGCCCCAAGGCCCCGAAGTCTCTCTAATGGTAATCCGGTGCCCTCACCCTGATGATGAGCTGCCTGACCTCCAGCTACTGCAGCCTGGAACGCTCCGGCTATTGCCTGAACCAACGGAGCTAAGTCAATTCCGGCTGGTCCTTGGCCACCTTGGCCTCCTTGTGGTCCCATTCCTCCGGGCCCGGCCTCGCCTCCCACTCCCGGTGGAGGAGGTGGTGGTGGTGGAGGTGGTGGAGGAGCTCCAACTCCAACCACATGCTCTCCCACTGGGGCTCCAACCCTAACTTCTTGCTCAACTCTCGGAGCCTCTGCCCGTGGTTCCGGTCGAACCATCCTAGGCCTCCCGCGTGGTCTCATGGTTCAACTAGCAAGGTATAAACTACAACAAGAAACAATAGGATTACGTTAGCCAAAGCAAGGGTCCAATAGTGCTCAAGTATTCCTCTTTCAAAAATCCTTTTTAAATTAAGTAGTAGTAGCAATGGGCACACACTCACACGAGACACGACCATTCATGCATTCAAAACATCATACGATCAATCAGGCATCAAGGATTCATGGCAATTCATGCATCGGACAACACAAGCATTTAACACATTAATCTTACCTCACTTACCTGCCCGAGGTCTCGGTAACCTCAGGCTCTGATACCAACAAATGTAACCCCCTCGTCCCGGTCTGGCCGGATGACCGGTCCGAGTGAGCTACACGGGGAAAACCGAGTGAAAACTCCCTAAGGAACTCTCCCTCGGTTAGCAACCCTATAATTTTTTTTCATTTTAATCTTGTCTAGATGAGAATTACATCCTAAGTGATCATACAGAAGAACAATATTTACGAATCAATCAATCGAACCCAAACTAACACTTAAAAGCCCATTTTTAAAGTTATCCTGCAGGCGGTATCGATACCCTTAAGGGGGTATCGATACCCCTTTGACTAGGTCAACAGGGTTTGGTCAACCTGAGGAGACAGTATCGATACCCCAAATGAGGGTATCGATACCCTCCCCTAAAGTTGACTTCCCACGGTCAAAGCCAAGACAACGGTATCGATACCCTTGAGATGAGTATCGATACCGAAATCGACAGTAGCTCCAGTGGCCAAAAAGGTATCGATACTCCCCCTCGAGTATCGATACACGAGGCCTGAAACTACAGGGTAGTATCGATACCAGATCAACGGTATCGATACCCCAGCTACGAAACTGCAGGTTTGAGCTGATTTAGAGCACAAGGAGGCCCCTAAATCCCTCTAACACTTCAACCAACACACTATCATCGATCCCTAAGGCAAGCCAACCATAAAGCATGCATACTTAAGCCAAGGAAGTCAATCAAACATGGATTTAAGCAATCATACATAGCATTCAATTCAATGAGCAATATAGGCAATAAGCATACTTGAAGGCTCAAATGGTCTTAAAAGCACAAGTCAAGCACAAGAGGTTTGCAACCATACATAAGGCAACCTAAACACCCTAAAGCATGCCATCATACACACCAACAATCATCAAGGTATTACATGCATACAATCCATAATCAAACCAAAAACAACATCAATCAAAAGAGTCACACATGCTCATACAAAGACCCTTGCCACATTGCTAGCTATTACAAAATCGATAACCATACTTGAGCTACAAACTTGGAAGCCCTTCTTGCCTTGCCTCGAGCTAACACCACGCTAATGATCTGCATTGTTGAACATTGAGAGCGTAAGCTATAAGCTTAGTGAAGGTGCTCTAAAACGAAAAACAACAACAATGCAGGGTTCAAGCATGTAATCCTAAGCTCACACATATCAAGCATTGCATATAATCAAGTAGACTTAGCTAGTCTTTCAAGTGGCAATTATGGTCTCTCAATCCTAGCAAGATTAAGCATCAATATAGATCATCATGCAATACCATATATCAAAACCACATATCACCACCATATATCACATTACATAAACAAGTTTAATTGGCCACTTTAATTACCCCGATTGTGCGGATTAAAACCTTGACAACACTTTACCTCGGTGGGATTCCACTCATCACCGGACCTTGCATGTGCGGGATTCCACTCATCGCCACATGCCCTACAGATGGGATTCCACTCATCATCCCGTAGAATTATAATAAGCTTCCGGTGGAATGTTACATCACCGTACTCCTCCTTGATGACTTAACGCCATCAAGGCCACGTACGTTTTGACTCAATTTGTGTGCACACTATCCTAATGATCGATCATTTACAACCGGTAATCTTTAGTGCCAATTATTATAACCACAACATGTATCACCAACCACATATCATCAACACGTTCATGCTCGACACATATATCCACATCATGATATACATATACATGCACCATCTAATCACAAGCATTTGAGCATAGTCATCAAGCACATAGCATTCAAGGAAATTAGACTAAGTTAACTACTTGGATTAAAAGGAAGTGGCCTACCAAGCACACTTGCACACACACACACTACTCATGCTCGAACCAACTTTAAAACAAGTTTAGACCACTCACCGTCCTTCCTTAGCAAATCGAACAATCCTCCTACGCACCCGGATTCGGTCCCAAAGCCTCTTCCGCGTTTCCTCTTGCTTCTAGTCAAACAAAAACACGTATATTACTTCCCAATTCAATGCTAATTCAACCTTCAACCCACTTTGCAATCACAACCCAAATTCTTCCATTTCTCAAATCACACAATCTCCTAAAAACCCAAATTTTCGTGCTCCCCTAAGAACTTGCTGAAAAATCAATTTCCAAACATCCAAATGGCTTCCCAATCATCCCAAAACACTCTCATATCATAGGTAAACCAACAGCCCTTCATTTTCAACACAAAACCCACCAAAAACTCAAGTTTTTCAACCTTAAATCTAGCCCTAAGACCTTACTACGAATTTCTATCAAAATTCAACCAAATTTAAGTATATGGTGTATTTTATCATGGTTAAACAAACCCCCAACATAATTTAACAAAACAAATTAAAAAGCCCCATCAAAATTCCCAAATTTCATATGAACCCTAATTTTCAAAACCTACAATTTTTGAAATTCAAGACCATGGTTAGATAGAGATTGAAGAGGAGAGTTAGAAAACGTAATTACCTTTGAAAAATGTCTTGGATTGAGGAAGAAGATGAATGGAATAGTAACTAAGGTTGGAAAGGGTTTCAAAGGGGTGGGGAGAGTTTCCAACGTGAAAGGGAGATGGGGAAAAGGGGGAAGACAATTTTTTTGTTAAAGTAGTCTAGCTTTTTAAAAGCTTTTGGTAAAATCGCAACATTGGTCCCTCCCCTTTCAATTGAAGCTTAATTAGGTCACTACTTGAAGTTGAATTATTTTAATTAAATTTAATTTGACTCGAATTATAACCCGGCTAACTCCTAGGCCCAAAACACGGGTGTTACAAGCCATATATTGCTACCAAAAGATAATTTCAATTGAAAGTTACGAAAGAGCTAAATATATTCCTATTTAAAGGAACAATTTTGATGGTCGTACTAGACATGTACGAGTGAGATTGAATTACATGTTATGGTAAACAATGAGTTTACAAATTCAGAGATATATACACACATATATATAGCTGGCATGATCGGTTAGACCATCTTGATCAATGGTGCAGAAATTATTGAGATTTACATGCACATGTATTAAAAGAACTTGTAGTTCTTGTGGTGCTTATTCTCAAAGGAATGGATTAAATTCCACTTATTAAAGAACGTGAAATTCTTGTGTTGCTTAAAGGAATTGATTAAATTCCACTTACTAAAAGAACCTGAAGTTCTTGTGTTGTTTGTTCTCAAAGGATATAGATGATCCCACTTACCAAAAGAATTAGAACTTAAAGTTCTTGTATTGAAGTTGAGACTGTATGTCTTGCATATCTGAACGAAATATGGGTCCATATATCCACAAATGTGGAAAGTTTTATATGATTTTAGTAGATGCATCTACATTGTTTTATCGACTTACAACCAGAAGTTTGTGAGATTGATTCTAAAAATATTCAGATTATGCAGTTAGACTATTCGTCTTGAAAAGCTAGTGGGTTTATATTTTAGGCTATATCAGTTGTTACAAAGCCTATTGATTATGAAAAATATAGTTTAGCAAAATTTCAATTGGATGCCTCCTATTTAATAGCTAAACTATGAGAACAAAAGAGTTATTATTTATATGGTGTTTCCATATAGCAACACTTATACGCATCAAGCCAACGAGTTATAATAAACTCCCCGTTATGATTGGTTTTTGGTCAGTAACCATACATTTCCCATTTTATGATTTTTGAATGTGCGATATGAATTGCTCCACCACAACGCACAAAATGGGTAAATAAAAAGTGTTGAGAATATATATTGAGTACGAGTCTCCTTTTATGTTTAAATTCTTAAACATTAATTGGAGAATCATTTATGACATGATTTTTCTCAACATCAGGGGGAGGCAATAATCAGCTGGATAGAGGAAAATGAATTATCATTATCTAGATCCTCGTATATGAACTAGAAGTTCATAAGATAATTCATGTTATTACATGTCATCTGCCAGACATATTTACTGACCCAATGAGAGTAATTAAGTCTCATATACCAGCTGAAATACTCTAAGTTTAAATTACATGTTAGAGCGAGAGAATGTAAATCATGCCTGAAGCATGATAGTTGAAATGGTTCCAATGATCAAAATTCTCGTAAATAGAAAGTAATATGAGATGGTCATATATTGGAGGCGGGTGCTCCTGAAGAGACCCAAGACATAACAAATAATAAAACTCTATAAGAGTTTCAGGTACCTGAAATAAAGATTGAAATCTTGAAGAGATATCGATGAGTTATGTCATTACGAGAATGGAACCAGAAAATTGGAAAGTTGTCGACAACGATTTTACAAACAATTTTACATAAAATACTTTTATAGAAGTAAAGAAAGAAATCGAGGATCTTGTATAAAATCTATCCGGAAGTATAGATATTGAATTGGCTAATGTTGAAAGACGCTTTGAACTTCTAAAGTAGAAGTATTTGGACAAGCAGTCCAAACACCTAAAGGTGTAATGCAAGTGAGGCACAAATAAGTAGTCGTAAATACGACTTGAACTATGATTTATGAAAAGTTTTAATTACTTCATGGTGGATACAATTACTTTGGCAGTTTTGAAAATTTTGCATGCGTCTAATTATTTGTGGATCCATATTTATCCTTGAAGGATCTAAGATGTTATAAGCATTTGGAAATTTCTGAGGGAATTTATTTAGACATGTCTCATGAATATTTTGGCGCAATTGGTATAATCGCCTTAGTGAATACTAATTGAGAAAATACTATAAGAATGATCAGATTTTCTTATGTATTTTATAAAGGAGTTTGGATCAAGATCCATTATGATAATTTTAGAACTCCTAAAGAGCTTCAAATTGGAAACTCATGAAGTACTTTCAATACAAGTACTTGAATCTTGACATCAAATTTATCTCGACCTGAAGATCGAGCATTTTTATATATTTCTTTTGTCTATGAATAGACATAAGCTGAAAGAATCTTAAAGAATATTCAATATGAATAGAGCATATCTATTGAGTATCCCAATAGTTGTAAGATTGTTGGATGTGAATAAAGATAATTATATCTTTTCTTGGTTTTGAAGCATCATATATTAGTTGGTCAAGCAATATCTATGGATATACAAAGATCATTACATTTAGATCTTCAAACATTCGTTGATGCCTTCTCAAATGTCGTAGAAATAATTGCTAATGCACGAGGCAAGCCAAAAATGTGTTAGGCTAAGACCATTCACCCAACATATCCAAAAGATATGTGGATTTACTTTTACAAGATATGATAAAAGCTACCTTGTGTGAAGATAATGCAAGATGTATATCTCAGTTTGAAAGTGGATACATCATGGAACATATTACTCCAAAGTTTCATCCCTCACGATCTTTTAAAAGGTAATATTCAAGATTGAATTATGAATATTCAAAGATCTTCTGTGATGTTTGCATGAGGGGGAGTAAATATGCGTTGCACTCTTTTTCCCTTAACCGAGGTTTTGTCCCAATGGGTTTTCCTGGTAAGGTTTTTAATGAGGCAACATGTTATGCGTATCAAAGATGTGTGTACTCTTTTTCCTTCACTAAAGAATTTTTTTCCCACTGGGTTTTTATCTTAATAAGGTTTTAACGAGGCACATTATCTTCATAGACATCCAAGGGGGAGTGTTATGAATATTTATCTATGTGGATGTCTATCATGATTAGAACTTTATCAAAGGAGTTTGATTTATTTATTATTAGGAATATTATCTCTATGAATTAGAGTTTAATGTATTATGTACTTCTTATGCCTATAAATAGATGATTCATTGAAGGCATTGTATACAAGTCTATATTTTGAGAATAATACAAATATCCCTCTTCCTCTCATCTCTTTGTTCTTCTTTATTTTATTCACAACAATCATCTATTAATAAATTAAAGTACTATGAAGACATTACAATTTTTTAATCTTTACTTAATAAGTTAGAAAAATTTCCATTGTAAATGTAACTGATAAGTGATAATAAAGTCATTAATTCATTAAATATAAGATATTCTTTTATAACAAATTGAGCTTTCCCCCGAAAGCAGAAATAAAAAGAAATAAAAAATTGAACTTTTTATTATTTTATTTACGTAAATTCCTATTTTTTTCTCTCTTTATTGGTGATTCGGTTTTATACATAAAATTAAAATTTTGTAGGATTATTATTATTATTATTAAAGGTGTTTATAAATTGGATCATCAAAATTTATTTTTTTAGATCTGGGCTTAGACTTGAACCTGGCCCTGTCCTACCAAACAATAAAATTTTGAATTTAAAAATAATATTAAAATTTTAATTTTATATTAATATTTAGGGAAAACTATACCGGTGGTACCCTAACTATGTCTGTCTTCCTACTTTGGTCCTAAAATTATGTTTTTCGGCAAAATAGTCCATTTCGTTACATAGTTATCCTGTTTTGGTCCCACGACGTTAAATAACTAACGGTTTTGCTGATGTGGCATTTTTAAATATTTTTTAAGGCTGACGTGGCATTTTTAAATATTTTTTAATCATTTCTCTCTCCTCTTATATATTATTTTTATTTAATTTTATTCACACAATCATGTTGTGACACGTGTCACTACACTATTAGGTGAAACCCCCCCTAAAAAATCTTAAAAATCGAACTTGGTGCTGCTAGGATTCGAACCCAAGACCACCAGCACACCAAGCATGCGCTTAAACCGACTAAGCTAAGCTGGATACTTAATTCAAATCTACTAACACTTATATTTAACATGTACAAATTAACCCAAAAAAACCTAAAAACATAATTGGTCCTGCTGGGAATCGAACCCAGGACCATTAGTACATAAGGCATGCGCATGAACCAACTATGCTAGGCTGGTTAACTGATTCAAATCTACTAACATTTATATTTAAGTTGTACAAATTAACCCAAAAAAACCTAAAAACATATTTATTTATTATAAAATTAATATTTATTAATAATATAAGAGGAGAGAAATAATCAAAAAATATTAAACTAATGATATTTATTAATATTAATAATTGTTAAATTTTTACTATTACTGCAAGTATTTTTATTTATTTTATAATAATATTTATTAATAATATAAGAGGAGAGAAATAATTAAAAAATATTAAACTAATGATATTTATTAATATTAATTGTTACTGCAATATATTAATTGTTACTGCAATATTAATAATAAATATCATTAGTTTAATATTTTTTTAATTATTTCTCTCCTCTTATATTATTAATAAATATTAATTTTATAATAAATAAATATGTTTTTAGGTTTTTTGGGTTAATTTGTACAGCTTAAATATAAATGTTAGTAGATTTGAATCAATTAACCAGCCTAGCATAGTTGGTTTATGCGCATGCATTATGCATTGGTGGTCCTGAGTTCAATTCCTAGCGGCACCAATTATGTTTTTAGGTTTTTTTGGGTTAATTTGTACAGCTAAAATATAAGTGTTTGTAAATTTGAATTAAGTATTCAGCCTAGCCTAGTTGGTTCATGCACATGTTTGGTGCGCTGGTGTGTTGGGTTTGAATCCCAGCGGCACCAAGTTCGATTTTTAGGATTTTTTTGGGGGGGGGGGGTCACCTAATAGTGTAGTGACACGTGTCACAACATGATTGAGTGAATAAAATTAAATAAAAATAATATATAAGATGAGAGAGAAATGATTAAAAAAATATTAAAAAATGCCACGTCAGCCTTAAAAAATGCCACATCAGCAAAACCGTTAGTTATTTAACGTCGGGGGACCAAAACAGGAGAACTATGTAACGGAAGGGACTCTTTTGCCGAAAAATATAGTTTTGGGACCAAAGTAGGAAGACAGGCATAGTTAGAGTACCACCGCTGTAGTTTTCCCTTTCCCTCTACACTCTCTGTAGCTGCGCGTGGGCAATTTCAGCAGCAAAATCTTAGTGAGGCCTAAGCCGACAAACATTTTTGTGAGCCCATACCTGAGAATGACACGTTCTCAGTTAAAACCCATGGTTGCTCATCAGCTGAAAATTATTTTTTGTAGCTTGAAAATTCTTCCCCTTATTGATAAAATAAATATATTTTATTTTATTTTGACCAAGAAATAATTTTAATTTTTTATTGAAAATACTTAATGTGATTCAAATTTTTTATCTACATCTATAAATCAAGGTTACAAAAATTCGTTATACTAAATTCATATTTTTTTAAATTATTATAACTTTTTTCGTTTATTATCTTACTTAGGGGTGATAATGAGCCTGACCGGCTCGTAATTTACTCGGGCTCGAATCGGTCAAAGTTTGGTCAAATTTTGACTCGAGCGAGCTCGACTCGGGCTCGGGTTCGGCTCGAGACTTTAACAAGCCGAGTCGACCCAAGCTCAGCTCAAAAAGCTCGTGAACATGTTCCGAATAATTATATATATATATATGCACTAAAAGTAATCTGTTTAACAAAAGAAAAATAATAAAACATATTAGGAAAAATAAACTAAAAGCAAGTTAACTAAAATAAATTGAGCATTTTCCTTAATTGGTTGTTGTTTGATTTTGTATTTTCTTTGATTATGTGTTTGTATTGTAAGAATATTTTTTTGTTATTTGAATTAATTTAATTTTTGGGCACTCATTTTCCCTTTCCCAACATTAAATTTTGTTTTAGTGTTCATTATAAATGAGCTTATAACTAGAGCAAAATTGTCCATTTCGAGCAGAGTCGAGCCTGAACCGAGCCCAATAGTATTATTTTCGAGCTGAGCTCGTGCCTAAAATTTCCAGCTCAACGAGTCTCAAGCCTGAGCAGAGCTCATTAACTCTATTTCTAAACTGAGCCGAGCCTAGCCAGGCTTGGGCTCAACTCGACTCGTTATCACCCCTAATCTTACTTGAAGCTTTTGAGTAAGAATTCATAAAACATAAATGAATACAAAATAATACAAATATACATAAAATGTTGAAACACAACAATTTATTTTCAATCATACAACCACATAAGTGTTAGAAAAACTAATGATTGAACCATTATCATAGTTTTTTTTAATAAACCAAAACCCCTATCTACTATATCATAATTTCTAATAGTTGAAAGTTTGTGTCGATTGGGACATTCAAAAATTATTTTTAATTTTTATGTTATAGACAATGTGGTACCTTGAACTCGATCGAGACAGTCAGATCTATATTTAAAATGTCGCATTAGTCACTAAAGGATCAAAGACAAATTCAAATTTGAACACACATCAAACTCAATTAATTTCAACAATTTTACAACAGAATCATGCCTATTCAAGTTAAAAACATTAAAACGAACTCATCATACTATCACGATACTCAATTATAGAGCACATGCTTTGATCATGCATAAAAAACACTTAAAATAAGTCATTATTTTTTATCACTTTTGGACTTTCGGTATCGAAAGTACTTACCTTAATATCAATATTGTAGGAAAAACTTTTAAAACAAACAAAAAATTTCAGTGTCTTAATGAGTATCGATATCTCTATTTTAAGTCTCAATACTAGATACCAAAATGTAATATTTTAGCATTTTAAAAACTAAATTTTAATGAACATATTACCAATAATTTGTAGAGAAAAACATGCACATTCACCCATTAAGCATGCAATAACACATTACACACAACATAGTTTTAATTTAAATCTTATTGTAATTCCTTCTCCTAGTTGATGTAAATGACCTCTACTGTAAATAGGGTCATGAGGAGGAGAGAAATCAATTATCTCATAATTCACATTCTTCTCTACTTTGTTATTAATACAAGTTCTTAGTGAAGTTTTCTTTTTCTTCATCATCTTCATCTATTTCAAATATTATTATATCTTCCGAGATTACTCAATAAGTACATATTGATTTATAAGCTTCCCACACTTTTCTTCGATCTATTCATCTTTATATGCAACAATCAATCAAGACATTCTTGGTAAGTGGTAAGTAACTTAAGCAACGGGTTTTGAAGGTATGGATTCATATTCTTATTAAGTTAACGAATTAGTGCTTAATAGTTTATGTGCTTGGGTCTCCTAAATCAATAAAGCTATTTGATAGGTTTTAATTCTTATGTGCAATACTCTAAGGGTTTTAATCATGATAATAAGGGTAGAAATCATCCATGTAGTTCATAGTGATTTTTGTTCTACTAAATTCATATTTTTTTTAAAATTAATATAGAGCAACAAATCGCCTTATAACTTTTTTTCGTTTATTATCTTATTTAGAGGTGATAATGAGCCTAACCGGCTCGTAATTTACTCGGGCTAGACTTAAACAAAGTTTGGTCAAAGTTTGACTCAAGTGAGCTAGACTCGTGTTCGGGTTCGGCTCGAGACTTTAACAAGCCGAGTCGACCCAAACTCAGCTCGAAAAGCTCGTGAACATGTTCGGAATATATATATATATATATATATATATATATATATATATATATATATATATATATATATATATATATATATTTGCTA
Source organism: Hibiscus tridactylites (assembly GCA_958450335.1). Taxonomy (NCBI): domain Eukaryota; kingdom Viridiplantae; phylum Streptophyta; class Magnoliopsida; order Malvales; family Malvaceae; genus Hibiscus; species Hibiscus tridactylites. Next base: position 22,135,458 of record OY288268.1, on the reverse strand, counting down.
CGTATGCACTAAAAGTAATATGTTTAACAAAAGAAAAATAATAAAACATATTAGGGAAAATACACTAAAAGCAAGTTAATTAAAATGAATTGAGCATTTTCCTTAATTGGTTGTTGTTTGATTTTGTATTTTCTTTGATTATGTGTTTGTATTGTAAGAATATTTTTTTGTTATTTGGATTAATCTAATTTTTGGGCACTCATTTTCCTTTTCCCAACATTAAATTTCTTTTTAGTGTTCGTTATAAAATGGGCTTGTAACGAGGCCTCATCTTTTATATAGAGCGAAATTGTCTATTTCGAGCAAAGTTGAGCCTGAGCCGAGTCCAATAATATTATTTTCGAGCTGAGCTCGTGCCTAAAATTTCGAGCTCGACGAGCCTCAATCCCGAGCTAAGCTCAATAACTCTGTTTCCAAACTGAGCCGAGCCTAGCTAGGCTTGGGCTCAACTCGACCCGTTATCACCCCTAATCTTACTTGAAGCTTTTGAGTAAGAATTTATAAAACATAAATGAATCCAAAATAATACAAATATACATAAAATGTTGAAACACAACTATTTATTTTCAATCATACAACCACGGAAGTGTTAGAATAACTAATGATTGAACCATAATCTTAGTTTTTTTAATAAACCAAAACCCCTATCTACTAGATCATTATTTCTAATAGTTGAAAATTTGTGTCGATTGGGACATTCAAAAATTATTTTTAATTTTTATGTTATAGACAATGTGGTACCTTGAAATCAATCGAGACAGTCAGATCTAAATTTAAAACGTCGCAATAGTCACTAAAGGATCAAAGACAAATTCAAATTTGAACACACATCAAACTCAATTAATTCCAACAATTTTACAATAGAATCATGCCTGTTCAAGTTAAAAACATTAAAATGAACTCATCATACTATCACGATACTCAATTATAGAGCACATGCTTTGATCATGCATAAAAAACACTTAAAATAAGTCATTCTTTTTATCACTTTTGGACTTTCGGTATCGAAAGTACTTACCTTAATATCAATATTGTAGGAAAAACTTTTAAAACAAACAAAAAAAATTCCAGTGTCTTAATGAGTATCGATATCTCTATTTGAAGTCTCAATACTAGAGACCAAAATGCAAAATTTTAGCACTTTAAAGGCTAAATTTTAATGAACATATTACCAATAATTTGTAGAGAAAAACATGCAAATTCACCCATTAAGCATGCAATAACACATTACACACACAACATAATTTTAATTTAAATCTTATTGTAATTCCTTCTTCTAGTTGATGTAAATGACCTCTACTGTAAATAAGGCCATGACGAGGAGAGAAATCAATTATCCCATAATTCGCATTCTTCTCTTCTTTGTTATTAATACAAGTTTTAGTGAAGTTTTCTTGTTCTTCATCATCTTCATCTATTTCTAGTATTATTATATTTCCCGAGATTACTCAATAAGTATATATCGATTTATAAGTTTCCCACACTTTTCTTCGATTTATTCATCTTTATATGCAACAATCAATCAAGACATTCTTGGTAAGTGGTAAGTAACCTAAGTAACGAGTTTTGAAGGTATGTATTCATATTCTTATTAAGTTAACGCATTAGTGCTTAATAGTTTATGTGCTTGGGTCTCTTAAATAAATAAAACTATTTGATAAGTTTTAATTCTTATGTGCAATACTCTAAGGGTTTTAATCTTGATAGTAAGGGTAGAAATCATCCATGTAGTTCATAGTGATTTTTGTTCTACTAAATTCATATTTTTTAATTAATATAGAGCAACAAATCGCCTTATAACTTTTTTCGTTTATTATCTTACTTAGAGGTGATAATGAGCTTGACCGGCTCGTAATTTACTCAGGCTCGACTCGGTCAAAGTTTCACTCGAGTGAGCTCTTCTCGGACTCGGGTTCGGCTCGAGACTTTAACAAGCCGAATCGACCCAAGCTTAGCCCATGAACATGTTCGGAATAATTATATATATATATATATGCCACATATGTACTAAAAGTAATTTGTTTAACAAAAGAAAAATAATATAACATATTACGGAAAATACACTAAAAGCAAGTTAACTAAAATGAATTGAGCATTTTCCTTAATTGGTTGTTGTTTGATTTTGTATTTCCTTTGATTATGTGTTTGTATTGTAATAATATTTTTTTGTTATTTGGATTAATCTAATTTTTGGGCACTCCCTTTCCCTTTCCCAACATTAAATTTCGTTTTAGTGTTCGTTATAAAATGGGCTTGTAACGAGGCCCTATATTTTATATAAAAAACTAGAGGAAAATTGTCCATTTCGAGCAGAGTCGAGCCTGAACCGAGCCCAATAGTATTATTTTCGAGCTGAGCTCGTGCCTAAAATTTCGAGCTCGACGAGTCTCAAGCCCGAGCTGAGCTTAATAACTCTGTTTCCAAACTGAGCCGAGCTTAGCCAGGCTTGGGCTCAACTCGACTCGTTATCACCCCTAATCTTACTTGAAGCTTTTGAGTAAGAATTCATAAAACATAAATGAATCCAAAACAATACAAAAATACGTAAAATGTTGAAACACAACTATTTGTTTTTAATCATACAACCACAGAAGTGTTAGAATAACTAATGATTGAACCATAATCTTAGTTTTTTTAATAAACCAAAGCCCCTATCTACTATATCATAATTTCTAATAGTTGAAAATTTGTGTCGATTGGGACATTCAAAAATTATTTTTAATTTTTATGTTATAGACAATGTGATACCTTGAACTCGATCGAGATAGTCAGATCTAAATTTAAAACGTCGCATTAATCACTAAAGGATCAAAGACAAATTCAAATTTGAACACACATCAAACTCAATTAATTCCAACAATTTTACAACAGAATCATACCTATTCAATTAAAAACATTAAAACGAACTCATCATACTATCACGATACTCAATTATAGAGCACATGCTTTGATCATGCATAAAAAACACTTAAAATAAGCCATTCTTTTTATCACTTTTGGACTTTTAGTATCGAAAGTACTCACCTTAATATCAATATTGTTGGAAAAACTTTTAAAACAAACAAAAAATTCTAGTGTCTTAATGAGTATCAATATCTCTATTTTAAGTCTCAATACTAGAGACCAAAATGCAAAATTTTAGCACTTTAAAGACTAAATTTTAATGAACATATTACCAATAATTTGTAGAGAAAAACATGCAAATTCACCCATCAAGCATGCAATAACACATTACACACACAAAACATAGTTTTAATTTAAATCTTATTGTAATTCCTTCTCCTAGTTGATGTAAATGACTTCTACTGTAAATAAGGTCATTAGAAGGAGAGAAATCAATTATCCCATAATTCGCATTCTTCTCTTTTTTGTTATTAATACAAGTTCTTAGTAAAGCTTTCTTGTTCTTCATCATCTTCATCTCTTTCAAGTATTATTATATCTTCCGGGATTACTCAATAAGTATATATTGATTTATAAGCTTCCCACACTTTTCTTCGATTTATTCATCTTTATATGCAACAATCAATCAAGACATTCTTGGTAAGTGGTAAGTACTTAAGCATCGAGTTTTGAAGGTATGGATTCATATTCTTATTAAGTTAACGGATTAGTGCTTAATAGTTTATGTGCTTGGGTCTCTTAAATCAATAAAGCTATTTGATAGGTTTTAATTCTTATGTGCAATACTTTAAGGGTTTTAATCTTGATAATAAGGGTAGAAATCATCCATGTAGTTCATAGTTATTATCAACTAATTAAGAGAGATTAGGTTATACACGTGCTTTTCTCTGATAACCTATAACTAAGCTATTTGAAATTGATGTAGAATTATATTTTGTGAAGATCGATGAACTAAGTCTTGAATTAATATGCCGAGATCAACTTTGACTAGGATTCATCCCATTATCACATTCTTCTTTTCTCAATTCTATTCAAACACAACCCCATTTTATTTTAATTACTTATTTTATATAAAATTAACCTCTTACCATTCTCCGTGGATTCGACCCTACTTACTACTTCTACAAGTTACTTTGAGCAGGTTTTATTTTTGACGGTTTCGACAACCGCTATAAAAAATTAGCACCGTTACTGGGTCAGTGGTGTCAAGTAGGTTGATTTTATTTTATTTTGTTACTTTTTATGCTTTTTTCTTCTTATGTTAGAAAATTTGAGTACGATCCTAAAATCGAAAGAACAACACGCCGACTGAGAAAAAAAATAAGAGAACGCAAGCAATCTTCGACCGGGGAAGAAAGCTCAACACAAAACTGAAAGGAAGAAGGCGAGATGGCCGAACAAACCCTATGCCAACTCGTTGCCCCCGAAATGGATCTGCAACCATTATGCATCGATTATCAAGATCACGAGGTACCATTTGAACTCAAATCTGGACTAATTCATCTCCTCCCTACTTTTAGGGGACTTGAGAATGAAAATCCACATAAGCACTTGAAAGAATTTCATGTGGTGTGTTCGAGCATGAAACTATATAATGTCACCATAGATCAAGTCAAGCTTCGAGCCTTCCCATTCTCTTTGGTCGATCATGCAAAGGATTGGTTGTACTACATACCATCTAGATCAGTTGACACTTGGACGAACATGGCGTCACTTTTCCTTGAAAAGTATTTTCACGCTTCAAGAGCTGCAAACATTAGAAGAGAGATTTGTGGGGTTCAACAAAGAGATACTGAGACGCTTCACGCATATTGGGAAAGATTCAAGCAACTATGTACAAGCTGTACACAACATGGGGTATCCGACCAATTGCCTATCTAATATTTTTATTAAGGTTTCTTACCAATGGAGAGAAGGATGATGGATGCTGCAAGTGGAGGAGCAATCGTAAACAAAACTCCCACCCAAGCCAAAGATTTGATCAATGTGATGGCTGCGAACTCTCAACAATTCGGTCCACATCACGACACCATCTCTGGAAGAGTTAACAAGGTAAATATTTCTTCTCTTGAAGATAAAATTTCGAATTTGACCTTTCTTGTTCAAAGATTGACAGTAGGTAATACACAACAAGTGAAAATTTGTGGGATTTGCACAAGTAGCGAGCATCCGATCGATTCGTGCCTTACACTCCAAGATGAAACTGAAACCGCCAACACCATCGGAAGACCTTACGACCACAGAAAGTATAATCCATATTCAAACACTTATAATCTAGGGTGGAAAGATCATCCTAATTTGAGCTATGAAAAAAAACCACATAACAACATGCCATATTCGAACCAACAAGGTGCTTTCCACGAGCCGCAACCATCATCATCGACAAAGCCCCCATTGAAACACATTGTGTAAAAAATTGCCCACAATCTCGTACAATTCCAACAAGAAACAAGGGCAAGTATCAAAAACCTTAAGACTCAAGTAAGTCAAAATTGCCTCATTTATTAGTCAATCCGAGTCACATGGTGAGTTGCCTTCTCAAACTATTGTAAATCCGATACAAAACGTAAGTGCTATTACTTTGAGAAGTGACAAGAACTTGCAGGAACCACCCACCCTCATTGCCGATGTCGATGAAGAAGGATAAAAAATGAGCAAACCGTTAAAATTTTGGCAAACTCTGTTTCTTGAGAAATGTGCAAAATTAAAAAATTCTAAGCCCGAGAAAGAATATGTTGATGCATAAAAAGGGATCCAACCAATTATGATTCAACTTCCCTTCCCTTAATGGTTCTCAAAGACAAAGCAAGAAGATAAAAAAAAAAAGACTCTTGAGATGTTTCGTAAAGCTGAGAGAAAGTTGAACGACAACGGAAAAGACACTTTCCATCTATTTAAAGAAAAAATCTATTACGATAGAGGGACAAATCAGATGCCCTTTTGATTTGTCTTAATCAAATATGATAAGAGGGACTAGTCAGATGCTTCTCGTTTGCTATTTTTATTTTTATTTTGGTAGGTAATTATTTATTTATAGGGTTTTCTTTTGTTATTTTGATTAATGGCGTTATAAACGTATAATAAAATTTCTGCCTATTTGTTTACTGAAATCAAAAGGGACATGTCATACTTGTGTACAAAGGAAGGTTCAATTGTTGGAACTTGGAAGATTAATTAGTGGGGGAAAACGCTTAATTAATTAATTAATTTACAAAGCCCAATTATTATATGCTTTATACTTTATGCTCAAGGCAATGTATGTATTTATTGTTTTGCAGTGCTTGGCTGTCTCTTTTTATTATTCCAAGTAATTCATGGCATGTCTGGCTTTAACCCGGGATCAAGCTACTTGAGAAATTTGACTACATTTAAATTATACTAATATATTACTATTTTACTTAACCCGTTATCATAATAGGAGTTAGAGTCGAACCGGATCCGTCTTGATTTGGATTTGAGTAAATTTTTTTTATCAATTTCTTAAATTTTAACCTTAATCATGTTATATGTTTTAACTAGATTTTATGAAAAAATTGTATTTAAAAATATTTCATTCAAAATTTTTACTATTTATAACCAACATTCAAATTGGTTTGGTTAGGGTGAGTAAATTTCAACTTGACTCGACGCTGAAAAATTAGACTTGATTTTACTCGAATCATAATTTCTTAAACTTGATTTGACTTAAAAAAATTTCAAATAAACTTTGAGTTATAAAACATGACGAATAACTTGAAAATTTTAGTAATTAGTGGTTTAATTTTTAGGTTTGAGTCGAGTCCCTCAATTTTGCTTGATATATGTATATCACACATGAAAAAATATGAAGAATCTATATATATATATATATATATATATATATATATTATGACTATAGAAAGTGTTTAATTACTATTGATTAGTACAATAACATTATAAATATTTAAAATTAAATTTGAATAGAAAATTGAACAACTCGACTCGAAAATCTTTTAAATGAAGTTTAAGTTATAAAATAGGACTCGTTAACTCGACTAACTCAAAAAAAGTTATTTGACTCGATCAAATACTCATCATTAGGTTAGGCAAAACAAGGTATCGTATCCCTTAAATAATATACAAAGTTTGAATCATGACGTTGTGAATGGAACAAATTAGATTGAGAGGATAATCTCCCTAATGGACCTCAACAATATACAATTTAGATCAATCAGCTAATGTATCCAATAACAAAAAATATATTAAAAATGGTTACTGATAAATTTTAGATAATAATATATTAAAGTTTAAACTTACTAACAAAAAGTTAAAATGTGACACTTTAATAGGATAAAAGAAGTATACATTTTAGTTTGTTACATGACATATCTACTATTAAGAGCATAGCATCTTACATTTATTGATCAAACAATTTCATAGAAAAATTCAAATGTAAAAACAATTTCTATACTAAATTGGAGACATTTTACCTGTGTAACTTCGTGCATACTTAGATTATTTATTTTGAATTCTAATTAATTTAAACATCGAAAAGGGTTGTAACGTCTCAATCCTACCATCTATTTGACCATTCCAAAAAGAAATCAAACACAATACTCCTTCAAATAATATATAGGCTCCTTTTTTAGCATCTCTACCATTTGTTGGGTAAACTTGATTTGCTTTATTTGTTTGTTAGAGTTGATATAATGGTATTATAAAACAAATTAATTAATTGGGATATATTTATTCCTATTAATTGCTTGAGATTTCATAATTTGAGGGGATGAGAGATGTGGGCTGTGGTCTTAAAGAATCAACAAATTTAAATTAATTAGTGAGTTTTAGTGTGTCATTAGACAATGCAGCAACACTTTTAAATGCAAAACAGCTTTCCTGTTATGAATATTTATATATGTGAATGTCTATCATGATTAAAACTTTATCAAAGGAGTTTGATTTAATTATTATTAGGAATATTATCTCTCTGAATTAGAGTTTAATGTATTATGTACTTTTTATGCCTATAAATAGATGATTTATTGAAGGCATTGTATACAATTCTATTTTTGAGAATAATACAAATCTCCCTTTTTCTATCATCTCTTTGTTCTTCCATTCTTGTTCTTTGTTCTTATTATTGTTCTTGTTATTTTATTCATAACACGTTATCAGCACGACTCTAATCAACTGAGGTCTTCATTGTTTGAATCCAAAAGAAGTTATTGGAAAGAATTCGATTCTAGGATAAACCAAAGATAAGTTTTTTTTCTCTCTCTTCATTCTTTTAAATTACCGATTGTCTTTTTATTTATATTTTAACTTAATTTTTTTTGAAAAGTTTGGAAGTATTTTTGATTTTATTTGAACATTAGAGAGAGATAAATTTGTGGCTTCTCACAAACCAAAAGACGAATCGACAGAGACGAAGAGGTTGCGTTTGGTGTAAATTACGTGTGTTTTCTCTTGTTCCTAAAAGGGTTAATTAGCGGTATGCTTATTCATACTTTTACTTATATGATTATATTTGATATTTTTCATATTATTATTTATGTTATTTTATTTGGTAAAAGTTAGTATTTTTAAACGTGTTTTGAGTTTTACATGATATGCTTAAATGGCTTGGAAAGAGATGTGTTATAAAGGGACTATGAGAAGCTATCTCGGTCATATGCTATGTCTCCATTGTCCACGAGAGAAAAATCAATATCGGTAAATTTTGGTTTTAATTTTATTCTTTATATTATTATTTTAAAGTGTGATAAATCATGATGATTTTGAATTTACAAGAAGATTATTATAAAGTCTATATTTGCTCGAAAGCAATATTTTTTCTTCGTCGAAAAACACGACCATAGACTTCTCTCAATTTCAAGTTATGAAAATCCGTCTTGATCCAAAAAGTTTTATGGGAGGCATTCCCTGAAGTGAATGCAAAGCATGATGTTTATTCCATGCGATTATTGGAACTGTTTCATTCCCTGAAGTGAATGCAAACATGGTAAATCATTATTCAATTAGAGACATAATTTCGATATAATCCAAGTATAATTGGCTGGACATCCCGTTCTGCGAGGCTACTGGTCTCAAAGGAAGTTTTTAAAGGACCTTGTGGACATGTTTAACAATGCCGCGTACGAGGATTAAATCTTTGTTCTCTATGATAAGGATATGTGAAAAGTTTTCAAAGGCCCACTGGCTCTACTCCATTCACTGAAGTGAATGTGAGATTATATTATGGAAAGAATAAAAGCCACATTAGAAGTCGTGGTCGTGGTCGAGGCTATGAATATAGACATGAAAAATATGGTCATTTTAAGAATACTTCTACCCACTAGTAGTGAGGTTATAAGGATGACAAGAGTGATAAAGATCATTCTATTGAAGTAAAACTCTTCTTATTATCAATGCGATGTTATAAACCATTGGTCTCGTACGTGTTGTACGTTGAAAAATCAAGAATCATTGAATGATAAAAGAAAGAAAATAGAAGCAAATTATGTTTGCGAAACATGACGAAAATGATACTGATCCAACTTTATTTGGACATTGTTGGTCTAACTCTTTTGGACGTTGTTGATTTTCTTATAACACTCGAAAGAAATAAATCATCTTCTAATTATTCTTATAACTTTGACGAGAATTATTTATTTATTTTACTTTACGTTTATTTATTTTACACACATTAATTATTTACGTTTTATATTTATATTTATATATTATAATATTTATTTATTTTGTTTAACATGATTACTTGTCAAATACAATCTATGGTGACGATTTATGCTCAACATAAGCATAAGATATATTTTCTCATTTAAATGCAAGGGAATAATGTGAGTACTATATATCAAAGTACTAAAAATATTGATGCTCTAGAAGATCAATAAATTCTTGAGAGAAAGCACATTATGAAAAGTGCAGAATTGCGAATATTGCAATAATTACCGCTAATGGTAATAATATCGTCACCACTATAAGTGGAAATTTTAAGAGAGCAATATGAGTTCGCAAAATATCCCTTTGGGAATTATAGATGACATATGTTATCAATTGACATTTGAAATAAGTCAATATGGATATAAGTTCTGGTAGCCAAAAAGTCAGTTGAAAGCTCTAGAAGAGCTATATATTGCTACCAAAAGATAATTTCAATTGAAAGCTCTAGAAGAGCTATATATTGCTACCAAAAGATAATTTCAATTGAAAGCTCCGAAAGAGCTAAATATATTCCTATTTAAAGGAACAATTTTGATGGTCGTACTAGACATGTACGAGTGAGATTGAATTACATGTTATGGTAAACAAGAAGTTTACAAATTCATAGATATATACACACACATATATAGTTGGCATGATCGGTTAGACCATCCTGATCAATAATGGTGCATAAATTATTGAGATTTACATGCACATGTATTAAAAGAACCCGTAGTTCTTGTGGTGCTTATTCTCAAAGGAATGGATTAAATTCCACTTATTAAAGAACGTGAAGTTCTTGTGTTGCTTAAAAGAATTGATTAAATTCCACTTACTAAAAGAACCTGAAGTTCTTGTGTTGTTTGTTCTCAAAGGATATAGATAATCCCACTTACCAAAAGAATTAGAATTTAAAGTTCTTATACTAAAGTTGAGACTGTATGTCTTGCATATCTGAACGAAATATGGGCCCATATATCCACAAATGTGGAAAGTTTTATATGATTTTAGTAGATGCATCTACATTGTTTTATCGACTTACAACCAGAAGTTTGTGAGATTGATTCTAAAAAGATTCAGATTATGCAGTTAGACTATTTGTCTTGAAAAGCTAGTGGGTTTATATTTTAGGCTATATCGGTTGTTACAAAGCCTATTGATTATGAAAAACACGGTTTAACAAATTTTTAATTGGATGCCTCCTATTTAATAGCTAAACTGTGAGAGCAAAACATTTATTATTTATATGGTATTTCCATATAACAACACTTATACGCATCAAGCCAACGAGTTATAATAAACTCCCCCATTATGATTTGACTTTTGGTCAGAAGTCATATTTCCCATTTTGAATTTTTGAATGTGCGATATATTGTTGAATTGCTTCACCATAACGCACAAAATAGGCAAGTAAAAAGGTTGAGAATATATATTGAGTATGAGTCTCCTTTTATGTTTAAATTCTAAACATTAATTGGAGAATCATTTATTAGATGATTTTTCTCAACATCAGGGGAGAGAATAATCAGCTGGATAAAGAAGGAAATGAATTATCATTATCTAGATCCTCGAATATGAACTAAAAGTTCATAGGATAATTCATGTTATTTCATGTCAACTGCCAGACATATTTACTGACCCAATGAGAGTAATTAAGTCTCATATTCCAGCTGAAATGCTCTAAGTTTAAATTACATGTCAGAGCAAGTGGATGTAAATCATGCTTGAAGCATGATAGTTGAAATGGTTCCAATGATCAAAATTCTCGTAAATAAAAAGTATTATGAGATGGTCATATATTGGAGGCGGGTGCTCCTAAAGAGACACAAGACATAACTAATAATAAAACTCTTAAAGAGTTTCAGGTACCTGAAATAAATATTGAAATCTTGAAGAGATCTCGATGAGTTATGTCATTACGAGAATAGAACCAGAAAATTGGAAAGTTGTCGACAACGATTTTACAAACAATTTTACATAAAATACTTCTTTAGAAGTAAAGAAAGAAATCGAGGATCTTGTATAAAATCTATCCAGAAGTATAGATATTGAATTGGCCGATGTTGAAAGACGCTTTGAACTTCTGAAATAGAAGTATTTGGACCAGCAGTCCAAACACCTAAACATGTAATGCAAGTGAGGCACAAATAAGTAGTCATAAATACGACTTGAACTATGACTTATGAAAAGTTTTAATTACTTCATGGTGAATGCAATTACTTTGGCAGTTATGAAAAATTTTGCATGCGTCTAATTATTTGTGGATCCATATTTATCTTTGAAGGATCTAAAATGCTATAAGCATTTGGAAATTTTCGAGAAAATTTATTTAGACATGTCTCATGAATATTTTGGCGCATTTGGTATAATCGCCTTAGTGAATACTAATTGAGAAAATACTATAAGAATGATCAGATTTCCTTATGTATTTTATAAAAGAGCTTGGATCAAGATCTATTATGATAATTTAGAACTCCTAAAGAGCTTCAAATTGGAAACTCATGAAGTACTTTCAATACAAGTACTTGAATCTTGACATCAAGTTTATCTCGACCTGAAGATCGAGCATTTTTATATTTCTTTTGTATATGAATAGACATAAGCTGAAATAATCTTAAAGAAGATTCAATATGAATAGAACATATCTATTGAGTATCCCAATAGTTGTAAGATTGTTGGATGTGAATAAAGATAATTATATCTTTTCTTGGTCTTGAAGCACTATATATTAGTTGGTCAAGAAATATCTATGAATATACAAAGAGCATTACATTTAGATCTTCAAACATTCGTTGATGCCTCCCCAAATGTCGTAGAAATAATTGTTATGCACGAGGCAAGCCAAAAAATGTGTTTGGCTAAGACCATTGACCCAACATATCCAAAAGATATGTGGATTTATTTTTACAAGATATGATAAAAACTATCTCGTGCGAAGATAATGCAAGATGTATATCTCAGTTTGAAAGTGGATACATCATGGAACATATTACTCCAAAGTTCCATCCCTCACGATCTTTAGAAAAATAATATTCAAGATTAAATTATGAATATTCAAAGATCTTCTGTGATGTTTGCATGAGAGGGAGTAAATACGCGTTACACTCTTTTTCCCTTAACCGAGGTTTTGTCCCAATGGGTTTTCCTAGTAAGGTTTTTAATGAGGCAACATGTTATTCGTATCAAAGATGTGTGTACTCTTTTTCTTTCACTAAAGAATTTTTTTCCCATTGGGTTTTTATCTTAGTAAGGTTTTAACGAGGCGCATTATCTTCATAGACATCTAAGGGGGAGTGTTATGAATATTTATCTAATGGATGTCTATTATGATTAGAACTTTATCAAAGGAGTTTGATTTATTTATTATTAGGAAATTATCTCTCTGGATTAGAGTTTAATGTATTATGTACTTCTTATGCCTATAAATAGATGATTCATTGAAGGCATTTTATACAATTCTATTTTTGAGAATAATACAAATCTCCCTCTTTCTATTATCTCTTTGTTTTTCCATTTTTGTTCTTTGTTCTTATTATTGTTCTTGTTATTTTATTCACAACATTTCCGTCTTAATTACAAGTGTTTATATTAAATTTAAATAAAATGAAATACTAATAATTATTAAATCTAAATAAAATAGTTTTTATTATTAATCATAATTCCATAAATAAAAATCTTTGCACGTCCATTAATAATAATGAAACAAAGGAAAGAGCAACGGTCAGTAGCTTGTGTTTTGGTAAACATCCTTGGATCAACAATAATTGAAAATGGCTTAAAGTAAAATATATGAAAAAAAAGTTTGAAAACAAAGTCTACCTTTTTTAAATGCCTATATAACTAATTATATATGAAAGCTAACAATTAAGGGGTTGATATCATATGTAGCACATACTCATTCATGAATTTGTTCCAAAATGGTAATATATTTAGAGTTTGAATTTGATGATACAAAGCAGCAACTACTTGTTTGGTCAAGTCAAAAGTGGGAATGAACATTGAACAGAGAGGTGGGAAGTCATTCTCTGTTAAAACATCAAAACTTGAATTATTTAATTTAGGCTTCATACATAAGGCGATCCATGTACTTTAGGAAAATTTTAATTTAGCCCTTTAATTGTTTTTTCAGATCAATTTGACCTAGGGTGGGCATTTCACCCGATCATGTCAGATTTTTTTTTGAAAAGTAATTGGGTTCAAGTTGTGTTTTTATTAAGGGTGAGGTTGGTTCGGGTTTAGGGTGAAAATTATCTGATCTAATTTAGACCAAAGCAAAATTAAGGGAATATTCTTTTTTAGGAAAGTAATTAGAAAACTACTCCATTAATGCGAGTTATATAGAAAAATATCTCCATTCCAGCCCACGTAAGGCAAACTCGCTTTTGACTAAACGTAAGTTTTAAACTTGCCCTTAGCTGCGAGTTATGTGTTGAGTGGGTAGGTAAAAAAAATTTTACCAAGTTTTTTTTTACACAGAACTAGTTTTTAGCTAAGCGCGAGTTTAAAACTCGCTTTTGGCTAAACGCAAGTTTACCTTACATGGACTGAGAGAGGGTGTTTTCTGCATAACCATTAATGGGAACATTTTTTCAATTATTTCTCTAAAAGAGAATATCCTCTTAATTTCGTCATAGACTAAAAGTGTAACTTTCCTCTATATTTTTTTAAAATATTTTTTTTATATTTTTTAAATTAGGTCCTCAAAATTTATTTGTTTAAAATTGTGTCCCTAAACTTAATTTTTTACAATTATGTCCCTACAACTTAACATTTTTATAGATCGAGTCGGATCGAGTTCAGGCTGAGGTATATAATTCTCGGACCAAATCGAGTTTGGATTGAGGGTCATCATTTTCGGATCGAATTCGGGTCAGCCAAAACCCGACCCAACTCGTGCCCATCTCTAATTTGACCCTCAACTTTCATTCAGTCGGCAACATTGGTCCTTTGATTTTTCCTGTTAAAAAGATGATTGACCCAATCATGTTTCACCACATGTAAAAAATAGAAAATATGAAAATTTTAAAAATATAATAAAATTCCTAAAAATCCAGAATTTGATACAAAACCTCATTTTAGATTTTTTAGAATGCAGATTTTTACTAATTTTTATTATATTTATGAATTTTTGTTTTTTAAAAAAATTCAAGCATTATTTCAATTTTTTAAAAATTATAAAGTCAAAAACATAAAATCTTTTTTTTTGTTTTCCTGAATTTTTTAAACAATTTTATGATTTCGTTTAGATTTTAAAAATTGGAAAATTCCAAAAAGAACTAGATAAAAGAAACAAAAAATCATTAAAAATCCAGATTTTAATTTAAAAAACTCATACTTATATATATATATATATTTGAAATTTTATTTTTTATAAAAAATTGAGCATAATTATATATTTTCAAATATAAATTCAAAAACATAAAATATGTTATGAATATTTATCTATGTGGATGTCTATCAGGATTAGAACTTTATCTAAGGAGTTTCATTTATTTATTATTAGGAATATTATCTCTATTAATTAGAGTTTTATGTATTATGTACTTCTTATGTCTATAAATAGATGATTCATTGAAGGCATTGTACACAATTCTATTTTTGAGAATAATACAAATCTTCCTCTTCCTCTCATCTCTTTGTTCTTCTTTTCTTGTTCTTTGTTCTTATTATTGTTCTTTATTGTTTTATTCACAACACGTTATCAGCACGACTCAAATCAACTGAGGTCTTCATTGTTTGAATCCAAAAGAAGTTATTGGAATGAATTCGATTCTAGGATAAACCAAAGATAAGTTTTTTTCTCTCTTCATTTTTTTAAATTACCGATTGTCTTTTTCTTTATATTTTAACTTTTTTTTGAAAAGTTTGGAAGTATGTTTGATTTTATTGAACATTGGAAAGAGACAAATTTGTGGCTTCTCACAAACCAAAAGACGGATCGAAAGAGACGAAGAAGTTGCGTTTGGTGTAAATTACGTGTGTTTTCTCTTGTTCCTAAAAGGGTTAATTAGCGGTATGCTTATTCATACTTTTACTTATATGATTATATTTGATATTTTTCATATTATTATTTATGTTATTTTATTTGGTAAAAGTTACTATTTTTAACTGTGTTTTGAGTTTTACATGATATGCTTATATGACTTGGAAAGAGATGTGATATAAAGGGACTATGAGAAGCTATTTCGGTCATATGCTATGTCTCCATTGTCCACGAGAGAAAAATCAATATCGGTAAATTTTAATTTTATTTTTATTCTTTATATTATTATTTTAAAGTGCGATAAATCATGATGATTTTAAATTTATAAGAAGATTATTATAAAGTCTATATTTACTCGAAAGTAACATTTCTTCTTCGTCGAAAAACTCGACCATAGACTTCTCCCAATTTCAAGTTACAAAAATTCGTCTTGATCCAAAAAGTTTTATGGGAGGCATTCCTTGAAGTGAATGCAAAGCATGATGTTTATTCCATGCGATTATCAATGGTGGGGCATTCCTTGAAGTGAATGCAAGCATGATGTTTATTCCATGCGATTATTGGAACTGTTTCATTCCCTGAAGTGAATGCAAACATGGTAAATCATTATTCAATTAGAGACATAATTTCGATATAATCCAAGTATATTGGCTGGACAGCTTGTTCTGCGAGGCTACTGGTCTCAAAGGAGGTTTTTAAAGGACCTTGTGGACAGGTTTAACAATGCCGCGTACGAGGATTAAATCTTTGTTCTTTGTGATAAGGATATGTGAAAAAGGTTTCAAAGGCCCACTGGCTCTACTCCATTCCCTGAAGTGAATGTGAGATTATATTATGGAAGGAATAAAAAACCACATTAAAAGTTGTGGTCGTGGTCGAGGCTATGAATATACACATGAAAAATATAGTCGTTTTAAGAATACTTCTACCCGCTGGTAGCGAAGTTATAAGGATGACAAAAGTGATAAAGATCATTCTAAGGAAGTGAAATCCTTTTACCAATGTGATGTTATAAACCATTGGTTTCGTACTTGTCAAACGCCAAAGTATTATGGACTTTATCCATAATCATGAATGATAAATGAAGTAAAATATAAACAAAATTTGTTTATGGCGAAAATAATTATGGCGTTATTGGTCAAACTTAATTGGATATTGTTAATTTTCTCATAACCCTTGAAGGGAATAATTTACCATTTATTTTATTTCCCTTATAACCTCTAACAGGAATAATTGATTTTTTTATTTTATTTGTTATTTATTTATGTTAGTTTGCTTTATGTTTATTTATTTCACATATTATTTATTTACTCTTTATGTTAATTTATTATTTGAAGAATATGATTGCTTTCGGAATAAAATATACAATGAGTTGTGGCTATTTATGCCTAGAATTGTGGCTCTTTATGCCTAGCAGATAATGCAAGTACTCATATTGTACTTAAGCATAAGAAATATTTTTCCGATTTAAATGCAAGGGGAATTATGAGTAATAATTCTCAAAGTACTAAAATATCAATGCTTCGGAAGAGCACTTGAAAGTTTATCTCTGATAGATAATCGACTTGATATGATGTGCTATATTTTATATTTTTCATTCCTCGAAGTGAATGATACAAAGTACATATTTTCATTACCCGAAATAAATGAAACAAAGCACATTTTGAAAGGTGCATAATTATGCATTTCTCGATTAAAATGCAAGAGAATAATGTGAGTACTATATCCGAAATTACTAATATCACAAAAGGCTCTGGTTGAGCAAATATGTTATTGTCAAATGGGACTTTATTCCATATTCACAGTGCGTTATACTCGTCAAAGTCATAAAGAGACTTATTTAATTTTAAAGATATTCACGGTAATGGATATCATATTGAGACCATTAGTCTATGGGATGTTGACTATCTCAATATTATGAGTATAAATCAAGGCAATAATAAAAACTTGAAAAAGTTATATGCACTGTCATCCATAGTGTACTACAATAGAATTAGCACAAATTGAAGCTCATGCTATTGTGAATCAGAAGTTTACTGATAACTTTATTATTTGGCAATGACCGGTTAGACCATCCCGATTCAATTATGATGCGAAAATTTGTTGACACTTTCATGTGGTAATTTATTGAAGAGTTGAAATTTTCTTCAAAGTAATGTTTTCATGTGATACTTGCTATCAGAGCAAATCGATTATTCAATCATCATCAGCTATGATAGATTGCGAATCTATTAAATTTTTTTTTGGAACGGATACAAAGGTGAAATATGTGGTCCCATACACCTTTCTTACAGTCCATCTAGATATTTTACGATTTTAATTGATGCATCGACTAGATGGTCATATGTATCCTTGTTACTAATCCACAACTTGGTATTTGCGAGACTACTTGCTCAGTTGATAAAACTATGAGCACATTTTCAGATTACCTTATAAAGACAATTGGTCTTGATAATGCTGATGACATGTCATTTTATATGTATTATCACTAATTCGCATCAAGCCAACAAATTATAATAAGTTCTCCCCATTATAAATGGTTTTTGGTCAGGAACCAAATATTTCTCATCTTAGGTTTTTTTAGTGTGCGGTATGTGTTGCTCCACCACAACACAAAAAGATGAGTTCTTAAAGAAGGTTGAGAATATATGTCAGATTCAAATTTCCCTTAATAATTAAATATCTTGAGCTTCTCATAAGGAATTTATTTACAACTCGATTTACTGACTATCATTTTAATGTGTCAGTTTTCCCAACGTTAGTGGGAGAAAATAAAATAGCTGAGAAAAGAAATAAATTGGAATGAATTATCATTATCTTAGTTTGATCCACATACTCAATAATGTGAACTATAAGTTCAAAGGATAATTCATTTAGCAAATCAATTGTCAGATGATTTTGCTGACCCTAATAGAGTGACTAAGTCACATATACCAGTTATGAATGCTCCGTTTAAATTTAATGTCCCGGAAGGACAAATTCTAGTTGCTAATGAGTCTAACTTACGCCTGTAGCGTGGTAGACAAGTAGGTTCCAAAGATAAAAATCCTCAAAAAAAGGAAGGGAACTATAGTTATGATGGTCTGATCGAGGAATCAATGAATTATGAAAATCTGAAGAAGAGATTAAAAGGTCTCTAATAGAAGCATTAACATGACTCAGGTACCTAATAATAAAGAGATCTCAATAGATTATGTCATGTCTGGTAATAAATGAAATTGAAATCAAATCGACGTCGATAATACATTTGCATGCAATATAGCACTAAAGATTTTATTTGATGATGTGGATCATGAATCATTGTCAATTGGACAATGCAAACAAAGAAATGATTGGCCAATATTGAAAGAGGCAATTGAGGCGAAACTAAGATCTCTTTCGAAAAGAGAAGTATTTGGGCCTATAACCCGTATATTGAAATGTGTAAAGCTCGTGGATATTAATGAGCCTTTGTGAGAAAGAGAAATCAAAAAGAGAAATCAGGAGATATAAGCTCGTTTGGTTGCAAAGATTCTCACAAAGACATGAAATTGATTATGAGGAAAATATATTTCTCGGGGGTGGATGCAGTTACTTTTAGATAGTCTGACAATAAATGAAATAACTCAGTTTCCGCCTAATGGATGTTGTTACATCTTATTTGTATGAGCCTCTTGATAACAACATTTACATGAAGCTTCTAGAAGGATTTAGACTGTCATAAGTAGTTAATTCAAGTTCTCGAGAACATTATTCAATTATATTAAATATATCTTTTTATGGATTAAAATATTTTGGGCACATTTGATATAATCAGCCCATTGAATACTTATTAGCGGAAGGCTATAAGAATGATTTAATTTCCAGAGCATTTTATTAAGAGGTTTAGCTCTGGATTTGTCTTTGTTTTTATTATGTATGTTGGCAATTCATTGAGACTCATGAAGAGATCTCCTTAATAATGGAATCCTTATGCAGCAATCGGAAAACACAGAAAAATGTTTAAAGAGACTTTACATGCATAATGCATATTTGTTGACCACTATTTGGTTGCTAAGTCTCTTAATGTAAACAAAGATCCATTCCGCCCTCGAGAAAAAGATGATGATATTCTTGGTCTAAAAGCACCATATATACATTAATTGATCTGGAAGCATCGTATCTTGGTTGGTACAAAAATACTATCTAAGTGCTACGAGATCATTGCCTTTAAATAATTGCTATGCATGAGGCAAAACCGAAATATGTGTTTGGCTAAACATATCTAGAAGATATGTGAATTGCTTTCACAAGATAAGATGCAAGCTATTTTATGTGGAGATAATGCATAATTTATATCTCAAGGTGGATACATCAAATGTGATAAAACGAAACATATCTCTTTAAAGTTTCGTCCCTCACGATCTTCAGAAGAATAGTATTTGATGGATCATTTCAAGCAATAATTTGGAAGATTTATCCACTAGTGCATACTCTATTTCAACATTTGAAGATTATATTCAAGATTGAATTATGAAGATTCAAAGATCTTATGTGATATTTTTATGAGGGGGAGTAAATACGTGTTGCACTCTTTTTCCCTTAACTGGGGTTTTGTCCCAATGTGTTTTCCTAGTAAGGTTTTTAATGAGGCAACATGTTATGCATATTAAATATGTGTGTACTCTTTTCCTTCACTAATGATTTTTTCCCACTGAGTTTTTATCTTAGTAAGGTTTTAACGAGGCACATTATCTTCATAGACATCCAAGGGGGTGTTATGAATATTTATCTATGTGGATGTCTATCATGATTAGAACTTTATCTAAGGAGTTTGATTTATTTATTATTAGGAATATTATCTCTATTAATTAGAGTTTAATGTATTATGTACTTCTTATGCCTATAAATAGATGATTCATCTAAAGCATTGTACACAATTCTATTTTTGAGAAGAATACAAATCTTCCTCTTTCTCTCATCTCTTTGTTCGCCTATTCTTGTTCTTTGTTCTTATTATTGTTCTTTATTATTTTATTCACAACAAAATATGTTTTTTTGTTCTCCTTCGTATTTTATGATTTTATTTAAATTTTTAGGTATTTTGAGTTTTCTCTAATAAAAATGTCACGTGGTCAAATCTGATTGGCCCATGTGGCATTTTAAAAATGAAAAACATCCAATGACTACAATGTTGGACGGAATGAAACTTAAAGGGTCAATTTGAATGAAAAATAATAAAAGAGTCAAAGTGAGAATTGACTTAAAGTAGAAGGACCATTTCAGGTATTGAACCTTTGTTTTCACATACATTGAGAGCTTTTAAAAATATATTTAGATTATGACATAGGAACTAACCTAATTAAACAAGTGATTTGGGTATAAAAGTTCTTTGAGTTCATCATAAAGTACAATTTCCTAGCGAGCTCACTTGTTTGGAAAACAAAAGCATTAGATTTGGTTTGGTAGTGTATTATTTAAATAAGTGTTGTTTTAATACATAAACCATGTAATAAAAATTTATGCAACGCTTCTTTAAAATTTCTAAACCTTATAACTTAAACCTTTAACCCCTAAATTTAACAAGTACGTGTGAAATTCAATTTAATTTACACGGAATGTTTATCAAAAATTTTCTCTTTAAATAAGGATTTCAATATAGATTTGGAAGGTAGGTCTAACCCCGTTTTGATCAAATATTATTTTTAGTTTAGATGGATTGGATCTCATTCGAATTACTTCTATTGGTAAAAATAATTTTATATAAACTTGATCGTAAGCATGGACGAAGTATATATATATATATATAGGTTAAAATATAATTTTATCGTTGATTTAGTTTATAATCTTATATTTTAAAAAAACTAAATTAAATTTTTATCATTTATAAATAGGTTGATATATTTTTTTATCATTATCTAGAATTAAAAATTAGAAAAACTAAAATAAAATTATACCGAGGTTAAAAATGGTCATATTGTCTCAGGGCTGGCTGATAGAGGTGCACAATGAGCGACTGCTTAGGCCCCCAATCAATATAAGGCCCCTAAAAACAATTATCCTTATTTTTATTTTTTTAATTTATGAAATAAATTAATCAATCTAAAAATAAAAATAATTACCAACAATCATTTGTTCTAGTGAGATGAGACACTGAATTTCTTAAGCAAGGTCAAAATTTTGAATCTTGACATTGTGAATGGAGTAAATTGGGTTGGGAGGGACGACCCATAATGATTTTGAGTACCCGGTCCGGATTAGTCAGTCAATGGGTTGGATCCGGTTGGATCCGGTGGTTAAATAAAAATGTGATACAATATACTTCAAATTTTTTGGTCTTTATTGTTCAAAATCAAGCTCCATTTTAAACTTAATTACCCACTATTCAGTTCTTTTGAATTCCCTTAATAAAACTATAAAAAATAAGGGTAAACTACATAAATGACCACTATATTATTAGAAAAGTCGTGATTTGACCACTTTACTTTTTTTCGAAGCAATTAAACCATCATATTATTAAATTGGGTGTAATTTGACCACCAGCCGTTAGAGGTTAACTGAAAGGTGACGTGGCAGTTAAAAAATAAAGGTATAATTACACATTTGGTCCTTACTATTTACACATCCTTTCAATTTAGTCATAATTTTAATTTAATAAAATAAATTATTATTTAATTAGGTGGTAACACGTGTCACTATCTTATTGGAGTGATTTTATTATTTGTATTTGATTAAATAAATTCATTTTCATCCTCCAATCAAGTGGTGACACATGTCACCACCTAATTAAAGGAATGAGAGTTGAACCCACATCTCCCAAGAACATGAAGCACTAGCTTACCACAACACCAAATGTTGTTTTGTGAACTTATTCCTGCAATATATTTATTAAAGTGTATTATAATATTTCGTAATGGCATTAAATTTCAAAAGAACACAGCGCATCATGAAAATTTGTTGCTTAGAGTCTTCCTCTTGGGCTCGCTTGTAATTATATTAATCAATGAATTTACAGATTTCCAAGTCTTTTTTAACATATTTTTTATCCAATTACAGACGTTTATAGGTATTGTCATACTCATGTTATGTCAGCTTAAACCATTTTTATTATAAAAAGTAATCTTCTCAAACTCTTCCACTGTCAAAACGCAGCAATGTCGCTTTAAGTTTAACGCACTGCAATTCACATGCCTGCTTCTGACACTCACTTGAGTCTGAGTAACATAGGCTAGCATTATAGGTGACCTTTGATGATCCTTGTGAGTTTAAAATCTTCCATTCTTGCATCCTTGATCATCATTTTTTCTACTTAGAGGCCATTTATTACTTCTTGCTTTCTTCTTAATCCTCATGTTAGATGTCTTCTGAATATTTTTTGAGATCTTGTCTCTTTCTGTATTCATGATGTATTTAACTATCATTGAGGTCCTTTATCTTTCAATAGCCATTTAACATCAGTTTGATTTTTCTGTGATGTTCCAATTTTGTGTTTCCTTAGAAACAATAATCCTGCAATGTAATAATTACTCCTTCCTAGAAACCCCGCCAACCCAATTCTCTGCTGCACAACCATTGCATGTAATAAACCTTTTATTCAAATGTGCTTTGTTTGCATTATAAAGAATATGGATATAGGCTAAATATATCTGTAGCAAACCCTTTATTCAACTCTGTTCTTGAGTGCACCGCAATCTGAACATAGTTGAAGTAATGATATTACATATGATTCTTCTGGAGACAATTGATTTCATTTTTATGTTAATTCTTTTTCAGGCTTCTGATTTTATGGAGTACGATGAGAATCTCATCGGCTTGAAGGTGAAGGTATGATGGCCTAAAGACCGTAAGTTATTTATTTTTCAATTGTTGCAGAAATGATACTCTGAAATAAAAATCATGAATTTTATTTGTTCCTATCTTATTTTTGATGTGTAAGTTTGTGTGAGAATGTTTCTAAATATTATAATTCACTTTAACAAATATATTGTACGGATTTCATTCCACTACGAAATATTATAATTCACTTTAACAAATATATTGCAGAAATAAGATCACAACATAGTATTTGGTGTTGTGGTAAGCCAGTGCCTCATCTTTCAGGGGAACGTAGGTTTGACTCCCCTTAACCTCATTTGTAATTTTTTTTATTTTATTTCAATAAGGTAGTGACACGTATTACCACCTAATTAAATAATAATTTATTTTATTAAATTAAAATTATGACTAAATTGAAAGAATGTATAAATAATAAAGACCAAATGTGTAATTATACCCATATTTTTTTTAACTGCCACATCACCCTTCCGTTAACCACTAACGGCTGGTGATCAAATTGCACCCAATTTAATAGTATGATGGTTTAATTGCTTCGAAAAAAGTAAAACGGTCAAATCGCGACTTTTCCAATAGTATAGTGATCATTTATGTAGTTTACCCAAAAAATAATGTATATTTGCCAAAGTTAATCATTTTCTATGATTTATTAATAAAATATTAAATTAATTGTTCAAAGTAATAAGATATATTTTCGTTCTATAAAGTCTATTTTTTAATTTCGCAAAGGGCCTCAAAAATATCCGAGCCGACGATGCATTGTCTTATATTCGAACCTTTAAAAACCTGAAGGCCGCTTTCAGTAATGAAAAAATATAACAAAAAAGAACTGTTGCAGATGAAAATTTGTCGCAAAGACTTTCTAAAATTGTTATACAACTTCTTTACGATATCTGATGGAATATAAATTGAACCAAAGCAGTGACTGAACTACTTGAAGAGGGCTGTGAGGGTCATAGTCCTTAAAATTTTGAAAAATTATACTCATTGAAATTTCTAAAGAATTTCATTTATCACTCTCAAAAATATTTGATAACTTTTATATCTTTTCAAAATTTCCCACATTAATATATTTACATGTACTTTTATTTTACATTAAATTAAATGGCTACACTCAAAATATAAATTTTATGCTTAAATTATTATAAAGACGAGTCACGATGATATTGATTCAAACTTATTTGGTAAAATATTAAATAACAGGGCTGGACACAAAGGAGCCCCTAAAAATTTTAAATTTATATACAATTTATAATTTTTTTATAAAAAATTTCATGTATTTTTTATTGAAGATTTATTTTCGTCCCTAAAATTTTATAAATCCACCCCTAAAAATTTATAAGTTTACCTCTCCTAACATAAACTCCTGCGTCCGTTCATGCTAACTAATATATCGACAACTAACTTAATTTCTTAATTGATATACACACAGGTAAATTTAATTTTTTCTTTTCATTTGGAGTTTTTATTTTGACATTCTCAAAGGTTTTGTTATAATATTGACTTTTATTTTTATTTATCAAATTATGATTTTTTTAAAATAAGAGCCTCATCAAAAATCCACTTTAAAGTCTAATTAGAAAAAGAGTATTTAATTTTATTACTCAAAGTTTCTTACGGCAGGAACCATACAAATGAAGGTATTTACAACACACTTCCTACTCCAACAACCAACCACAATTCATATCATGGTACTTTTATTGTTGGGATCACTTTCGATAATCGATCTCCAAAGTAAAACGTCAAATTCCAACCCAAAGGGACTTTAGAATTTGCGTAATTAATTTAATATTCCGATCAAATTTATAATGTTTAATTTTTTAAAGTTAAATCTATACCATTTTTTTAGTTAATTCGGTCCCCAATCATTTGAGGATAGTCGATCAAAATATAAAGGCAGTAGAGTTGAAGCAGACATGCAAAATCTGTTGGAGTGAAAGCTACTGTTCCGTTAGATTTTTAGGCTAAATGGAAGTCAATATTTAGTATATAAAGGATGTTGGAAAATATTTGAGGATATAGGTCATTTTCTACAGTACACGAGGGACCTCTCCACCTGCACATGGCGAGGGTTGAGAAAAAAGTATTGAAAAAATTGGACCTCACCACTTGCACCTGGCGATGTCCTCGTACACTGTAGAAAATGGCCTATATCTCCAAATATTCTTCAACATCCCCTACATTCGAAATATTTAATTTCATTTGGATTATTCTCCAAATTTTTCCGAAAGCTCCAACATTATTTATTTATTTTCTTCAAAAGCAAACACTCTTAAGAGAGTGAGTAGAAAAAAAAATCCCCAAATCTCACGAACCCTAGGTCTGCCTTTCCCCTTTTTCGTTCACCGGTGGGAGAAGGGAAGGAGTTAGGGTTTGAAACTTTAATTTGTGGAATGAATGGTGTGTGGCGACCGAATATTGGGAAAATGGTTGAGTCAAGGGTTTATTTACTTAAGGTCACGACTTCAAACCCAGACACCTTTTGTGGCGTTTTGGCTTCCCAAACGCCGCTATATATCATTTTTAGCGGCGTTTATTGTACAAACGCCGCAATAGTTGTTGTTTGGTGGCGTTTTGGCTTCCCAAACGCCGCTATATATCATTGTTAGCGGCGTTTATTGTACAAACGCTGCAATAGTTGTTGTTTGGTGGCGTTTTTTCTAAAAACGCCGCAATATATAAAATGTTAGCGGCGTTTGCCCCAAAAACACCGCAAAAAGTGCCGCTATAGACCAAACTTGGTGTAGTGACCATTTCAACCCGGATTGTTGCTCGATTGTTAGCTTCGAGTGCTGGGTTCTCCCCTCCAAGCTGCTTCGTCGGTTTTCGGACTTTGAGTGGGTCAGTTTTGGCGTGATAGGCTACCTTCGGTTGTGAGTTTGTAGGGATTTTTTTGGGTCTCTCTCTTGATTTTACTTTCCCATGGGTGATTTTTCATTTGCTTCTGCGGTGCTAGAGTTCTAGAGATGCGAAATTTTGCATGCTGTTAGGAGTTGTAGAAACAAGCTTTGAGAGAAGAGTGTCAGGTGCGTCGTGCTTTTGTGTCCACCATCTTTCACAAATCTCGCTTCTTGTTATTCTCTCCCATTCTGCCCAGGTTGATCCCGCTCTTTGTTCCCGCATCTTGTTGCTCCTTCCCTTTTTGTCAAGTGTTGTTCCCGACTCTACTGGTCAGTATTTTATCTCTGTGTTTGGTTTTGAGGATGTCATTGCGTCTCCCCTTACCTCACGCTGGTCTGTTATTTCCTTGTATGTGTTGGTTATTTGTGAGAAAAGGGAATTTCCAGAGAAGAAAATCAGTTTCTCTGTTTTTGCATATATATTATTTTCCTTAATTTACATAGAAGTCCATTTAATAGACTGAGTACACCGAGTTATATACCAAGTAGGATTCCTCACTAGTTAAAATCTATTTAGGATAATTAAGTTAGAGTTTATGTACAACTTAACTACTATTAGATAATATTTACAAGAGTCTAGGTAGAACTAAAACTCTAATATTCACCAACACTCCCCCTCAAGCTGGTGAGTAGAAAGTATAGACTCCTATCTTGGATGTGAATTCATCAAAGGTTGTTCGTGGTAGTGCATTGGTGAAGACATCAACTAGTTGATCTTTGGTTGGAACAAAATGGAGCTTTGCAAGTCCATTATTAACCTTTTCTGAAATAAAATACATGTCAATCTCCACATGCTTGGTTCTATCACGATGAACTGGATTTTTTGCTATGCTAATAGCAGATTGGCTATCACTAAACAACTCAAAAGTCTGTGTGTTATCCACTGTCAGTTCTGATAACAGTCTTTTTAGTAAAATTCCCTCACAAATTCTAAGTGACATAGCCCTATATTCTGCCTCAGCACTGCTCCGAGAGACTACAGGTTGTTTCTTACTTCTCCAAGTAACCAAGTTACCCCAAACAAAAGAGCAATACCCACTTACTGATTTTCGATCAGTTAATTCCCTTACCCAGCTGGAATCAAAGTATATCTTCACTGATCTATCTTCATTTTTTCTAAAATTCAGTCAATGTCCAGGGGTAAATTTCAAGTACCTCAAAACTCTATTGGCTGCCTCCATGTGTTCTTCTCTAGGATTGCTCATATGTTGGCTTATTATGCTTACTGAATAAGCTATATCTGGCCTTGTGAGAGATAGATAGATTAACTTCCCTACTAGTCTCTGGTATAATTTCTTATTCACAGGATCCCCTAAATCATCCTTCCTCAGCTTCAAATTACAATCCATAGGAGTGTCTACTGGCTAGCAACCTAACATCCCAGATTCAAATAGTAAATCGAGGATATATTTCCTCTGATTAATCACAATTCCATCTTTCGACCTTGCAACCTCCATTCCCAAAAAATATCTAAGGCTCCCTAGGTCTTTAGTTTCAAACTCACTACCCAAGAACTTCTTCAGTCTCTCGATTTCTTCACTGTCACTTCCAGTAATTATTATGTCATCGACATAAACAATTAAAAGAGTTTGTTGTTTCTTGGGTGTATCCTTTACACACAATGTGTGATATGCTTGACACTGTTTGTAGCTATTCTTCACAACATCCTTAGTGAACCTATTGAACCAAGCCCTTGGTGACTGTTTCAAGCCATATAGAGACTTGTGCAACTTGCATACCACATTCTGTTTTGAGTTGTCCTCCATACCAGGGGGAATTTGCATATACACTTCCTCCTCAAGATTCCCATTTAAGAATGCATTCTTGATATCCAACTGATGTAATTTTCAATCCTTATTTACAGCTAAGGAAAGTAACACTCTGATTGTATTTAGTTTAGCTACAGGTGCAAAAGTTTCTTGGTAGTCTATCCCATAGGATTGTGTGAACCCTTTAGCTACCAATCGAGCTTTGAATCTCTCAACACTACCATTTGAATTGTATTTTACAGTGAATACCCCCTTGCAACCAATAATTTTCTTCCCTTGTGGTAGCTCAACCAAACTTCAAGTCTTATTAGTCTGAAGAGCTTTAATCTCTTCTTCTACTGCTTTTCTTCACCTTGGATCATGTAGTGCTTCTTCCACTGTTTTTGGTTAAAAGCTCTCAAGGAAGGCATTAGTTTTCCATAAGCTACAAACCTTTCAATATGATGGTTTGTACATTTTCTAACACCCTTTCTTTTAGCAATAGAGAGGTCTATAGTGTCATCAGTAGGAACAAAAGTTTGAGGAGCATTAATACCTTCTAGATTTTCCAGGGCAGCAGATTCTAGTTCCAATTCTCGGCAAATGCTAGAATGAGTAATAGTTTCTGAAACATGTTTCTTTCTCCTTTGATAAACACTTAGTTGTTTACTCTCAAGCTGCGGAGTCAAGATTTTTTGAGGTGTTTTTGGTAAGGATGTAGGTGTTTCAATTGGGGTAGTAGAGGTGCTAGGAGTTTTAGACCTTGGTGAGGGTACGCCTGTTGGTTTTGAGGAATGCATTGGCTGTAAAATGGATGTATGAGAAGGCTGAATATCTTGCTGTGATTTACCAAGGTCAGGTTGTGGAGGTAAACAAGGAATGATTTGGAAATTGTCATGGGGCTGAAATTCCTGTAAAGTCCCCCCCCTGAATTTCAAACTTAGAGAAATAGGGTATGTTTTCAAAGAATGTAACATCCATGGAGTTGTAAATTTTCTTGGTAGCGGGTGAGTAATATTTGTAGCCCTTTTGACTCGAAGAATAACCTAGGAAAATACATTTAAGAGACCTAGGATGAAGTTTACCCCTAGATTGAGTATGGACATCAACAAAAGAAACACACCCAAACACTCGGAAAGGAACATGAGATGACAATGGCTTGAAATGAGGAAATGAAGCAAGAAGAACATCTCTTGGGATTTTAAATTTCAAAGTTTTACTTGGCATCCTATTGATTAAGTAGGTTGTAATAAGAATGGCCTCCCCCCAAAAATGTTTTGGTACACTAGTAGAAAACAACAATGATCTAGCAACTTCTAAAAGATGCCTATTTTTCCTTTCAGCCACCCCATTCCGTTGAGGGGTATTGACACAAGAACTAATATTCAAAATACCTTTTTCTTTGAAATATGAACCTAATGTTTTGGTGAAATACTCACTGCCATTGTCAGTTTTTAGAATTTTAATAGTACTTTGGAACTGGTTTTCTACCATCCTATGGAAGATTCTAAAGACATTCTCAACCTCTGATTTTTCTTTCAACAAATATGTCCAAGTAGTCCTAGAGTGGTCATCAATGAAGGAAATGAACCACCTTGATCCAATATAGCTTTTAACTTTAGAAAGGCCCCAAATGTCACTATGTATTACTGAAAATGGTGAGGAAGGTGTAAATTTAGTAGGATAGTAAGGTTGTCTAGTGTGTTTAGCAAGTTGGCATATTTCACAAGCAAAGTGCTTTGGATTTTATTAGCAAATAACCGAGGAAACAATTTAGCCATATAAGGAAAGTTGGGATGACCTAACCGAAAGTGCCATAACATAATATCACTAGAAGAAATAGAATAGGATAAAGTAGAATTAAGGTAGCAGCTTAATATAACTTGTTTATGTGAAGATAAGCCATGAAATATGTAGAGCCCATTACTTAGCCTAGCAGTGCCAATCACTTTCCTTGAACTCTTTGCCTGAAATTCACAACCATTCAAATTAAACTTAACATCACATTGAAGATCAACAGATAATTTGCTAACAGATAGAAGGTTGCAAGCAAGTTGAGGGACATAAAGCACATTAGGCAAGAAAATAGTGTCACTAAGTTGAACATAACCACTTCCTGCAATAACTGACAGTGAGCCATCTGCTGTTCTCAATGAAGATGTAGACTTCTCATTGTTGAGTTTGTGGAAAATATGAATATTCCCCATCATATGGTCTGACGCACCAGAGTCCACAACCCAATTTGTAGAGGTACAATCAGCAAGAAAAGATATACTCCTTTCTGAGGTTTCTAGTGTAATCATGGTTTTTATTTTAGAGTTTTTTTTTGTAAGATCAACTAACCTAAATCTGATACCATGTGAGAAAGGGAATTTCCAGAGAAGAAAATCAGTTTCTATGTTTTTGCATATATATTATTTTTCCTTAATTTACATAGAAGTCTATTTAATAGACTGGGTACACCGAGTTATACACCAAGTAGGATTCCTCACTAGTTAAATTCTACTGTTTTTCTAAGTGAGACAAAACAAAAAATGATTCTTAGAGAAGATCAAGATGGAAATGAAGATGTGCGACTCTTTCTATGTAGAACCCAATGAAATCGCTAGGGGGCTATCATTATGGTGGACGAACGAGACGAAGGTGTCCATTCTCAATTGTAAAAAAAAATTCATCGATACTAAGGTGTCCATACAAGGGGAGGAGGAGTGGTACGAGACTTTTATCTATGGTCCCCCATACTGCAAGGAGAAACATGTTTTTTGGGAGTGACTGACGAAGCTTAAAAGGTCTCCCAATGAGAGGTATCTTGTGATTGGGGATTCTAATACTGTGACTAGCCAAGAGGAGAAACTTGGAGGCACCCCTTTCAATCCCCTTGATTCCAAATGTTTCTTTGATTTTGTTGATTCCTCAGGGCTTATGAAATTACCGATTAAAGGGGGCAAATTTACCTGGTCCAATGAAAGAAGTGAAGATAATTCCATCCTTGAGAAATTAGATCGGGCCCTCTATTCTAATGAATGGAGTAGTTCTTTCTCAAAAGCTCTGGACATGCTCGACGTCGCTCTTGCTTCAAATCACGCTCCTACTGTTATCCTTCCCTTGGGCTTAACTAAGAGGTACAAGAAAGGTTTTAAATTTGAATCCAAATGGCTTTTGGATGAGGAGTGCCCTCGAGTCGTTCGTAGAGGTTGGGAACCACTTTCTCTTGAAAGGAAGTCTCATATGTTTGGAATGAAGGTCAAACGTACCAAATTCTTGTTGATCAAGTGGAGCAAGATTAAGTTTCGGGACAACAATCAAAAGAAACAAGAGTTGTTGAGACAGATTAAATCCGTTCAAGGGAAAAGGTTAAGCAAATCAAAACTTACAAAGTCCAAGCAACTCAAAAGGGAGCTCGATAAAGTGTGGGAAAGGGAAGAGAGACATTGGCATCAACAGTCACAAATTTACTAGCTTAACTTTGGGGACAATAACACCAAAATTTTTCACGCCACAACTTTATAGCATAGAAGAACCAATTCTATTTGTAGAATCAAGCCTGATAACAGGAAATGGATTGATGATCCCATGGAAATTGCCAGATGTTTGCAACAACACTTTTAGAGGACATACACCAAAGATCGTTCTATCAATTTCCAAAGTTTGGAAGAGGTTATTCTGGTATTGGTGTCTAATGATATGAACATAAATGTTAGTGAAGAAATTTCAGAAGAAGAGATTAAAAGAGTTGTCTTTAGTGTGGGAGCATCCAAAGTCCAGGGCCAGATGGCTTTCTCGACTGTTTTTACCACTCCTTTTGGGAACCATTAAGAGAGATCTTATTGCAATGGTGTCTTCATTCTTCAACAATGGTTTTCTGGACTATGGGATCAATAAAACTAATATTGTTCTCATTCCTAAGAAGACGAATCCTTGTGAAGTTAATCATTTTCGACTGATAAGTCTATGCAACTTCTCCCTAAAAGTTATTACGAAGATTTTGGCTTCAAAACTTAAAGGTCTCCTCCCGAATATTACTTCAACCTCGCAATCAGCCTTTCTCTAGGGTAGACTTATTCAAGACAACATCATTCTTACCCACGAGGCCTTTCACTCTATTAAAAGGGAAAAAGGGAAGAAAGGCATCATGGCGCTTAATATCGATCTTTAGAAAGGGTACGGTAAAGTTGATTGGGATCTTCTTTGCTTTGTTATGGTTAGAATGAGCTTCTGTAAGTGGTGGGTTCATCGTGTGATGAAATGTGATCCTCTACTGACTTTTCCCATGTTCTAAATGGGAAAAACATGAGAAATTCTTCCCAGAGGGAGGTCTGAGACAAGGGGACCCCATATCTCCCTTTCTATTTACCTTCATTCCTAATATCTTCTCCTGGATTATCTCTAAAGAGGTGGGAGAGTCTCGCTTTGATGGATTCAAGATTAAGAGAAGATGCCCGATCCTCAGTCGTTTAATGTTTGTTGATGATTGTTTATTATTCTCCTTGGGTAATGAAGCCAATTGCGAAGCTGTGTTGCGAATCTTGAAAATTTTCCAAAGCTCAACGAGGTAGACGGTCAATTTCCTCAAGTCCTCGGTATGTTTCTCCCCAAATTTGAGTCTGAGCCTCAAACATCTCTCGAATATCCTTGGCTTTTGCCCTATGAAAGAGGATAACAAATACCTTGGCTTACCTTCTATTTAGGGACACAGTAAGAAAGAGGCCCTTAAGTTCATTAAGGAGTGGGTATGGAACAAACTTAAAGGGTGGAAAGCTAAATTCTTGAACCAAACTGGCAAAGAGATCCTTATCAAAGTTGTTCTCAAGCTATTCCCACGTATGTTATGCAATGCTTCCTTCTTCCTTCCACATTTTGCGATGAGTTGATTTCGATGGTGGGGAGGTTCTTGTGGAATAA
This sequence comes from Hibiscus tridactylites, assembly GCA_958450335.1. Taxonomy (NCBI): domain Eukaryota; kingdom Viridiplantae; phylum Streptophyta; class Magnoliopsida; order Malvales; family Malvaceae; genus Hibiscus; species Hibiscus tridactylites. The sequence goes on along the minus strand of OY288268.1, from coordinate 22,102,573 downwards.
TTCTTGCACCAATGATAGAGGTATTCATTGGGTAAATTGGAAGAACTTATGCCTTACAAAGGATAAATGCGACCTTGGCTTCCGGGATCTTAGAATGTTTAACCGAGCCCTTATTGCCAAGGTCGCTTGGAGAATTCTGAAAAACTCAAATTCCATTCTTGTTCAAACTCTTAGAGGGGTCTATTTCCTCAATGGCAATATCCTTGAACCCCCAAACTGTAACAACTCGTCATGAGCATGGATAGGTATTAGGGAAGGGAACAAAGTTGTTAAAGAAGGATCTTTGTGGAGGGTTTGTAACATAAAGAGCATCTCGACTTGGGATGATAAATGGATCCCTAAGCTCCCTAATTTTCAATTTTATTCCATGCCTCCCTTTTCTGGGTCTAATATCACGATGTTCAGCCTTATGGGTAATGATTAGAAGTCATGGGATAGATCCAAACTTGTGGCTCTGTTTTCTGTTGATGAAATCAAGGGTATTTTATCCATTCCCATTGGTGGTCCATCGGTTAAAGATTCTCTAATATGGGCTGCGTCTAAAGATGAGGTTTATTCTACTAGATCGGGCTATTGCTTCCTTGATGATAAATAAGAGTTGAGCAGGAACAAATCCACTTGGAGTTCTATTTGGGGGTTGAAAGTGCCTTCGAAAATCTCTTCCTTTTTGTGGAACTTGTGTCATAATATTGTTCCCACAAAGGGCATTTTAGCAGCACAGTTCTATGGGTCGTTCCATGTGTCTAATTGTTGCCCTTGTTGTGAATCTGGGGTTGAGAGTATCGAACACCTTCTATTTTTTGTCCTTATGCACAAGCCGTATAAAGAGCATCAAGTTTGAATTATTCTCCCCCGACCTCAGATTCCGCTTGAGGGTGTTTTCTTGGTTAACTGCAATCAAAAGAGTGTCTAAGGACAACTATCAATTCATCAGAACATCTCCACATCTTCAAGCTTCCTGCATTAATGCACCACCATAAGCAAACATGAATTTTCATATTTGATCTTTATCTATCCTATTATTTTTTTCTATAATTTATTCTAATCTTTTCGTTGTACATCGTTTTCTATTACCAACGTTAAATTTGACCATTGACTTAATGGAGACAGTGACACGTCATTGTATAATAGTAATTTTAGTCTATAAAACGTATACATTCTATCAATTTAATCTTAATTTGAAATAATTCAATAAATCTTCGATATTTAAAAGGCTTAATTATTCTTGTTGGTACATGAACTATACCAAATTCTTAGTTTCATACATAATGTTTTAAAATTATCATTTTCATACATGAGGTGTTTTACCGTTAACGGGTTTACCCACTTTCATTACAGAATTCTTCGTGGACCCCTTCGCATTGTTAGAAATTTGTAGAAATAAGTGTTTGATATAATATTTGAAAATGTTTTGGAATAAATTGAAAAGAATTTAAAATATGTGTTTAGTCAAAAAAACTTGAAAATATGTTTAAGAGTTTTACAAGGCTTTGGAATGATTTAAAGTAGTTAAAACCACGTCTTAAGTGTAATCGTACCGATACGGTAGGGAACCGTATCGATACCCTTTAGGGTTTTAACTACGGTGATTTTCAAGTAGCCAAAACCTGTATTGATACGCTTAGCCGTATCGATACGGTGTGCTTTAAAATAACCAACGGCTAGTTCGCGTATGATACGCCCAACTATCTCCAACGATCAATTTCCCAACGTTTTTTTAAATTGCAGGATCATACCGATACACTAGCCAAGCGTATCGATACGCATCAACCTGAAGTGTTCAACGACTATTTCCTTATCGAGACCGTATCGATACGGTTTGAAGAGTATCGATACGCTTAGCTGCAGAACTGCATTTATGGTGGGAAATAAAGGCTCCAACGGCTCTAATTTAACCCCAACGGTCCTCAACGGCTACAAACTCAATTAGGAGTATAAAAGAGACCTCCAAGAATCAAGAGATGGTTAATGCTTCAATTGTCAACAACATAATGATGTCAAATTGTCTTTAGAGCTAAATTGTAAATTTATTGTATAGACAACACTAGTGAGCTAAACATTGTCAAATTTGCTCAAGTGTTTAGGTTTTGGGTGAGGACTTAATTGTGCAAACAAATACCTATTAGAGGGATTTCAAGTTTGCTTTGAATTTCTCTTGTGAGAGAGTGCTTGATCAAGCTTTGGGTAGAAAGCTTGATCGTTGTAACGGTTTCCTCCTAATCTGAGAAAAAGGGATAAAATTCTTTGTGAATTTGATTGAAATCCTTAGTAGGAAAATAAGGTAGTGGATGTAGGCTCTGGGTAGAAAGCCGAACCACTCTAAATCCTTGTGTTCATTTCTCTTATTTTTAGCTTCCACAAAAACACCCAAAAATCCAATCTTCTCCACACTTGGCAAGCATTTCGGTTGTGACCATCGAGCTCAATAATTGGTATCAGAGCTTGGCTCAATTGAAGAGGATTAACATCCTATTAAGGCGATTCGGCAAGCTCAAACAACATTCGAAACAACTGGTTCATTGGCGCAATCCATTGACAAGCCATTCTTCTTTGACGGGACAAATTATGCTTATTGGAAGACGAGAATGATATTTTTTTGTCAAATCCAAAGACTACAAACTTTGGGAAATTATTGAGGATGATTTGTTCGTACCACAAAGAAGCAAGGCAGAATAGAGTGCCGACGACCGCAAGAAGATGGAACTAAATTGCAAGGCTTTGCACTTCATCTTTTGTGCACTTAGCCTCAACATCTATGAGAAAATGTCTTCTTGTGATAGTGCCAAGGAAGTATGAGACAAGCTTGAAGTCATATACGAGGGAACAAACGAAGTAAAGGAGACCAAGATCGGCCTTCTCAATCACGAGTATGAGAACTTCAAGATGGATCCGGAAGAGGACATTGAAAAGATGTTCCATCGATTCTCCACCATCTCCAATGGACTAAAAGGCTTTGGAGAAGTCATTCCGGATGAAAACCTTGTCCGAAAGCTTATCTACCCTTTTCCCGAGTTATGGGACTCGAAGAAGACCGCCATCATCGAAGCCAAAAATTTAAAGACCTTGAAGCTTGATGAACTCATAAGGTCACTTCTCACTCACCAAATCATGAAGAAAGACAAAGAAGAAGAGAAAAGAAAGGAAGTGATAAGAAAAATGGGGAATAAGAAGATCATGGAGCTATGTATCAACGCGGGTGACGTTGCTCTCAAATCCCCCACATGCCATCATGTAGAACTAAGTGAGGAGGAAAGCGAAGATGAAGAGATGACCTATCTCTTCAAGAAGTTCACCCGATTCATGAAGAGTGGGATGGATAATTCCAAGCATGAATCGAAGAAGAAGATGAAGGAATCCCATAAGTCCAACAAAAAGGGATCATCTTCAAAGAAAGCATATGTGGCGACATAGAGTGATGAAGACTCCACCGATGATGAGGTAGCCCACCTATGCTTCATTGCCCTCAATGAGGGGGAGGTAACTTGTAACTCATCTTGTTCAAATTCATATTCTTTTGATGAGTTACAAGAAGCCTATGATGAATTGATTATTAAATTCAAGGCTTTATTTTTGAAAAATAAGAAATTGAATTCAAAGTTAAAAACCGAAAATGATTTGCTTTCTAAAAAAAATTTAGAGTTTGAAGCAAAAATCAAAGATTTTGAACTCAAAGTTTTAGATTTACAAAATTTGCTTTAAACGATGAAAAAAGATCATCAAAAAGAAGTTGATAGTCTTAAGAAGGAAAATTTTGATTTTCAATGAACTTCAAAAGAAAAACAACTTAGGAAAATCAAATTTTTATGTTAGACAATCTAGTGTCTCTAGATTTTTGAATGGAAAAGTTTTTAGAAGTATTTGGGTCCCAAAAGGACTAAGTACTTCAAGTAAAAAGGATGAAATTGAAAAATAGATTCCTAAAGGGACAAAATTATGTGCAACTAACGTCTATGGATCTAAAGCAATTTGGATACCAAAAATTACTTGATTGTCTTGTTTAGGTGTGATGGTGAGTGATCAACAAGTCCAAATTTGAGGGGGAGCTCCATGCACACAAAAAAGAACACTTGAAGAAGGAAGGCTTCACATCCTCCCTTGAGTTCAACTGTGGTAAAATCAAGTTGTTTTACTTGTTTAATTTGATTTATTTTTTATTTCAACTAGGTTATTATATATGTTGAACTTGCATTTTTTGATGCTTTGAGTAAGGGGGAGCCAATTTTAGAACTAAAATTTTAATTGTGTCAATTTGTTTTTACCTCCTAAGTTATCTTGAGCCTAATGTCCTTTTAAATTCTTTTTGATATAAAGAAAAGAGGGAGAAATGGTTTAAAAATTGATTTTTCAAGAGAATAAGAAATAAGGGGAGCTTTAATTTCATTCAAATTTTAAATCTCTTATTCAATTTTTTTTAAATACTAAGGGGGAGAATCCAAAAAAAATTCAAGTTGATTTTATTATATCAAAAAGGGGGAGATTGTAGAACTAAGTGTTTTGATATAATATTTGAAAAATGTTTTGGACTAAATTGAAAAGAATTTAAAATATGTTTTTAGTCAAAAACAACTTGAAAATATGTTTAAGGGTTTTACAAGGCTTTGGAATGATTTAAAGTGTATTTAAAGTAGTCAAAACCACGTCTTAAGTGTAATCGTACTGATACGGTATGGAACCGTATCGATACCCTTTAGGATTTTAACTACGGTGATTTTTCAGTAGCCAAAACCTGTACCGATACGCTTAGCCATATCGATATGGTGTGCTATAAAATAGCCAACGGCTAGTTCGCGTACCGATACAGTTGTATTGCATACCGATATGCTCAACTATCCCCAACAGTCAATTTCCCAACGGTCTTTAAAATTGCATGACCGTACCGATACGCTAGCCAAGCGTGTTGATACGCCCCAACCTGAAGTGCTCAATGACTATTTCCTTATCGAGACCGTATCGATACGATTTGAAGAGTATCGATACGCTAAGCTACAGAACTGCATTTATGGTGGGAAATAAAGGCTCCAACGGCTCTAATTCAACTCCAACGTTCCTCAACGGCTATAAACTCAATTAGGAGTATAAAAGGGACCTCAATGTATCAAGACATGGTTAATGCTTCAATTGTCAACAACATAATGATGTCAAATTGTCTTTAGAGCTAAATTGTAAATTTCTTGTATAGACAACACTAGTGAGCTAAACATTTTCAAATTTGCTCAAGTGTTTAGGTTTTGAGTGATGACTTAATTGTGCAAACAAATACCTATTAGAGGGATTTCAAGTTTGCTTTAAATTTCTCTTGTAAGAGAGTGCTTGATCAAGCTTTGGGTAGAAAGCTTGATTGTTATAACAGTTTCCTCCTAATTAGAGTAAAGGGGATGAAATTCTTTGTGAATTTGGTTGAAATCCTTAGTAGGAAGCTAAGGTAGAGGATGTAGGCTTTGGGTTAGAAAGCTGAACCACTCTAAATTCTTGTGTTCATTTCTCTTATTTTTAGCTTTCACAAAAACACCAAAAATCCAATCTTCTCCACACTTGGCAAGCATTTCGGTTGTGACCATCGAGCTCAACAAAATTGCCATGCGATGTTTACATTTTAAAAAAATTCTCCATTTACTCAAGGGATAATAACATTATTAGTCATCAACGTTTCACTATTTTTAATTTCGTCCATAATGTATAAAAATACATAAAATTTTAATTTTTAATATTTAAAATTTAAAAAATATCTAGACAAATAAATAATTGGCACGTGACACTATATTAATTTTAAAAATTATAAAATTAAACCTCAATATTTCATTCATTTTTCAATCTCGCCCTTATTTTTTTTACAATATCAACCTCATTGTTTCAAAAAAATTCAAATAAGTCCATTTCCTTCGTCTTCTCCGTAGCCATCATTCATCAATATTTGCATCATTCCTCCATTTTTTCATTAATAAAAAAGGATGCAACGATTAATAAAATCTCTTATACGTGGGGGAGTGCATTATTCGGTTTTAACCGAATTAACTGACCGAATAATTTTTGGTTAATTCGGTTAGTTAATTTTAAGTAGGTTCTATTAACAACTAAGATTTTTTTTCAAAATTCGATTATCAGTTAATTCGGTTCGAAACCAATTAATTAATCGAATTAACCCAAAATATTAAATATTTTATACATTACATATATTTATTTTTTGTCATTATACTTTCAAAAGTTATAAAATGATCATTAAATTTTTTGATATATTACAAACATGGTCATTAAACTTTATCAAATTAGCACAAAATTATCATTAGATTTATTAAATTATTACAAAATAGTCATTAAACTTTTTAAAATTTATCAGTAATTTATAACGTCTATTGAGTCAATGATCATTTTTGTAGCAGTTCAATAAGTTTAATGATTGTTTTGTAACTTCTGAAAGTTTAATGACTAAAAAAATCATTTTAGCATAGTTGTGACCATTTTTGTAATTTACCTAAAATGTTATAAAAAAAATTGGTTAATTCAAAAATCGACCAAATTAACCGAATTTTTTCGGTTCGGTTAAAATATTTTGAAAATTTTCGGTTCAGTTAACTGTTAAAAAGATTAAAAAAAATTCAGTTAGTTTATTTTAGATAATTTGGTTTTGTCGATTAACCGAACTGACCGAATGCACACCCCTACTTATATGTTACCATTTTCAATTTTGAGCCTTTGTAAACCCTCCATTTTTAAGTTAATCAAATACCCAATTATTTTAGAAAAAGTTCTCAAATTTTCAAATATCCAAATCGAGGATAGCCACGAATTTTGAGCAATTCTTAATTCAAATTCGACTTTGGTAGGTTTGCAGAGAACACGTTCAGGATCTAGCTAGTCAAATAGTCCTTATCGGTCGAGGCGGCTGTTGTAATCACCATCGGCGTCGCTCGGGGCGTTGCTATCGGTACATTAATGGGTACTTTCACCAATGATGTTTCTTTCTCTCTTCTGACTCCTCAACCTTCCATGAACGCACAGCCGGAGTGTGATTGTCGAAGGTTCACCGGTAAATCGGGTGGGTGTTTCTCAACTGGTTTAAGGGGTGAAATAAAAAAATTAAACTAAAAGGTTAAATTAAAATATTAATAAAGATTGAGGACTAATTTTATTATTAACCCTTAAGTAAATAGAGATTTTTTTAAATAAATAAATTCCATGTGTCATTTTTTAATAATGTGCATACACCTTGCATAAAGCAATTTGAAACCGTATTTTCTAAGATGAACATCATCCGTTTTTAATAAGATACTCTTAGGGTCAAAATTAAGCCTCTTTAAAACTATGTCATTTGATTTTTTTCTATTTTAATTCAAACCAAATATATTTAATCACCGAATAAAATAATTAAAATTGGATGAAAACTATAAAAAATACAAAAATGGGTAAAAAGATTAACATTTAAGACATTTGAAGAAAATAACACTTAACCACTGAGTTAAGCTCAGTTTTTGTATCTTTTGATAGATAAATATTATTTATGATATAAGCAACAGAACTACTATTCTTGGCATAATTGGCCAACTAAAAGTTTTAATTATGAGAATAGGGTGGTTTATGGATTATTTGGGAGAATAGGCGAAAATTTACAGGACCACGTCATATGGAGATGGCGTTCTCGGACCTCGTTTGTGCAAACGGCGAGATGCAGGGTGATAGGCTTCTCAGCTGGTTGGCGCGGCTTGGCAGGCTGGACATGCATGGGTTGCTGGCTTTGCAGGCTCGAAAAGGCAGTCAAACCTCTCCACCTCAACATGGCGAGGTGTTGCGCTAAAAAATGAGTCAAACCTCGCCACCTCCACTTGGCGAGGTGCTGCGCAAAAAAAAGGAGTCAAACCTCACCACCTCCACATGGCGAGGTGCTGTTGACATCCATGCATGCATGCATGTACTTGAGTCAAGTCTAGTTTTAGGATTTTATTTTTTTAATATTGTGTATATATATAGGATATAGAGAAGATGAGTGTGTAGGGGTTGAGAAAAAAATTAAGAGAGCTTCAGTTGAAAATTTAGGTGAGAGTTTTTGAAGATTTATTTTAGACGGTGATTGAAGATATATTTGGACGATTTATCGTCGAATCCGGTAAGTTTTATATTTTTAGAATTTTAATTCGTTTGCCACTTTTTTTAAATTTTAATAAGAAAACCAAATTTTAGTGTTTGTTTATGTTTTTTGTTTGAATATTTACAGAGAATGAGTTCACCAACATATTGTGATATCGAACTCATTTTTGGTCGTTGGGGTGAATCGCTTGAAGATTTCAGTAAGGATGATGAAAATATTGTGCCTATTACGGGAGATGATGGTGTGCGCCCACTCGGTGCTGATGGTGTTGAGGCTGTTATGAAAGATGCATCTCAGGGTAATGGTATCAATGTTGAAGATGATGTTTGGAACACGGCTGTTGCTAAGCTCGGGTTGGGAAAAGAGTTGCCAGTTTGAGGTTATGTTGAACCAGAGCCCCAACAACCAGAACTCATTTATCCAGCCTATGAACCTCTAGCAGCCTGCATGTATGAAGTGGATTATACTGCAATGCAAGATCCAGAATATCAAGCTCGCGTATTTGGTTCTTCATCATCTTCGAACTTTGGAGAATTGGTAATGAAAGCTGAATTCGAAACAAAAGAAGTCGCAAAGCTAGTAGTTCAAAAGTACTGTATCAAACTCCATACATCATTTTCTATTGTTGAGTCCAATACAATTACCTATTGTGTAAGGTGTCTTCATTGGAAGAGAAAATGTCTTTGGTGGGTAAGAATTTCATACAAGAAGAAGACTGATATGTGGGAGGTGTCACGGTTCATTGACCAACACATATGTACCAATATGGCTTTATCACAGGACCACATTAATTTAAACTCTGATCTAGTATGTGCTTACATCAGGGCATTGGTTGAACGAGAACCAATAATTTCGATTGCAGTGTTAGTAGCATCTATCCGAACTCAGCTTGGTTATATTCCATCTTACTACAAGGCGTGGATGGCAAAGTAGAAGGCGGTGGCACAACTGTATGCTAATTGGGATAAATCGTATAATGAGCCACCAACTCTTTTACGAGCAATGCAACTATTTATATCGGGAACCATGGTAGAATACAAAACAAAACCGGTGTTCAACTTACAAGGCAAATTAATACTTGTTAAAAGAATATTTAGTAAGTTATTTTGGGCGTTCAATTTGTGCATTGAAGGGTTCCTATTCTGCAAACGCACGATTCAAGTGGATGGTACTTGGCTATATGAGAAGTACGGTCATATATACTTGTGGTTGTTGCACAAGATAGAGACAATAATATATTCCCAATTGCCTTTGCCATAGTTGAAAAGGAGGATGCAGATGGATGGAAATTCTTTTTGAAGCATCTACGCAATCATGTAGTAAAAAAAGACGGGCTTTGCATGATTTCTGATAGAGGGATTGTACTCTTATCAGTAACTGACAGACGTGGGAGTTTATGGAAACCTTCACATGCATATCCAATATATTGTATACGGCATATTGAAGAAAATGCGAAGACGCGGTTCAGAAACAATCATATCCGGAAAGAAATTTTAGGCGCGGGTAAGTTGCTATTTGTTGTTTATAAAAAAAATAATTTTTTGAGTTGATAATGATGATTTATTTAACTTATTTTTTAAAATAGAGTATGAACTAGTTCGACCAAAATTCGAAGAGATGATTAGAAGGTTGAGGCGACACGATGTAAATGTATTTTAATTTTGCAAATGACATCCCCAAGGAAAGATGGTCACAAGCCTATGATGAAGGTTGACGTTATGGTCATATGACAACTAACCTTGCAGAGGCTATAAACTTGGTACTTAAAGGAACACACCATCTCCCATTTGCAAGTATTATGTGGAAGACTTCTTCAGATTGGGTAAAGTATGGTCCGAAAAAGGGCAGGAAGTTAACTCCCGAATAAACAATGGACAATATTGGTCTAAAACCCTGTATGATAGAATGGGAGAACTTCAAGGCAAAGCCACCTCTATGCGAGTCAGATCATTCGACCCACATGGATGGAAATTTTCTGTCAAAGCTACATTCTGAGGTGAGCAACGAATTTTCACTGTAAACCTTCATCAGAGATGGTGTGATTGTGGTGCATTCCAAGCATTTAGATACTCTTGCTCTCACGCACACGCCGCATGCTTGCATTTTCGTCTCGACCCTTACGGTTTTACGGATGGGTGTTATAAATTGGAGAATATTGCAAATATATATAGAACTCAGTTCAACATGGTTCCGAACCAAGACTATTGGCCGGTAGAGCCAATATACGAAGAATGGTTACCAAATCTAGAGCTTCGTAGAAAGTTGAAGGGTCGACCGAAGTCCACTCGTATTAATACGAATATGGATGATCCGGATGATAGAGAGGGGGAGTTCAAGTTAAACATTGTACTATTTGTAGGGTACCAGGTCATTCAAGAAACAAGTGTCCGAACAAATCCAATCTTTCGAATTATCGTGCCGGACCATCAACCTAAATGTTGTGCTTAATGTATAATATTTTATGGTAATGTAAATATTTTTTTCTCGTTCATGTTTGCGAATTTTTATTTGGAGTTTGAATACTGAAAAAAGAACAAACTTAAATATCGAACCAATATATTAACAAAAAACAAATTCTTGATTTTTTTAATTTATAGTTGGAATTGGAATTAACCCAGTTTTTTGTGTTACTGTAAATTCTTGATTTTTTAACATATAATTGGAATTGGAATTTGAATTTGGATACCAAAATTAAAAAAAAAACATAAATATCAAAATGAAATCGAAAGAAATACATATAACATGAAATCTAAAGAAATACATATGACATGAAATAGAAAGAAATACATAACATGAAATACCCAAGGACCACAAATATTCAAAACCTTATTTCCGCCTCCTCCTCGGTAGTACTTGTCGGTGGAAATGTGATGTTTAATCATACCGCTTAGGGGGTGAACCGTTCTTTGTGGTCGATTAGAAGCCTGCTCATCATCGTTGAAAAATTGATCATTTATTATTTGCATATGAGGTGGTGTACCAAACATATCTTCCGGATGAAATGATGAGTTGCTAATGGTAGTAGTCGACAACAGAGATGTCATACTACCAACACACATACCTTCCATATATACAGATGATTGAGGATACTGAAATTGTGGTACATATCCTCCATCATCATTGTAAGCCGGCTGAGAAGATGAGCTACCACCAGTTGGAAAATTAATCGGTGATGGTTCCAGAACATTACCAAATCCAAACATTTGATGAACTACTGAGCTTTCTCCAAATGGTGGTTGTTCCGAGATGGACTGATATGGCGGATACCCGTGTTGTATTGGTTCTTCCCAAGGATTATTGCTTACATGTATTGGGGGGGATTCATATTGCGACCACGAAAAATGCCAACCCGAAAACCTTTCCAAGTTTGGTTCGTCAGTTGGTTCATGAGAGCTCTGACCAAACTCGGATGGGAAGTGTACGTTTCTTGAGCACCGCAGATCTTCAAGCCATTTATTTGCATCTTTGAGAGATGCTATAAACGATTTCTCATTTTTTTGAAAACCACAAATAGTACTCTGTATTAAAATCAAAATCGCTGGCTTGAATTGGACTTAAAATTTCAGCCCACCATGTCCATCATTCCTCCCATAGGTCAATGATATCATCTTGCTTCACACTCTAATTCTCATTAAATCTACCTCTACGAACAATATGAATACGTTCAGGTGGATGTCTAGGAATGGATTGATGGAACTTGAAGTGTCGCAACACTCTATTAGCACAATGAAACTCAACAATAGAAAAATGGATCAAAGGTACAACTGCACCCCCAAAATGATGAACATTGAAGCACAGTTTCTGGTAGGCAACTTTTGATTGTGTCATTCGCATACGGCTGCCAAACAAACTGTCAAATACAAATATTAATATTAATTCTCCCACAAACAAATATAACATAATACTTTTTTTTTAAAAATAATATTTTGTTACCTGATTTTTTCCTATTGTTTGTATCTTTAGTCTTATATCTCTGAAAGTGTTGTGCACCACCCTGCATTTCCCAACTTATGTCTCCATCTGCAAAGATATTGAAATTATATTTCTAAGTCGTTACAGATAAATATTAGATCAATAAAATAGCCAAATACAATTGTAATCATAATATTACCTTCCAGCAAGCGAAAACTCCATATGTATAGGTATAGATAAAATGGGTGTTAGATAAGGCAGCATGTACCATGCCCAAGACTGCAATAAGATTTGACATCCACCCATATCTGAACTCTTCTTTTCACCATTCATAATTGTGACCTTGCACATTTCATGGTACAGAAATGCCAAGATTGCAGATCCCCAACTATATGTAGTAGTTGTGTCCAAATCAGCCAAGAACAATAGATATTGTGTGTGAACCATATTACCAGATGTATCTGGCATCAATACCCTATCAATAAGTTGCGGTATATACGCTCGAGCTGCACACTCAAGTTCTCGGTGACCATCTTCGTTAGTTACCATAAACTCCTACTACAACCATGAAATTCTGAGACGTAGACCGTCCACACATGACTGGGGAGGAGCTTTGCCCAGGTACTGCCTGCAAAGCTCATATGCGTTACACTTATTTTCTCCAACCAATGGTTTCCCATTTGTTGGGACACCAAGCTACACTGCTACATCCTCCAGAGTTATTGTGCATTCGCCAAATGGAAAATGAAATGTGTGAGTCTCTGGTCTCCACCGTTCAATCAATGCGGTAATCAACCCCGAGACTATCTTAAATCCACGGAGAAATGAAGCATTATAAAAACCAGCGCGCTGTAGGTAATAAACTAAGCGATCAGAAGGTTCCTTAATCTTCATTCCTTGACGGTGTATGTTATGCTCTACACCCTATAAATATAAAATTATATTAAATAAATAAGTTAATAAAAAATTATTATTAAATATAAAATAAAAATTAAATAAATTAATATATTTTCTGATTTTTATAAATGAAATTATATTATATTACTCTACTCTGATTTCTCCCCAAATTTGGCTAGTTCTATATATTCTTATAATATATTCGTATTACATGACATAACAAATTTAAATTACTTACTTGCCCTTCATCAATATGAGACGAAATGTGCTCATGATCATGGTACAACAGAACTCCTTTGGATGCCATTTTCTAGTTGCAGACCTGCAAAACAAGTCATTCGAAAATATGTATTAAATTCAAAAAATTTGATCTATGTGAATATAAATTTAAAAAATAGAAAAAGTTACTAGATTAGACGAGAAACCATGTATATGTGCTCTAAAGCCTTCAACAATAAAAATAATTACCATTCGAATATATCTTCAATCACACAAAATAATCTAAAAACACTCATAATTAAAAAACAATAGATTAATTAAAAAATCACTTACTTATTGAGAAACCTGGAAAAGATCTACAGAATAATGCACTCCAACGAACTTCACCCTCTTCGAATATATCTTTAAAAATATCTACAGAAAACTCTTCACCTTCACCAATTTTTTTCTTCTTCTTTTCACAAATATCACCAACTCTAAAATTTTAACTCACGCCTATCTATCTTATCAACTCACACCTATCTATCTTATATATACACAAATAATGTAAAAAAATCACGTGAATGCATGCATGTAAAGCTGGTAGGAGTGCAAGCATGCAAGTCAATCTGCCACCCTGCACCTCGCAGTGTAGAAATGGCGAGGTCTCCCCTGCCATTCACGTGCCCTGCGAAGCCAGTCTCTATGCATGCCCACCCTGCACCTCGCCCAGCCTGCCAAGCCGCGTCAACCAACTGAGAAGCCTGTCACCCTGCACCTTGTTGTTTGCACATGGCGAGGTCCGAGAACGCCATCTCCATATGGCGTGGCCTAATTAAAATTTTTAGTTGGCCTAGCTGGCCAATTATGCCACTATTCTATCACCAGTGTAGGGACATTCAATTAACTATTATAGTAGTTATTAAATTTCTTTAATTGTAATTTAATTGTTAAGAAACTGTTAATCGTTATTAATGGCGCGGTTACATATTAACTTAAAATCTATTATAATTTCTTTAACATGTTCAGTGTTCACTGCTGTTGCGTGTAAAAGTGTCTATCGCAATGCAGTGCAAGTGTACACGACGCAAGTAGTAAAGTAATATGGAAGTATCGAATATCGTCTCCACAGGGACTGGGCTAAAAGCTTCACCTTGGATTACTGCACGAAGGTAAAAAGAATAGTTTAAATTGTTGTCACGAATGTAATAAAGAATACTGGAAAATAAGATTAAAAGAATCAAGATAGAGAGAATGGGCTGGTATTGAATTGCTCAGTAGTGCAGGTGTTGCAAAGTCTAGGAATATCTGCTTTGTCGTCGTTCCCGTCGCGGCAGCACCCGTCGCGGCAGCGGTCCGTTGTTAGTCGCGGTAGTGATCACACAACTATGTACTTTAAGCTCGACAAGAATCCCTACTGTGCCTTGGCCTATCCCTAGGTCCAAGTCTGTCGATGAACACGTCTTTGATGATACCTCCCGGCGTGAATCGAAGGATGAACACCGATGTTGTTGAATTCTTCTTTAGCCACTTAACCTCGTCCTATCCCTAGGCCCGAGATAGTTCAACTATAAACTAGAGAACTCGCACTTATTCCTTTCGTATACTTAACTCTCCCGATATTAAGTAAATAGATAATCTCACAATGCTCTCCCGATACTCTTGCAAGATGTTAATAACCAGAATAAAAGAACTTGAAGTTTATTTTATTGAACAGAAAATTCCTAAAACAAAAGCAATCCTTGCAAATACTTTACAAATCAACCCGTGGCCCTAGGGGGATTTAGAATATGTTGAGAAGGGGAAAACATCTAGGGTTTTGGGAAGAAGGCTAGAGATAGGTGATGTCCTCTCCTATGTCGAATTACATGCGTTTATATAGGCCTTGGGTTCAAGTTTTCTAATATGGCAAGAATACAAGTTTAAATTAAAGTACAACTCTATTAAAGACTAAATCTTCAGAGAATATATCTTTAATTCGTCCTTCCTTCTTGCTTGGAGTTTCCTCCTTGAACTTTGGGCTTGGCCTTCATTCTGATCTAGGACTTGGAAAAATATAAGGGTATTCCACGACAGACGGGCTTAATTTTCTCTTTCTGTCGAGGCCCACTTTGCTTTTTCTCCTCAAATCTGCTGTCGTCCTTGGCTGCCACGGCGGCGACCATGGCAGCATCGTCCTCCTCGACTGCTCATCTAGTTCTAGCTTTTCTGCATCACTGCCCAGCGCCTGCTTCTCCATCTGCTACAGCAGCAACCTGCAAAAGCAACCAATTTTAGTAGAAAATGTGCCATTTAATATATTTGTGATGTATAACTGAAATCTAACCTAAATGCAATGAATTATGCTTGAATGCAGCAGAAATATGGGTTAAATAGGGGGTAAATAATAGAACTTTTACACATTCAACAACTGCTTCTTTTGAATAATGAAATTTTCTATCCGATAAAATATAACCCTCTTGACACAGCCTAGCCATCAGACCGCATCGAATGGGTTACACAGGGAAACCGAAGAGAAACCCGTTAAGGCTTCACTCCGATTAGCAACCCTAATTTTTTTTTCTATAATTTAATCTTGTCTAAAGGCCATTTTGTAACCTATGTGAACAAACACACAACGAAAGATACAAACACGAACATGAACCAAGAATTACGAACATTAGAGGTTAATTTTTAACAATTTTACTACAGGTTGTATCGATACCCCAAGGGCTAGCATCGATACGCCTTCTACGATCAAACCCCCAAAGTCAACTTTAAGAGACCATATCGATACCCTCCTAGGCTGGTATCGATACGCCCTCGATGGTCAAGCTCTCAAAGTCAACACCATGGACCATATCGATACACCTAAGGCTTTAAACATGGGACCGTATCGATACTGCCCTCTATCGTATCGATACCACATGCCCAGAAAACAGAATTCTGCATATTTAAAACACAAGGATGCCAGCACAAAACACACTAAGAAGCATTCATTCATCGCATAAACACACATACAACTTAAGGGAACCATGAATACTCATTAAAACAAGATAGACATTCCACAAGGCAATATTCAACATAACAAGATTCATAAAGAAAATCATTCATACTTAACGTTCACAAAAAGGGTCAAAAGCCAAACCAATGCACATTTCAACATGTTAAGAGGCATTACAAGCCATACATAACCAAACAAACTTGTCTAAAGCAAAGAGACATATCAACAACCGCTTAAACTAAAGGTCTTATCCCATTGCTTAATACTATTTATTGGAGTCTAAGAACCATACTTGAGTTAATCAACCCCTTGGATTTTCCTTTATTCCCCGAGCTACTCAGAAAGTCTAAGGATCTGCATTGTTAGGAAAAGGAGCGTAAGCATTTAAGCTTAGTGAGCGGTGCTCAAATAGTAGCTACAACAACACAGTTTTAAAACCATAGTTTGCTTGAAACCAAAAACCATTTCCAAATCATTTCCCTCATACTTGAACACATAACAAACATGCATTTAACATCTCGTGCATTTACCGAATGCATCTACAAGCCACAAGCTTACCTCATGCTCATTCTCATCATACATGAGAATTTAGAGCATTATGGGTATATTGACATTTAACTCTTTTACTCGAATATGCGAATAGTTCTCGAAACCATTAGACATTTCCGGTGGAATCTCACATCACCGCACTCACTCGTCTAGTAAAACATAGCTTTCGGTGGAATCTCACATCATCGTACTTCTCCTTAGTTGAATCTAGCATTAATAAGGCCACGCGCGACTTTTCCCCTGAGTGCACTCTCATCCTATTGGTTGACCAACTATATTCGGTAATAAGATTTCATATAGTCAATAACCCACCAAACCAACACTTACCTCGTGTTCTCATGGTCACAACCATAACCAACATGGGATCAATTAAAGCAATCATATGCATAACACAAGGATATTCATGGCAAACATGCATTGTGGAAATCATTCATAACACATAGTAGAATTTACCGAAAACAAAGACTAAAATCCTTAAAACTTACTCTTGAGCTTAGATTGGCTTATCAAGCTTAATCTAAACCCCCCAAAACATATTCTTAACCAAGTTAAGGCTTAGAAAACATTTCTACTCACCAGCCAACACACCAACGCTAGCCGAAACACCAATTCAAGCACCAGAATTACCCTATCTCGCATCCGAAGTGCCCAATTCAAGCATCTGAACTACTCGGTCTCGCGTCCGAAGCATTCGAACTTCTTGAAACAAAAACACATTGATTCAAACCCAAATTTCACCCAAAACCTCACCAATTTCGTTTTAACTGAACCCATCGATTTCAAACATAAAACACATCAAATATTATCTAGAAATATCCCCCAACAACTAAGGAATCAACATCCATGAAATCAACCCAAAGCCAAGCTAAAAAATCTATATTTTCAACTCAAAATCCAATTTTTGACCAATTTCGGGTTTCCCATTTTTAAGCCAATATTCTGACATGTCTAACCACTCAAAACTTAGCTTAAAACACATGCAAAATCATATGTAATCAAACCTAGAAAATCAAGTGAAAATACCTTTTTTCCAACCCAAAACCAAAATGAAATATAATGCGTTTAGAAGGAAGATTTCATTGACGACAAGTCAAATAAGTAAAAACCAAAGTAAATGAGAAGTTACCTTGCAATCCTTGACAAAAGGAAAGGATTTGGATTGAAGGGAGGAAAACCAACGTGAAAAACCCTTTGTTCAAAATGAAGATGATAGCATTTTGTGAAAATGGCTTTTTGATTCAAAATACCCTTTTAAATTTAATTTGGGAAAATTCCTCTTTTTCCATACAAAAACTTCTTTTTTCCCAAATATACTTAAAAACCATTTTATTAGAAAAGGGGTCCCCGAAATTAGATCTAACCAACCAACTATCCCGAACCGAACTTGAACCGGATCTGATTATCTTCCGGACCCTAAACTCAGGGCGTTACAACTCTCCCCCACTTAAGGAATTTCGTCCAAACTGCTTCTTCATGTCATCCTTTCTCTCCCAAGTGGCTTCTTCCACTCCTCGATGTCGCCACTTTACCTTGACCAACTCAATGGTCTTACCACACAACATTTTGCAATCTGAAGCCAAAACCTCAATTGGTTCTTCATCGTAGGTCAAATTCGGATTCAATTCAATCTCTTCGACTTCCATAACATGTGACAGATTTGACCAATACCTCTGAAGCATCGAAACATGAAACACATCGTGATTCTTTTCTAACTCGGTCGACAATCTCAACCTATAAGCAACATGACCAACTCTCTCAACTATCTCATACGAACCAATGAATCTCGGACTCAACTTACCCTTCCTACCAAATCTCATCACCTTCTTCGAAGGTGAGACTTTCAATTTATCGCCCACGACATACTCTATCTCTTTTTTTTTCAAACCGGCATAAAACTTCTGTCGATCTGAAGCTGCCTTCAAACGATCGCATATCAATTGCACTTTCTCGGTAGTACCCTTAAGCATATCAGGCAAGGATACCAACTTTTGTCCCGCTTCGGCCCAACAAACATGTGTTCTACATTTTCTACCATATAGAGCTTCATAAGGTGCCATCTAAATACTCGCTTTATAACTGTTATTGTACGTAAACTCTACTAGCGATAGATGCTTCTCCCACGAACCCTGAAATTCAATAATGCAACATCTCAACATGTCTTCCAACACTTGTATGACTCTCTCCGACTAACCATCGGTCTGAGGATGATACAAAGTGTTGTGAATCTCGGATCTCTATCTAATACTATAGACTTCGATACACCATGCAATCTTACAATCTCACTGATATACAAATCGGCCAACTTATATAAGGTATAAGTAGTGTGAACAGCCAAGAAGTGTGCACATTTCGTACAATGGTTAACGATCACCCAAACCGAATTCTTCTTAGAAGGTGTTAACGGAAAACCTGATACAAAATTCATGGTAATTCTCTCCCACTTCTTTTCAGGAATTCTCAACGGTTGCAACAAACCTGAAGGAAACTGATGTTCGGCCTTAACTCACTGACAAACCATACACTTACTCACAAATTTGGCAACATCTTTCTTCAAACCAACCCAGAAGTACTCATCTTTTAAGTCGCGATACATCTTTGTACTTCCCGGATGCATAGCAAACGGACTACTGTGAGCTTCGATTAGAATGGTGCGTCTCAAATCGGCATCATTCGGCACAACTACCTTACCTTTGAAACATAGAACCCCATCATCATTATAACTATAATCCGATGGTCTACCTTCTGCTATATCTTGCACATGAGGTGCCAAAGTTCCATCTTGCAACTGTTTCTCTCTAATCAACTGAATCAACGAAGGTCTAACTTGCAATTCGGCCACCAAACCACCATCTTGAGACAAACTTAGCCTAGCAAACATAGCTCGTAACTCGACTGTCACTTTCCTAATCAAAGCATTGGCCACTACATTGGCTTTACCCGGATGGTACTCAATCGTGAGATCATAGTCCTTAAGTAATTCTAGCCATCTACGATGTCTAAGGTTCAATTCCTTCCGCATCATCAAATACTTCAAGCTCTTATGATCGGTGTACACTATTCATTTCTCGCCGTAAAGGTAATGTCTCCAAACTTTCAAAGAAAAAACCATTGCTGCCAATTCTATGGCGTGTGTAGGGTAATTACGCTCATGAGTCTTCAATTGTCTAGACGCATAGGCCACTACTCTTCCCTCTTGCATAAGCACACAACCTAAGCCAACATACGATGCATCACTGTAGATTACGAACTCTTTCCCTGGCACGAGCTGAATCAAAACATGAGCTTGTGTCAAGGCTTCTTTCAATTTCTCAAATGTTTGTTGTCTTGCATCAGTGCACTCAAACCGAACATCCTTTTGTAGCAATTTAGTCAAAGGAGCTGCAACCTTTAAGAAACCCTTAACAAAACGTCTATAGTAACCGACTAAGCCTAAGAAACTGCAAATTTTGGTCACAGACTTCGGTTGCTTCCAATTCACAATTGCCTAAACTTTCTTAGGATCTACTCGGATTCCCTCGGATGATACAATATGACTTAGGAAGACTACTTCCCTGATCCAAAACTCACATTTGCTCAACTTAGCATACAACCGGTTGTCTAACAAATTCTGTAATATCAAACACAAATGATGATCATGATCTTCCTCGGTACGAGAGTACACTAAGATATTATACATGAATACTACCACAAACTGATCCAAGTACTCATGAAACACCCTATTCATCATATCCATAAAAGTTGTTGGTGCATTCGTCAAACCAAATGGCATCACTAAAAATTCATAATGTCCATAACGAGTGTGAAAAGTTGTCTTTGGTATGTCTTGATCTCTTACCTTCAACTAATAATAACCGGATCTCAAATCTATCTTCGAAAACATTGAAGCACCTCTCAACTAATCAAAAATGTCGTCAATCCTCGGCAAAAGATATTTGTTCTTCACTGTTAACTTATTTAATTGTCGGTAATCGATACACATCCTCAAACTGCCATCCGTCTTTTTCACAAACAACAGTGGTGCACCCCAAGGTGAAATACTCGGATGAATGAACCCTCGATCTATCAGTTCCTGAAGTTGTGTCTTCAACTCTTTCAGTTCTTTAGGAGCCATTTGATACAGAGCAATCGATATTGGAGTAGAATCAACATATGTCTCTATAGCAAACTCCACCTCTCTATTAGGCGGCAAACCAAGCAATTCTTCCAAAAATATCTAGGGAAATTCACAAACAATTCTGATGTCTTGCGGTCGTGTCTCACTCATATTTGGATTCATAACATAGGCCAAGTATCCATGGCAACCAACATCCATTAACTTTTGAGCCTCTAAAGCTGAAACAACATTGGACAAGAACCTAACGTTCTCGCCCACTATTACTACCTCATAATCAGCTGAAAGCCTCAAGGACACACGCTTTGTCTCGAAATCTACCCTAGCCCTATGTTCCACAAGCCAATCCATGCCCAAAATTACATCAAAACCATAAAACAACAATTTCATCATATCCACGAGAAAAACATGACCTTGCACCATCAAAGGATATCTTATGTACATCTTTCTAACTACAATTGTCTCACCAAAAGAACTCGTGACACTTATACCCACATCTAATATCGCAACCAGAATATCTAACAGCTTCGCATGCTCACTCAATATATATGAATATGTAGAGCTAGAATCGATCAAAGAAAGCAAAGTCAAAGACTGTAACGAGAAATTACCTACAATCACGTTTATGTCATTCCTGTCCTTATGACGCACATACACTCTAGCCGGTCCACCTCCCTCGAGCTGAACTGCCACAACATGAGCCACATTCCTCTGACCATCCCTAGGCTAAAAGTTACCTCGACCGCGCCCACAGCCTCTCTGATGCTCGACAGATCGTGCAGGAGCTTGTCCAACTCTAGCCGGATATGGACAATCACGCTTCAAGTGCGCTCGAGACCCGTAGTTCCAACATGAGCCATAAGTGCCCCAACACTTGTTGAAATGACATCTACCACACTTGGTACACTCAGGAGTACGATTTTCAGCCCCTTGGTCGTGATGGCCTTGCCCCAGATTACCACCTCCACAGCTATGATCATGATGGGGTCTCCTATCCTTGTGCCTCTTGGCACGGTCTCTATCCCACTTGGCGTTCCTTTTCCCCGAACTAGATTCACCTCTACGATCAGAAAGTCCCAAAGATTGTTCAATGTCCTTAGCCCTAGCGACCAATACATCAAAATCCATATAGTCAGAAGCCAACATGTAGGTCTTCACCTCCTAGATCAAACCATATCGAAAACACTCACATTGTTCCCTCTCAATAGGAACCAACACAGAAGCGTACTGACTAAAACGTCCGAACTGTACCTCATACTAGTACACGGTCATGCTACCCTGAACTAGAGCCATGAACTCTCTCTTCTTCTCATCTAGGTACCGAGGACCTAGATACTTCTTACGAAAAGCAGTCCTCGGCCACTGGCATACCCGTTGTGATGGTAGTCCACCAAGTATAGGCATCTCCCTGAAGAAAAGAGACGATGCAACCTGGCTTACGTGCATCAGAGCAATCCATTTGTCCCAAAATACAAATTGTGCTCTCAAACTATGCCTTTAAACCCTCGGGTGACAATCCCCGAAACTCAACTCCGCCCAAGCTACGAAGTCGTTCTAACATCATACAAAAACTTGCACCTTGAGGAAGTGCTGCAACCTGAACGCCCGCTAAATTTGCCTGAATAGCCCCAGCTATAGCCTGAATCAACAGATTCACAACAATGCCAGCTTGTACCTGACCAACCTTGGGTCTAACACCTCCGACATTTGCTCCACCACCAGCTGGAGGAGGAGGAGGAGGAGGCAAGTTCTCCCCTTGCACATCCTCAACATTCTCAATCCGCTCAACCCTCGGATTATCCATTTTGGGCCTTCCCCTCAGTCTCACCATGCTAACAGGTGCAAAACAAAACAATAAACACAACAAGTGAAATGATTTGGGGTTAGCAAGGAACAAGGTCCAAGACGCTCAAGTCTTTAAACTTAAAACCACTTACAATAACAGTATACTAGCAATGGGTGCCTTTAACTATCTCCCAACCAATACAAAATAAAGCCATAAGCATGCATATAATCATTGTGCATCATGACCAACAACCATACACAATAAAACTTACCTCACTTACCTTTCGGCTTTGTGGAAACTCAATGAACCTAAGCTCTTATACCAACAAAAGTAACCCCCTCGACCCGGCCTAGCCACTAGACCGTATTGAATGGGTTACACGGGGAAAACCGAAGAGAAACCCGTTAGGGCTTCACTCCGATTAGCAACCCTAATTTTTTTCTATAATTTAATCTTGTCTAAAGGCCATTTTGTAACCTATGTGAATAGACACACAACAGAAGATACAAACACGAACATGAACCAAGAATTACGAACATTAGAGGTTAATTTTTAACAATTTTACTACAGGTCGTATCGATACCCCAAGGGCTGGTATCGATATGCCTTCTACGATCAAACCCCCAAAGTCAACTTTAAGAGACCGTATCGATACCCTCCTATGCTGGTATCGATACACCCTCGATGGTCAAGCTCCCAAAGTCAACACCAGGGACCATATCGATACACCTAAGGCCCATATCGATACCCCAATTTCTTGCCAAAATCTCAAATTTCTAGTGACCAAAACAGGTATCGATACGCCCCCGTGTATCAGTGTGATAGGCTTAAAACAGGGGACTGTATCGATATTGCCTTCGAGCGTATCGATACCACATGCCTAGAAAACAGAATTCTGCATATTTAAAACACAAGGATGCCAACACAAAACACACTAAGAAGCATTCATTCATCTCATAAACACACATACAACTTAAGGCAACCATGAATACTCATTAAAACAAGATAGACATTCCACAAGGCAAGATTCAACATAACAAGATTTATAAACCAAGATTCATAAAGAAAACCACTCATACTTAACATTCACAAAAAGGGTCAAAAGCCAAACCAGGGCATGTTTCAGCATGTTAAGAGGCATTACAAGCCATACATAACCAAACAAACTTGTCTAAAGCAAAGAGACATATCAACAACCCCTTAAACCAAAGGTCCTATCCCATTGCTTAATACTATTTATTGAAGTCTAAGAACCATACTTGAGCAAATCAACCCCTTGGATTTTCCCTTGTTCCCCGAGCTGCTATGAAAGTCTAAGGATCTGCATTGTTGGGAAAAGAAGCATAAGCATTTAAGCTTAGTGAGCGGTGCTCAAACAGTAGCTACAACAATGTAGTTTTAAAACCATAGTTTGCTTGAAACCAAAAACCATTTCCAAATCATTTCCATCATA